>CM060678.1:140531752-141731752 GCA_030686995.1 Artemisia argyi | reverse complement strand
CTCGTTCACGAACCTCCTCGATGGGTGGAATAACCCATACGCGGGTTCATCGTCAAATCCGAATTGGAATAACCCAAACCAATTTGGTATGTCTAGTCAAGAACTTTTCCAACAACATCAAGCACTCAAATTTTCGCAAGAAAGCCAACAAAACACCCTAAATACCGATTTTTAAAATCTCCAATTCACTCAAAAATCACAACATTCCCCAACGGAAACAAACGAAGTTGCCAAAACACCTACCCTCTCTACCAAAGAAATTCAAACGTGGTGGTAAACGAAAGTCAAAAAAAAAAAAAAAAAAAAAAAAAGACCCCGAACCAATCAATGATGATGAAGAACGAAGAATGCGTCATTACACATTTACACGTTGGCAAGCAAGTGAATAAAAATTACTTGCAAAGTGTTATGTGGCCGCTAGCGATGATTCACTAGTCTGCCGTTCCCAAGCCAAAGATACGTTTTGGCAACGAGTACAAAATGAGTTCAATAAACACAATTTTCATAAACGCAACAAGGATATGATGCAAGGCAAGTGAAAAGCGTTGAACCGTGATTGCACTAAGTTCAATGCGTATTTCAAACGTGCTCAACGCGAACAAAAAAGTGGGGAAAATGACATGGATATCCTTACACGGGCGAAAGAAATGTATCGTCAAAAGCACAAAACGTCGCCGTTTAATAATGAGGAGGTTTGGGGTATTTTGCGTCATCATCAAAAATAAAACGTGCTGGATCCGGTTGATTTAACCGGTGATGTCACAAGACAAACAAACGAGCGTTGTTTGGACATGATGCACAACCACGTCCGATGGGAAAAAATCGGGATGCGAAGAAACAAAAATTTGAGACAACGACAAGCACCGGGGGCACGAGCACGAGTACAGGAGGATCTGTTTCGTCGTTCCAATTCGGGGAGGCTATGCACCAAGAGTTTTGGGCAAAACGTGAAGATGCGGCACGAGCGTGTCGGACGGCCACAGAAAAAGAAGAAACATTAATGAGGTTGAAGGAGTTTGAATTTTTGTTGCTCGAAACTGCCGGCAAGGATCAAAACTATGTGGCGTTGATAAATATGGAAAAAAGATCGAATCATCCAAAAATATGGGTTGCCAAAGCGTCAAGAATGAATAATTGTGTTATGTTGTAACGTTTTTTTTTTATTTCTTTTTATTTTATTTATTTATTTATTTCGTAATGTTTTTTTTATTATTGTGGAAAACTAGAAGGGGGTTGAATAGTTTTACGTCTTTTTAATTTTATTATGAAAACTTAGTTTAGTTTTAAAACCTTGTTTGCTTTTAAAGCTTTGATTCAATCTTATGTGAACTCAAATCTTGAACAATATGAACAACTATATCTAAGTATGAACAATAATAATATAAGCTAAGTATGTGAAATCAACACATGCACAATATAAACAATTATAGCTATATACGAGAGATAAGTAAGTAATCGTTTATTTTATAATCCTTAGTTATATTTTGTATGAAAACTTTACTTGATCGAAATGATCAATTATATGTATGTTACCTTTTTAGTTTGATTGTAAAAACTTTATTTTGTGAATGAAACTTTCGTTTGATCTTTAAGTAAAATCAATACTAGCACTATATGAGCAAATATATATATATATATATATATATATATATATATATATATATATATATATATATATATATATATATATATATATATATATATATATATATATATATATATATATATATATACGTCTACGTCTACAAAAGTAATAACGATATAAGCAAGATAATAAGTAAGATATAGAAAGATCTAACCGTGAGACAAAGGATTTATAGTGGTTCGGCTACAAGGACACCTTCCTTGCCCTACTCCACTCCTCGAGTCACCTACTCGAGAGTTTTCTTCATTATGTCAACAAGCTCCCTTATGGCGGAGAAAACCTTACACACCAATATACACACCACAACTTCGTCACAACTTATTCACACCTTCTACACAACTTCTTCACACCTAGTCACTACTTAATTACAACACTACTTCTTCACACCTAGTCACTACTTAATCACAACACTACTTCTTCACACCTATCTATCTTCACAACAATCTTCTTCACAACTATCTACTTCCCAACTTCTCTACTTCACAACTATCTACTACACACTCACTCTATCTACACACCTTACTAATCTATCTTCTATCAAATATTCACAACTAGTTACACAAAGAAATAGATATAATGGATGATGCTCTAACAATTTGGATGTGGAGGTCACAACAAGTTGTAATACTTCTTCTCTTGAAGGATTAAAGTATTCTTCTCTTGCACTTGAAAGGTAGAGGTTTGGATCACTTTGAAACAAAGATTTATGTATGTATGATCAAAGGATTTTAGAGAATAGAAATGAGATCTAGAATAGAAAGTTTTGGGGTGCAAAAGGTGAGAAAAATCTGTGGAATGAACCAGTATTTATAAGGGGAAAAATACTGTTTGGGAGCGTGGCCGGTCCCCTTAATTGGGTGCCGGTCCCCTTAATAATTAAGGGGACCGCCTAGTATAATTAAGGGGGCCACCTAATAAAAAAATATTTTTTCTTCAGATTTTTTGTCTTTTTGTGGGGGAGGTTTTTCCTGAAGAATGTAGCCGTTTTTTGGGTTGAAATTTGAATTCAAACTATTTATTTTAAATAAAACATTTCTTATAAATACAAAATTGTTTTGTATAAGTTTAAAAATGTTTGTCCCACTTAAATAAAATGTAAGGTTTGTAAAAATAAAAATTTCTTTGATCATAAAATGCATTAGACACTTTGTTTATTCATACCTTAAGTGATATGGATGCTAAAGCAAATATTACGACTAAATACTTGTTTACGTCATAATTTGTAGTTCAATGAGTTTACGTTTTGTGATTATCAAAACATAGAGATATCGATATATGTTAATAATGTTTTTAGGCATTATTTATATCAACAATTATTATTTTTGTTGTAACATTTTTTTTAAGTTTGTATCTCCCCACATATATAATAGAGGAACTTGCCAAGTCACATATGCCATGCTGTCCAAAAAGAACTCCATGCTGTTAAAAAAAAATAGCTGGCAGCTCATACCACGCGCCATTCACACTCATCCTTATTCAACCTTCATTCCAGATCTTCAGCCCCTCAATCAATGATATTCATATCTCCCATAAATAAGCTACATAATCAGACAACCATAAAATCTCAATCCTAATGAGGTGATTAACCCCAAATCATATCCCTGAAATCTCTTCCATTCAAAATCCACCAAGAAAACCTACACAATCGGAGCAAATTTTTGTTGAATCGTGCATAAAAAATGTGTCCGGATTCAAAGCCATCAAAACACCAAATCATATATTATTTTGATTCTTGATTCAAAATCATAACTGATAACCTATCACTCCATTCTAAATGGTCTCTATTCCAGCCACAATCTGTTTTTTTCCTATTGTAACAGAAGAGTTCAAATCGCAACAACACCAATCGAATTAAAAAGTAAGTTCTAAATTTTTTAATTTTGATACACAAAACTAATAAATTTTATATCATTGCTTTCCGTTAACCCAGGTAAAACCTCTTTTTATTTCAGCACTATTGAATCTTTTTTTAATTTGATTTTTATGTCCTCTACAAAATAATTATGCACACCACATGTTTGATGAAATGTCTAGAAACCCAAATTGCTTATCGACTATTATCATTTGAATGTGTTAAACCAAGCATGTATTTTAGGGGGTCATTTAGGCTAATCAGAGATAAAAAATTATTTTAGTCCTGCAAAAATACTTTTAGTCCTGAAAAATTTATTTTCGTTAAAATTAGGCTCGATGTACGCCGCACTTTTGTTTAAGTGCTAACCTAATTAGAGATCTAAAGGTAATTTTTTTTATTGAAGCGAATTATGATCAATTTTTGTTACGACTAAATCAAATTAGGTTAGCCGATTAGTTTCATATGACGAATTAGGGATTAGTTTTGTTAGTATATATTCAGTTTTGGATATAATGCGTTCCAATGATTTTGTGATAAAAGAAGGATCACGGGCAGAAAATACATTATCGATGGCTTAACTGATCTAATAATGAAGAACTATCATCCCTTAAACCCCTTTAAGGTACAAATTCGTTGACTCGGTTTATTCAGTATCTTGTGACATTAGTGATATTTGTAGTTTTAATGAAAAAAATGGGTCTTACATGATAAAAACTTTGGTAAATTCTTTATACATGAAAGGTGTTTGATCATGATCGCTAACTCTCCATATTGGTTTATGTGCAATGAATTTGTAGGAAGTGCTTGAAAACAAGTATGACACTGTGAAGAAGCTACAATAAAAAAAGCACATATGTTGGCTGACTGCTGATGGTGGCAATCATGTCCCCGCTTTGAAGAACACTGACATTGGAATCGTTGTTGCTTATGCTACAGATGCTGCAACTGAAGGATCACTGCAAACTCAAGGTACGAGTTCGTGTTTCTGATGAGTTGGGTAGCTTCCAAATAAGTAACATTTATTCAATCCATGAATGACGAAAAAAACAATTTCCAATAGTTAAAAATGATGTTCTGGAGTGAAAGTGTCGAAACTGTCGAACACTAATAAAGTATTGCTTTAGTTCAATATTTATAATTTTTAGATGAAAGATTAAACAAATGTGTTATGTCATTTACACTATAACCAATGTACTATAGCGTACTCTAACGTGACATATTTGAAACTAAAAAATGTTTGTCGTTATATTCATTTCAGTTGGTTGTGGTTTGAACTGGCTTATTAAGGGCCGTTTGGGCAGCAAGGGGTTCTAATATTCATCGTTATATTCATTTCAGTTGGTTGCGGTTGAGTTTTGAAACAAATAGTGAAGAGCTTGCTGAAAATGTAGTCGTTTAAGAGCATGCAAATAAGCAAGTGATAACCTGCAACTTTCTTAATCATTTATTTCTTCAATTTATCAGAATTTTAAGTTTGACATACCCATACATTTTTTTAACTGAAGATTAAAAACTTGATTTGAGGAATTACTTAAACATATACTCAATAACGGCGGTGAGATAGATAAAGAGCTTGGAAATTGTCACTTTTGCTAGCTTGGTGATGCACAACAAGTTGATACACAACTTACTAATGATCACTTGCTTCTGATGCTTCTCTATAAACCAGCACTCTTTAATAATTGTGATCAAATGTATCACCTGAGTGTTCGTGAGGTATATTTGTCCATCACGGAATTTGGGCTCAGGATCAAACCATGGCAAGTAATATTCATTGCAACAACAATTGAAAAGAAGGGGTCTTTTAGGCAAATAAATTATGTGTTTTTCATACTTATAACTGATGGTGACTTATGTGGTTGTTATGATAGGCGTGTGGGCTGGAAATTGCATTGATGGTATACATAACGGTTGGATCAAATACGAAATCAATTCTTGAAGTTTTGGATGAATGAGGTACACAAAATTTTGAGGGAAACATAATCCAGCAGTTTAAAGGTTAGTTTATTTGTTTATTTAACTAGAATATCTTCTCAATTGTTATGGTTTTAAGGTGAACATAATCCAACAATTAATTATTTATTTTATATTTTTTACTTACTAGGCCTCAAATGACGAATTTTAGAAGATAGTACGTGGCAATGGATCCAAGAAGTTTAGCGACACCGTATATTAGTTCTGATAGGATGGTGATCTAGTCTCCATCAGCCAACCCAAAGTTGACAGCTGGATTCACGTGGCCACCTAAGATATTGTCGGCTATTGATACAGCCACAAAAAGTGCGAATGAATGGTAAACAACAACATCTACTATATTAGGTGGGTCTAAGACTGCATCTGCTGTTAAATTTTCTGTATCGAATAAAGTTACTATACATTATACTAAAATTTATTTTGGGCAATATGTGAGATTGTCGTTAAATAATATTAGTCAGCTTATTACGTGAGGTCTTAAAACAAGTAACAAAAAGCCATAGGCACATCACATTAGTTTAGCACATCACTTCCAAGCTTTTTGGTTCAATAAGTTCAAGGATCAATCATAACATCCTTATAACCGACATTTCGTTAGGATCATTACTATATGGTATTATTGCAGCTGTAATTTATGATGACCATTTTGGAATCTAACAAAAGGTGGATCTTGATGACAAGACAAAAAGACATTGGTCGTATGGGGATGCATTTGTTTAGTCGATTTTGCTCCAGCTTTATGCTTTTTCTAAGAACAAAACCTGCTTATGATTTATACTACAAGAAGAGAGGATAAATAAAGTCCAACTTGTGCTGATAACTAGAGTTACCAGCGGAGGTTGTTGCTAACTTTTCGTGCGTTGAACATGGAAATAAAAGAACGATCTATATGTGTAGAATTTAGTGATCCTCAAACCACAAAAGAAGATGCAGATCTATAGGTTATAAATTCTAGGTATGAGTTTCTCACCTGCTGTATACTTGAAGTGTTAGTGAATGTATTTTGTCAAATAGTGGTTTAACTATTTAAATTATACCGTCAGTTTGTTAGAGAAAGTCTTTAAAAAGATACATGTAAGTCAAAGTTCTCAATCCAGTAGTCTATGTTGATGGGATCATTCATGTTGTTCAGCGACCACAATGATGTGAAACATTGTTTACTTTTATAACCAGCCATACTATATCTATCATTTTGTAGCAAAGGAAATTTTTGGCCAAGAATACTTGCAAAAACTACATCGTTACATAGCTGTTGTTAAGCATATAATGATAACTGTAAACAAGTCACATTGAAAATTGTATACAAGTCACTTTGACAACTTTAGACAACTGCCTGAGTTGCTATTTTCTAAATCTTTTTTCAAATATGTATTAAATGTAATATTTTGATTAAGTTATCGACTTATCGTCCCCGAATTGCTATTTTCTAAATCTTTTTAAAATGCAATTGTGGAAACCGCGTGTTGCTCCGGATATAATCAAGAATTCGGTGAATGATAAAGCATAAAGTGTATGATGATTTTCCATACCAACTAAATTACAAGTCTTTTACAATATATTACATACAAGTCTTTAACAATATATTACATGACGCTCGCCCGGCCATCGGCCGGGTCATGAATTATTTTTTTTGGTTGTCTCGATAATGCAAAATTTTATTTATTTATTTATTTTTATTTTTTTTAGGTTAAAGATGTGATAAACTAATGCTTTAATTCTGCATGCCCTGCAATTGAATATGGAAGAACTATATGAATTGAATGTTTGCTCATGGAAATGCAAAACATGTATGGTTAGTGTACACTTTCGTGTTCTTCACACTTTTACATAATAAATCACAGATTATAATAAAGTGATTATGAGCTCAATAATCTATCACGAGCAGGTTAGAGATCGTCTACCCAGTATGGGCCTAATAAGTTAAAGATCCGTAACTTTAAACTTAAATGTATGGACCTAATAAGTAATAATATTATTAAATTTACATGACACTAGCCAGTCCATCGGACGGGTCATGCGACTAGTTGTAATATATTTTAAGTGTGAATGTTATGATTTTTAATAAATGAAGTATTTGTTTTAGTTTAGGGGTTGATTTTGAAAATATATAATTTAAAATTGAGTTAAGGTGAGTTAAGATTGAGTTATTATTTATTTATTTATTTTTTATTATTTTTTTTTAAGTTAAGATGAAAAGGTTAAAGCTGATGTGACGCTAACGTGACACTGAGTTAAATATAGTGTACTCTAATCAAGACACATAAAAAATAATGCAATTATACCTTAGTTAGTTGTTGATACTTTATACCGCATGCATTTTCTGATACATGTGATGTTAAAAAATATAATGGAGCAGTAATCACGCATAATGCATGTCACATAATATTATAAGCAAATTCTCATAATGGCCCGGTCTCTTAAGGTCTATACCTTTTTTTTTTTTTTTTTAAAGTTTGACTTCTCAAAATGCTACAGAAGACTCGGACGACTTTTCTTATAGCTTTAAAACTTGCAAAGTGTCCTCTTTTATACTTTAGGTAGACTCGGACGACTTTTCTTATAGCTTTAAAACTTGCAAAGTGTCCTCTTTTATACTTTAGGCGACTTTTGTTTGTAAGTGATGTGTAAAACACTTTATATACTTTTTCATACATGTTTTTAGGAGATCGATCTAACTACTTTGGGCGATTTTATTTTATTTTTTATTTATTATTTTATTTTTGTCTTTTTCTTAAAATGAGCCAAACGAGAAAAATATTATTTTAGGAAAAAGACAAAAAAAAAAAAAAAAAAAATTCGCCCAAAGTAGTTAGGTCGGTCTCTTAAAAACATGTCTGAAAAAGTACATAAAGTTTCTTGCACATCACTTATAAAAAAAGTCGCCCAAAGTACAAAAGAGAGACACTTGACAAGTTTTAAAGATATAAGAAAAGTCGTTCGAGTCTCCTAGGGCATTTTGAGAAGTCAATTTTTTTTTTATATAAAAAAGGTATAGACTTTGAAAGACCGAGCCATTTTGAGAATTATCTCTAATATTATATGTGCCATAAATGCACACAAGCACATACATATACAAACAATATAAAACTTTTTGATGTAATACGAGTTCTTTAAACTTGGTTAAAGTAACACAACGGTTAATATGACACAAAAAGATAATCAAAAATACAATGGGATGTTAAATTGAAATGCTCTATGACTATGTTATATAATCTGATAAAAGGGATGCTCTATGCTATTCACCGTATTGTTTAAAAGCAAACAATTAATACGAAATTCCCAACCACTCTACTATAAGATTTTAACGCTCATTAATAAGCGAGTACATACATGCTTAATTTCAAAAGAACTGAGATCTTCGAATGTTGGTTTCAATACAATGGATCATGTTAACAAATTAGAAGATGATTAAATTGAAAAATGAGTTCACGTTTGCTTAAAATGACATTGTTCACTTATTTCCATCCTCTAAACACCCTTTAAAACTAAAAGTTAATACCATATATGATTGTAAAAAAAATTAAACATATGATTGGCAACTTTCTTGTTAAAAAGTAAAAATACACAACGATTTTGAAATAAAAGTACGTGTAAGTTGTTTAGTTATTGATTTCGCAATTTTTTAAATATACGAATACGCAATGATATTATTGTTGTTTAGTTTCAAGAACATTATTATACAGGGAGCATATAGAATCGTTAATAGCCTAAACAATAAACATTATCTTTGTCAAACTTAGTAAAATTTTCCTTTTGTTTCAAACTGATTAATTTAACTCTTAGTTTTATTAAAACACATATGAAAATTATAAAAAATAAATAAATAAATAAACTAAGGTGGAGCCAATAATATATGTTAAAAGGGGCCGTAAATTTTTTATATAATAAAACAAAACTCTTATTGGGAATTTTCCTTTTAAAAAAATGCATTTATACCTTATTTAATAATAATTTTATTTAAAAAAAGATTATTTTCTTATTAGGTAACATTTTATATTTATCCATAACACAAGTAGAAGATAAATACAAAAAATATAGATAAGATGCAATTAATAATATGAATAAAATTTTTAAATAATTACATTTAATAATAAAAACTATAATTAAACATCATAAATCAAACAAAACAAAGATTAAATTATTTATTTTTTAATAAATAAAAATATATGATTCAAAAAATTTAAAAAAGCTCACGCGTGCGCGGGTATTATAACTAATAATTTGTATAACAATATACAAGTTATAGATTAGTTACCCCACTGTTTCAACCATCCTGACGGATTTCTAACACGTATGAGATTACAATTAGGTCTCTAAGTCATTAAAAATGACTTTAAAACATCAACAAATTTCTAACATGTTTGTTAAATGAACAAATTTTACATTCTCTAATTTATCCTTCATTATTTATTTATTTATTTATATTTTTTTATTATCCTTTTAAGATTAACTCAACAACTTGGAAACTAAAAAAAAAAAATAAAAAAAAATTACACAATTTCTTTGCTTTTCATTTTCAACAACTCTTTAGGTGACCGCACCAAACAATTACCAATCTAAGAATGTACTCTATATGTCTCATATTAACTGTCCAGTTTGACTTTTTCAAGTTTTTTTTCCTCAACTTTGACTTTAAATATTTTTGTTTGTGTTATATAATAATTGATGCAAAATATATGAATAAATTGGGTTTTACATATACTTCCATTAGTATAATTTTTTTCAAATATTATATAACACAAATAAAAATATTTAATGTCAAAGTTGAAAAAAATTATTTAAAAAAGTTAAACAGGATAGTTAATATGAGACGGAGGGAGTAATAACCATGGGGAGATGATTTACACGCTCGAAATTTTTATTTGCACACTTAAATGTAAAAATGTTTAAAACAGAATGTTAATAATTTATAAGTATCTGCATGTATTGGAGCGTCCTAATCAATTTTTAATATAGGCAAATCAGTTCCCATAACCTTGTGTGTGTTTAGATATAGGCTATTGGCACAGACCAGATTAAATACTTTATAAAACGTTGGCCGGAAAGCAAGCTACAAGCTGAACTAGTTAGGCCGGTTGGGGTGGCCGAGCACCCGCCAATGTACTCAATGTATGAGTTTGTTACTTATCTTATAAGCTATTAACGTGAACGCAATAGTTTTTGATATGGACGTGTACGACACATTTGGCATTATGTTACATATGGGGTCCCAATCCCGTAAGGCACGAGTCCAATAATTCTTAATATTCAATGTTACTTATTCTGTTTCAACATCTTGTTAAAGAAAAACCATACAATTTATTAGGTAAAATGAAAACATACAATGTAACAAAAAATGGGTGGTTGAGTGCGTAGAACAGCGAACAATTCTTTTTCTGTTTATGTATTCCAGAATGACACTTCAAGAGTTCTCACGCATGTATATCATACAAGAGCAATGATGCACATCTTTGAACGGTTACATTCAGCCACCGTAGAACTTTTATGGTACCATCATTCAGAACCAAAACTCCATACGCGAAAAACAAAACATGCAAGAACATAATAGATTCCGGAACTATAATACCAAACATAAAACAGAAAACACTTCAAAGAAACTTCAGGTTATAGTAGAAGTGACCGGCAAAATAAACATTCCCAAAACACAAAGGTACCAATGTCAAAACGATTCCATTAAACTAACATTACAAAACTACATGATTCCTCGACTCAAGCTTATCCTTCTCTGATGAGTTTAGGTCCCCTCTTCTTTCCAAAGCCAACTACTACAAAAAAACAGTCAATAATATTATTATGCACAATTTCATTAACAAAGACCACAAAACATAAGCTTTGAAGTGTTTGTATTAACATGATGATGATATCAAATATAAGTTCAGAAACAATTAACACTTTTTAAATGATGAACATGATAACGCGTTCTATTTCTGTATAACTATGCATGATCATGCAAAAAATTTCAAACTTATGATTTCACTGTTTGTAATAAACTAAACAAGATCATTAGGCAGACTCTTTTTAAATGATCATTTGCCTGATGAACAATGTACAGGGTGTTTTGGCATTGTATTTTTTAATTAACTATTGTTTGTTGTGTTATCAATTAGGATATTAATAACATCAGTAAAAAAAGGTTTTAATGTCAAGTTACACACACACGGATTTTTTGGGATTGCTTATCAAAGTATGTATCTGCTAGACAGTTTCAAGTAATACCAGCTTTTTTGCTTATTTTACACTAAAATAAGCACTTACAAATACACACGCTGGTACCAGCTTCTTTCTAACCATTTTCAAATAATGTAAGCAATCCCAAAACACCCTCTAAACCCAAATCAAATCCTTAGGTATCAAATTATACATGAGAGTCGATGTCCATTTAGTCATTATATAACTAATATTTGTTAAAAACAATTAAATTACTGTCTAGTCTATGGCAGAATCAAACGTATCATCCGTAAAACAACTCAATCAAACAAATTTAACATCTAGCGGCAGTAAAAAACAGCAGTTGCACAGAATCTGTTTTGCTTAATTAAGTGCTTATTGCTTGTTTAAAAAGACAAGCAGTTTTAAGTGTTCGGCAGAAAAAGTTGCTTATCACTCTATTGAACTCTTAGAGGCCGGTGCTTGTCTAACGTTATTTGATGGGCTTATGAGCTAATTAAAAAGCTCATAAGCTCAGTTTGGTGGGCTTATAAGCTTGAACTTATGGATTTTTTAAGCTTATAAGCTCAGTTTTTTTGGCTTATGAACTTATACTGTTGAGCTTATGGATTTCATAATATCGTAGACGTAAACTAAGCTCTTGATAAGCTCATAAGCCCTTAAAAAGAGCTTATCAAACTTTCAGTAAGCCCGTAAGCAAAAAAAAAAAAAAAAAAAAAAAAAAAAAAAAAAAAAAAAAAAAGAAAAAAAAAAAACTTTTCAAACTTTCATTCAGCTTGTAAGCTCGTCGAATAGCCTTAATACACACCCCCTTCTTTCTAAGCAATTTTTGATAAAATAAGCAACCCAAAGCACCCTTATCCTTAAATAATCAAAATTTACCAAACAATAAAATCTTAACAAATAACTCCTTACGCATCACAATACACAATCAATCTCAATTTTTATCATTAAAACTGCTTATTGCTAACATTGAAAACAGGCGAGCAGTTTCAAGTGTTCAGCAAAAAGGGCTGCTTATCACTTTTATTGAACTCTTGGGGGGTGTTTGTCTAAGCTTATTTGACGGATTTGCGAGCTTATTGAAAGTTTAATAACTCATCTTTTGGGCATATAAGCTTATACACTTAAGCCTGTGGACTTTACAAGCTCATAGACACACAAGTGGAAAAAATTCATAAAGCAAAAAAAAATGAACTTATGAGTTTATCAAAGTTTCGATAAGCTAACGAGCCCCTTAGAAAAACACGCCCTTAAATAAGCACTTTTAAATAAGTCAAGGTGACTACTGACAACCCCTTCTAAATAAACAGTTTCCAACAAAATAAGCAAACACCCTTTAAATCCTTATCCTTAAATAATCATAATTTGGGGGTGCTTGTTTTAGCTTATGGCTTATTTGGTTTGGGGCTTATGTTTCATAAGCTCAATTCTTGCAGCTTATTTGAAACTTTCAGGCTTATGTAAGATTATTATGACATGATAAGCTTATATAAGCCGAAAAGTTGCAAAATAAGCAACAAAAAATGAGCTTATGAAACATAATCCCAAAACCAAATAAGCCATAAACCGAAACTCACACACCTTTAACCAAACAATAAACTCTTGAAAAGATTTTGAGTCAATTAAAACAAAAAATAGACTAATTGATTCAACACACAAACAACATAGTCTCACGAGTAAAAAAAGTATATACAAAAATAGTAAAATAAGAACGTTAAGCAGTTACCAGCTTGTGTTTCATTCGATATGTTTGGCGTGATTATGGGGAACTACATTGGTATGAGCATCAATAGCTTCAGCCTGAGATGGATATGCACAATATAAGCTGAAATCTTGAACCAATTGCATGGATCAAAAGTAAGGAAACACTTACACAGAGAACAAAAGCAATCGGATATGCATGCGTCATTAGCTGCTTCCACATCAAGGCGACTTGCCCAGTGGCGAAGCTTGGATTTTTCGAGTGGGGGGTCGGGATCTAAAATTTTTTTTTTCCTAACACTATGGGGGGTCGAAACCGAATTAAATTGGGGGGGCGAAACCGAAAATACCGAAATTTGTCTACATGAAAACTATATACCCCTACATCGCAAAAAAAATTTCGGGGGGTCGGCCGCCCCCCCCCCCCCCCCCCCCCCCCCCCCGCCCCTATGAAGCTGCGCCACTGGACTTGCCTCTGTAAAAAAACGAGATCGATACACAAGCACGTTAGTCGTATTCAAATTTAATTATATTTGGTTTTGGACCAATGAGTATTTAGAATATATTACATTGACAGGTCCCTCAACTGAATTCTTGATGTATAGCTTAAGGACAGCCCATTTTCTCAGGGTTTTGCTGATGACTTCTGCTCCTATGACTCCGGCTTCTGGTATAAAGCGCTCTCTTACTAATCCATCCACCTTTTATATTTATATAAAGGTTAGAGAGAAAAAAAGCAGTACAGGTTTTAATAAGAAAGGGTTAAAGCAAAATACCGTTAACCTCCACTTCCTGTCAACTTGGAGTCCTGACAGTAGAAGGTCCAGTAACCATGAGCATCCGTTGACACAGAATGCTGAGCAAAACACGTTAGTCTTTGGCATTCCTCAAGATTGCTCGCCATAGTTAGTGAATTAAATCGGCTGCATTGAAACCATAAACAATATATATAAATTCTCATATTATATTTGTCGTATGAAAGAAATAGGGCCTAAATATAAACATAAACTAAATGACTATATAACAAACCTTAGGATGCCAATCATGTAAATGAGTGGGGTTCCTGTGTCATCACTCGAGCGAACCCCGTGCCCTCTACGAGATAATATCCAATGACGAGTTAGCTCACGTTCCTCGCTTAACGTTGGTAATAGCTATATTGAATCATAAGAATCATAATATCAGGAATTAGGTGGCTTTAAACGAGCTTAAAGGACCCAGTTTTTGGGGCATGCCCGAATAATTGTGCATCTTATTGCATCAATGACTTCAAAAAAACTTTATGTTTGTCTAAGATAAAAACGATTACTTGCCTCAACAATTCCTTAGGTGGTCTTCCCTACAAAAAATTACACATATATCAGATAAGTTTTCACAACTGTGAATTAATATAAGTAACTACACTGACTAAAAACAACACGCACATATTGCTCTTTGGTCTCTGGATTTATAAGCCCCTGTGCGATTTGAGTTGCTGTGTGTTGAGTTATATATGGGCCAATGATTTCATCCATATCATAGGTATTCGATTCTAGAATTGAGAACAAATTGACATTTTCCGAAATACTCTTGTCATAAACCTAATGATGTTTGTACGTAAACACAGCTTTGTTTACATGATCAACCATGCGAGGAAAACAATCATTATTCAGTTTCATTGATTCCTAATATGTTTTGTCTTTCACGAATGTAGAAAACATTGCTGCGTTTGAAAGGCTTATAAACCGTAATCCGAACATAAAAGAACACAAAATAATCTAAACTGTTCTAAATCAATCCCTGAAAAATCCAAAGACCATGCATTTTCACTTTCCTTCTTTTCTGGCCCCTTCCCCTTCTTACCTTTTTCACTTTCCTTCTTTTCCGGGTCGACCCGGATACACAATTGCAGCCATTTAACCCCAATTTTGTACTTTTTCATCCCGTTTCAGCTAGAAGCAAGGTAATTTTGAGTTATTTATTTTATAATTTAGTTGAAATTAGATATTATTATTGTTTGAAATAATGTTAGGTACAGTAGTAGAGACGTAGAGTATTTGTTTTGATATATAGTCCCTCTTTGTAATGCATGTTTAGAGTATGGATAATCCTGAAGGAAAAGCACGAGATAAAGCATGGGACCATGTAACACAAGGTATCGAAGAACAGGGGAAAAAAGTTTTAGTTTGTAACTTTTGTGGTTTGATAATGCGTGGTGGTGGAATAAATAGAGTTAGGAAGCATCTTGCTGGCCGAAAGGGGGAGGTAGCACCGTGTATGGTAGTAGATCAGTATGTTAGAGTTGCTATCGAAGCTTCTTTGAAAGAAACTCTGATTTTCCGCATAAACGCGTTCACATATCTGATACATTTAACATAAAATAAGTTAATCTTTAATGGGCCTAAATACATATGCTAATCACTAATACAAAGAAGACCACTAGATCACAATAATAATCCACTAACACTTAACAAATCGGCCAAGGAACGGGGGTTGGAATAGAGCGAAACTAATTGAGGAATGAATTTGGACTAAAAAATTGGCCCTGGTTATATGATGTTGTAAAACTTGTACATTATGTTGTATATGATGAATTTGGCAAAAACTAATTATGTGCTTAATGATAAGTTGGTTTTTTTTTTTTTTTTTTTTTTTTTTTTTTTTTTTTTTTTTTTTTACCCTTCAACCCATTTAACAGTTTCCTTGAGGTTTTATATTTATTTTGAAAGAAAGAATAAAAAAAGCATAACCAATATCAACTATTTTTAAGAAAATGGTTAAAAATTGCCACCTCTAAGTAAAATAAAAACAATACAATACGAATATAAAGTCAAACGTAGAGGATCAAAAGAAGCACCGAAGCTTCATAAAGGTAAATATATAACTTGCCTGGGAGCGGAGGTGCATAATGTTGTGCAGAAAGCGGACTAACATGGTAGTCCCCCGAGCTGCATAACCTACATTTTGAACAAAGCCATCTTTGTTAATTTCTAAAGACTAAAAAAAAACATATTATTAAGCACATAATTAGTTTTTGCCAAACACTTTAAACTAGTTATCACCTTAAAAAAACAAATAAGCACTTTATAACGAGATTGTCAGTTCCCAAAACCCTCCAAAACAGTTTATTTCGCCTTATATCACATAAAGTAACCAATAAATGCCATAAAAATATCTTTGTATATTATCAAATTCATTCCTTAACCTCAAAAAATACTTGGCCCTAATTATTAAACCAAAACGAAAACCGAAAATAACAACGACCTTCAATTTAACGAATATTCTATGGCATTTTAGAAAAGAGATAATGATAGTTATACCTATTTAAACAGGGGAATCGTGGTAGGAAAAAACATGTAACATCGTCTCTAAGAAAACATCGACTAAATGTACCACAAAACCAATGATTCCAACTTTGATCAACATGAGCCAATGCCAGCAAGAGCAGATCTAAGAAATCATGAGAAGGCAGTTAGTAACAAAGACAGCTTAAAGGCCAACTGTAAAAAATAAATAAATAAGAATCGCTTTGGAGATGGAGAAGATGATGATAAGAAACTCGTCCAAACTATGAATGAGATGAAACTTGAGAAATCTTTAGAATGCAATGAAGATCTGGAGAAGAGATCTTAAAAGAAACTGTAAATATATACGGAGTACTATGTATTGATAAAAGGTTGTTTGGTTAAGTTAGATGGGGAGTTAAATGGGGGAAGGGTTTAGTAATAAATATGTAACAAGTAGGATGGGTTGGTTTCACTGGTTTGTATGGTTCGATCAATGCTCTTTGTACTTATCTCATGTTTCAAAAAAATGCAAGGGTCATAGAGTCACTAGACTCAGCAGTGCAATATCACTTCAAGCAATATGTCTAGGTTTAATAGGAATCCAATAGTCTGCATGGGTTCAATCAATCACACAAATTTTATCGACTAATATAATTAACTTGTAATTTAAAATGTTATAGATATAGATATTAGTTTTATCGAGAACTTGTACGGTCAAATGTTGAATGAACAAATTTTCTATTAATTTTATTTACCACAAATGTAATAAATCATTGAAAATATAAATTAAATCATTTCTTTTCGATTATGTCAAAATAAAGCATGTTTCCCTATTAGAAAAAACCTATTTTTCCCTCTCTTTGCTACACATACAAGGCTCAAAAAAAAAAAAAAAAAAAAAAAAAAACTATGGAAAAAGATCTCACCAGCAGCAGCAATTCTTCATCCGTGAAAGATAGCAGTAATTTGTGCGAAAGACTTTATTTTGTTGGTGCAGTATGTGAAAGACTTTTACTATATATTTTTTTAACAAGTGTGAAAGACTATAAATAGTAGTACTAGTTAGTATAAACGTGGCTTCATTATTTGTGGTGTTGTGGATTGGTTTTAAAACGTGGCTAACTGTGATTACTTTAAAAGCACGTGCAGTTTTTTTTTTTTTTTTTTTTTTGTTTTATGTGGTGATTTTAAACATTGGATACCCGAGCAATGAAAATTAATGTGATGTATTGTTAAACTCATAAAAATAAATGTGGTGTTGTAGCAACATTAATGGCATAAATAAAATAAATGTGATTGTTTTGTTGAAAGTATAATACCTACTGTTGCATTAACAAAGAGTGCTACTATATGCACCAAGATAAAACTAACATTGATAACCGTGTTCCTTTTTAATCTCTTAGGAGGTGGCAATTATGTCTAAGGATACTTTTATCATAATTGTAATTAGCCATTAATATTCAACCAACTCATATCATGGCTAACCATGCCTAAATCAATAATTTTAATGGCAATGTGATGTCTAACCATGCCTAAATTTTTTTTTAATTATATTTAACAATTTAATTTAAAACATCAAATTCAATTAATAATTCAAATAAAAGTTACATAATACTTTAGGAAAATAAAAACAAAACAAATATTAAATAAAGAAATCACTACTCATCGAGGTATGGTAAGTCTTACGCCGCTACGTGCTCCGTAAGATCATATTGAAGACGGTTATGAATATCTTCGTCCAGTAACTCTTCTAGCACACTATCGTCATAAACTGGCATAATCGGCTGATCCATTATATGAACCGGTGATATTGCCACACCATCGTCTTTTAAAATCATATTACCCAATATAATACACGTATAAACAATTTGTCGAATCTTTGCGACGGTCATAGGTCGTAGAGGACGACTCAGAATAAACCATTTTCCCTTCAAACGACCAAAAGCTCGCTCAACATCCTTTCTTGCAGACTCTTGTAGTTTCTTGAACTTCTTTTCCTTCGGGTCAGTGGGATACGGATATGCTTTAACAAGAGTTGAATATTTAGGATATATTCCATCGGCAAGATAATATCCACGTTTGTAGAGACGGCCACGTAAATAAAAAGAACTGTTTGGCGCCGTACCATTTCGCTCATTTACATATAATGGAGACTGATTCAAAACATTGATATCGTTGTTTGATCCGGGCGGACCAAAAAACGAATGCCAAATCCACAAATCATATGAAGTCGTCGCTTCAAGCATAATTGTTGGTATTGGTGATCACCTCTCTTATATTGTCCTTTCAAATATTTAGGACAATTTCGCCAAGTAAAATGTGTACAATCAATGCTACCAAGCATTCCAGGAATGTGATGTTTTTTTTCATGTACCTCGAATAACCGAGCAATGTCATGGGTTGTCGGCCTACGTAAAAACTCTCGGCCGTATAACTTTATAATCGCATCACAAAATTTATCAAGACATTCACCTATACAAAACAAAATATTATTTTATAAAAAAATATATATATTGAAACAAAAAATTACTAACGAGTTACAAATTGCGAATAAATATAATAAATACCAAAAAAAATTAATAAGTAACAAAAAAAAAATAATAACGACAAAAAAAATGAATAACGACAAAAAAAATGATATTAACAAAAAAAAAATACTAACGAAAAAAAAATTATTACTAACCTGAAGTTCTTCGTGCCATGTTTAAATAGTCATCGAATCTATCCGGAGGTTCATCCGTTGCGAGTTGCCTTATTGCCGATATGCATTTCTGTAACACCGAGAAACTAGTCTTTCCATACGCGTCTTGACCCTCTTGAAACCATTCAAATTGCGCTTCAATGTCATTTACAATTTGTAAATACAATCTTTTACTCATACGAAAACGATCACGAAAAACATCTTCGTTAAACTTTGGTTGTTCAACGAAATAGTCATTCATTAAATTTTCTAAAGCTTTATCACGAAAACGTTTTACATAACCACGAATGAAGGTAGAGCTTCCCGTGTCTTCAAGAGCTTCGTACGCGGCTAAAAAGGTTTCAATTGTACTACCGGATAACCATTCTTCGGATGAGTCGGGTGAAATAATTATGTCGTTTGAGGATGAACCCGATGATGACATGGTTTTAGAATGTAAATTGTATGTGTGAATTGATGTTAGTTTAGATGTGAAAATGAAAAGGAAAATGGTTCAGTATTTAAAGAATATATATATATATATATATATATATATATATATATATATATATATATATATATATATTTTTTTTTTTTTTTTTGAAATTGCTTCAAACGGTACAATAATAAATGCATGTAACGGTCCAATTTTTGCTCCTTCTCCTTCACACCGAATCGGTAATCTTTACCGAAGGTGTCGCCGATTCCTGAATGCCGATCAAGTGGTTTTGTAACGCCGAGCCATGCCGATGCTTGCCGACCCTCCATGCCGATACGTTGCCACCCCCTTACTTTGCATTTGATTTAAATTAATTGGGACCTTTAACATGTAATAATGATTAGTTATACCTTAATTAATACACTATAAATGCATTTATTTTCACTTCTCTTGTAACTGATACGTAGTAATTATTAGTGTAAGTAGTACTCAATCTTACTTCCTAGTATTATTCTTTTAGTTATTCTTTCACAGAAGTTATTACTCCGTATTAAATTAATGTTAAGTAGTAACTAGCAGGGTATCCGTGCGTTGCAGCGGCGGGTACTTTGAAATAAAATTTTTTAATATAATTAATAAAAATGTCACGTGATGTCATTCCGACACCTAAATTTGCTTGGTCACAGCTTTGTGTATCGAGTCGAGTTTTATTAAGTCGAGTCTTGGTCACAAGTTCATGTCTATGTTAAGATGGAGGGTTGTACATTGTGTTTAAATGATTGTAATATTGGGTATAGGGGTGTTTTTAATGTTATTAATGTAGAATGAGGGTTGTATATTGTGTTTAAATGATTGTAATATTTGGTGTAGGGATGTTTTTAATGCTATTAATGTAAAATGAGGGTTGTACATTGTGTTTAAATGATTATAATATTGAGTGTATGCGTTCTTTATATTGTATTTTTAATTATTTATTTTCAATAAATATTGTTTTACTTGTTACTTATATATAAATACGTATGTATGTATATAACAAATAAAGAAATAAAAATATACAAAAACAACAACAAGCTCGTACCCACACGATCTTCGACCAAAAACATGAACCTTAAAAAAAGTCGTACAACACAAAGGTAATAAAATAACAAAAAATAATAAAAAACAAAAAAAACAAAAAACAAAACAAAAAAAAAACAAAAAATAAATAAAAAAACAAAATGACATCAAAGTCTTCAATTTCTTTGCTTTGTCTCATTAATTAAGTAGTCAATAATAAATACAAGCTAATGATTAGCTAATTAGTGAACTATGACGAAAACAAAATATAAGATTGGTTTACGAACTATTACCTCCGTCTCAAATTAATTGTCCATATTTCTTAAAATGGATATTTCAAAAAAATTGTCCATTTTCTTTTTATAGTAAAAACTAGAGAATATTCTATTTGAGTGGTTGAAAAATAAAGTGACCTCAATTTTATTAAACTTTGTATTTTTTGTCTTCGGATAATTATTTTGAGACGGAAGGATTATATAATTTGTTTGTTTGTGTATTCAATGTATCATACTATCATGTGTCCGAAGGACCTCCATATATATACGTTCCATCTTACTTGACCCACCACATATATAAGACAAGGTCGTGTTGGTTTAAAGTAAGTGTTATTTATCGAAAACGAAAAGATCGTTAGCAGTCTACTTCATCAGTTTAATTGTTTCTTTTAGCAAGTACTGTATTGGTAATTAATAGTGCCTACGCTCCAATCAAGAAATATACACGAAAGCCAAATGTAATCAACAACTTTCAAATGCTGTAAGACGACGATGCACCTCAACACGCCACCCCCTTGTCTTGTCGAAACTATGAAATAGAAAAATATAAGAGCGAACGGTAAGCTAACGCAAAGCATGCGTTAAATCTTAACGCACCACAAAAATGAGGCACGTTAACTTACCGGGCTTCATGGTCAAATGCACGTTAACGTTAAGAGTTAAGCTGCTAACGCAGCGTTAAGTTATTTAAAAAAATAAATAAATAAAAAAATAAGAAAAAAATTACACTTTTGGCCCTTGTCATATTATTTGCTTTTATTAATACCAAAATGAAAAAGTTACAAAACACCCCCTACGATAAAGGATACAAATACACACGATACAGAAATACTTAACATAAAACACCATTACTCATCGTCTCTGTCCCATGCATCTGTGTTTCCCAGTACGAACCACACATGTTGATAATATATCCCTCTCCTATAGCGTTAATAATAAATTTGGTTTGCATTGCTGATACGACAAGGGTCTTCACTTGTACGCAGCAACTCTGTGTAAATTTCATTATACCTACGACATTCAAGGTTGATTCTACCCATTGATCCGTAATACTATTTTTATTACGGTGCTCACCATCAGTCTGATCGTTGAACCTTCGTGTAACTTCATTCCAAAAAGAACGTCCATTCACAAGGTCTCTAACATCATGAACTTCAAGTCATACGTTACCTAGCAAGCTTTCTTCTTCCATTGACCAAAGATTATTCATTGTGAAATGATGTAGATATTGAAGAGTGTGAAAAAATGAATGGTATGGTGTGGTATTAATAGGGGTTTATTGAAAGCGGGATAATTTTTAAATTCAAAATTTTCTAACAAGAGCGGGGTAAATTCAAATTTGAAAACCTCATTTAAAACCATCGTTTATGTTTAAGTATCGTACTTTAATTTAGATGTTTTATGTTTAAGTATCGTAGGTTAATTTAGATGTTTTATGTTTAATTATCGTACTTTAATTATCATGTTTTATGTTTAATTAACATGTTTTATGTTTAATTATTGTAGTTAATGTAAGTTGTGTTTTATAAATGTTTATGTTATTTTTAAATGAAGTATTTACTAAAGTTTTGGGTTGAAATTGAAAATTATTTGGGTGGAGGTGAGTGATAAGTGTCTAAATACTCATCATTTTATACCAATCTGAACTGCCAAAACATCCAAAAATACTTAAATATGCATCACAATACTTAAAATATCTTAGAAGTGTGTTTTATATGTTTCAAATGCAAAATAATCAAAAACAGATGAAAAACGTACAAAGTTTGCATAATTGGCAGTTTCAGTCCCTCAAGTTTCATAAATTGGCAAAACTAGTCCCTGAAGGTTTAAAATAAAGAAAAGTCAACTTAAGTCCTTGGGAAACCAAAAATATTCACTTATGATCCCTGGATGAAAGTCAAAATGGCAACTTTCACCCCTCAAGTTTCAAATTTGGCAAAATTAGTCCCTGGGTATTTAAAATAGAAATTTATCAAAATATACCTCTGTACTATTCATAACTTACAAATTGGAACATTTTGATAACTTTTGGGAATGTTACAGTTTAACCCTTCTAGTTTCAGAAAATTACACAAATGGTCCTTGAAGTTTTAAAAATTGAAAAATACAACTTTGGTCCTTGTGTTATTGTTTTATGGCAGGTTTGGTCCTTAGAAGTGAGTTTGGAAAATTGGCAATCAAGGCCCCTCAACTTTCAGCTTTGTACAACTTTGATCCTTGGGCTTGTTATCACTAAAAACCAAACGGATCCTTATTTATTACAAACTAAATCCAAAACCAAATAAACAAACAAACTAGCCCACTCCTTAGGCCCAACCACTCACCCAGCCCACACCCTTTTGAGTATAACTCAGGGTCAAACCCAGTCAACCCCCGCCAAAATACCACCACCACTGTTCATCTTCCTCTCCCACCTCTGAAACACCAAAACCATGGTGGTTTTGCCACCTCTCCTCCACCACCTGTCCTTCCCAGCTCACCACCTACTCTCTACACCACCTCACCTCAGCCCACAAAGCATTTAATGCTTCCCCACCTTGTAATACTCAACCTTCTCCCTTTTTCCTCTGTTTTTGCGCCCAACTTGACCCAAAGCTTCAAAATCTATCCTACCTTGTCCCCTCCACCTCCACAACAACCCAAGAAGCATTAATTGCTCTCAAACAGCCTCAAGCTATCTAAGAGACTTTTGGCGCCAAAAGTACATTCAAAGGTTGAGATCACCTCTGCTTATCCAAGGGTCAAGAATTAAAGTGGGATTTATTGTGTGGTCAACAAGGAACTCAGAAGGTGTATAAAAAGAAGAGAAGGAGCAAAGGAAAATACACTTTGGAATAGCCATAGTCACGTAGTGTAACTTAAATTATTGCTTTCTTTAAATTAATGTCATTTACAGTTTTAATTAGTGTAATGATCCTCAAATTAGTCTAATGGAACTTCAATTTCAGTTTAATTGCAAGTTACTTTTGAAATTCATGTCTTTCATATTTGTACCATTTTAAATTTCATGTCTTTTAATTTATTGTTGATTATAGTTGTTTAATGGATTCATTATGCCATATAAGCTCCTGACAAAAGCTTTAAAGCTTGTAGAAACCTTTAATCAGTTATAGTCCTTAAAATTCAAAAATCATTAAAAAATTCTAGAAAATCAATGAAAAACCAAAAATCTTTGTTCTTGGGTGATACTGCAAGGAGCATGGTGAATTATGGAGTTCCATGGGTATTAGTGCCTCATGGGAGGCTTTAGGAAGTAACTTTGTCACTTGGTTCTTGGTTCTCAGTCTCATGCTCTTGTAAGCTCAATTTTGTACCATTTTTGTATTTCATATTCCTAGCCTTTAATATGCCTTGATTTCATGTTTTTGTGTTTCTTTGTTGTTAGTTAATGTTTATCTGTCTTAATATTAGGTTGTTATGTTTTGGAATTTAATTATGCTTGAGATTTCATTTTGACTGTCAATATATTCATTTTTGACAATCCTAGGTTTAGACACTTGTGACTACTTGTTTATACTCAAAAGGATCTTATTTGACAAATATAGATCCCTGGATTTGATGAAATGTGTTTATACAGTCATATGTAATGAAAAGCTCAATTTGGTTCCATTTAAGGGGTGTTTGGATTTAATAGTTGAACTGAGTTTAGGGTCATTTATTGTGTTGTTCTTGTTTGATGTATGCTATATATGACTAATTAGACTCATTAAATGTCACACCCCCAAAATCGGGTCCAGCGGAAGCATACGTGTAGCTGGGGTGTAACTCAATCGGTATTACAACACTAGTTCAAAAATGGTTTTCACTTTAATCATTTAGAATAAAATCGTTTAATCAAAAATGTTAAATTTACATCGTTAAAGTAGTGCGGAGGTAGGCCCTTAAAATAGTTTAAAACGGTCCCCATATAAATAATCAGAGTCTTCTATGACCATGCCATGTCCTGCCAAAACCTCCTGTAGCGTGCCATAGATTAAAACCTGAAAATACATGCTAAAGTGTCAACACGAGGTTGGTGAGTTCATAGAGTTTGTTTAACAAATAAAGTTTATAGAAAATGATCACACAGCAAAGGCATCGTAAATCCACTCAGTTACAAGTCCCGCCATAAGAGCCTTGTAACCTGTGTGTTCACAACCCACTGCTAAAATAGTTTAGGTCTAGTAGTCAAGTACCCGCGGTCATAATAAGTCACAATATAAGCACCACCTATATAATAATGTATGCCATGCAAAGCCCCTAATTAAATAATATGCGTCCCGTAACATGGTGGACGAGAGGTTGGCCGACCTCTAATAGCGCTATCCATACTACTAATAGGCGTCGAACAATGCGAATGTACGAACAGTACATCATACAACTATTATATACGATTAAGAACGCTCCGAACATGGGAGACTTAGCACGCTCCACCAATAAGGTGAGACTTTAGGGTTAAGAACGCTCCACCAATAAGGTGAGACTTTGCACGCTCCACCAAAAATGGCGAGACTTTAGGTCATAGTACATACGGTACATTAGGGTCAAAAGTTTAAGTCAAGTTCAAAAGTTCAAAACAAGTTATAAGGTCAAATGAGTTCATAATAGTTCAAGGTTCAAAACAATGTTCAAAGAGTCAAGTAGTAATTCATGTAAAAACGAGCATGTATTCTCCCCCAAAAAGTTAACAAAACAATTTAAAAGAGTAGGGGCTATGACTCACCTGGTACGATAGTTACGAAGACAAAAGTGGTTACACAGAAATGAGGTTCGATCTCTAACCGCGACCTATAATGAACGAATGATACGATCTACTTAAATTATGAGGGGATGCGATGAATGTACATGCACATGAAGCCTATACCACTCGTAGTTTGAAAATAAGTGTTGGCGTTGATTTATAGTATTTCCATAACTTAAGAGAATATGTGCTATTAGAAGTTGTCAAATATATATATAGTTCGCCTAGTTTCAAAAGTGTATATCTTGGTCGTTTTAAGCTCGTTTTCTACGTTCTTTATATCCACGGATTCGTTTTAGTATATACTAATATATTTTTGGTAGTTCGGCTCCTCTAGGTTACGTCTAACGTCTCTATTTGCCCGTCGAAAACTGTCAAACAGCATGCAGTTTTTCAGAAAATAGTTTTCGTCGTTAAATTTACAAAAATCATATCTCCTTCGTTATAAGCTCGTTTTAATCCGTTCTTTCGCCAAAAGTTTTGTTTTTAAAAGTATTTTCTAAATCTTTGGTCAAAAATTACCCACCACCTACTGATTTTCCCACGATTTCAAAATAAGGACAGTAGGTATAAATATAGTTTCAAAAATCATTTTCCTAGTTTCAAACTTGTTTCAACTTCAACCAAATCACTTTCAATCACCACAAATCTAGTCTAATCTTATCATACACCTTCTTAGGGTGTCATGGGTTCCTAAACATCATAAATCAAGTGGATCTAACAAGGATCTAACAATAATCTATTTCTAGGGATCAAAAGTTAGTTATATATATAAATGAGTGGTATATACTAACATATGCATGTAAACCTTGTATGAAAATCATATGACCATAAAAATAGCATGAAGAAATTATGAAGAAGAGTTTGACAACTTACAAGAAAGATTTGAGATGATTTGGATGAAAATGAATAAGAAACCTAGGGATTTTTACCACCAAACCCCAACTAGATCATGATTAGGACATGATTAAACACTTAATCTCCAAAAGTTAATGGTTTCTTCTTGGTTCTTTGCCTTGGCCGATCCACCCCAAGAGAGAAAGAAAGGGATTTGTTGCTAGTTTATGTTGTTGTTTTTGAAGAAATGTGAGAAATGGAGTTTATATATATGGTCTTTGGTCAAAAAGTTGGTCATAGGGGGGGCAAAAGGGAGGGAAACAAGGAGGGAAAAGGGGAGCTTGATGGTGGCTCAATAAATGAGCTTGTCCCCAAAGCTTGTGCATTTGTTAGTTTAATTTGTGTATTAGGTGTTATCGGGTACCGAGTTAACTAAAAATAAATATTCCCGAGGTGAAATAAAATACGAAGAAGTTGTAAAAGTTGTAAAATATTATTCCTGATGAGAATCGGAAGTTAAAATAATTATCTTATTGAAATAACGCAAACCGACGGAGTAATAAGCTCCGATCGTAATATGTATCAATTGGTTTCAAAACACCGGGTAAATTAATAATAAAATTTTTAAATTATTATTATGAGTATAAAAATGTGTTAGGACCATAGTTGGGATTGTCGGATCAATTATTCAAAATAATAGCTCATAAGATAATGTTTATTAGGTTGATAATCATAAGTGTACAGAAATGACGCAACTCGGGCAAAATGACAAATTTTCTCCGGAGGTGAATAGTGTTTTATGAATAGTAAAATTTTTGGACGCTTCTCAGAATCCTAAACTGACACCAAAAACGATGAATAGTAAAATGATGAATAGTGATCGGTGAATAGTAACGGATGAATAGTAAATGTGAAAGTTCGGGAAAAGACCAGAATTTACGAGTTGTGATATTAAAACCTTAACCAAGTGGTATGGCAAGCAAGAAAGTCAAATTGATACATGATCTTCTAAGTTTGAGTACTGTGAGGTTGTTAGACCATATAAAGTGGCATATTAGCTTAAATGTTGTTAATCTAGACTTATTTCATGTTCTTATAGCTTAACATAACTTATTTAATCAGTAGATTAGGTTATAAATTCATTTAAGTCAACTTAGCTTTATAATGAGAAAAGTAAAAAATAATCTTGTTTCAGAAAATCCAAAAATAGAAAGAATTGTTTTGAATTTTGTGATTGGATTGAGACTTTGAGCTTTTCACAAGTCATAGTCTATCAGCTCATCTCTCAAAACTCACCATTAGCTTATTTTTAGGATTTTTATTTTAGCTTATGCAATAACTTATTTAGACTTGCAGGGCAAGATAGTGACCTGCACCAGGGGCATCTTTTGTTTTTGGTCAAACTTTCAAACCCCCTTCCAGGGTGCAAACCAAAACATTAGGTCTTGGTTTTTAGCTTTTTGGAAAGCCCTTCAGTAGTTCTTTTAGGAATAATCATAAAATTGGATCTCAGTTCTTATTAGGATAGCTTATTTAGCCCTTGAAGTTTGTCTTATTTTGGTATGTGCACTGAGCACTCAGTATTGACCACCAACTTCAATAGACCATAGCTTATTCAATAGTGGACCCCACCATGTGCTTATTGACTTTTTAGGAAGCCAATAAGCTCATATCTTAGGGTCAGTGCTTATTTATTAGTTTGTAGCTTAAATAGATAGCTTATCACATCAACCTTACTTTGTTCACCTAAGCCATATACACTGAAGCAAACAGTGTATTTGGGCCTTTTTCATAAGCCCATAAAAAGCTCCTCACTGAGCTTGAGAGTGTGAGCTTGGCTTTTTCATAAAGCCAAGCAAGTCAGCTTATAGTCTCAGTGCTTGTTGAGCTATTAGAAGCTTATTAGATAAGTTAAGTAGAGCTTGTTGTTTGCATCATTTATTGAGTTTACTGAGCATTCAGTATACTCATGCCATTTTCATAAGCTCTTCAAAAGCTCATTAGTGATCTATAGCTTATGTGGTTTAGTTTTATTTGAAGCTTAACTACCCAACTATTGGATCCTGTTCCTTAAATTCACCTTGTAGCTCATTTACTAGGGCTGCAATAGGCTTTAACTTATCACCAAAATGAAAAGTATACTGATCACTCAGTATACTTAACCAAACTCACCATACTTCATAAGCTTGCAAAAAGCTTATTAGTGGGACCCAGCTGGTGAAATTTAGTTCCAAGTGGAGCTTTTCTACTAGCTTATAGGATCCAGTGCTTATTTCACACCTTGCAGCTTATCTAATAGGGCTGCAAGGAGCTTTTTGTTTGTCCCATTCTTGATTACACTGAGCAATTCAGTGTAATCAAGCCCTTTTCATAAGCTCCTCACAAGCTCTCCTGTGGACCTCACAGGGTGAGCTTTGGCTTTTTGAAAAGCCAACCACCCCTACTTGCTACTCAAACTCTTAATTTGGCCTTTGGAGCTTATTCATTAAGCTGAAATTGCCAAATGATTTAGTTGCAGGGGTGTTTGGGAATAATGTGTATTGGGAATAGCTTATTTGCTTATTACAAGCTTATGGGTGAAATCCAGTACACAAGCTTGTGTATACTTATCCATTATACATGTACAAACACATTTCTACCTTTTGTTTTCAATGTAAAGCTTTTCCAAGCTTATGAGTCCACTGTGAGCCCAAAAGCTCAACTGAATGACTCATAAGCCCACGAATGGCTTATTTTTAGGTTCTAAAGTTTCATTATTGCTAAACATGTATAATATACAGTATATGTATAGTTTCATAAAAAGAAAAGCCAAAAAGAACCACTTTAAAGCTAAGTGATAGCTTCTATTTAGAAGTTTTATTGCTTATCAACTTTTTAGCCATCTAATAAGCTATTTCTGAGCTTATTATGCAAATATAAAAAAGTTGTCTTTGTTAAATATGCTTAATATTAGTTATTAAATAGATTTGCAAAAAGAAAAAATAAAAAAATAAAATAAATGCAAAAATATTGGGTGTGGGATTCGAACTCAGGACCTCAGGCTAGTATAACATGCTTAACTCCCACACCCTTTCCACTTGCTCTGGGGTACCAGTTCCGAATACTCATGCACAATTAATATACTTAATGGTGTTTTAGTGTACTAAGCTTATTTAGACTGTTTGGCTTATTCCAGCTTATTGGAATAAGCTGATGACCCCATTTTATTTTTCTTACATTCCTCATCAGTAAATAGACTTTCTGTAAATTTTTCACATTTTTTACTGTTCATACGTATTTATTATAATTAATAATAGTTTAAGTAAATAAATTATAATAAATAGAATAATTGTATAATAAATATAATTTTTGTTTCAGAAATTTTTTTATATTATTTTAGACTTTTCGAAATTTTTATTTCATATTATTTAGGTTTATTTTAGATTTTTCTTATTTTTAGGTAAGTATTAAATAGTAAATAATAGTTTTTAATTAATAGTAGTTACATAAATACTTGTAAAAATTATTTTAATTCATAAATAATTTTCTTATATTATTAGGATCACAAAAATATAAATTTCACATTTGTGGGATTTGTATTGATCAGTTTTCAGTTTTATTTTGGTACGTAGACGTTTATTTAAACGTAAACGTACGCGTTTTAGGTTTTTAGGTTTTCTTAACTTTTAAAATACGTTTGTAATTATAAATTAAATATTTTAAGTTATTTAATTTGCATTTAAGCCCCTAAGGCATGCAAATACCTACTGTAGTTATATTTGTTGTTTTGTTTTGTACGTTTACGTTTATTTGAACCTAAACGTATATTTGTAAATCCTTTTACATTTTAGGGTTTCTGATTGCATGTTTTTACTGAAATAGCTGTGACAAGAGCTATTTACTATTAACATTGCTAGTGTTAGTCAGTCAGATTCCTGTTTCTATATTTAACTTCACCAGAACATACATTCGTTGTATTACAGATTTCACACCTCGTTGGGACATAACGACCTAGGAATAATCTATACTCCTCGTTCACAATTGCATTTCCTCTCGGGCTGTTCAGGGCCTTTATTACGGTTGACCATTCACAAGTGGTTGACTTGTGTGATAAAACCTGACGGTTTGGGAGGAATCAGTGAGTTAAGGTGAGTTAAATGTAAGTTATGTTAATACAAATATCGCCTAAAAACGTTATTTATATTTTACGATCTTCGCTAAGTTTTGTTAACGACAAAATGTAAACTTTAGTTTTAAGCAAAACATATTCTTAGTTTTTAAGACTTGCATAAACAAGACTTTTGCTACATTTTACATTTCATAAAACATAACACAAGTTTATTTCTTAAATTAGAAATAGTCACATCACATTTATGGCAAGTTTTGTCATTATGTATTTATGGCAAGTTATGTGTTTGACTTGCTTTCATGTTGCTTGCAAGTATCATGTTTGACTTACTTTAAGTGATGTGACATTGTTTGGTTGATAGAAGTAATGTGACAAGACCTTGTTTGGTTTGAAGAGTAATTGCAAAAACCTACTGCAGACCCGGCGGTACCCTGGGGGTACACGGGCGGAACCCAGTTGAAGGTTCCGCCTGATCCGCCGAGCACACAGTTTGTTGTGCTATAAATACCAAGCCATAACTTGATTTTTGGCCAACTTCTTGAGCACATATTTTACACACACACTGATCCTTTTCTTCTAACCTCTTAACATTGTAAATGTGAAGTTTCCTTTTGTAGCAAAGAAGCTCACAAGGTCGTCTAAAGTTACAAGTTTCCAACACAACGTTGCAAGACTTGGTAGCTTAGTATTGTGTAAACTCGTGTTGTTTACGCGTCATTTGTTTGTGTATATTCTGAAGTGAGTGGTTAGTATTTTAGTTCTCAAAATACAAAGAGTGTTGGGAGTTGTTGTACCCTAGTAAAAGAACTAAACGGGAGTGGTTGTGCCCTTGTAAAAGAACTCGACATTTAGCTTTGTGTCGGTAAAAGTATAAGCGACGTGTAAGGTTTTCTCCACCGGTGAAAGGAGCTTGTTGACTACTGAAAGAAACTCTCGAGTTGGATACTCGGGGCGTGGACGTAGGGCAAGGAAAAAGAGTCCTTGTAGCCGAACCACGATAAATACTCGTGTTGTGGTTTGATCGTTTCTTTCCTTTACTTGCATGTTATATATATTGTGTTTGTGCATATATCTTTGATCAAACGGAAAGTTTCAAAGCTAACTAAAACAAGTTAAAAAGATTTTAAAACGCTAAAACTATTCAACCCCCCTTCTAGTTTTCAACAAGTTATGTTACCAGGGTGGAAAGTCAAGAGTTAAGTTAAATGGTAAAAGCTGATGTGACGCTGAGGTGACAGTGTGTTAACTTATAACCTTGAGTGACCTTACCCAAGGCTCTAAACACCATTTCATAAGTAGGCAACATAGTCTGAGTATGTGGTGGATGAGGGTCTGCCTATGGCTGGTGTGACTCTCTAAACCAAATAAAATTGAAAGTCACCTTCCAAAAAAAATAAAAAAATAAGCAACAAAAATAACTGCAACCACCACATTTGTGGTCAAGTGTGTGTGCTTTTACTCAAGACATCCCAACCACATAACACATGTTTAACATGAAAACACTCAAAATAAAAATAAAAATTAAAAAAGAAAAAAGTCATGTTTACGTTAACTCAATCAAAATCAACTCTGGGAAGACAAATGAACATATAAACAACAAAACCGATAATAAAAATTAATGAAAGTAGGTGGAAAGAAATTAATATGCTAGTAGTTTTTACTTTATGAAAGAAATGCAGTGAAATGGTATTCAATGATCATATAAACGTACTAATGATATAACTGAGCTTTAAGATACGTTTAGGGCCCGTTTGGTTTGTGGCTAGGAATCACAATCGCAATGAGTTTGATTGATTAGTAGAATGTGAATGGATATACATTTTGATATTATTACATAAAATATTGTTATTTAAATAAAAAATTATGGTTACTGTGCTTCTCAAAAAAAGGAACAAATATTATAAATTTCCAGTTTATGAATATTATATGTATTACTAGAGGTCATTGATACCACATGCAGACAAAGAAAAAAGTATAAAACTATTTGATTTGACATATGGCATGAAAGAGAAACTTAAAATACTAATAAAAAATTAAATAAATGTCTGATAGGTGACCCTCCCGACATCTTTTGTTCTATAGGTATGGTTTCATTGTTTCATTTCTAATTGTGGGCCTTATTATTAACCAAACAGTTGATTCATAGAATGATTACATTCTTTTATTCCATAATCATAAAACAAACGGGCCCTTAATTTATAGAGCTATTGTGATAGTACAACGGTAGGTAAGGCTGGTGTGGGTTGAATGTAATGTGTGTTTACTTTTTCTCATGTTTCTGGTCATCCTTTTTTCATGCTTCCATACATAGCAGCTCAACAGTAGTCGTAGTACAAGAAGAAGAAAACTTATTGGGTAATTCTATACAAACACCCCTATACTCCTATGTGCACTCCCTTTTATGATACTGTGTGCATCACCGGTAGTAATTTAAGGGTGTGTGCATAGGATTTTTGTACTAATGGGGTGTGTCTATAGCAACACCCAAACTTATTTCATGTAGAGTAAATTGTAACTTGTGGTTTGACTAAATTGAATATTGCGTCTTTTGAGTGCTGCTGGGTGCACCGAGTCATAAGTTTGTTTTATGAGGAAAACATCAACTAAAGTCTAGATATATAAACATCCTTTGGTTCAGCCCAATACTTAATAAATTTTGTGTTGACTAATTTTCAGCTCGGTTGCAGACTTGTAGTTGAGACAATTGAAACAGTACACAATAATGGTGTAAAGTGTTAATAAGATAGGACAAGGAATTATTGCATGCACGTTACAGCGGTCATTAGATTAATGGTCCGCTTGGTTCAAAGCGGTAAAAGGAAAATGGAATGCAAAGGAATGAGTGAGGTGGGTAATGAATACCTTACCTCTCAATTTACTCTATAATGGTTGATTACCCACAACGGGGTAATTAATACCTTTACACTCCCTAACCAAGCACCATATATTGAGTGATGTGAGCCTTTTTAAATATCTTACTCAATCCCCACCCTCTTTAACCCCCTATCAAGAACCCCTAAGTATTACTCAACAAGTAAATCAGGCTGACGGTCAACGATCCCAATAATTTCTAGCCAACAAGTAACATTTGGTCAGGGTCTCTTCCATTGCATAAGAAAACCGAAAGGCGTTTGGAATTTAGCTTCCACCAAATGTGCTTGTCAAAGCCTGTCCACCCAAAATTCCGGCTTCCAAAAATGTTTTAACAACCTACTACTAAACCAACTACCAGCTTCAAAAGCAACGTTTGCAAGTGACTTCCCACTTTGTTGTACTTGCATGTATTAATGTTTTCCTTACATTTTTCATGAGTTCTAGACCAAAGAAATACAACAAACGCTACTTCTAAGAGCATATGCAGTGGTAACGCAGGGGGCTGCGTTAAGGGGTGTTTAACGTGCGATATATAGCGTCTGGTCGATTGCAGGTGACGAAGTTTTCTCAGTTGTGGAGACTCGTCGCTTCATTGACGCCCAACTCTTACCCTTGTTGGTTCCTTTGACAACTTGGGACAAAACTCTCCCTCGAAAAGTTAACATTTTCATGTGAAGAATGAACTTGGATTGGTTACCTCATCGCTTGAACCTCTCGTCTCGTGGTATTGAAATCCCAGTGATCTCTTCCCCTTTTTGTAATGATAGCGCGGAATCCAATCTTCACTTCTTCTTTGAGTGTGATATTGCTATTGATGTTCGGAGACTTTTTCGATTTTGGTGTGACAACTCCTTCCCTTTCTTCACGTCTAATGAGCAATGGAAGGATTAGTTGAGCACGTGACATGTTTCTAAAGGGAAGATTCAACTTTTGTACATCATTATCGTGTCTTCTTTGTGGTGGATTTTGTGGTTCCGTAATAGCGTCACTTTTAGCTCTCATGTTATGAGGAAAAGTGACATACTTGATAATATTCATATGTATTCATTTTCTTGGCTTAAATTTAAGGGTCATAAGATTTGTAGTTGGACCGATTAGTTAAAATCTCCTATGTAATTAGCTAGCTCCTTGCTAGTTTTGTTTGGGAAATTTTTTTAATAATGTATTATACTTGCCACAAATGTTACTTCGACGTAGCGTACAAAAAAATTTCTTTAATACTCCATTATACTCAAATATTTTGTCTTTTCTTATGCAATCCATACCCACACAACCAGTAGTTATCCTAGTTACCCGGTTCCAGCCACGGGTTTTTTTTTTTTTACTTGTAATTCATTTATATTAATATGACCGATTTTCTTTTAACCACATCTATGAACCCGGTTCCATCTTCTTCTTTCCAACCATATGTATGAACCCTAAACCTAATTTTTCATAATATTGAAATTGAGACACGACATTGCAATTGAATCTCATAGAAATCACGATCTAATTAGAATGGCATCTTCCAGTTCATCAGGTCGTTATTTTCGAAGGAGATATAGCAAAGAAGAGATAGCCCGTATGACACATTGTATTTGTAAGTTTCCAATCTACGAGCAAGTTTCATGGACTCCTGAAAATCCAGGTCGTAGATTCAAAGCTTGTCCCGTTCGTGTAAGTGTCACTGTTTATTCATAACCCAAAAATTTTGATGTTAATTGCTAATGACATTGTGTTTTACAATTTCACAGAATAAAGATAAGAAATGTGATGTGTATGGCTTTCTTGACGATGAGTTACCATCACAATACTACAAAGACCTTATCTAGAAGTTGTATAAGGACAACCAAATATTGGAGTACAACCTTCACAACATTACTCACCAAGATGATGGTCAGAATATGACATCAACCATGGTTGTTGCTGAACCATCCCTTGATTTCATATGCAAGGAATTGAATGAGTTGAAGGTCAAGGGAAAACTCTATGAGATGTTTTTGGTTTGTTCTACCTGTTTCATCATTGTGCTAATGTTGTTGATTGCACTGTCCATTAGAAAGTAGGGATCCTAGTATTGTATTAGGCGTTTGTTATTTTGAATTTGGGATCTAGTTTATGTTGTATTAGGCGTTTGTTAGTTGGTTCTACTTGTTCAATATTAATTCTACTTGTTCAATGTTTTGTTCAAATTTTGTGTTAACATTGTAGTTAACATTGCAACATAAATAACAAACTGACAAAAATAAAAAACAAAGTTAGTGGAATGACATTAACAAAATGTGTTCTTTCATAACATATAGTTTGTGCAAAAGCACATTACATTGTTAAAACCAGAACACATTGATCCTAATTATCCTACATAGCCCTCAAGTACACAAAATAGGGCTGAGTAGTGGCATGAAATGCAGCACTACAATTCCATATTTTACAAATCTTCATAGTGGCAAGAATTGCTGCACTATGTTAGTTTTTAACCATAACCAACTATGCCCTTCCATGAACAAAATAGGGCTCAATAATTACACATACACATGATAATACTAAAATTCTTTCTGCACATACATCAGTTAACAAAACTATGTGCACTAATTGTTGACATATCTAGTCAACAAGGATTTCATTGCCAATACTGGAACCTGGTCCAGTAACTGGTGCAGACAACTTCTTGTGTAGAATTCGTTGACTTGGCATTCTTGGTGGTAGCATTTGAGCTGCAGGTCTTTGTCTTGAATGTTGCACAGGTTGCACAGGTTGTGCTTCAGCTGATCTTGTCTCTCTTGTTAACATTTGTGGAACATGTCTGCTTCCTCCCACAAATGATGTTGCTCTTCCACCTGTTCCACCCCTGTTTGATGGTGTCCCCCTACCACCTCTCAAAGTTGTACGTCTGACACCCCTTAATGTCCTTGTTTCAAAAATATGACTGTCATTTGACTTCTGAGATCTTGTCACAACATTGCTTCTCACTACTGCTGATCCACCTACTTGAGATTGTTGGGTACCTAATAACAGACACATTCATGTGTAACTTAATAACAATTATTAAAGGAAATGAACAACTACTATACAAAAGTATGTTACAAAACTTTTACCTACTATGTATTCATCATTTGATGCTGTATTATTCCTGCACGGCATAGAGGAATTCAAATTTTGTTGATCTTCAATACTATCTGAACAACCAGAATCCATTGCCAACCACGTACCCATCCTCCCTAGCCTCTCTGCTGGAATTAGCCTACCCTTTTTAGTCTTACCACCTCTCATCTTCAAGTGACCACCCCTGTGAGCATGCCCACCCCTTTTATTCACCATCTTTGGAAGGTAAAAGGGTCTACCATCACTAAACCTTCCTCTCATGTTAGTTGCACCCATTTCATACTCATTAATCTCTGTGTGAACAAACCTAGGAATGTCATGATCATCAACTAACTCCGGCTGAGTATTTTGTTTCTTTCTGGGCCTACCGGGTTTCCTTTTTTCTTTAAGGGTTGGAGTCATTGTTTCCTTTGTACATCCCTTTCTATTGTGTCCAGCTTCTCCACAATTATGACATGTCATAACCACTCCTGCCCTACTTATCTTAGTACTAGACTTGGGTTCATGGCTAGCCCTCACCCTCTTTCTCTTTGGCCTTCCAAGCATTGACTTAGGAATTGGACCTAAAACCCTAGAATAGTTACTAACATCTGGCCAAAACTCAATACCGTCAACCGGTTGTAAGTATTGACTATACGCTAACGTATACCTGCCCTTCCTAAAACACTCAAGAACGTACTCCTCTACCATCTTATTCAATTTGAATATACAAGCAATTGCATGGCAACAAGGCAAACCTGAAATCTGCCACATTCGACATGAGCATTTCTTGTTTGGTTCATCCACCTTGAATGCATGAGACCCCTTCCTAACTTCAAATTGGTTACCACCACATGAAACTACATGCCAAAACCTGTGAATACAAATCAATTTAAAAGAGAGTGTACGTATTCACTATACACATTTTTTTGGTAATAATAGAAAGTAGAATTACCTCTGTTGATCTTTAGTATGCTCCAAAACCTTCTGAATGTTAGGGCAAATGTCACCGGTCCACTTTTCCATCAACATTCTCATTGTGTGAAGCCTCTCCATAACTAGTACTCTCATTGACTCCATGATGAGGCGAAAAATGATCCGTTTTTAGGGGGTCATTTAAGCCCGAATCCGACTTTATTTGATCAAATATTGCCCTAAATCGTTCCTTTTGTGATTTTAGGTGTTTGGAGAGTGAATTCTGGAAAAGATGCTATTTTGGACGTTTTTGGAGCATAAAGTGAAGAAAACGACAAAGTACCAAAAATCCATGCTGAAGATACAAGGTGACGGCGTCAAGACTTCCTTCTTGACGGCGTCAGACATGAAGAATAAAATACCGTAGCTGGTGACGGTGTCAGATGGTTAGGTGACGGCGTCAAAGTGGCAAAGAATAAAATACCGTAGGTGGTGACGGCGTCACATAGGCCGTCACAAGTGGATCTAGGGCGTCCGAGGAAGTATATGGCGGTGAGGTGACGGCGTCAGACTTTACTCTTGACGCCGTCAGAACGTTTTTCCTATATATAGTTTTCTAGTTTTTTCATTAAAAAAAGAGGGAGAAGTTTTGGTGAAACCCTAAAGACGATTTTGGTGCCTCTTTTACAGGTTTTTCAAGGGTTCCAAACCCTTGAGACCTTGCATTGTAATTGAGATAAGTATACTCTTAATTCAATCAATATGTCTATGTGTTGGTTGTTTATCTTTTGTTCTTATCTTAATTCTACTATGCTAGGCTAGATTTACTTTGTGTTTGCTTAGATCTAATGAAACCTAGATGTTGATTATGTGTTGATTACTTGTCTATTCTTGTCTTGGATGAATGATATTATATGTTAGGCTTAAGAAAACTGGCAGATCTCCAAATGGTAACATGCTTGAACGTCTTAAGAAACATGAACCGAGGCGTACTAGGTCTTTATTGGTTGTATTTAGTGCATGAGCCACTGTTTACAATCCCTATAGTTGTGCTGGGTCATGGTGTAGGAGGAGATAAGAGCTCATAGAGTTGGGGAGTTATGTATGCCACCCCACGAATGGTATTAAGGAATACAATCCGTCATCCATACAAGTGTAACAAGTAATTGACATGTAAAAGATATCTAGGGAGTAATGAAGTCTAAGTAAACACAATTTCTCCAAATACTGCTCACAACCTTAGTTTAATATTAGTTTAATTTCATTTTCATTAGTTTAATTAATTATATAATAGTTTTTGGGTTAGTTGAATAGCAACTAATTCCGCCCACTCTTCCAAAACCCGAGATTTTACTTGCTTTCAAAAAATATAAAAACACAAAAATAATCATCTTTCATCTCTAGAACTATTAATTAGGCTTTCTAATCCTAGCGACACTATTCCTAAGCTGAACGATCAATCCCCCGGTACTTGTCACTATACTATACTACAACGATCAGGTACACTGCCTGGTGGGGGTTGTAAGCCTCGCGAGATCCCTCGAGAGGTAAAGCAAGGTGCGATTCCCACGCATCAAGTTTTTGGCGCCGCAGCCCGGGGAATAGTTATTGTCTAGGTTAGGATTTCTTTTTATTAGGTCTACTTGCTAGATTCCTTTCTAGTAAGATATTTATTTTTATTTTTAGGTCTTCTTTAGTCTATCTTATTTCTTCGTGCCTTTGTTCGTAACTCTTTACCATCCGACATCATGGAAGGTGGTAACATCTTTGAACCCATCATCCCACCACAACAAAACCCACCATTAGAACCCCTTAGGCCCCGAACCTTAGGAGAGTATTCCCGACCTAGCCACCAAGGCTACCGAAACACCATTGAGCTCACCGGAGCCAATGTGACCCCCTTGCGATCCGACACCATCCGGTTGGTGCAAAGCGGATGTGCATTCCATGGACTTCGTTCCGAAGATCCAAACCAACACCTTAAGGACTTCCTCAAAATCGTAGATTCCATAGACCTAGGTGTTGAAACTAGAGAGACTACCCGTTTACGCCTATTCCAATTCTCTGTACGGGATCAAGCTAGTCAATGGCTTGAGCGTTTACCCGCGGGATCCATCACCACATGGGATGATCTCACCACTCGTTTCCTTGCTCAATTTTTCCCACCGGGGAGAACTACCAAGCTTAGGAATGACATCTTGATGTTCCAACAACGTCTAAATGAATCTTTTTATGAAGCATGGACTCGTTTCAAGGACTTACTCCAAAAAGTCCCTCATCATGGCATAGATCTTTGGCTCCAAGTCCAAATTTTCTATGACCATATCGATATCCCCACGAGGCGAACCATTGACCAATCGGCCGGTGGTAAGCTACGTGATCTTAGTGCGGAACAATCATGGGAACTCATAGAAGATCTTGCTCTCTATGACAACGAAAGTTGGAATGATCCCCGTGATTTGAACAAAACGGTCAAGGCAATATCTTTGCCTTCGAACAATTCAAGCACTCCCGACCGTAGGATCATGGAACTTGAGGACCAAATCAAGTTTCTCATGAAATCTTACGAAGCTCCGAAGCATTCAAGCCAAGTGAACAAAATCACTTCTTCATGCGAATTATGTAGTGGTCCCCATGACACTCGTGATTGTATGGAACTCCCCGGAACAGCTTTTGCGGACTACGCATCCACGCGTACCGACGAAGCGGGAGATAAGTGGTACACTTTCAAGCCCGAGCCAAACACATACGGTGATTCATACAACCCATCATGGAAAAATCACCCAAACCTTAGGTGGAAACAAAATCAACCCAACTCTTCTAATCCGCCTAATCGTTACCAATCCAACGGTCCACCATCCAACCGTACCTTCAACAACAATCCTTCTAACAACTATGGTAGTACCAACAATCTTGAAGGATTGATGTCAAAGTTCATGGCATCTCAAGAAGCTCGCATATCCAAGTTTGAAGCCGATTTCAAAAAAAAGCAAAGCGAGATGACCACTAGAATTGACACATTGTTGAAAGTTCTCAATGACCGAGAAATGGGAGCACTCCCAAGTGACACAATCAAGAATCCGAAACTAACCGTTAATTCCATATCATCCGTTTCGTCACCCGCTTCGTGTCCACAATATTATTCGGTCAAATCAACGAGCACGTGTTTCAAGCAAAACCAAGTTCCCCAAAAGGACCAATCAACTAAAACTCCCACTATAGAGCCGGTCAAAAGCATTGTTGAAACACCTCTTACGCAAGACCTTGACGATGAATTCAAAGAACTTCACGTTGAACGCGCCGTCATTGATGTCTTAGCGCGTGCTCCATACTATAGCGCCCTCCTAGAAAAATATGAGAAGTGTAAGCTAGGCAAAAATGGGACCGCTTTCGTTCAAAACAAGTTACCTAAAAAGCTTGATGACCCGGGTATATTTGTTTTGCCTTGTAAGATAGGAAGATCCGAAGCTTTCGACACATTAGCCGATTTAGGGTCAAGCCTCAACTTGATTCCCTTATCCTTATTCACCACTCTTAAGCTAGGAAAGTTAGAGGAAACGGAGGTATTGATAGGTCTAGCGGATGGGAGTATTGCACACCCGGTTGGAATGATTAAGGATGTAGTTGTTCACGTAGGAAAGTTAACTATATTAGCGGATTTTCACGTCCTAGACATGGTTAGTGACACTACATGCCCATTATTGGTAGGAAGAGGATTCTTAGCAACCGCTAGTGCCATGATAGATTGCAAGGAATCAAAGATAACGGTAGGAGAAGGCGATACTTGGTCGGTATATGATGTTAAGAAGCATAGTTATGATTGTAATGATGAACCAACACCATATTGGGTAGAGATGAATAGGAGACCGTCTAGATATGGGCCTTGGATAGAAAGGAATTTCATAGGACCTCAATGCCCATTCTATCTAGAGAAGGATTTTGTTGAGAAGACACATTCGGTAGAACAACTCATTGCTAGAGATGAGGAGCTAGACCCCTTTGAGGATCCCTTAGTCTTTAGGAAGATGATTGAGTTATTAAGCATAATGCCCGTCAACATAGAAAGGAATAAATGGAAAAGAGAGGGAGATAAGTGTGAGTGGAGGTGGGACAAGCCACCCAAAGAAGGTGACGGGTCATGGCATATTAGAATGACCTTGTATGATCCGGATGGATAAATGTTTGAAAGGTCATATCGTACTAAGGAGACCGATAGAAAGTTGAAACCCAAGTTTGATCCCAAAGATATCCTCAACTAGGAACTCACCCGAATCACGTAGTAACCCACGACTTTGAGTCTAGCTACAAGACTCGTAAATAAAGAAAAGCGCTTCTTGGGAGGCAACCCATGTTTTGTGTGATTTTATTTGTTTGATTGTTATTTGCTTCCGTATGCATGTTTTATTTTTATTGTTGGTTGATCATGTTTCTAAATTAAAATGTGGGAATACTTTATTATGTTGTTTGGCCTAGTCTTAACTTCAATCTAAAGGTATTTTTGCAAAAGATAAGTGTAAGGGGAAACCACAAATATGTTTTTAAGAAACAAACCGATCATGATTCTCCACAATATTTAATGAACATGTATATTCGTAATTGTTAGAGTCAAATGCTTGTATTGAGTCATATTGAAGTTTTGCAGGATTTTCCAGGAAGTAGGACAAAGTTTTTCCAAAAATTTTCCGGAAACTTAACATAAAGATTTCTGCAAGTCCATTCTGACGGCGTCAGGCTATTGCTCTTGACGGCGTCAGGAGTCAAAAATCTGGAAATTTTACCGGTTTTGTTTTTCTAACGGAGTCTTATGGTTTTTGTGAATTATTAAGTTTTATAATCTCCAGGAAATCTGCAAACTTCATTCCACAAGCATTATATCTTACTTTGTTTTCTAGGATTTAGTAACTTATATAGGATGCCGCCGATTTTACGCGAGGTTGCCTTGTCTACTTTTGTCTGGATTTACAGGTTATTTAAGACAAGAAGATGATTTATATTCTGGAAGGGAAGCTTTAATTGTTCATTTTCTTGGAGGAAGATTTAACCTGGCCAACCTATAATCCATACCGAGCGAATCAGGGGAGTATTTGATTTCATTCTGTTTACTTTTTACTTTTACATTCTTTACTTGAACATTGGGGACAATGTTCATCCTAAGTGTAAGGGGAGGGTAAAAAGATGATACCTTACATATGCACTTTCGCTTGAGTTTGTTTTGTTTGATAGTAGATGTGTAATAAAACTATGAGAAATACTTGTTAGTGTAATTTTAGCGCCAAATTTAAAATTTTTTACAACATTTAGGAGTGAAACTTTAGCCATAGCAAGCGTCTCATAGATAGGAGGTTGTATAACTAGCACATAACCGTATATTCAGAAAAATTTTCCACCCAAAAATGTGAGGTTCGCCTTTAGATTTGATAGGAAAAGAATTCATTATTGGTGCTTATGAGTGTACCGGTAGCATTTAGATTCTAGAACTTGCGTTAGTGATGCATCCCGAGACCGCTAGTGAGACTACATTCGTGTGGTAGGATTTACTACATGATAAGAGGCACTAGGATCACCCTTGTATTAAACCCGTATTATAATTACTTGACCATTTAAGTCATATTACTTGGCTAGTTAAGTCAACTAATTTTTCCCACACCCTTTGCGTTGTACTCATTTTTAGTACACGATACCCCTAGTACACCTCTCCGAGCCTATCTTTTCGTTTCTAACTTTAAGCATTTTACTTAAAGGAAGAATTTGTTACACCCCACTTAAATGTACAACCAAATCGCCTTAGCTTTCCGTGTATGCGCTCATTTTTTAGTGCATTATTGTTATTTGTTAAACCCTAAGTTAATTTTCTAATTGATTACATGGTTGCTAAGTCGAGTCATATCCTTGTACATATTGTTTTGGGACGATTGGGACTCATGGGTAAGTACTTATTTTATGGAGTAATGGGGAAGAACATAATATTATTACCCCCATATGTACGTTAATCTTAAAAGTGCTCCAAGTGTTTTGATTTTCTTAATTCGAGTCATTAGAATAGTTTAATGTAAAGTATGTAAAGATTCAAGTGTAAGGGGATTGCTCATACCCCTATGATGTATTATTTTGGATGGTAGGGTAAGAGTGTATGAAAAAAAAAAAAAAAAAATCGAAAAAATTAAGAAAAAGAAAAAAAAAATAGAAAAGGAAAAAGAGAAAAAAAAAACATACGGACTACCATCCCATTTTCATTCTATGTTCATTTTATGTTTTTGTTATTTTTCATTTTTTTTTAGCTTAAGTCGAGTCTAGTCTTAGCTTAGCAACGCCATCTTGTACATGTAATTAACTAAGATTGTTAACTCGCCACCAGTAAAATTCCCTTTATCCAACAAAACCGTGTAATTCATATCCCTACACCTAACGTTATAACCCTTTAAAAGACCTCTTTGATAGTTTATCCTAGGTGCTTACGCCATGTGGTGGAGGTTTGATCCTTTCCCAAGCCTATGGTAATCTATTTTGCTATGACAGGTAGTGAGAGATATCTTCCATTTCCATAATGTTATATTACTTTATTACACCCGAGAGATGTGAGTATCTAAACACTATTTGTGAGGTGCTTGTGTATGACCTCCGTGCTTGTCTATTGGTCTTTAGTGGAACGATTATTTGTTGTAATTACTTTTATATTAGTGTTAAATGACCCCTAACTTGTCTTTTGAGTAGAATAAAAGCTCATTTGCTTGAGGACAAGCAAATCTCAAGTGTAAGGGTATATGATGAGGCGAAAAATGATCCGTTTTTAGGGGGTCATTTAAGCCCGAATCCGACTTTATTTGATCAAATATTGCCCTAAATCGTTCCTTTTGTGATTTTAGGTGTTTGGAGAGTGAATTCTGGAAAAGAGGCTATTTTGGACGTTTTTGGAGCATAAAGTGAAGAAAACGACAAAGTACCAAAAATCCATGCTGAAGATACAAGGTGACGGTGTCAAGACTTCCTTCTTGACGGCGTCAGACATGAAGAATAAAATACCGTAGCTGGTGACGGCGTCAGATGGTTAGGTGACGGCGTCAAAGTGGCAAAGAATAAAATACCGTAGGTGGTGACGGCGTCACATAGGCCGTCACAAGTGGATCTAGGGCGTCCGAGGAAGTATATGGCGGCGAGGTGACGGCGTCAGACTTTACTCTTGACGCCGTCAGAACGTTTTTCCTATATATAGTTTTCTAGTTTTTTCATTAAAAAAAGAGGGAGAAGTTTTGGTGAAACCCTAAAGACGATTTTGGTGCCTCTTTTACAGGTTTTTCAAGGGTTCCAAACCCTTGAGACCTTGCATTGTAATTGAGATAAGTATACTCTTAATTCAATCAATATGTCTATGTGTTGGTTGTTTATCTTTTGTTCTTATCTTAATTCTACTATGCTAGGCTAGATTTACTTTGTGTTTGCTTAGATCTAATGAAACCTAGATGTTGATTATGTGTTGATTACTTGTCTATTCTTGTCTTGGATGAATGATATTATATGTTAGGCTTAAGAAAACTGGCAGATCTCCAAATGGTAACATGCTTGAACGTCTTAAGAAACATGAACCGAGGCGTACTAGGTCTTTATTGGTTGTATTTAGTGCATGAGCCACTGTTTACAATCCCTATAGTTGTGCTGGGTCATGGTGTAGGAGGAGATAAGAGCTCATAGAGTTGGGGAGTTATGTATGCCACCCCACGAATGGTATTAAGGAATACAATCCGTCATCCATACAAGTGTAACAAGTAATTGACATGTAAAAGATATCTAGGGAGTAATGAAGTCTAAGTAAACACAATTTCTCCAAATACTGCTCACAACCTTAGTTTAATATTAGTTTAATTTCATTTTCATTAGTTTAATTAGTTATATAATAGTTTTTGGGTTAGTTGAATAGCAACTAATTCCGCCCACTCTTCCAAAACCCGAGATTTTACTTGCTTTCAAAAAATATAAAAACACAAAAATAATCATCTTTCATCTCTAGAACTATTAATTAGGCTTTCTAATCCTAGCGACACTATTCCTAAGCTGAACGATCAATCCCCCGGTACTTGTCACTATACTATACTACAACGATCAGGTACACTGCCTGGTGGGGGTTGTAAGCCTCGCGAGATCCCTCGAGAGGTAAAGCAAGGTGCGATTCCCACGCATCACTCCAGCATTGTAATAATCGGTTTATGCCTCACACTAACTAAAAATGCATTAAAACATTCACTAAAGCCGTTATCTACAGCTTCATAGCATACCCCCTATTTGAAAAAGGCTCTAGACCAAGAGTTAGGATTTTTTTGAACCAAATATTCATGTGCTTTTGGATTAGCTTTTTTTATCTTTTCCATAACTTTGGTATGTTGTGGTGGATATGATGCTTTAGATGCTCCCCAGAATAGCAGTCTGAATTCCTCACCACGGAATTGTTTGCGAAAGCCTTCGTATATATGCCGAGCACATTGACGATGCTCTGCAAGAGGCATGACATCCTTTACTGCTTCAATCAACCCTTACGATAAGAATATATAATACATTTGTTAGTATAAAAGGTGTACACTATTGTGTAATGTAAATATGATAAAGGTATTTTGGTAACTCATACCTTGTGTTGGTCAGACATGAGTGTCAATCCTTGCCCGAAAGGAATGTCTAAATCATCACCCAGCAACTTTAAGAACCAGCTCCAATTATCTTTATTCTCGACTGTCACGACAGCCCATGCCACTGGAAATATATGGTTATTTCCGTCTCGACCAACTGCTGTTAATATCTCCCCTTGGTTTGGTTTCTTTAGAAAACAGCCATCCAAAGCAATTATTCTACGACATCCTAGTTTCCAACCCTCTTTCAACCCGTTAAAGCATACGTAAAAATGGTCAAAATAGGTCTTCTCATCAGGATTAACAGACACACCTACTTTGACTGTACTACCAGGATTTGACTCCAATAAAGCCTTTGCGTATGACCTTAGTAACCCATAGTGATCCTGGATAGTAGCATCCATTTCATTCAAAGCATACGCCTTAGCATTTTTACATTGTGTTCGACTAACATGGCATTTGTATTTCCTTAAGACTAGTTCAACTATATTGTTAATAGTGATATTTGGGTTCATCCTAATCTTATCTCCAAATTGCTTTCCTATCCATTTATAATTTACAAGTCTACCATAATGGAAACTACGAACACAAGTGTGGGTATCCTTGAGAGAAATAACCTGAAATGTAGCTTCTCCTTTTACCATTTTCCCATAACATCTCCAAGAGCATTGTGAGGTCCCAACATTCTCTGATGGATACTTTTTATGGCAAGTCTGTTTCCCTTTGGTTGGATCCCTAAGCGTCTCTTTCCGTTGACCACATTTTGCTATAACCTTGGTTTTTTCACTCCTCTCGAACCACAATGAAAACCCATTGGCCACCGCATAAAAGGTAAGGCATTCTCTGAAACTCTCAACATTAACATACTTTTGCCCAAGCTGTGAAGTGAAAGACAAAAATTAACAACATTTAGCAATCATTATACACAACGAATACTGATAGAAAGTAACACCACAATTAGCAATAGGAAAAAGTAATATCATTACCATTGGTTTCTTTAGTCGCCAATGAGTGTCATCATCATAAATAGGGTAGTTGTCGCTCTTTTTGGATTTCTGAACAACGGAGAAGGGGTCAGTTATCCCACCTCCATTACCTCTGTTGTGCTTCAACAAACCTTCCATGAATCGTTCATGCTGCCTAACCAATGGTCCTAAACCATTAGGCCCGGGTCCATCAACAACTTCTGGTTCGTCATTGTCATAATACTCAGTTTCTTCTTCAGGCTGGTGCTCATCATATCTTGTGTTGTTATTCTCTATTATCCGCTTTCTCAATTGGATTATGATGAGGCGAAAAATGGTCCGTTTTTAGGGGGTCATTTAAGCCCGAATCCGAATTTATTTGATCAAATATTGCCCTAAATCGTTCCTTTTGTGATTTTAGGTACTTAGAGAGTGAATCTGGAAAAGAAGCCATTTTGGACATTTTTGGAGCATAAAAGTGAAAAAAACGGCAAAGTCTCAATTTTCCATGCTGGGAACAGTACATGAAGGCATCAAGAGTTCTTCCTGACGGCGTCAAAACCCCAAGAATTAAAATCCGTAGTTGATGACGGCGTCACACACAGGGCGTCAAGAGTAATTTTTGTGACGTCCTAGGCCTTGACGGCGTCAGAAGTAGATCAAGGCCGTCCGAGGAAGTATTTGGCGGCGAGATGACGGCGTCACACCTTTGTTCTTGACGCCGTCATCCCTATTTTTCTATATATAGTTTTCTAGTTTTTCACATTAAAGAGAGAAGTTTTGGGAGAAACCCTAAAGACGATTTTGGTGTAACTTTACAGGTTTTTCAAGGGTTCCAACCCCTTGATACCTTGCATGATTAATTAAGATAAGTGTTCTTCTAATTCAATCAATATGTCTATGTGTTGGTTGTCTATATCTCGTTCTTGTCTTAATTCTATCATGCTAGGCTAGATCTCTTTTGTGTTTGCTTAGATCTAATGAAACCTAGATATTGATTATGTGTTGATTACTTGTTTATTCTTGTTTTGGATGAATGATTTATATGTTAGGCTTAAGAAAACTGGCAGATCTCCAAATGGTAACATGCTTGAACGTCTTAAGAAACATGAACCGAGGCGTACTAGGTCTTTATTGGTTGTATTTAATGCATGAGCCACTGTTTACAATCCCTATAGTTGTGCTGGGCATGGTGTAGGAGGAGATAAGAGCTCATAGAATTGGGAAGTTATGTATGCCACCCCATGAATGGTATTAAGGAATACAATCCGTCATCTATGCAATTATAACAAGTAATTAACGTGTAAAAGATATATAGGGAGTAGTGAAATCTAAGTAAACACATTTTCTCCAATTACTGCTCACAACTTTAGTGTAATTTAGTTTATTTTCATTTTTAGTATTTTATTTTGATTGAATCTTAGTATTGGGTTAGTTGAATAGTAATTAATTCCGCCCACTCTTCCAAAACCCGAGATTTTACTTGCTTTCCATAAAATATAAAAATACAAAAATAATCATCCCTCACCTTTAGAACTAGTATTTAGGCTTTCTAATCCTAGCGACACTATTCCTAAGCTGAACGATCAATCCCCCGGTACTTGTCACTATACTATACTACAACGATCAGGTACACTGCCTGGTGGGGGTTGTAAGCTTCTCGAGATCCCTCGAGAGGTAAAGCCTGTTGCGATTCCCACGCATCAAGTTTTTGGCGCCGCTGCCGGGGAATAGTTATTGTCTAGGTTAGAATTTCTTTTTATTAGGTCTACTTGCTAGATTCCTTTCTAGTAAGATTTTATTTTTATTTTTAGGTCTTCTTTAGTCTATCTTATTTCTTCGTGCCTTTGTTCGTAACTCTTTACCATCCGACAACATGGAAGGTGGTAACATCTTTGAACCCGTCATCCCACCACAACAAAACCCACCACTAGAACCCCCTAGGCCCCGAACCTTAGGAGAGTATTCCCGACCTAGCCACCAAGGCTACCGAAACACCATTGAGCTCACCGGAGCCGATGTGACCCCCTTGCAACCCGACACCATCCGGTTGGTGCAAAGCGGATGTGCATTCCATGGACTTCGTTTCGAAGATCCAAATCAACATCTTAAGGACTTCCTCAAAATCGTAGATTCCATAGACCTAGGTGTTGAGACTAGAGAGACTACCCGTTTACGCCTATTCCAATTTTCACTACGGGATCAAGCTAGTCAATGGCTTGAGCGTTTACCCGCGGGATCCATCACCACATGGGACAATCTCGCCAATCGCTTCCTTACCCAATTCTTTCCGCCGGAAAAGACTGCAATGCTTAGAAGGGACATTTTGATGTTTGAGCAACAGCGGGGTGAAACTTTCTACGAGGCTTGGGCCCGTTTTAAGGATCTCGTCCACAAGATCCCTCATCATGGCATAAACCTTTGGTTATTAGTCCAGATTTTCTACGACCATGTTGACTATCACACTAAGCGCACCATCGACAGGGCCGCGGGAGGTAAATTGCGTGATAAGAACGCCGAGGAGTCTTGGGCAATTATCGAAGAGCTCGCTGTTGATAATCATGAGATTTGGGAATTTAAACATACGATAGAAGCGGCCATCAATGCAGTCTCGACATCTGGAGGAACCACCGATATCCCCGATGAACTCCTATGCAAACTTGAGGCAAAAGTTGACTATTTTGAGGAAAGGCAAAGGAGACCTTTAAGTCCTAGACAAGCCACTGTCAATTCTGTCTCAAAACCAACTTCGGCACCATTATCTGAGTCACCTTCTAGAGAACATGTCAAGACTTTTCAGAGGTGCACCCCACCTTGTTCCCCTCCCAAGGAACTTAGCTCGGAGTTTGAGGCTGGGATGAGAGAATATATGGCAACTCACTCAGATCGGCTTGCTAGATTCGAAGAAGCAGTTTATAAGCAAAAAGAAGAAATGCAGGAGAAAATGAATGAGATGTTGAGTCTATTGGAGGAGTATGCCAACCAGAGAACCCCCGAACGAATGCTACTAAGGAAAGAAAGCGCCACTCCCCCCACCCAATTTGTTAACTCCATCACCATTGTCCAAAAAGATAACGAGAAGGTAGAAACTCCTGCTAAACAGACCTTAGAAAAACCACCAGAATCTCAACCTTTGAGTTACTACCTGAAGCATGATATAAACGAAAACACCATAACAAATTGGATTAAGGGTGATGGGCGTAACCAACCTCCCAATCAGGGGTCTGAGAATGAGGAAGAAGTGAAAGATGAGTATGATACGCTACCTGGAGGATCAGTATTTGAAAAACTAGTGGTACAAAAGGTAGCTACTAAGCAGGTGGCATGTGGGAACTTTGAGATACCAACAAGCATCGGGGACTTGAAACATCTTAGTGCTTTCGCCGACCAAGGATCGGAAGTAAACCTTATGCCCCTGACTATTTACATCCAACTAACGTCAAAAATGCCAGCCCCTACTCGTGTTAGGCTATCTCTCGTTGGGCACTCGTACATATATCCCTTAGGGATCGCAGAAGATGTATTAGTTAATGTCGCAGGATTCATGTACCCCGTTGATTTTATGATCATCGATGATAAAGGGGATGGATGCATGCCAATAATCCTTGGGTCACCATTCCTCACCACCGCTAGGGCTGTCATTAAGTATGAAGGTCGGAAGATCGAGCTTAAATCTGGAAAAAGAAAGATTAGCTTCCCCATGACCCCACAAAGTAAGCATGAGGATTTGAGTTGGAGAAAGGTAAAAAACAACATTGACGCGACACCCATTTGTGTTCAGAATAAAATTCTTGCATGGGAGGCAAGAATCAAAAGCTATAAGGAAGCCAAAAATGAGAGAAGCAAAAACAATAAGGTTCAGGTCGAATTCGAATATACTCAACCCATAGATAATCATGTACCATTTGAGGAAGGGAACTTGGTACTCTTAAGACACTTGGAAACAACAATACCACCCGATAAACCAAGTCCTTGGTGGTATGGGCCATTCACAATCAGAGGTGTGAGCCAAGATGGGGTAGCTAACTTGAGAAGCAAATTAGGTGGGAAGGTGATTGCGAGTATCGACAGATTGAGGCACTACCACCATAACAGTAATGATCGCAACTATATGGGGTATATCATTTCAAATGATGAGATCACGTAGTAACCCATGACCTTGAGTCTAGCTACAAGACTCGTAAATAAAGAAAAGCGCTTCTTGGGAGGCAACCCATGTTTTGTGTGATTTTATTTGTTTGATTGTTATTTGCTTCCGCATGCATGCTTTATTTTTTTTATTGTTGGTAGATCATGTTTCTAAACTAAATAAGTGGAAATACTTTACTTTGTTGTTTTGGCTTAGTCTTAACTCCACCTAGAAGTATTTTTGCAAAAGATAAGTGTAAGGGGAAACCCCAAATATGTTTTTTAAGAAACAAACCGATCATGATTCTCCACAATATTAAATGAACATGTATATTCGTATTTGTTAGAGTCAAATGCTTGTATTGAGTCATAATGAAGTTTTGCAGGATTTTCCAGGAAGTAGGACCAAATTTTCCCAGAAATTTTCCGGAAACTTAACATAAGAATTTCTGCAGGTCCAATCTGACGGCGTCATGAGTTTACTCTTGACGGCGTCAGGAGTTAAAATCTGGAAATTTTACCGGTTTTGTTTTTCTAACGGAGTCTTATGGTTTTTGTGAATTATTAAGTTTTATAATCTCCAGGAAATCTGCAAACTTCATTCCACAAGCATTATATCTTACTTTGTTTTCTAGGATTTAGAAACTTATATAGGATGCCGCCGATTTTACGCGAGGTTGTCTTGTCTATTTTGTCAGGTTTTACAGGTTATGTATGACAAGGTGATGATTTATATTCTGGAAGGGAAGCTTTGATTGTTCATTTTCTTGGAGGAAGATTTAACCTGGCCATCCTATAATCCATACCGAGCGAATCAGGGGAGTATTTGATTTCATTCTCTTTACTTTTTCACTTTTACATTCTTTACTTGAACATTGGGGACAATGTTCATCTTAAGTGTAAGGGGAGGGTAAAAAGATGATACCTTACATATGCACTTTCGCTTGAGTTTGTTTTGTTTGATAGTAGATGTGTAATAAAACTATGAGAAATACTTGTTAGTGCAATTTTAGCGCCAAATTTAAATTTTTTTTACAACATTTAGGAGTGAAACTTTAGCCATATCAAGCGTCTCATGGATAGGAGATTGTATGACTAGCACATAACCGTATATTCAGAAAAATTTTCCACCCAAATATGTGAGGTTCGCCTTTAGATTTGATAGGAAAAGCATTTACTATTAGTGCTTATGAGTGTACCGGTAGCATTTAGATTCTAGAACTTGCGTTAGTGATGCATTCCGAGACCGCTAGTGAGACTACATTCGTGTGGTAGGATTTACTACATTATAAGAGGCATTAGGATCACCCTTATGTTAAACCCGTATCATAATTACTTGACCATTTAAGTCATACTACTTGACTAGTTAAGTCAACTAATTTTTCCCACACCCTTAGCGTTGTACTCATTTTTAGTACACGAAACCCCTAGTACACCCCTCCGAGCCTATCTTTTCGTTTCTAACTTTAAGCATCTTACTTAAAGGAAGAATTTGTTACACCCCACTTAAATGTACACCCAAATAGCCTTAGCCTTCCGTGTATGCGCTCATTTTTAGTGCATTATTGTTATTTGTTAAACCCTAAGTTAACTTTCTAATTGATTACATGGTTGCTAAGTTGAGTCATATCCTTGTACATATTGTTTTGGGATGATTGGGACTCATGGGTAAGTACTTATTTTATGGAGTAATGGGGAAGAACATAATATTATTACCCCCATATGTACGTTAATCTTAAAAGTGCTCCAAGTGTTTTGATTTTCTTAATTCGAGTCATTAGAATAGTTGAATGTAAAGATTCAAGTGTAAGGGGAATTTTCATTCCCTATGATGTATTATTTTAGATGGTAAGGTAAGAATGTATGCAAAAAAAAAAAAAAATAATAAAAAAAAAAAAAAAAAAATTGAAAAAAAAATAAAAAAAAAAATTGAAAAAGGAAAAAGAAAAAAAACATACGGACTACCATCCTTTTTCATTCTATGTTCATTTTATGTTTTCGTTATTTCTCATTTATTAGCTTAAGTCAAGTCTAGTCTTGGCTTAGCAATGCCATATTGTACATGTAATTGACCAAGATTGTTAACTCGCCACCAGTAATAACTTCCTTTATCCAACAAAACTGTGTAATTCATATCCCTATACCTAACGTTACAACCCTTTAAAAGACCTCTTTGATAGTTTATCCTAGGTGCTTACGCCATGTGGTGGAGGTTTGATCCTTTCCCAAGCCTATGGTAATCTATTTTGCTATGACAGGTAGTGAGAGATATCTTCCATTTCCATAATGTTATATTACTTTATTACACCCGAGAGATGTGAGTATCTAAACACTATTTGTGAGGTGCTAGTGTATGACCTCCGAGCTTGTCTATTGGTCTTTAGTGGAATAATTATTTGTTGTAATTACTTTTATATTAGTGTTAAATGACCCCTAACTTGTCTTTTGACTAGAATAAAAGCGCATTTGCTTGAGGACAAGCAAATCTCAAGTGTAAGGGTATATGATGAGGCGAAAAATGGTCCGTTTTTAGGGGGTCATTTAAGCACGAATCCGAATTTATTTGATCAAATATTGCCCTAAATCGTTCCTTTTGTGATTTTAGGTACTTGTATAGTGAATTCTGGAAAAGAAGCCATTTTGGACGTTTTTGGAGCATAAAAGTGAAGAAAACGGCAAAGTCTCAATTTTCCATGTTGGGAACAGTACATGAAGGCGTCAAGAGTTCTTCCTGACGGCGTCAAAACCCCAAGAATTAAAATCCGTAGTTGATGACGGCGTCACACACAGGGCGTCAAGAGTAATTTTTGTGACGTCCTAGGCCTTGACGGCGTCAGAAGTAGATCAAGGCCGTTCGAGGAAGTATTTGGCGGTGAGATGACGGCGTCACACCTTTGTTCTTGACGCCGTCATCCCTATTTTCCTATATATAGTTTTCTAGTTTTTCACATTAAAGAGAGAAGTTTTGGGAGAAACCCTAAAGACGATTTTGGTGTAACTTTACAGGTTTTTCAAGGGTTCCAACCCCTTGATACCTTGCATGATTAATTAAGATAAGTGTTCTTCTAATTCAATCAATATGTCTATGTGTTGGTTGTCTATATCTCGTTCTTGTCTTAATTCTATCATGCTAGGCTAGATCTCTTTTGTGTTTGCTTAGATCTAATGAAACCTAGATATTGATTATGTGTTGATTACTTGTTTATTCTTGTTTTGGATGAATGATTTATGATCTTAGGATTAAGAAAACTGGCAGATCTCCAAATGGTAACATGCTTGAACGTCTTAAGAAACATGAACCGAGGCGTACTAGGTCTTTATTGGTTGTATTTAATGCATGAGCCACTGTTTACAATCCCTATAGTTGTGTTGGGCATGGTGTAGGAGGAGATAAGAGCTCATAGAATTGGGAAGTTATGTATGCCACCCCATGAATGGTATTAAGGAATACAATCCGTCATCTATGCAATTATAACAAGTAATTAACGTGTAAAAGATATATAGGGAGTAGTGAAATCTAAGTAAACACATTTTCTCCAATTACTGCTCACAACTTTAGTGTAATTTAGTTTATTTTCATTTTTAGTATTTTATTTTGATTGCATCTTAGTATTGGGTTAGTTGAATAGCAACTAATTCCGCCCACTCTTCCCAAACCCGAGATTTTACTTGCTTTCCATAAAATATAAAAACACAAAAATAATCATCCCTCACCTTTAGAACTAGTATTTAGGCTTTCTAATCCTAGCGACACTATTCCTAAGCTGAACGATCAATCCCCCGGTACTTGTCTCTATACTATACTACAACGATCAGGTACACTGCCTGGTGGGGGTTGTAAGCATCTCGAGATCCCTCGAGAGGTAAAGCCTGTTGCGATTCCCACGCATCAGATTACCTCGTCTTCACTGTCACTAAGATACTCATACGACTTTTCTGTTTCACAATCAGAATCATACGACTCATAAGCAGATGAGTCACGATAAGTGTTCTGATTATTTTCTTCTGCTTCAGACTCTGAATCAGATGATAATCCAGGATTAGTGTTCTCTCTTATCGTTATACCGGTAACCCTAGGAACATTGGTAACATTTTTTGCTGTTGGCTTCTTTTTGGCTTTCATAACCGACTTTACTTTATCAAGTTTCTTCCATATAGCTAGCACCACAACATCTATATTAGCATCTTGTTGACCATAAATATTCATATCATCTGTATTTTCAACTACATTGTCGATAACCTCATCAACAACGTCATTCACTACAACATCGGCAACAACCCCATTATGCTCAACCTCATTCACTGCAACCTCATCAACTACCTCATTGGCTACAACCTCATCCTCATTGTCCATATCCCTAACATCTAGTACCTCAGCATCAGCTATCTTATCAGGTTGTTGATTGTACTCCTTATACACCTCCTTTTCACTTAGGGGTGGGTAATCATATGCCAAGTCATCCTGATAATTCCATACTCTTGTGAATGTAACTTTACCCTCAAAATCTTTCCTAAGTGGCCTATCTTTAAGTGGAGGTGACCTTAAATAGGGAGAGTGTGCTTCTTCCTCAGCCCAAGCAAGCAACTCTTCATAAGACATACTACCGGCATCCTTTTTCATCTTTTCATGTTTTTCCCTTTTTGATGTTACCTCAGAGTCTGAACTATCTAAACAAAGGTTGTGGTGGTAGTATGGTGCTAGGTTTTGGGGTGCATGAGCAACATACAAATTTACAGTCTTATGCTGCTCGGCTAGATCATACAACGCATGAACATCTGAATCCCTTTCAATTATTTTTAACCCCCCACTATCAATGTCTAACTCAGGAATGCACATAAACAAACCCCATATATTTTGCTTAACCTTAGCAACTAAAATATCTAATAGAGGGCTAAACATAATTCTATCAGTGGTTGCAGCCTCCATTAAAATCTCTCTACCATAATCATACCTTAACGGGTCAAACATGAAGACACCATTGTAGTGTATTTTGAAGACCACATCAAGTGGTACCTCCATGAAACCTGTAAGAATTAAATTAATTTAATCAAAACCCTAATTTATGAAACCCTAAAAAACTAATTTATATTCATCATAATTTAATACAAATGAGTAAAATTAACAATAAATTATTGCAGGAATATACCTTTTTCCTTGCCAAATAAAGGAAAGCGACAATCAATTTCAATTATTTAAAGGGAACACGAATTAGGGTTTGGAAACCACTTTGGGGATCTTGAAAGTGATGTGTGAATGGTTAAGTATGTGAATCGTAACCCTAGATATGGACCACAGATATACATAAACAAGTACAAAGTTTTGGGGTGCAAAGTGTTTTCGTATGGTGGAATGTGGATTGTTTGATCCAAGCGTGTGTTTTTATTCCACCGTGGCAATATATTAAAACGGATATACCGGGTACCGGGTGTTTGGGTAATAGATTGCATAAGAAAAGACAAAATATTTAAGTATAATGGAGTATTAAAGAAAGTTTTTTGTACACTACGCCGAAGTAACATTTGTGGCATGTATAATACATTATTAAAAAAATTTCCCGTTTTGTTTTAATAATATATAACTGTTAAAAAAAAAGATACAACAATTGTCAAGTGATATATTAAAAAAAAACTAAAACCAATATAGGAACTTATGGTATAAAGTTATATTAACAACTATTGTTCGAGTCTGTGATAACACGACACATAAACAAGTCAGAAAAAGAACCAACAAACACCACAAGTAAAAAATTCACACAATAGGACCAAAGACCACATTTAGATGCTACTATGAATGAAGAAACTTAAACACAAGTGAATACTAACCTTTATCAGCATCATTGTCATGGAAGCATATGTTGTCATATTATTGGTCGTGTGAGAGAACGAAGTTTTTTTTCATTCTACGTATCATCATGATCTTGTACTTGATATAATAAAGATAGACAACGAGTTTTTTTCATCTATGTATCATCATGATCCTGGTTTGAGCAGTCATCTATCTCTTGAGCAATTATAGGGTCCCAGATGATAGTATATGAATTGGGTTTAAGGTAATTAACTATATTTTTTGTTTTTATTTTTGTAAATGAAATTGGATACCTAATAGCATTTGTATATTTTAGTTGTAGGATGACCTATATGAAACTTTTTTAGTTTCTTTTAAGTTGTTTAAATCCCCACGGGTATGTCTTTAGGTTTATTTATGTGTTGTAAGATGATATACTAATTTTAGTATTCTCATGCTTAGTTGTAAACATGTATTATTATTATCATTATCACTTTTGGTCGATAAAATTACTAAATTTAAACTACGACAAGCACAAAGTGTATAAAATGATTCAAGAATTTTGGATATCCGAAATTTCGGATAACGGTTCTATATATATCCGGATATCCAAAAATATATCCTAATTTATGAACCATTTGAGGATAGGTTATGGATAGTTTGTGGATTATGTGCAAGGGATTAGGGTTTTTGAACCATATGACGAATTTGATCAAGAAAAGGGTGTGGACCGCATGTGTTCTCGCCAAAATCTTGAGAACATGCTCGCCAAAAGTATTCCCAACTAGGTATTAGCGGGGAAGAGGTTCCCAAAGATCAATTAGGGAAGTTCAAAAAATTTACTCTTATGGAACTACAAGTATATGAATTGGGTTTAAGGTAATTATATTTTTATTTTTATTTTTATTTTTACTTTTGTAAATGATATTGGATACATAATAGCATTTGTACATTTTAGTTGGTGGACGACTTATATAAAACTTTTTTGGTTTCTTTTACGCAGTTTAAATCCCCCACGGGTATGTCTTTAGGATTAATTATGTGTTGCAAGATGATATACTAATTTAACTATTTTCTGTATTATGCATACATGCTTAGTTGTAAATACGTATTATTATCATTTGGTTTTATTAAATTACACTACGACAAGCACAAAGTGTGCAAAATGATTCAAGCATTTTGGATATCCAAAATTTCGGATAACGGTTCTGTACTATCTGGATATCCGAAAATAGGATATCCATGATATAGAGTTTTGATAAAACTAATATTTTAGTTCCGAAAATGACAATCGTATATCCTAATTTTTGAACCATTTGCGGATAGGTTATGGTTAGTTTGTGGATTATGTGTAAGGGAATAGGGTCTTTTAACCATATGACGAATTTGACCAAGAAAAGGGTATGTGCCCCACGTGTTCTCGCCAAAAGTATTCCCAACTAGGTATTAGTGGGGAAGAGGTTCCAAAAGATCAATTGTGGAAGTTCAAAAAATTTACTCTTATGGAACTACAAGTTGCAACAAAGAACTTTGATGAGAAATTGATTCTTGGAAGAGGTGAAACTTCGAGAGTTAATAAACAACAATTGAAGGACCGAATGTTGGTCGTAGTAAAGAGACTAAAACCGGAAGAAAATCACGCTGGAAATTCCCAGTTTGAAACTGAGGATGCGATTATAAGCAATGCAGTGCATCGCAAATAACTTCAGTTAAGAGGATTCTGTAGTACACCAACGGAGCGGTTGCTGGTCAATCCGTTTATGGCAAATGGAAGTGTAATGACAAGCTTAAGAGGTATCTTCCACCACCATAATTTTTTGTTTCTTAGGTCATATACTTATACGAATGCTAAGGTGTTTGGATTTGTGGGGATCACTGTCTTTCAACAGATAATATGAGATAGTGATTATATGTGCTTCTCTTGTTGATGCTTATAATGCTTGAATAATCATTGTTGTAAAACGAAAATGAAAAATTTTACACATGCAAATCAGTTTTGTTGATGCTGTTATGAAACTGATTATGCAAAAACATGATTGCCTTTAGATAATTTAATCAGAGAGTCATAAATTAATCGACATGAATTGTCTCTTCCAATTGATGATGAATATACTTTTTTGCCAAATTTTGAATAAGGCAACCTTATTTTAGGTTAACATGTGCATTACTATAGAGAGACGCGGCACACATCCACTTAATTGGCCAATGCGAAAACAAATTGCGTTGGAATGTGCAAAGGGACAAGCTTATTTGAATGAGCATTGTAACCTGAAGATCATTCACCGCGATGTCCAAGCTGAAAACATTTTACTGAATGAGAATTTTGAAGCATTGATTGGAGACTTCGGATTGGGTACGCATATGGATTACAATGCAACCCATGTATCAACTACTGTACTTGGCACGTATGGACATATGCCCCCCGAGTACCTAGCAACTGGAAAAGCTTCCGTGAAAATCGATGTTGTTGGGTACGGCATGACGCTTGTAGAGCTTATAAGTGGTCGGAGTGTTTGAGGTCTAGCTCTCGTTGCAAACGATTATGAAGATTATGATTTGAAGTTCATGTATAAGTGGGTAAGCATCCTCCCCCTTCTTTTTATCTTTGATTATATTGTATAATTTCTTGTGAGTTGCACATGTAATAATAAGTTTTTAATATTTGTATAATAGGAGGAAAGGCTTTTGAGGGGAGATAAGTTGAAAGAACTAGCGGATACTGATTTGAGAGGTAAGTACGTAAATGATGAGATGCATTAGCTAGTAAAGGTGGCGCTTTGGTACATACAGGTTAGCACATCTAACCGACATAAAATGTCAGATGTGGTCATAGAGCTACAACGTAGCATTGGATTAGAGGAAAGTTGGGACACTAAGAAGGAGAAGCAAGAAACGAGCATGGTAGAATTTGAACATGTATTTGATATAATAAAGATAGACAACGCGTTTTTTTCATTCTATGTATCATCATGATCCTGGTTCGGGCAATCATCAATCACCTGATCAATTATAGTGTCCTAGATGATAGTATATGAATCGGGTTTACGGTAATTATATTTTAATTTTAATTTTAATTTTTGTAAATGATATTAGATACGTAATAGCATTTGTACATTTTAGTTGGTGGACGACCTATATGAAACTTTTTTGGTTTCTTTTATGTAGTTTAAATCCCCCACGCGTATGTCTTTAGGATTACTTATGTGTTGTAAGATGATATACTAATTTTACTATTTTTTGTATTATGCATACATGATTAGTTGCAAATACGTATTATTGTAATTATTATTATCTCATTTGATTTTACTAAATTTACACTACGAAAAGCACAAAGTGTGTAAAATGATTCAAGAATTTTGTATATCCGAAATTTTGGATAACGGTTCTATACAATCCGGATATCCGAAAATAGGATATCCAAAATATAGAGTTTTGATAAAACTAATATTTGAGTTCTGAAAGTGACAATCGTATATCCTGATTTTTGAACTATTTGCGGATAGGTTATGGATAGTTTGTGGATTATGTGTAAGGGAATAGGGTTTTTGAACCATATGACGAATTTGACCAGGCAAAGGGTGTGGGCTCCACGTGTTCTCGCCAAAAGTATTCCCAACTAGGTATTAGCGGGGAAGAGGTTCCAAAAGATCAATTGGGGAAGTTCCAAAAATTTACTCTTATGGAACTACAAGTTGCAACAGAGAACTTTGATGAGAAATTGATTCTTGGAAGAGGTGAAACTTCGTGAGTTTATAAAAAACGATCGAAGGACAGAATGTTGGTGATAGTAAAGAGACTAAAACCGGAAACAAATCACGTTGGAAATTCCCAGTTTGAAACTGAGGATGCGATTATTGGCAATGCAATGCATCGCAAAGTACTTCAGTTAAGAGGATTCTGAAGTACACCAACGAAGCAGTTGCTGGTCTATACATGTGAGGTATCTTCCACCACCATATTTTTTGTTTCTGAGGTCATATACTCATATGAATGCTAAGGTGTTTGGATTTGTGAGGATCACTGTCTTTCAACAGATAATATGAGATAGTGATTATATGTGCTTCTCTTGTTGATGCTTGTAATGCTTGAATAATCATTCTTGTAAAATAAAAATGAAATATTTTACACATGCTAATCTGTTTTGTTGCTGCTCTTATGAAGCAGATTATGCAAAAACATGATTGCTTTCAGGCAATTTAATCAGAGAGTCATAATTTAGTCGACGTGAATTTTCTCTTCCTATTGATTATGAATGTATTTTTTTGTCAAATTTTGAATATGGCAACCTTATTTTAAGTTAACATGTGCATTACTATAGAGAGACGCGACACACATCCACTTAATTGGCCAACGCGAAAACAAATTGCGTTGGAATGTGCAAGGGGACTTGTTTATTTGCATGAGCATTGTAACGTAAAGATCATTCACCGCAATGTCCAAGCTGAAAAATTTTTACTGAATGAGAATTTTGAAGCATTGATTGGAGACTTCGGGTTGGGTAAGCAAATGGATTACAATGCAACCCATGTATCAACTGTTGTACTTAGCACGTATGGACATCTGCCCCCCGAGTACTCTGCAACTGGAAAAGCGTCTTTGAAATAGATGTTATTGGGTACGGCATGTCGCTTCTAGATCTTATAAGTGGTCAGATTTTTGAGGTCTAGCTCTCGTTGCAAACGATTATGAAGATTATTATTTGAAGTTCGTGTATAAGTGGGTAAGCATCCTCCGCCTCTTTTTTATCTTTGATTATATTGTATAATTTCTTGTGAGTGGCACACATAGTAGTAAGTATTTAATATTTGTATAATAAGAGAAAGGGCTTTTGAGGGGAGTTAAGTTGAAAGAACTAGCTGATACTGATTTGAGAGGTAAGTACATAAATGATGAGATGCACCATCTAATAAAGGTAGCGCTTTGGTGCATACAGGTTAGCACATCCAACCGACATAAAATGTCAGATGTGGTCAGAAAGCTAGAACATAGCAATGGATTAGAGGAAAGTTGGGACACTAGGAAGGAGAAGCAAGAAACGAGAAGGGTAGAATTTGAACATGTACTTGATATAATAAAGACTGACAACGAGTTTTTTTTCATTCAATGTATCATCATGATGTTGGTTCGAGCAATCATGAATCTCCTGATCAATTATAGGGTCCTATATGATAGTATATGAGTAAACGATATTGGATACGTAGTAGAATTTGTACATTTTAGTTGGTGGATAACCTATATGAAACTTTTTTGGTTTCTTTTATGTAGTTTAAATCCCCCACGGGTATGTCTTTAGGATTACTTATGTGTTGTAATATGATATACTAATTTTACTATTTTTTGTAGTATGCATTCATGCTTATTTGTAAATACGTATTATTGTTATTCTTATTATCTCATTTAGGTTTACTAAATTTACACTACAACAAGCACAAAGTGTGTAAAATGATTCAAGAATTTTGGATATCCAATATTTCGGATAACGGTTCTAGACATATCCGAATTTCCGAAAATAGGATATCCAAAATATAGAGTTTTTGATAAAACTAATATTTGAGTTCCGAAAAGACAATTGTATATCCTAATTTTTGAACCATTTGCGGATAGGTTATGGATAGTTTGTGGATTATGTGTAAGGGAATAGGGTTTTTGAACCATATGACGAATTTGACCAAGAAACCAAAAGTATTCCTAACTAGGTATTAGCGGGGAAGAGGTTCCAAAAGATCAATTGGGGGAGTTCATAAAATTTACTCTTATGGAACAACAAGTTGCAACAGAGAACTTTGATGAGAAATTGATTCTTGGAAGAGGTGAAATTTCGAGAGTTTATAAACAACGATTGAAGGACAGAATTTTGGTGGCAGTAAATAGACTAAAACCGGAATCAAATCACATTGGAAATTCCTAGTTTGAAACTGAGGATGCGATTATTAGCAATGCAGCGCATCGCAAAGAACTTCAGTTAAAAGGATTCTGCAGTACACCAACGGATCGGTTGTTGGTCTATCCGTTTATGGCAAATGGAAGTGTAAAGAAATGATTATGAGGTATCTTCCACCACCATATTTTTTTCTGAGGTCATATACTCATATGAATGCTAAGGTGTTTGGATTTGTGGGGATCACTGTCTTTCAACAGATAATATGAGATAGTGATTATATGTGCTTCTCTTGTTGATGCTTGTAATGCGTGAATAATCATTTTCGTAAAACGGAAATGGAATATTTACACATGCTAATCAGTTTTGTCGCTACTATTATGAAACAGATTATGCAAAAATATGATTGCCTTCAGATAATTTAATCAGAGAGTCATAATTTAATCGACATGAATTGTCTCTTCCTATTTATGATGAATATATTTTTTTTTTGTCAAATTTTGAATAAGGCAACCTTATTTTAAGTTAACATATGCATTACTATAGAGAGACGCGGCACACATCCACTTAATTGGCCAACGCGAAAACAAATTGCGTTGGAATGTGCAAGGGGACTAGTTTATTTGCGTTAGCATTATAACCTGAAGATCATTCATTGCACTGTCCAAGCTCAAAAAATTTTACCGAATGAGAATTTTGAAGCATTGATTGGAGACTTTGGGTTGGGTAAGCATATGGATTACAATGCAACCCATGTATCAACTGCTGTGCTTAGCATGTATGGACATATGCCCCCCGAGTACTCAGCAACTAGAAAAGCTTCCGTGAAAATAGATGTTATTGGGTTGGCGTGTCACTTCTAGAGCTTATAAGTGGTCGGAGTGTTTGAGGTCTAGCTCTCGTTGCAAACGATTATGTAGATTATGATTTGAAGTTCGTGTATAAGTAGGTAAACATCCTCCGCCTTTTTTTATCTTTGATTATATTGTATAATTTCTTGTGAGTGGCACACGTAATAATAAGTTTTTAATATTTGTATAATAGGAGGAAGGGCTTTTTAGGGGAGATGAGTTGAAAGAACTAGCTGATACTCATTTGAGAGGTGAGTACATAAATGATGAGATGCACCATCTAGTAATGGTGGCGCTTTGGTGCATACAGGTTAGCACATCCAACCAACATAAAATGTCAAATGTGGTCAGAAAGCTAGAACGTAGCATTGGATTAGAGGAAAGTTGGGACATTAAGAAGGAGAAGCCAGAAACGAGCAGGGTAGAATTTGAACATGTACTTGATATAATAAAGATAGACAACGAGTTTTTTTCATTCAATGTATCATCATGATGCTGGTTAGAGCAATCATGAATCTCCTGATCAATTATAGGGTCCTAGATGATAGTATATGAGTAAATTATATTGGATACGTAATAGCATTTGTACATTTTAGTTTGTGGACAACCTATATGAAACTTTTTTTGGTTTCTTTTATGTAGTTTAAATCCCCCACGGGTATGTCTTTAGGATTACTTATGTGTTGTAAGATGATATACTAATTTTACTATTTTCTATAGTATGCATACATGCTTAGTTGTAAATACGTATTATTGTTATTCTTATTATCTCATTTAGTTTTACTAAATTTACACTACGACAATCACAAAGTGTGTAAAATGATTCAAGAATTTTGGATATCTGAAATTTCGGATAACGGTTCTATACATATCCAGATATCCGAAAATAGGATATCCAAAATATAGAGTTTTGATAAAACTAATATTTGAGTTCCGAAAGTGACAACCGTATATTCAAATTTTTGAACCATTTGCGGATAGGTTATGGATAATTTGTGGATTATGTGTAAGGGAATAGGATTTTTGAACCATATGTCGAATTTGACCAAGAAAAGTGTGTGGGCCCCACGTGTTCTCGCCAAAAGTATTCCCAACTCGGTATTAGCGGGGAAGAGGTTCCAAAAGATCAATTGGGGGAGTTCAGAATATTTACTCTTGTGGAACAACAAATTGCAACAGAGAACTTTTATGAGAAATTGATTCTTGGAAGAGGTGAAACTTCGAAAGTTTATAAACAACGATTCAAGGACTGAATTTTGGTGGCAGTAAATAGACTAAAACCGGAACCAAATCAAATTGGAAATTCCTAGTTTGAAACTGAGGATGCGATTATTAGCAATGCAGTGCATCGCAAAGAACTTCAGTTAAAAGGATTCTGCAGTACATCAACGGAGCGGTTGCTGGTCTATCCGTTTATGGCAAATGGAAGTGTAATGACATGCTTATGAGGTATTGATGCGTGGGAATCGCACCTTGCTTTACCTCTCGAGGGATCTCGAGAAGCTTACAACCCCCACCAGGCAGTGTACCTGATCGTTGTAGTATAGTATAGTGACAAGTACCGGGGGATTGATCGTTCAGCTTAGGAATAGTGTCGCTAGGATTAGAAAACCTAATTAATAGTTCTAGAGGTGAAAGATGATTATTTTTGTATTTTTATATTTTTATGAAAGCAAGTAAAATCTCGGGTTTTGGAAGAGTGGGCGGAATTAGTTGCTATTCAACTAACCCAAAGCTAAGATGCAATCAAAATAAAATAATAAAAATGAAATTAAACTAATTAAACTAAGGTTGTGAGCAGTAATTGGAGAAATTGTGTTTACTTAGACTTCATTACTCCCTAGATATCTTTTACATGTTAATTACTTGTTACACTTGTATGAATGACGGGTTGTATTCCTTAATACCATTCGTGGGGTGGCATACATAACTCCCCAACTCTATGAGCTCTTATCTCCTCCTACACCATGACCCAGCACAACTATAGGGATTGTAAACAGTGGCTCATGCATTAAATACAACCAATAAAGACCTAGTACGCCTCGGTTCATGTTTCTTAAGACGTTCAAGCATGTTACCATTTGGAGATCTGCCAGTTTTCTTAAGCCTAACATATAAATCATTCATTCAAAAAACAAGAATAGACAAGTAATCAACACATAATCAACATCTAGGTTTCATTAGATCTAAGCAAACACAAGAGAGATCTAGCCTAGCATAATGGAATTGAGACAAGAACAAGAGATAAACAACCAACACATAGACATATTGATTGAATTGAAAGTACACTTATCTCAATTACAATGCAAGGTCTCAAAGGTTTGGAACCCTTGAAAAACCTGTGAAAGAGGCACCAAAATCGTCTTTAGGGTTTCACCAAAACTTCTCTCTTTTATGAAAAAACTAGAAAACTATATATAGGAAAATCGTTCTGACGGCGTCAAGAGTAAGTTCTGACGCCGTCACCTCGCCGCCATAAACTTCCTCGGACGGCCTTGATCCACTTATGACGGCCTATGTGACGCCGTCACCACCCACGGTAAATTATTCTTGGCCACTTTGACGCCGTCACCAGTTCGTCTGACGCCGTCACCACCTTCGATATTTAATTCTTCATGTCTGACGCCGTCAAGCTTTTGGTCTTGACGCCGTCACCTTGTATTTCCAGCTTGGATTTTTGGTACTTTGCCGTTCTCTTCACTTTATGCTCCAAAAACGTCCAAAATAGCCTCTTTTCCAGAATTCACTCTCCAAACACCTAAAATCACAAAAGGAACGATTTAGGGCAATATTTGATCAAATAAAGTCGGATTCGGGCTTAAATGACCCCCTAAAAACGGATCATTTTTCGCCTCATCAGGTATCTTCCACCACCAAATTTTTTTCTGAGGTCATATACGCATATGAATGCTAAATTGTTTGGATTTGTGGGGATCACTGTCTTTCAACAGATAATATGAGATAATGATTATATGTGCTTCTCTTGTTGATGCTTGTAATCCGTGAATAATCATTGTTGTAAAACAGAAATGAAATATTTTACACATGCTAATCAGTTTTGTTGCTACTATAATGAAACAGATTATGCAAAAACATGATTGCGTTTTGTTAATTTAGTTAGAGAGTCATAATTTAATCGACATGAATTGTCTCTTCCTATTGATGATGAATATATCTTTTTGCCAAATTTTGAATAAGGAAACCTTATTTTAAGTTGACATGTGCATTAGTATAGAGAGATGCTTGCGTTGGAATGTGCAAAGGGACTAGCTTATTTGCTTGAGCATTGTAACCTGAAGATCATTCACCGCGATGTCCAAGATAAAAATATTTTACTGAATGAGAATTTTGAAGCATTGATTGGAGAGTACGGGTTGTGTAATCATATGGATTACAATGCAACCCATGTATCAATTGTTGTACTTGGCACGTATGGACATATGCCCCCGAGTACCCAGCAACTGGAAAAGCTTGCATTAAAATAGATGTTTTTGGGTACGGCATGACGCTTCTAGAGCTTATAAGCGGTTGGAGTATTTGAGGTGTAGCTCTCGTTGCAAACGATTATGAAGATTATGATTTGAAGTTCGTGTAAAAGTTGGTAAGCATCCTCTGCCTTCTTTTTATCTTTGATTATATTGTATAATTTCTTTTTAGTGGCACAAGTTATAATAAGTTTTTAATATTTGTATAATAGGAGGAAGGGATTTTGAGGGGAGATATGTTGAAAGAACTAGCTGATACTGATTTGAGAGGTAAGTACATAAATCATTAGATGCACCAGCTAGTAAAGGTGGTGCTTTGGTGCATAAAGGTTAGCACATCTATCCAACATAAAATGTCGCATGTGGTCAGAGAGCTAGCATGTAGCATTGGATTAGAGGAAAGTTGGGACACTAAGAAGGAGAAGCAAGAAATGAGCATGGATGAATTTGAACATGTACTTGATATAATGAAGATAGACAACGAGTTTTTTTCATTCTATTTATCATCATGATCCTAGTTCGAGCAATCAACAATCTCGTGATCAATTATAGGGTCCTAGATGATAGTATATGAATTGGGTTTATGGTAATTATATTTTTATTTTTATTTTTGTAAATTAAATTGGATACGTAATAGCATTTGTACATTTTGGTTGGTGGATGACCTTTTATGTGTTGTAAGATGATATACTAATTTTACTATTTTCTGTATTATGCACACATGCTTAGTTGCAAATACGTATTATTGTTATTATTATTATCTCATTTGGTTTTACTAAATTTACACTACGACAAGCACAAAGTGTGTAAAATGATTCAAGAATTTTGGATATCCGAAATTTCAGATAATGGTTCTACACAAATCCGGATATCCGAAAATCGGATATCCAAAATGTAGAGTTTTGATAAAACTAATATTTGATTTCTAAAAGTGACAATCGTATATCCTAATTTTTGAACCATTTGTGGATAGGTTATGGATAGTTTGTGGATTATGTGTAAGGGAATAGGGTTTTTGAACCATATGAGGAATTTGACAAAGAAAAGTGTGTGGGCCCCACGTGTTCTCGCCAAAAGTATTCCTAACTCGGTATTAGCGGGGAAGAGGTCCCAAAAGATCCGTTAGGGAAGTTCAAAAAATTTACTCTTATGGAACTACAAGTTGCAACAGAGAACTTTGATGAGAAATTGATTCTTGGAAGAGGTGAAACTTTGAGAGTTTATAAACAACGATTGAAGGACAGAATGTTGGTGGCAGTAAAGAGACTAAAACCGGAACCAAATCACGTTGGAAATTCCTAGTTTGAAACTGAGGATGCGATTATTAACAATGCAATGCATCGCAAAGTACTTCAGTTATGAGGATTCTGCAAAACACCAACGGAGCGGTTGCTGGTCTATCCGTTATGGCAAATGGATATGTAAAGACATGCTTATGAGGTATCTTCCACCACCATATTTTTTGTTTCTGAGGTCATATACTCATGTGAATGCTAAGGTGTTTTGATTTGTGGGGATCACTGTCTTTCAACAGATAATATGAGATAGTGATTATAAGTGCTTCTCTTGTTGATGCCTCTAATGCTTGAATAATCATTGTTGTAAAACGGAAATGAAATATTTTACACATGCTAATCAGCTTTGTTGTTGCTATTATGAAACAGATTATGCACGAACATGATTGTCTTTAGGTAACTTAATCATAGAGTCATAATTTAATCGACACGAATTGTCTCTTCCTATTAATGATGAATATATTTTTTTTGCCAAATTTTGAATAAGGCAACCTTATTTTAAGTTAACATGTGCATTAATATAGAGAGACGTGGCACACATCCACTTAATTGGCCAACGCAAAAACAAATTGCGTTGGAATGTGCATGGGGACTAGCTTATTTGCATTAGCATTGTAACCTGAAGATCATTCACCGCGATGTCCAATGTGAAAAATTTTACTGAATGAGAATTTTGAAGCATTGATTGGAGACTTCGGGTTGGGTAAGCATATGGATTACAATGCAACCTATGTATCAACTGCTGTACTTGGCACGTATGGACATTTGCCCCCCAAGTACCCAGCATCTGGAAAAGCTTCCATGAAAATAGATGTTTTTGGGTACGACATGACGCTTCTTGTGCTTATAAGTGGTCGGAGTGGCACATGTAATAATACGTTTTTAATATGTGTATAATAGGTGGAAGGGCTTTTAAGTTGAAATAAGTTGGAAGAACTAGCAGATACTGATTTGAGAGGTAAGTACGTAAAGGATGAGATGCACCAGCTAGTGAAGGTGTCGCTTTGGTGCATACAGGTTAGTCGATCTGACTGACATAAATTGTTAGATGTGTTCAAAGAGCTAGGCGACGGGTTGGAGGGAAGTTGGGACATTAAGAAGAAAAATCAGGAAACGGGTAGGGTAGAATTTGAACACGTACTTGATATAATAAAGATAGACAATGAGTATTTTTAATTCTATGTATCATCATGATCCTGGTTCGAGCAATCATCTATCTCCCAATCAATTATCGAGTCCAAAATGATAATATATGAATTGGGTTTAAGGTAACTATATTTTTATTTTAGTTTTGTAAATGATATTGGATATGTAATAGCATTTGTACATTTTAGTTGGAGGACGACCTATATGAAACTTTTTTGGTTTCTTTTATGTATTTTGAATCCCCTGCGGGTATGTCTTTAGGATTACTTATGTGTTGTAAGATGATATACTAATTTTAGTATTATCTCTATTGTGCAAACATGTTTAGTTGTAAATATGTATTATTATTGTTATTGTTATCACAATTGGTCGATAAAATTACTAAATTTACACTACGACAAGCACAAAGTATATAAAATGATTCAGGAATTTCAGATATCCAAAATTTCGGATAACGGTTCTATATATATCCGGATATCCGAAAATAGGATATCTAAAAATATAGAGTTTTGAAATAACTAATATTTATGTTCCGAAAGTGACAAATCATATATCCTAATTTTTGAACATTTTCGGATAGGTAATGGGTAGTTTGTAGATTATGTGTAAGGGATTGGGGCTTTTGTACCATATGACGAATTTGACCAAGAAAAGGGTGTGGGCTCCACATGTTCTTGCCAAAAGCATGAGAACTTACTCACCAAAAGTACTCCCAGCTAGGTATTAGCGTGGAAGAGCATCCCAAAGATCAATTGTGGAAGTTCAAAAATTTTACTCCTATGGAACTACAAGTTGCAACAAAAACTATGATGAGAAATTGATTCTTAGAAGAGGTGAAACTTCAAGATTTTATAAACGAGGATTGAAGGACTAAACGTTGGTAGCAGTAAAGAGACTAAAACCGGAACCAAATCACGTTGGAAATTCCCAGTTTGTAACTGAGGATGCGATTATTAGCAACGCAGTGCATCGCAATGTACTTCAGTTAAGAGAATTCGGCAATACACCTATGGAGCGGTTGCTGGTCTTTCCGTTTATGGCAAATGGAAGTGTAATGACATGCTTATGAGGTATCTTCCACCACCATGTTTTTTGTATCTGAGGTCAAATAATCATATGCATGCTAAGGTGTTTGGATTTGTGGGGATCACTGTCTTTCAACAGATAATAGGAGATAGTGATTATATGTGCTTGTGTTGTTTACGCTTGTAATACTTGAATAATCATTGTTGTAAAACGGACATAAAATATTTTACACATGCTAATCGGTTTTGTTGTTGTTGTTATGAAACAAATTACCCAAAAACATGATTGCCTTTAAATAATTTAATCAGGGAGTCATAATTTAATCAACATGAATAGTCTCTTCCAATTGATAAGATTATATTTTTTTTTCCAAATTTTGAATAAGGCAACCTTATTTTAAGTTAACGTGTGCATTACTGTAGAGAGATGCGTTACACATCCACTTAATTGGCCAACACGAAAACGAATTGCGTTAGCTTGTGCAAGGGGACTAGCTTATTTGCATTAGCATTGTAAAATGAAGATCATTCACCGCAATGTTAAAGCTGAAAACATTTTACTGAATGAGAATTTTGAAGCATTGATTGGAGACTTCGGGTTGGGTTAGCATATGGATTACAATGCAACTCAAGTATCTACTGATGTACGTGGCACATATGGACATATGCCCCCCCCCCCCCCCCCCCCGAGTACTCAGCAACTGGAAAAGCTTCAATGAAAATAGACGCTTCTAGAGCTTATAAGTGGCTGGAGTGTTTTAGGTCTATCTCTCGTTGCCAACGATTATGAAGATTATGATTTGGAGTTCGTGTATAAGTGGGTAAGCATCCTCCGCCTTCTTTTTATCTTTGATTGTATTGTATAATTTCTTGTGAGTGGCACATGTAATAATAAGTTTTTAATATTTGGATAATAGGTGGAAGGGCTCTTGAGGAGAAATAAGTTTGGAAGAACTAGCTGATACTGATTTAAGAGGTAAGCACGTAAAGGATGAGATGCACCAGCTAGTTAAGTTGGCACTTTTGTGCATACAGGTTAGTCTATCTGACCGACATAAAATGTTAGATGTGGTCAAAGAGCTAGAAGGAAGCGGCGGATTGGAGGAAAGTTGAGACACTAAAAAGAAGAAGCGGGAAACGATAGGGTAGAATTTGAACACGTACTTGATATAATAAAGATAGACAACGAGTTTTTTAATTCTATGTATCATCATGAGTCTGGTTTGAGCAGTCATCTATCTCCCGATCAATTATCGGGTCCCAGATGATAATATATGAATTGGGTTTAAGGTAACTATATTTTTATTTTATTTTTGTAAATGATATTGGAAACGTAATTGCATTTGTACATTTTAGTTGGAGGATGACCTATATGAAACTTTTTTTGTTTCTTTTATGTAGTTTAAATCCCCCGTGGGTATGTCTTTAGGATTACTTATGTGTTGTAAGATGATATACTAATTTTCGTATTATCTGTATTAAGCTAACATGCTTAATTGTAAATATGTATTATTATTATTATTATTATTATTATTATTATTATTATTATTATTATTATTATTATTATTATTATTATTATTATTATTATTATTATTATTATTATTATTATTATCACAATTGGTCGATGAAATTACTAAATTTACACTACGACAAGCACAAAGTGTATAAAATGATTCAAGAATTTCATAAATCCGAAATTTCGGATAACGGTTCTATATATATCCGGATATCCAAAAATATAGAGTTTTCATAAAACTAATATTTGAGTTCCGAAAGTGAAAAATCATATATTCTAATTTTTGAAACATTTGCGGATAGGTTATGGATAGTTTGTGGATTATGTGTAAGGGATTGGGTTTTTGAAGCATATGACGAATTTGATCAAGAAAAAGGTGTGGGCTCCAAATGTTTTCGCCAAAAGCATGAGAACGTACTCGCTAAAAGTACTCCCAACTAGGTATTAGCGGGGAAGAGGTTCCCAAATATCAATTGGGGAAGTTCAAAAAATTTACTCCTATGGAACTACAAGTCGCAAAAAAGAACTATGATGAGAAATTGATTCTTGTAAGAGGTGAAACTTCAAGAGTTTATAAACGAGGATTGAAGGACAGAACGTTGGTGGCAGTAAAGAGACTTAAACCGGAACCAATCACTTTGGAAATTCCCGGTTTGAAACTGAGGATGCAATTATTAGCAGTGCATCGCAATGTACTTCTGTCAAGAGAATTCTGTAGTACACCAATGGAGCGGTTGTTGGTCTATCCGTTTATGGCAAATGGAAGTGTAATGACATGCTTATGAGGTATCTTCCGCCACCATATTTTTTGTTTCTGAGGTCATATACTAATATAGTAATATGCATGCTAAGGTGTTTGGATTTGTGGGGATCACTATCTTTCAACAGATAATAGGAGATAGTGACTATATGTGCTTGTGTTGTTTATGCTTGTAATACCTGAATAATCATTGTTGTAATATGGAAATAAAATATTTTACACATGCTAATCAGTTTTGTTGCAGTTATTATGAAACAGATTATCCAAAAACATGATTGGCTTTAAATAATTTAATTAGGGAGTCATAAAATTTAATCAACATGAATAGTATCTTCCTATTGATGATGAATACATTTTTTTGCCAAATTATATAAGGCAACCTTATTTTAAGTTAACATGTGCATTACTGTAGAGAGATGTTGCACACATCCACTTAATTGGCTAACGCGAAAACAAATTGTGTTGGCATATACAAGGGAACTAGCTTATTTGCATGAGCATTGTAACCTGAAGATCATTCACCGCAATGTCAAAGCTGAAAAGATTTTACTAAATGAAAATTTTAAGCATTGATTGGAGACTTCAGTTTGGGTAAGCATATGGATTACAATGCAACTCATGTATCAGCTGCTGTACATGGCACGTATGGACATATGCCCCCCCCCCCCCCATCGAGTATCCAACAACTGGAAAAGCTTTCGTGAAAACGAATGTTTTTTAGTAAGGCATGATGCTTCTAGAGCTTATAAGTGGCCGGAGTGTTTGAGGTCTAGCTCTCGTTGCCAACGATTATGAAGATTATAATTTTGAGTTTGTGTATAAGTGGGTAAGCATCCTCCACCTTTAATTCCGAAGCTATTCACATAAAAAATGGATGAGGTCTTACCTATTTAGGTTACAAGGGGAGGCAAAAGGCAAGTATTTGTTGGTGATTTTTGTTTAGTCATGATTACCCGAGACCGAAAGGGATTTCAAGTTAAGTTATAATACAAATTATTTGCACACTTTTATAAACTAATTAATTTGATTTCGGATATGATGAATGGTAAAAGTTGTAGCGACAGATTATTTGTCAGTAGGGTGTTGTAGTAACATAAAAATGATCGTTGATGAAGTGTCACTAGATTCTATTTGAAAAGTGGCATGGTTTGGTCTTCCATTCATTACAATAGCATATCCATAAAATTCTATTTGTTTTGCTCTTTCTTTTGCCTACAAATTGTAAAGACCGAGGCAATCAATAGGGTAGAAATATTGTAGTGAGCTTTACATGATTTAAAATTTATCCAAGCAATCTTAAGATTCAAGATTTAAATGTGATAAAAAGCTATGTTACAATGATGATAAACTTGAAACTAGTTGAACATCAATGGTTGAAAGACTCGATATGAACTCATCTACAGAAAACTTGCTGCAACTAGTTGCGCTGATTTATACCATTAGTTTCAGTTAAAACACAAAATTGGAAAACAGTGTAAGAAAGATGAAAATGGAGCTCAAATTGCCTATTTTTGCTATCACTGATTGCGACCTGTATGGGTTAAGGATTTTATCAGTGTATTCTTTGGGGTGAAAGAGTATGTCCTATGGTAGCGCCAATTTATCCACACCAGATATATTTTGGCTAGGGGTGCGACCTTCAGAGTGGAAAACCTATGAAATCTTAGGGCCCGTTTGGTATATAAGCGGGTTTAGGTTTAGGATTTGGATTTGGATTTAGATTTGTTTTAGGATTTGAATTTGGGTTTGATGTATGAGAGAGAAAAATTAATGAGGTAAGAAAAAATAATATAATTTAATTACAAAAATAATATTTTAATAATTAATAAAAGTATTTTAAAATTGTTTTCATTAATTTATATTATAAACAAAAGAGCCATGTGAGGTGAAATACATTTCACGACCCGACAATGTCATAAATCCACCCCTTAACCCCATGAATTGAAATAGTGCAACTGTTTTTAAATGAATCCTAAAGCCTAAACTTGAATAATCAAACAAACACTTGTTTTAAGTCTTGTCAAATATAAAACCAATCCAAAGGCCCAAACCAAACGGGCTCTTAGAATTTTTTTTGATATCAATGACACCAGAGGACAAAACCGATCTTGAAAAACCAACAACATAACATTTTTTTACCTTTAAAAAAGAAAGAGCAGTTGGGAATGAATAGGAAAAGTAGTGATGAATGGATAATATAATGAGCTTCTCCCTGAGGCCAGGCCAAACCAGTCCAACATGTACTTTTGATTTTGGCATTAATTAGGGGAGGGAGTCGTTGACTCACCCTCCGTCCCTTCACTCATTCCCAACCAATCGAAATGCGCCACATTATTCTTCACTTTTTCCCTCACTCACTCATATTTTTAGAGGCGCCACTTCACTCACCCTTCACTCATTTTTTTTTTAATTCCATTAAAATTTCATTAAAATTAAATAAAGATTACATAAATTATTAAAAAACATAAAATAACATTACATAATACTAAAAAACTAATCTTCATCGTCTTCATCGTCCACCTCGAGGTATGGTAATTGTCGAGCGTGAACATGCTCCATAAGATCAAATTGGAGACGAAAATGTGTGTCCTCATTTCGTATTTCGACTAAGGCTGCTTCGTCAAATACAGTTGAACCAATTCTCCTATGATCTATATAGTTGAGTGTTTTTTTTTTTTTTTTTTTTTTTTTTTTTTTTTTTTTTTTTTTGGATCGGATGATATATGCAAGTATGTATTTTTTTATTTTTTATTTTTTTATTTATTTTTTTTTGCGCTTTCCACCCTCAACAAACACTCACATTACCAAAAAAAAAAAAAAAAAAAAAAAAACGTTACCTCCAACGACTATATTCCATGCTCCAACGTTCCATTTTTCTTTCCTTCCCGTGCGTGAGATACTCACTCAAATTTGCCTCCCCGTGCGTGAGAGAAAGGCCTCCGGCGGTGTTCGTTTCGAGCATTTATAAGCTTGGCTGTTGATGAGGCGAAAAATGATCCGTTTTTAGGGGGTCATTTAAGCCCGAATCCGACTTTATTTGATCAAATATTGCCCTAAATCGTTCCTTTTGTGATTTTAGGTGTTTGGAGAGTGAATTCTGGAAAAGAAGCTATTTTGGACGTTTTTGGAGCATAAAGTGAAGAAAACGGCAAAGTACCAAAAATCCAAGCTGGAAATACAAGGTGACGGCGTCAAGACCAAAAGCTTGACGGCGTCAGATATGAAGAATTAAATATCGAAGGTGGTGACGGCGTCAGACGAACTGGTGACGGCGTCAAAGTGGCCAAGAATAATTTACCGTGGGTGGTGACGGCATCACATAGGCCGTCATAAGTGGATCAAGGCCGTCCGAGGAAGTTTATGGCGGCGAGGTGACGGCGTCAGAATTAACTCTTGACGCCGTCAGACTATTTTTCCTATATATAGTTTTCTAGTTTTTTTTTCATAAAAGAGAGAAGTTTTGGTGAAACCCTAAAGACGATTTTGGTGCCTCTTTCACAGGTTTTTCAAGGGTTCCAAACCCTTGAGACCTTGCATTGTAATTGAGATAAGTGTACTTTCAATTCAATCAATATGTCTATGTGTTGGTTGTTTATCTCTTGTTCTTGTCTCAATTCTACTATGCTAGGCTAGATCTCTCTTGTGTTTGCTTAGATCTAATGAAACCTAGATGTTGATTATGTGTTGATTACTTGTCTATTCTTGTTTTGAATGAATGATTTATATGTTAGGCTTAAGAAAACTGGCAGATCTCCAAATGGTAACATGCTTGAACGTCTTAAGAAACATGAACCGAGGCGTACTAGGTCTTTATTGGTTGTATTTAATGCATGAGCCACTGTTTACAATCCCTATAGTTGTGCTGGGTCATGGTGTAGGAGGAGATAAGAGCTCATAGAGTTGGGGAGTTATGTATGCCACCCCACGAATGGTATTAAGGAATACAACCCGTCATTCATACAAGTGTAACAAGTAATTAACATGTAAAAGATATCTAGGGAGTAATGAAGTCTAAGTAAACACAATTTCTCCAAATACTGCTCACAACCTTAGTTTAAATTAGTTTAATTTCATTTTCATTATTTTATTTTAATTATATAATAGCTTTGGGTTAGTTGAATAGCAACTAATTCCGCCCACTCCTTCAAAACCCGAGATTTTACTTGCTTTAATAAAAATATAAAAATACAAAAATAATCATCTTTCACCTCTAGAACTATTAATTAGGTTTTCTAATCCTAGCGACACTATTCCTAAGCTGAACGATCAATCCCCCGGTACTTGTCACTATACTATACTACAACGATCAGGTACACTGCCTGGTGGGGGTTGTAAGCTTCTCGAGATCCCTCGAGAGGTAAAGCAAGGTGCGATTCCCACGCATCAAGTTTTTGGCGCCGCAGCCCGGGGAATAGTTATTGTCTAGGTTAGGATTTCTTTTTATTAGGTCTACTTGCTAGATTCCTTTCTAGTAAGATTTTTATTTTTATTTTTAGGTCTTCTTTAGTCTATCTTATTTCTTTGTGCCTTTGTTCGTAACTCTTTACCATCCGACATCATGGAAGGTGGTAACATCTTTGAACCCATAATCCCACCACAACAAAACCCACCATTAGAACCCCTTAGGCCCCGAACCTTAGGAGAGTATTCCCGACCCAGCCACCAAGGCTACCGAAACACCATTGAGCTCACCGGAGCCAATGTGACCCCCTTGCGATCCGACACCATCCGGTTGGTGCAAAGCGGATGTGCATTCCATGGACTTCGTTCCGAAGATCCAAACCAACACCTTAAGGACTTCCTCAAAATCGTAGATTCCATAGACCTAGGTGTTGAAACTAGAGAGACTACCCGTTTACGCCTATTCCAATTCTCTCTACGGGATCAAGCTAGTCAATGGCTTGAGCGTTTACCCACGGGATCCATCACCACATGGGATGATCTCACCACTCGTTTCCTTGCTCAATTTTTCACACCGGGGAGAACTACTAAACTTAGGAATGACATCTTGATGTTTCAACAACGTCAAAATGAATCTCTTTATGAAGCATGGACTCGTTTCAAGGACTTACTCCAAAAAGTCCCTCATCATGGCATAGATCTTTGGCTCCAAGTCCAAATCTTCTATGACCATATCGACATCCCCACGAGGCGAACCATTGACCAATCGGCCGGTGGTAAGCTACGTGATCTTAGTGCGGAACAATCATGTTAACTCATAGAAGATCTTGCTCTCTATGACAACGAAAGTTGGAATGATCCCCGTGATTTGAACAAAACGGTCAAGGCAATATCTTTGCCTTCGAATAATTCAAGCACTCCCGACCGTAGGATCATGGAACTTGAGGACCAAGTCAAGTTTATCATGAAATCTTACGAAGCTCCGAAGCATTCAAGCCAAGTGAACAAAATCACTTCTTCATGCGAATTATGTAGTGGTCCCCATGACACTCGTGATTGTGTGGAACTCCCCGGAACAGCTTTTGCGGACTACGCATCCACGCGTACCGACGAAGCGGGAGATAAGTGGTACACTTTCAAGCCCGAGCCAAACACATACGGTGATTCATACAACCCCTCATGGAAAAATCACCCAAACCTTAGGTGGAAACAAAATCAACCCAATTCATCCAACCCACCTAATCGTTACCAATCAAACGGTCCACCATCCAACCGTACCTTCAACAACAATCCTTCTAACAACTATGATAGTACCAACAATCTTGAAGGATTGATGTCAAAATTTATGGCATCTCAAGAAGCCCGCATAGCTAAGTTTGAAGCCGATTTCAAACAAAATCAAAGCGAGATGACCAATAGAATTGACGCATTGTTGAAAGTTCTCAATGACCGAGAAATGGGAGCACTCCCAAGCGACACCATCAAGAATCCGAAACTAAACGTTAATGCCATATCTTCAGTTTCGTCACCCACTTCGTGTCCACAATACTACTCGGTTAAATCAACGAGCACGTGTTTCAAACAACACCAAGTTCCCCAAAAGGACCAATCAACTAAAACACCCACTATAGAGCCGGTCAAAATCATAGTTGAAACACCTCTTACACAAGACCTTGACGATGAATTCAAAGAACTTCACCTTGAACGCCCTGTCATTGATGTCTTAGCGCGTGATCCTTACTATAGTGCCCTCCTAGAAAAATATGAGAAGTATAAGCTAGGTAAAAATGGGACCGCCTTCGTTCAAAACAAGTTGCCTAAAAAGCTTGATGATCCGGGTATATTTGTTTTGCCTTGTAAGATAGGAAGATCCGAAGCTTTCGACACACTAGCCGATTTAGGGTCAAGCCTCAACTTGATTCCCTTATCCTTATTCACCGCTCTTAAGCTAGGAAAGTTAGAGGAAACGGAGGTATTGATAGGGCTAGCGGATGGAAGTATTGCCCACCCGGTTGGAATGATTAAGGATGTAGTTGTTCACGTAGGAAGGTTAACTATATTAGCGTATTTTCACGTCCTAGACATGGTTAGTGACACTACATGCCCATTATTGGTAGGAAGAGGATTTTTAGCAACCGCTAGTGCCATGATAGATTGCAAGGAATCCAAGATAGCGGTAGGAGAAGGCGATACTTGGTCGGTGTATGATGTTAAGAAGCATAGTTATGATTGTGATGATGAACCAACACCGCATTGGGTAGAGATGAATAGGAAACCATCTAGATATGGACCTTGGATAGAAAGGAACTTCATAGGACCTCAATGCCCATTTTATCTAGAAAAGGATTTCGTTGAGAAGACACATTCGGTAGAACAACTCATAGCTAGGGATGAGGAGCTAGATCCCTTTGAGGAACCCTTAGTCTTTAGAAAGATGATTGAGTTCTTGAGCGTAATGCCTATTAATATAGAGTTGAATAAATGGAAAAGAGATGGAGATAAGTATAAATGGAGGTGGGACAAGCCACCTAAAGAAGGTGACGGGTCATGGCATATTAGAATGACCTTGTATGATCCGGATGGAGAAAAGTTTGAAAGGTCATACCACACTAAGGGAACCGATAGGAAGTTGAAACCTAAGTTCGATCCCAAAGATGTCCTCAATGAGGAACTCACCCGAATCACGTAGTAACCCACGACTTTGAGTCTAGCTACAAGACACGTAAATAAAGAAAAGCGCTTCTTGGGAGGCAACCCATGTTTTGTGTGATTTTTATTTGTTTGATTATTATTTGCTTCCGTATGCATGTTTTATTTTTATTGTTGGTTGATCATGTTTCTCTACTAAAAAGTGGAAATACTTTATTATGTTGTTTAGCCTAGTCTTAACTTCAACCTAAAGGTATTTTTGCAAAAGATAAGTGTAAGGGGAAACCCCAAATATGTTTTTAAGAAACAACCCGATCATGATTCTCCACAATATTTAATGAACATGTATATTCGTAATTGTTAGAGACAAATGCTTGTATTGAGTCATAATGAAGTTTTGCAAGATTTTCCAGGATGTAGGACAAAGTTTTTCCAGAAATTTTCTGGAAACTTAACATAAGAATTTCTGCAGGTCCATTCTGACGGCGTCAGGGTATTGCTCTTGACGGCGTCAGGAGTTAAAATCTGGAAATTTTACCGGTTTTGTTTTTCTATCGGAGTCTTATAGTTTTTGTGAATTATTAAGTTTTATAATCTCCAGGACATCTGCAAACTTCATTCCACAAGCATTATATTTTACTTTGTTTTCTAGGATTTAGTAACTTATATAGGATGCCGCCGATTTTACGCGAGGTTGCCTTGTCTACTTTTGTCAGGATTTACAGGTTATTTGTGACAAGAAGATGATTTATATTCTGGAAGGGAAGCTTTGATTGTTCGTTTTCTTGGAAGAAGATTTAACCTGGCCAACTAAAATCCATACCGAGCAAATCAAGGGAGTATTTGATTTCATTCTCTTTACTTTTTAACTTTTAGATTCTTTACTTGAACATTGGGGACAATGTTCATCTTAAGTGTAAGGGGAGGGTAAAAAGATGATACCTTACATATGCACTTTCGCTTGAGTTTGTTTTGTTTGATAGTAGATGTGTAATAAAACTATGAGAAATACTTGTTAGTGCAATTTTAGCGCCAAATTTAAAATTTTTTACAACATTTAGGAGTGAAACTTTAGCCATAGCAAGCGTCTCATGGATAGGAGGTTGTATGACTAGCACATAACCGTATATTCAGAAAAATTTTCCACCCAAAAATGTGAGGTTCGCCTTTAGATTTGATAGGAAAAGCATTCATTATTAGTGCTTATGAGTGTACCGGTAGCATTTAGATTCTAGAACTTGCGTTAGTGATGCATCCCAAGACCGCTAGTGAGACTACATTCGTGTAGTAGGATTTACTACATGATAAGAGGCATTAGGATCACCCTTGTGTTAAACCCGTATCATGATTACTTGACCATTTAAGTCATATTACTTGGCTAGTTAAGTCAACTAATTTTTCCCACACCCCTAGCGTTGTACTCATTTTTAGTACACGATACCCCTAGTACACCCCTCCGAGCCTATCTTTTCGTTTCTAACTTTAAGCATTTTACTTAAAGGAAGAATTTGTTACACCCCACTTAAATGTACAACCAAATCGCCTTAGCCTTCCGTGTATGCGCTCATTTTTAGCGCATTATTGTTATTTGTTAAACCCTAAGTTAACTTTCTAATTGATTACATGGTTGCTAAGTCGAGTCATATCATTGTACATATTGTTTTGGGACGATTGGGACTTATGGGTAAGTACTTATTTTATAGAGTAATGGGGAAGAACATAATATATTACCCCCATATGTACGTTAATCTTAAAAGTGCTCCAAGTGTTTTGATTTTCTTAATTCGAGTCATTAGATTAGTTAATTGTAAAGTATGTAAAGATTCAAGTGTAAGGGGAATGCTCAAACCCCTATGATGTATTATTTTGGATGGTAGGGTAAGAGTGTATGCAAAAAAAAAAAAAAAAAAAAAAAAAAAAAAAAAAAAAAAAAAACGAAAAAAATCAAGAAAAAGAAAAAAAAATAGAAAAGAAAAAAAAGAGAAAAAAAAAACATACGGACTACCATCCCGTTTTCATTCTATGTTCATTTTATGTTTTTGTTATTTTTCATTTATTAGCTTAAGTCGAGTCTAGTCTTGGCTTAGCAACGCCATCTTGTACATGTAATTAACCAAGATTGTTAACTCGCCACCAGTAAAACTTCCTTTATCCAACAAAACCGTGTAATTCATATCCCTATACCTAACGTTATAACCCTTTAAAAGACCTCTTTGATAGTTTATCCTAGGTGCTTACGCCATGTGGTGGAGGTTTGATCCTTTCCCAAGCCTATGGTAATCTATTTTGCTATGACAGGTAGTGAGAGATATCTTCCATTTCCATAATGTTATATTACTTTATTACACCCGAGAGATGTGAGTATCTAAACACTATTTGTGAGGTGCTTGTGTATGACCTCCGTGCTTGTCTATTGGTCTTTAGTGGAACGATTATTTGTTGTAATTACTTTTATATTAGTGTTAAATGACCCCTAACTTGTCTTTTGAGTAGAATAAAAGCTCATTTGCTTGAGGACAAGCAAATCTCAAGTGTAAGGGTATATGATGAGGCGAAAAATGATCCATTTTTAGGGGGTCATTTAAGCCCGAATCCAACTTTATTTGATCAAATATTGCCCTAAATCGTTCCTTTTGTGATTTTAGGTGTTTGGAGAGTGAATTCTGGAAAAGAAGCTATTTTGGACATTTTTGGAGCATAAAGTGAAGAAAACGGCAAAGTACCAAAAATCCAAGCTGGAAATACAAGGTGACGGCGTCAAGACCAAAAGCTTGACGGCGTCAGATATGAAGAATTAAATATCGAAGGTGGTGACGGCGTCAGACGAACTGGTGACGGCGTCAAAGTGGCCAAGAATAATTTACCGTGGGTGGTGACGGCGTCACATAGGCCGTCATAAGTGGATCAAGGCCGTCTGAGGAAGTTTATGGCGGCGAGGTGACGGCGTCAGAATTAACTCTTGACGCCGTCAGACTGTTTTTCCTATATATAGTTTTCTAGTTTTTTTCATAAAAGAGAGAAGTTTTGGTGAAACCCTAAAGACGATTTTGGTGCCTCTTTCACAGGTTTTTCAAGGGTTCCAAACCCTTGAGACCTTGCATTGTAATTGAGATAAGTGTACTTTCAATTCAATCAATATGTCTATGTGTTGGTTGTTTATCTCTTGTTCTTGTCTCAATTCTACTATGCTAGGCTAGATCTCTCTTGTGTTTGCTTAGATCTAATGAAACCTAGATGTTGATTATGTGTTGATTACTTGTCTATTCTTGTTTTGAATGAATGATTTATATGTTAGGCTTAAGAAAACTGGCAGATCTCCAAATGGTAACATGCTTGAACGTCTTAAGAAACATGAACCGAGGCGTACTAGGTCTTTATTGGTTGTATTTAATGCATGAGCCACTGTTTACAATCCCTATAGTTGTGCTGGGTCATGGTGTAGGAGGAAATAAGAGCTCATAGAGTTGGGGAGTTATGTATGCCACCCCACGAATGGTATTAAGGAATACAACCCGTCATTCATACAAGTGTAACAAGTAATTAACATGTAAAAGATATCTAGGGAGTAATGAAGTCTAAGTAAACACAATTTCTCCAAATACTGCTCACAACCTTAGTTTAAGTTAGTTTAATTTCATTTTCATTATTTTATTTTATTTTAATTATATAATAGCTTTGGGTTAGTTGAATAGCAACTAATTCCGCCCACTCCTTCAAAACCCGAGATTTTACTTGCTTTAATAAAAATATAAAAATACAAAAATAATCATCTTTCACCTCTAGAACTATTAACTAGGTTTTCTAATCCTAGCGACACTATTCCTAAGCTGAACGATCAATCCCTCGGTACTTGTCACTATACTATACTACAACGATCAGGTACACTGCCTGGTGGGGGTTGTAAGCTTCTCGAGATCCCTCGAGAGGTAAAGCAAGGTGCGATTCCCACGCATCAGCTGTTACAAGATGGACTCTAGCTAAAAGCGTTAGGCTCAAAACGAGCCCGAGCTCTAGACTTATGCTCGTCAATGAATCTAGCTCGAGCTTTAGAAACCTTGGGCTCAACTCGGCTTGTTTCTACCCTTATTCAGTAGTTTTAATATGAGTATTTTAATTTTAAGGACAAGGTCAGTTAAATTCATAGCGAGTTAAACTGTTAAGTAAATATAAAGTAGTAGAAATTTCACTTAGTCAAGTTCACGATATTATTTCACACTTTTAAAATTTTAGGGTATTAAAGATTCCACTCAACAAATTTCAGGGTATCAAACTACATTTCGTGTTAAATATTATTTGAAAGTTGCACAGACAATAACTACACATACACGAGTGGTCACAACTTCGAGCGAACCACACCAACTGTTAGAATGGCTACTTAACCCAACATATAAGCATGCATGGGGTTTCAAAACCAGCGATCTCATATTAGCTTATATGTTGTGTATGTTGGGTTAAGTTGTGATCGTTACAATCGGTGTCAAAGCTAAGTTAAGCCAATATGTGTATAACGCAGGTGGTGCAACTCCAATTTGATCCCGACCCAACAATAGCTCAGTTATAGCAATCTACCATCTATCAGATTGACAGAATCCAAAACAATGAGTCACTTCATACTTGTAATTTTGCCTGTTCTACAATTACTTTGTGATTTCTTTAGCCCTTATATTTAAAGATAAATAAATTATGACTTTCACTATATTACTTATCTAACCCCGTAGAAGCACACGAACAATGAATATAGTCGAATGGGCCGAATATGATACGTTATTGATAAGTTTATCTTTCACTAATGTGATAGGCAATAGAGCCTCATAAGGTCACTTTATAGACCATTTCCAGTTTTCCACTTGATCAACGACAACGTTACTTGTTTACATAGACGGAACTCAGGTGGATTTTATGGGAGGGCCGAGTGCTATATATGTTTGTTTGAGAATGCCAACATTATATTTCCTTTGAGCAAATACATGTAAAACCTCAAAATTTTGGGCCCTCCTCTGTCTCCACTAAAGTCCGTCCAGGCATATGCATGCTTTTTAACCTTTCAGCCAACATAAGGTATGCCTATATGTTGAAAATATAATCTTATTCTGCTTATTAAGTTTAGGGACTTATACTGTCTATTTTGTAAGTTTTAGTTATAATGCTTTGAACCTTTTTTAGCTAGCTTTGGAAAGGAGTTAAAGTTGAAGGACTAAAGCTGGAAAGTGGACAAAGATGGTTTTGTAAACTATATAAGCTGGGAACTTCTACCTCCTCATCACAACCCTAATTTGATATCTTCATCCGATTTACTCACAATCACAAGCTCTCATTGATTTTGTTTTTCTATTGATAATTTGTTATCTTTTGTAATAGAACTATCATCAAGATAGATAATAGATCCACACCTGAGTAGCAGTGGTGGATGTGGTTTAGTTCATTTGATAAAGTGTTGATAACTGATTGAGATCAGTTGGTATATTGTTCTGGGTTTGTGATTGGTTTAATAAAGAATCTTGGTTTAGATCCAAGATTGCAGTTTGGTTTATAAATTTGTTCATGGTATCAGAGCAGGCTTCTTATCTGCTCTATATCGTTTCGAAAAATTATTTTTTGGGGGTTTTCAAATTGGTTTAAAAAAGATCAATTAACTTGTGTTAATTGTTTGTCTGTGTGTTTAATTGCACATATTTTTTAGTTTTTTCTTAAACGCCTAATTTTGAAAAAATTAGGGTTTCATAAAATTTGGGGGTTTTTGTCTCATTAACTTCCTGGGTTGATTAACGTGGTTAATCAATAGATTGGTTGGTGATTCGTGTTTTTGGGTATACGATCTGGTTATTCTTGGCATTGGTTGATTGAACGTGGATCTTGGAGTTGATTCTGGTTCTTTCTTGATTCTTGGAGTTGATTTGGCTGGGAATAGTGGTTCTTGGTGTTGATTCTGGGTTGCTTTCTGTATTCTTGACTAAGTGAATCAAGAATACAGAGAGTGTGTGCTTCCGCTAATATTGTTGTTAAGGGCTCTGTAACACCTCTCTCACCCTTCTTTATCATTGTTTCTTGCTTGATATTTGCTGTGATTAGTTGTTTGTGTGTTTTTATTTTGTGTTTGTGCTTTTGTTTGTCTTTATTTGCTAGTGTGCGCCCTTGACCTACCACCTTGAGTGGCAAGGAAAGCCTGGGAACTACTTTATGTTCTTTTTGAGTGTTTGATTTTCTGTTTGTGTTTGCATCATGTCTGTGCATAATTCTGAGCATAGCCCTCCACCATCTATTCATGAAGATGATGATGGTGCTGAACCTGTTATCCTTATTAGCAAATTGGACCTTACTCACCCTTTGCATTTACATCCTAATGACTCTGCTTCTTTAACTGTGATTTCTATTAAACTTAAGGGTACTGAAAATTATAATGTTTGGTCTTGTGCTTTGTTATTGGCCTTAGAAGGAAAAAATAAGACTGGCTTTATAGATGGTACCTGTCAAAGATCTAATGTGGATGAGATCTTAGGGAGGCAGTGGGATAGAGTAAATGCTGTTGTTCTTGGGTAGATTCTTAATTCTATAACCGAGGAACTATATTTGGGACAAATTTTTTCTAAAAAGGCTTCTGATGTTTGGAATGATTTAAAAGAAACTTTTGATAGGGTTGATGGTTCTGTCACATTTAACTTGCATCACAAAATTCACTCTTTAAGTCAAAATGGAACATCAATTGCTGAGTATTTTAACAACTTAAGTACTCTATGGAAACAGTTTGATGCTCTTGTCAAGTTACCTAGGTGTACTTGTCATACAGCAGAAGATTTTAAAAACCATAATCAACTTATGAAGTTAATGCAGTTTTTGATGGCTTTGGATGATTCTTATATGCAAATTAGAAGTAATATCTTGGCTAGAGATCCATTACCTGTTTTAGGTTTCACTACTAATGATTCTGAAATTACTTGTGATGTTTGTCACAAAGCTAAACAAACTAGGGAAATTTTTCCTTTAAGTGAACATGTTTCTAAAAATGTGGGTGAGTTAGTTCACTTAGACTTATGGGGGCCTTATAGAGTCACTAGTAAAGATGGCTACAGATACTTTCTTACTATTGTTGATGATTTTTCTTGGGCTGTTTGGGTTTATCTCTTAAAAAATAAGACTGAAGTGTTTGAGAATCTTATGGTTTTTTACAATTATCTTAAAACTCAGTTTGATAAACAAGTTAAGTGTTTTAGGAGTGATAATGGGACTGAGTTTGTTAATCAGCAGTTTACTAAGTTTTGTGAACACAATGGTATTGTGCATCAGACTTCATGTAGTTATACCCCTCAACAAAATGGCATTGTTGAGAGGAAGCATAGGCATCTTCTTAATGTTGCTAGATCTCTTTTGTTTCAGGGAGGGCTTCCCTTAAATATGTGGTCTGAATGTATTCTAACAGCTACTTATTTGATTAACAGATTACCTTCCTCTGTGCTAAATGGTCAATCTCCTTTTGAACTTGTGCATGCTTTTGCTCCTCCTCTTGAGCATTTGAGGGCTTTTGGTTGTCTTGCCTATGCTACTATTGTTAATAATCATGATAAATTTGGCAGTAGGTCTGAAAAGTATATCTTGATTGGATATTTTAATTCAAAAAAGGGTTATAAACTCTGGAGTCTTGATAATAAACAGGTTGTTTTTTCTAGAGATGTTAAGTTTTTTGAGGATATTTTTCTTTTTAAGCAAAATGTTGATTTCACATCTCAACCTGATCAAGATGTAACTCATCAGAATTTTTTCAATTATGATACTCTTGATGACCTACCTGACATACCCAGTAATGAGAAAACTAATGAACCCAGCCCTAATAGGCTTGGTAGTCCATCTCCTCATCTAGGCAGTCCTTTTAAGTCTAATAATGAGGGTGTTGGGGGGCATTCTTCTGACTTAACTGCATCTACCAGTGAGGATGAGAGGTCTGCAGCCTTAGAGGAAAATATAAATAGTGAAAATTCTGAGGGTAATGAGTTACCAATTCATTCTCATGAAGATGGTCATCAAGATTCTGGTTTAAGAAGGTCTTCTAGGACCTCTGTGTTTCCAAAAAATTTCAATGATTTTGTTGTGGATTCTAAAGTGAAATTTGGTATTGAAAAATATGTTAACTATTCAAAGTTGTCTAAAGAAAATTATTGCTTTTCCACTATTATTAATCAACATTCTGAACCTAAAACTTATTGGGAAGCATCTAAGTATAGACATTGGAATGATGCTATGAATAATGAGATGGATGCTTTATATAGAAATGACACTTTTGAGATAGTTGAACTTCCTGCTGGGAGGAATGCTATAGGAAGTAAATGGGTTTTTAAGATCAAATTTAAGTCAAATGGTGAAGTTGATAGATTTAAGGCTCGATTAGTTGCTATCGATTTCAATCAAAGGGAGGGAATAGATTTTGATGAAACCTTCTCTCATGTGGTTAAAATTGTTACTGTTAGGTGTCTTATTAATCTTGCTGTTCAAAATAATTGGAACTTGTTTCAATTAGATATTAACAATGCCTTCTTATATGGTGATCTTGATGCAACTGTTTACATGAAGTTGCCACCTGGATTTTATGATCCAAACGATAAAAGAGTTTGTAGGTTAAAAAAGAGTTTATATGGGTTGAAGCATGCTCCTAGGCAGTGGAATGTCAAATTAACTTCTGTATTAATAGAAAATGATTTTGTGCAAAGTAAGAGTGATTATTCATTATTTACTAAAACTTGTGGTGATATGTTTATTGCATTACTTGTTTATGTTGATGATATTATCATTACAGGTAATAATTTGCATGAGATTGAAAATGTTAAACTGTTTTTGAAGAGCAAGTTTATGATTAAAGATCTTGTCAAACTAAAATATTTTCTTGGCATTGAAGTTTTAGATACTAAGAATGGGTTATGTTTAACTCAAAGAAAATATTGTCTTGATCTTATTGCTGAGTTTGGTTTACTTGCTGGAAAACCTGCTTCTGTACCTTTGCAGCCTAATCTTGCTTTATCTAGTGAACCTACTGATGTTGATCCTAAACTTAAGAATATCACTGAATATCAGAAGTTAATTGGTAAGCTTATTTACCTTACTACTACTAGGCCTGACATTGCTTATGCTGTATCTTGTCTTAGTCCGTTTATGCATAGTCCTTTGAAATCTCATTTGACTGTTGCGTTAAAGGTAATAAGATACCTTAAGGGTTCTCTAGGTAAAGGTTTGAATATTGAGAAATCTACAAGCCCAGTTATTGAAATGAAAGCTTATTCTGATGCTGATTGGGCTAGATGTGTGGTCACTAGAAAATCAGTGACTGGATACTGTGTTTTCATGAACAATTGTTTAGTTTCCTGGAAAAGTAAAAAACAAAATACTATTTCTAAATCATCCACAGAAGCTGAGTATAGGGCTTTAGCTTCTGTGACTTCTGAAGTTGTTTGGATTTTAAAAATTCTACAGGATTTGAATTGTAAAAATCTTTTACCTGTTAAAGTATTTTGTGACAGTAATTCAGCAATTAAGATTGCTGCCAATCCCATTTTTCACGAGAGAACAAAACATTTAGAAATTGACTTACATTTTGTAAGGGAAAAAATTATTGCTGGGGTAATTGAAACTATTAAGATAGGCACTGCTGATCAAATAGCAGATGTTCTATCTAAGGGATTGGATACAAAATAACATAGCTTGCTATGTTCTAGGCTTAATCTTATTGATCTATACCATAATAAGATTAAGGGAGGGTGTTGAAAACATAATCTTATTCTGCTTATTAAGTTCAGGGACTAATATTGTCTATTTTGTAAGTTTCAGTTATAATGCTTTGAACCTTTTTTAGCCAGCTTTGGAAAGGACTTAAAGTTGAAGGACTAAAGCTGGCAAGTGGACAAAGATGGTTTTGTAGACTATATAAGCTGGGAACTTCTACCTCCTCATCACAACCCTAATTTGATATCTTCAGCCGATTTACTCACAATCACAAGCTCTCATTCATTCTATTTTTCTATTGATAGTTTGTTATCTTTTGTAATAGAACTATTATCAAGATAGATAATAGATCCACACCTGAGTAGCAGTGGTGGATGTGGTTTAGTTCATTTGATTAAATGTTGATAACCGATTGAGATCAGTTGGTATATTGTTCTGGGTTTGTGATTGGTTTAATAAAGAATCTTGGTTTAGATCCAAGATTGCAGTTTGGTTTATAAATTTGTTCACTATACAAGCATACGAGTGTATGGCAATACCAGGCCGTACCTATGCGATAATAAATATTGGACAATTACAATTGTATTATTTATGTGGAGACCACCCAAAGGTTTCGAATAAAGAAACATCATTTGGTGGTTCTTGAGTAGACGAAAAAAGAAGACTTCGAAATTCAGGCGTTCAGCTCTATATCGGAGTTCATCGGTTCGGTTATCGAGTTGTTCGGTTTATTCGTTTAGTTTTTATTTTGTCATTTCCGGTTGACCCGAATAACCTGAATTACATAATTTATATTGTTTAAAATTTAGTTATATAGATTTTTATAAAAGAATATATTTCGAGCTCAAAAAGTGTTTTTAATTTATGCTAGGAAAAAAATTTTAATTGTCTTTTTATATATACAAATACATAAAAAAAATTTATTGCATGTGGGAAAGAGAAAGTATCACTCAAGGGACTATAAAGATGAAAGAAAAGAGAAGTTTATGGTTGTCACATGTTTTTAGACCAATTCGTAGTGTAACTTTAATTTTATGTCTTGAAACCTTTAATTCCAGTTTAATTTCACTTTGTATCTTGTTTTTAATATTAATGAAAGTTTAATGTTCAAGTATCTTAGTTTCAGTTTCTAATTTCAAATTCAATTTTTTAACATTTTCAAGTAAATTTGACACTTTGCTTGAATCTTGTTAATTGTTGTTCATTCATGTTCCTTTAAGTCCAAATCAGTCATTTATAAGCTTGTTGAAGCTTAGATTCCACCTAGAAGACTTCTAATTCAGTTTAACTTAAATCCAAGAAAAATCAAAGAAAAATAAAAAAATAAAAAATAAAAATTAGTCTTCAAGAAAGAAGAAGGCAAGAGACTTGGTTGTATTTGGATTTCAGGGTTATTAGAACCCCAAGGGGGGTGTAGGTTGTGGTTTGGTTTCCCTGGTTCCTTTTCTCAGTTGGCTTCCATAGTAAGCATCTTTCAATTTTTTTCTTGCATTCAATATTTATGTACTTCATTAGTTGCTCAATCTAGTTCATCTAGGTTTGATTACTGTTAGTTTGAGTTAATTACACAATTTCATGGTTTAGATTGATTGTCTGCTCTTCTTAATCACCATTTTCAGTTACATATAAGTGTTTGGATTAGTAGGTTCCACTGAGACACAGTGAGTCTCAGTGGGTGTTTGATGCTTGAACATGTTTGGTTAGGTTTAGTGAGGATATTTAAGCTTTAAAACTTAGTCCCTTTGTAAGCTAAAGTCAAAATCACCACAAAGGTTGCCTATCTGTTCACTGTTTGGTCATTAAGCCCCATAAACCTTTAAACTAGCTTGTATCTTGTAGCTTTAGGTGAGTCTAACTTTATTTTGGTTTATTACATGTTTACAAGCTTGTTAGATTAGATTAAAACTCAAAAAAGTCAACTTTCCAAGTTTTATCAAAAGTCAACATTGCACTCTTTCAGTTTTTTACAAAACTTCAAAGAATTGTCTTGAATTTTATGTTTGCTTTCATTGCTTGAAAATTGTTTCTAATTGTTGCCTACCATCTCAGTTACAAGTCCTCATGTCCCTTTTATTTTTACAATTTTTTCCCTAGGCCCCACAAAGCCCCAAAGTAACTTGCAGGGCAAGGTCTGCCCTGTGCAGCTGCACATCAGCCCACACCACCCACTTTGTCAGTGGACCCCAGGCCACCAATTTGGTTCCTTTCCACCCTCCTCCTACCAGGGTTGAGGTTTTGACCTCTTGGTTGACCTAGAAACCACTGGAACCCACCTAGTTTGAGCCTTGAACTCTATCCCACTTTTCAGTCCAGAAACAATAAGCCAAGTGCTTATTGTTGGCTTATTGGCTTATTATGTGATTCTTTTTGGTAGTTTGTTGCTAAAACCTGTTCCCTCAGCTTATTCACACTTGAATCATCCCTTGTGTGCCCCACTAGCTGCCTACATCACCAATTTCCCTTGACAGTTGACCAAAGTCAACTGTCACTCCAATAAGCTTGTAAAGTGCTTATTATTAAGTTTTAAAAAGTTTGTTTTCACAAAAGTTTTTCATTTTTAGTTATAAAATTGTTTTCCAAAATGTAAATCTAGAAAAGTCAACTTAATTTTTAAGTGATAGTTTCTATTTAATTTTATTTAAATTTTATTTTTCAATTTTAGATTTTAATTAAGTACTTGTCAATTTTATATTTTTCTTAATTTCCTATTATATTAAAGTATTTATAATAATTTTCTCAGATTTTTATTTTCTCAATTAGTATTTACTAGAATTAATTTTAGTTTTATTAATTATTAAATAATAATTAGTTTTAAATAGCATAATTAGTTTTTATTAAGTAAAACCTACTTTTTATATTTTTTATAGCTTTTATATGTTATAAAATAATTTTAGAAATTTTCTTATAATTTTTACTGTTCATTTGCTATTTTTCTTAATTTAAAATAGTTTAATTAGTTAATTAGTAATTAATTAGTAGTTAATTAATAGAAAATCCACAAAAAGACAAAAATATTTATTTTTAATTTTAAAACTTATTTTTAGTTATTTTATAATTTTAGAATTTTTATTTTCACCTTTTTAGTATTTAATTAATATTATATTCTATTTAAGTATTTTAAATATTAATAATAAGTATTAATTAGTATTTAATTAATAATAAATAAATAATTAGTGTAAAAAAAATTATTTTAATTTTCTAAAAATTTTCTTTTACCTTATAGTTTGTAAAAAAGTCATTTTCACCCCCTGGGTGTTCTCAGATTTCATTTTTCACTTTTTATTTCGCACGTTTACGTTTTATTTAAATGTAACGTACGCGTTTTTAAGTTTTTAACGTTTCTGGTTTTTCCAACTTTCTCGTCTTATTCATATAGCTTCTTTAAGCTATTTCATTGTACAAATCAGTAGTTTACTTAAACTCAAACCCCTTTCCATCCAGATTCACCCGATCACAAAACCGTTTGTTAGCCATTCACACCTCGTCGGGACATAACGACCCTGGGAAACCCTATACTTCCACGGAGATTGATTCTAAGCTTTTTGACTATTATAGTTGACCATTCACAAGTGGTTGACCAATAATTATCTGACGGTTTAGCACCAATCAAATTTTGGCGCCGCTGCCGGGGAGGTTGTGTGCGTATCTAAACGGTTTTTCTGATTAGTGTCTTTGGAATTCATTCCATTGTACATTTATCCATCCTTGTTCATATTTTTCCATAAAAACCCAAAAATATTTTTCCTTACCCTCTATCCGTTTGATTCTACCTTCTTATACCCATCTCATGTATAATTCTAAATGACATCTCTCGATGACGATTTCTTTGAACAATGGGCCTTTGAGAGTAAAATTGAAAAACTTATGGCCTTGTCAAAAATATCGAGATGTCGTGTTGATCATGATGGACCTTCAATTCCTATTCCCTCTCCGGTGAGGGAAATGAATCAAAAAACCGAGGTGACAAAGGACCATGTACTTCCATCTGACGATGGAAGTGCTAAATACGTCCAACCTACGGTTGTCCAAAAACCTAAGCTCACAATTGATCCTAGCCTTTCACGGTTTACGGTTAAAAGTTTGTCAAGCATACGTACTGAGCTTAGGGCAGAGACTGAAAAGAACGACTTACCTAACCTTCACGTTTATCAAGAACCAAAACCCGAGACCATAACGGAAGTGGTGGAAATTGCTAGCTCTAAGAGCACACCACTTGTCCCACCTCCAGATTTTGTTCCTTGTGTCGGTTGTGGTGAGCCGCATTTCGGTTTTCCATGTCGTTGGTGTACATGTGTGCAATGTGGTAATGATATTCAGAACGGGAGTTGTTTGTTTTGTGGGTCGAGTAATTCATTTGCTTATGATCCTAATCAAAACTCATTCAACGACTCTTCAAATTTTTTCGATTACCCGTCACATTCATACGAGCAAGAATCATATTACCCAAATTTCAATGATGCTTCGTATCAAAATACACCAAGCCAAACTCAACAGTTTTACTGTTGTGAGTACTGTGGGGGTCCACACTTTAGCTCGGATTGTCAAACAGGGAATCCCTTTCCTTATAACAATTACTACTATTCGTTTTCAGACCCACCTCTACAGCACCAAATGATTCAGCCAACTCCTCAGCAAACCCAACAAGACAATTATCTAAAGATCCTAGATTTATTAAAAGAAGCTAAGGAGTTGGGTACCACAACACTTCATAATGCACCCAGTGTTTCTTGTGTAAATTGTGGGGGTCCTCATGATGATTATCAATGTCAACCTTCCGGTTTTGACAAATCCCCACCCCCGCAATTTTCATTTACTCTAAATTCACATGAGAAATACATGGCTGATATATTGACGGAAGAGCAGGTTGCTAAAATTGATTCCATAGATGCTTTTGAAAAAGCTGTGAGGGAATCATATGCAAGAGAAAAAGCAGCCAAATCTAGCTCTCTGTTCCGTTTTATTCCTGATGACAGTGATGATGAGGATACACTTGATATCCTTCAATTCTATAAAGATCCGTCAAGTTCATCAGTGGATATCCCAGCAGTTGAGATTCCATCTCAGCCTACTGTTATCACACCAGAAGTTCACACTCACTCTCTGATCATGAGGGATGAGCATCTTGACACTGTTCCTAATAAGGAATCGGACGAATTAATAAAGTCTAGTGTTGAGATCCTTGTCCCAATCCCAGGAGAGTCACAGGGAACTTTGGATGATATGTGTGATATTCCTTCCCCCATTGAGTGTACTAAAGATCAATTTGAGACTTTCTCAGATTTTAGCGATGATTGTACATCTCATGGAGACATTGAGTATGTTGAGGCACCACTGCCTCATTCTGATGTTGATCCTCTTCTCGAGGAGTTCGCTGATGAACTTGCTCACATCGATCCACTTTCCTTGGAAAGTGATGATGGTCTCCTTGACTTCCAAGCCGATCTGGGAGAAATTGAAAGTCTCCTATATCATGATCCGTCACTCACTTCTGATCCCAGCAGTCCAATAGAGAATGATAATCTCTTTGTTCCCGAAACATTCAATACCACTCTCACCAATCCTCTATTTGAATTCAAATCTGAATTCACTTCGATTTCTGATAATCCACTCTTTGATATTCAGAATGAGGATTGTAATGAGTCTATTCTGGAACATGAGTTCACAAATTCACATCTTGTGAATAATTGTCTTCATGAGGAGTTCTCCGGTGAACTCACTCATCATGCTATGACTCCTCTGGAGTTTGATAGCCCGGGGGGAGATGCTCTCAATTATGAGAATTTGCAAATTCCCACCCACCCTCCCGGGTTGTTTACGAGCTTACCCTTTGAAATCCAAACTCAGTCTACGGAGCCTGTTCTCGAGGAAGAAGATCAAATCATGCTTTTTATCATGATTTTCTTCCTTTTCTTCACCTATAAGGTGACTTCCTCTCTTCTTCACTCCTTCGGGAATGAAGACACTATATTTGATCCCGGCATTTTCATGTATCATTATCTTGAGCCGGATACTTATCTCATCGGTGTGGAACTTTCACGTGCTTCAAATGTTTGTCCAAACATCTTGAATGAAAGTCTGATTGAGATTGCTTCTTCCACATCATGCTTCCCCAAGGACAAATGAATTCGGGGTCGAGTCAAGCTAGCGACTCGGTAAACAAAAATAGTAGCATGCTTATAGGGTTTTCACCCTAAGTGTGGGGGAGTCCCCCATGCTATGGTTACAAGAGTGAAAAACAAAATGGTGTTTTCCACGCTTAGCTTGTAATGTTGCCCTTTTACGTTCAAAATGTCGGCATAATAGCCGGGATTTTGAATATTGAGGACAATATTCATGCTAAGTGTGGGGGGGGGGGGGGGGGGTATTCGCTATTCTAGCGAATTTTATCACATTTTACTATATAATACCCCCATTTTTAGCCAAAAATTCAAAAAAAATTTCAAAAAATTTTCACTGGTGCTTCAAAATTTTTGTGGTAATCAGTCCACCTTGTCTAAACGACAAAAGGGATTGGCTAGTCCAGGAGCAAACGGCTCTTGGTAAAGACATCTCAAATCCGTTTATGGCTTGCAATTTGCCCAAAATTGTATGGTTCCTCAACTCCCCAAAAACAAATGAGTTGGCTAGCCCGCAAGATTATGGCTTGTGGTAAAGGCCGTGGAAAATCCATAATTGGTAATCAGCTCACCAAGATGTTGACTAGGTCCATCAAGATGCTGGCTAGTCCAGGAGCAAACGGCTCCTGGTAAAGACTACTAAAATCCGTTGACAGCTGGTGGTTTGCTCAAAATCACATGGTTATCAGGTGTGCCACAGTTCTTACACCTGGCTACTCCAGAAGTGATGGCTTTTGGTAAAAAGTTTTTCAAATCCATCAAGTTTTCAAAACAGTATTGCTAGGGACTAGCAATAGTTTAGTGTGGAGGATTGATGAGTGCTCAAACACTCATCATTTGTGGTCAAATCTGAACTGCAAAACATACAAAAACACTCAGTAATGCATCAAAATACTGAAAATATTTCAAAATTGTGTTTTATATGTTTTAGATGCAAAACGAGTAAAAACAAATGAAAAACGTACAAAGTTTGCAAAATTTGCAGTTTCAGTCCCCCGACTTTCAAAAATTAACAAAACTGGTCCATGTGCAATTATTTTGCAAGAAAAGTCAACCCAAGTCCTTTTAAAATAAAAAGTTATCAAAAATAACACTTGGGTAAAAAGTTTTGAGAATTTACACTTTTGGTCCCCGGAGTTTGGAAATTTTACAAAAATGGTCCCCGGGAAATTTAATATTGAAAAAAATACATTTTGGATCCCTGGGTTATTAAAGTTGTTAATTTTCACCCTTGTGATAACTTTAGAACATTTACATTTTCAGCCCCTTGAATTTCAGTTAATTACATGAATGGTCCTTGTTATTTTGAAACTTGTAATAAACAAACCAAAAGGACCCTTTTTGTTATTTAACCAATCCAAACCAAAACTGATCCACAGCCCAAAGAACCAAATCCTAAGCCCACCATGATCAAGCCCAAATCTCCCAACCGTTTAAATAATACCCCGTTTGACCCCAGTCAACACCACAACCCCGACCTACTATTCATCATCCCCCACCTTCCATGATTTCTGCAACTGTGTTCCCCCCTATCACCAAAGTCTCACCTCCAATTAATACTCTCACCAACCTCACCTTCCCCCCTCCTACCCTCATTAATTACCTCACCAACACCACAACTGCCCAATTCCCAATTTCCCGCCAAAATAGTTTTGAATGGCTGAGATTGAATCAAGGCATCCAACGGCTCAGATTGCATGTGGGAAAGAGAAAGTATCACTCAAGGGACTATAAAGATGAAAGAAAAGAGAAGTTTATGGTTGTCACATGTTTTTAGACCAATTCGTAGTGTAACTTTAATTTTATGTCTTGAAACCTTTAATTCCAGTTTAATTTCACTTTGTATCTTGTTTTTAATATTAATGAAAGTTTAATGTTCAAGTATCTTAGTTTCAGTTTCTAATTTCAAATTCAATTTTTTAACATTTTCAAGTAAATTTGACACTTTGCTTGAATCTTGTTAATTGTTGTTCATTCATGTTCCTTTAAGTCCAAATCAGTCATTTATAAGCTTGTTGAAGCTTAGATTCCACCTAGAAGACTTCTAATTCAGTTTTACTTAAATCCAAGAAAAATCAAAGAAAAATAAAAAAAATAAAAAATAAAAATCAGTCTTCAAGAAAGAAGAAGGCAAGAGACTTGGTTGTATTTGGATTTCAGGGGTATTAGAACCCCAAGGGGGGTGTAGGTTGTGGTTTGGTTCCCCTGGTTCCATTTCTCAGTTGGCTTCCATAGTAAGCATCTTTCAATTTTTTTCTTGCATTCAATATTTATGTACTTCATTAGTTGCTCAATCTAGTTCATCTAGGTTTGATTACTGTTAGTTTGAGTTAATTACACAATTTCATGGTTTAGATTGATTGTCTGCTCTTCTTAATCACCATTTTCAGTTACATAGGAGTGTTTGGATTAGTAGGTTCCACTGAGACACAGTGAGTCTCAGTGGGTGTTTGATGCTTGAACATGTTTGGTTAGGTTTAGTGAGGATATTTAAGCTTTAAAACTTAGTCCCTTTGTAAGCTAAAGTCAAAATCACCACAAAGGTTGCCTATCTGTTCACTATTTGGTCATTAAGCCCCATAAACCTTTAAACTAGCTTGTATCTTGTAGCTTTAGGTGAGTCTAACTTTATTTTGGTTTATTACATGTTTACAAGCTTGTTAGATTAGATTAAAACTCAAAAAAGTCAACTTTCCAAGTTTTATCAAAAGTCAACATTACACTCTTTCAGTTTTATACAAAACTTCGAAGAATTGTCTTGAATTTTATGTTTGCTTTCATTGCTTGAAAATTGTTTCTAATTGTTGCCTACCATCTCAGTTACAAGTCCCCATGTCCCTTTTATTTTTGCAATTTTTTCCCTAGGCCCCACAAAGCCCCAAAGTGACTTGCAGGGCAAGGTCTGCCCTGTGCAGCTGCACATCAGCCCACACCACCCACTTTGTGGTGGTGTTCTGGCTACCTCAGTGGGCCCCAAGCCACCAATTTGGTTCCTTTCCACCCTCCTCCTACCAGGGTTAAGGTTTTGACCTCTTGGTTGACCTAGAAACCACTGGGACCCACCTAGTTTGAGCCTTGAACTCTGTCCCACTTTTCAGTCCAGAAACAATAAGCCAAGTGCTTATTGTTGGCTTATTGGCTTATTATGTGATTCTTTTTGGTAGTTTGTTGCTAAAACCTGTTCCCTCAGCTTATTCACACTTGAATCATCCCTTGTGGGCCCCACTAGCTGCCTACATCACCAATTTCCCTTGACAGTTGACCAAAGTCAACTGTCACTCCAATAAGCTTGTAAACTGCTTATTATTAAGTTTTAAAAAGTTTGTTTTCACAAAAGTTTTTCATTTTTAGTTATAAAATAGTTTTCCGAAATGAAAATCCAGAAAAGTCAACTTAATTTTTAAGTGATAGTTTCTATTTAATTTTATTTAAATTTTATTTTTCAATTTTAGATTTTAATTAAGTACTTGTCAATTTTATATTTTTCTTAATTTCCTCTTATATTAAAGTATTTATAATAATTTTCTCAGATTTTTATTTTCTCATTTAGTATTTACTAGAATTAATTTTAGTTTTATTAATTATTAAATAATAATTAGTTTTAAATAGCATAATTAGTTTTTATTAAGTAAAACCTAGTTTTTATATTTGTTATAGCTTTTATATGTTATAAAATAATTTTAGAAATTTTCTTAGAATTTTTACTGTTCATTTGCTATTTTTCTTAATTTAAAATAGTTTAATTAGTTAATTAGTAATTAATTAGTAGTTAATTAATAGAAAATCCACAAAAAGACAAAAATATTTATTTTTAATTTTAAAACTTATTTTTAGTTAGTTTATAATTTTAGAATTTTTATTTTCACCTTTTTAGTATTTAATTAATATTATATTCTATTTAAGTATTTTAAATATTAATAATAAGTATTAATTAGTATTTAATTAATAATAAATAAATAATTAGTGTAAAAAAATTATTTTAATTTTCTAAAAATTTTCTTTTACCTTATAGTTTGTAAAAAAGTCATTTTCACCCCCTGGGTGTTCTCAGATTTCATTTTTCACTTTTTATTTCGTACGTTTACGTTTTATTTAAACGTAACGTACGCGTTTTTAAGTTTTTAACGTTTCTGGTTTTTCCAACTTTCCCGTCTTATTCATATAGCTTCTTTAAGCTATTTCATTGTACAAATCAGTAGTTTACTTAAACTCAAACCCCTCTCCATCCAGATTCACCCGATCACAGAACCGTTTGTTAGCCATTCACACCTCGTCGGGACATAACGACCCGGGGAAACCCTATACTTCCACGGAGATTGATTCTAAGCTTTTTGACTATTATAGTTGACCATTCACAAGTGGTTGACCAATAATTATCTGACGGTTTAGCACCAATCAAAGAAGCCGAATAATCTTTCCGGTTGACCCGTAACCCAATTTCCCGTAAACGTGAGGTTGCGGAGGAGCGTTTGATGGCCGACTACTTTAATGAACATTGTAAGTATCCTCCTAGAGACTTTCGTAGAAGATTTCGTATGAGCGGGGAACTATTTCTTCAAATAGTTTCCGCTATTGAATCATATACTGCCGATCCTCTTCCGGATAATTTTGCATACTTTTCCCAAGCACCCGATGCTACTGGTCGGATGAGTATTAGTGTTTTCCTGGAATTCTTGGTAGCATCGATTGTATGCATTGGCAATGGAGAAATTTTCCGGTGTCATGGCAAGGGCAATATGTTAGTGGTCATAAAAAATACCCGACTATATTGCTTGAAGCTTTTGCGTCGCATGATTTGTGGATTTGGCACGCATTTTTTTGTATAGCGGGTGCGAATAATGATATCAATGTTTTAGATAATTCGCCGTTGTTCGATTACTTGCTGAATGATGATTCCCCTATAGCTCCATTTGAGGTAAATGGACTTGTGTTTGAAAAAGGTTACTACTTAGCCGATGGGATTTACCCACAGTGGGCTACTTTTGTCAAATCGTTCACTAATACCGTTGATGATAAACACACTTTATTTAAACAGCGTCAAGAGACAGCACGAAAGGATATTGAACGTGCTTTTGGTGTTCTCCAAGAACGATGGAGAATAATACAACAACCAACGCGTGCTTACCAGGTTACCAAGATAAGTAGAATCATGTATTCTTTCATCATATTGCATAACATGATTCTAAAAGATCAAAACTTTCATGTAAGTGAATACAAAGAAATTTTCCAGGATCCGGCTAGACAAATGCAAGACAGGTGGATTGATAGATGTGATAGGCGTCGTCAAAAGGCAAAAGAAATCCGTGACAAAGATGTTCATGTTAGTCTCCAACTCAATCTTATAGAGCATATTTGGCGTAACCGTGAGGATTTTGAGGAAGAAGATGACGACTAGTTTTACTTATTTACTTATCGTATTGTTCAATTCGTACTTTTTTTTTGTATTTTAAGTTTTATTAATAAAATGTTTGAATGTTTAATAAATGAATTTGTTGAGGGTAGAATTTGTAAATTTGTAAAAAGTGATGTTATTTGGTGTTATGATTTCCTGGTGTTTTTTGATGTTATGTTATTTGGTGATGATGTGGCGCTGACGTGACATGGTGTTATTTCATAACTTGTGTTATGACTCCCCATACTCTAATGGGCAAGGATCCATATTTCCTCCCTTGTAGATATAGATGAAACAATGAAAATAAATGAGTCCCTCTTAAAAAATAAAAATAATATTAAATAGTTTAGTGGGGTTTAGTGGGTCAATGTCCTTAGCTAAGGAAAAAAAGAAACAATACCTTACTCATCCTCCTACCCACACAATTATACAACACGTGTTACAATCATGATTTAAGCCATTGATCTTTACACTTGTTAATATCATGCAACTAGAAAGATTTGTAGGCACAAATAGTAGGAACAAATATCATTTTCCATATATATATATATATATATATATATATATATATATATATATATATATATATATATATATGCACACGATAGTAACGTTTTTAAAAAAAGACGGGATATTTATGATATTGCCACTTCGCCTTTTTCAGATGGTTGACTAGATGGAGGGCTGAGATTCGTCCATACCATCCGCACTAAAAGACAAAAACGTACCTGATCCTCACCCTATATATATATATATATATATATATATATATATATATATATATATATATATATATATATATATATATATATATATATATATATATATTGTGGATAAATTGGCTATAATTTTTGTAACTAATTGGTTACAATCCTCAACTAAAATACACAATCAAATGAATCAGAGACCCACAAAAACAAGAATGGTACCCATAAAAGAACTCAAGGACCCGCAATTTATATCACAAATTTTAAGGAGTTTGCTGCAATACAATTGTAGCTAATATATTCTCATATTTATATAAATTCGGTTTTCTATTCGTTTTACATTTTGTCAAAACAATATCTGAACTGATTTTTTCTTATTATTCAGATTTGGTTTTCGATTATTCTGTGTATTATATACTCGATTTGTTTGTTTCGTTGGGTTATAATTTATAAGCGAAGAGGGCTTGGCCCAATCTGCTGGACCCGAAACCGACCCAATTGTTTTCATTTTTATTAACCAATTAATGACTACTTTTGTGAGTTTGTTTTGTCTAACTACTTGGTCTCAAGGACCAGTTACAATGCCCATAAAGGCCTGTTTTTTCCTTTGAAGTCATTCAACTAGTTCTTAACATTTAGCAATTTTGGCATATACATGAAAAGGGTTAAAAGCGTTACTTTAGATATATATCCTCATATTTGCTGTGACATAGCAGTCATTCTCATCCAATAATCAAAAACATCATCATATAACCATAACGAATAAATTTACCTCTTATTATAATTTATTATGGAAAATGATTTGCATACCTAAGTTGTATGCCTAAATTCATGCCTAAACATATGTGGCATGATCTTGATGGTTTGTAAAAAAGTGGGTCCCCTGGCTGCAACCATCAGGATGATACAACGTAGGCTTAGGCATGAATTTAGCCACATGTTTTAGGGCTCCAATCACTACTCATTTATTATATCTAATGTTAAAACTGAATGCTTAAACCAACTAAGTTTCAGAAACAAATAAATTGGTTTACCGAAAAAGTTAGAGTTGAATAAGACATAAATTGACGAGATAATGATAAATAGAATGCAACTAATAACTTGTCAAAAAGATGAGTAATGTTATGCGATCTCAGCATTTTTTCTTTTCACTTCTTTAATCACTCACACAAAAAATCCACTTACTAATCACTCAAGTCAAAACTTCATTTTTGAGACTAACCATACCCAATAAAAACACAAAAATCAATTAAATAAAAAAAAAACTAAAGATTCTTCTTTTGGTGCAAGCCAATGGGTTCACTCGCACAATGTGTGTGGGTGGGTGGGTGGGTGGGGAGGGGGGGTTGACTTAATTTTGGCTCACGCTAAAACATTGTCACGTGAGATTGGCCCCATGCATATGTTATCATACATAATCTTCTTAAAGTGACGGTTGACTTGGCTTTAGCTCTCGCTAAAGCCTTGCCACGTGAGATTGGCGCCGCGCATATATTATCATACGTAGTCCTCTTAAAGTGATGGTTGATGTATTCCCTTTTACTCTTGTCCAAACTTATTGCTTTGGCTCACGCTAGAACCTTCCCACGTGAGATTGGCGCCGTGCATATATTATCATACATAGTCTTCTTAAAGTGACGGTTGACTTGGTTTTGGCTCACGCTAAAACCTTGCCACGTAAGATTGGCGCCGTGCATATATTATCATACGTAGTCCTCTTAAAGTGACGGTTGATGTATTTCCTTTTACTCTTGTCCAAACTTATCCTCTTTATCTATATGTGCTAATCATTGATAAACTAATAAAAATAACTCGCTTGCTCACTTATCGTTACATAATAATATGGTACTCAAAAGTCTCGGTGTAATCTTCACGCTAAAAAACACCTTCACTCACGGGCACCTTAGTGACACATAATCACTTTTCTTTTTCACTCACTCATCTAATAACTTTCACTCATCATTTACCTATATCTAATGTATCTTAATATATTTAAAACGCACCCAAACACACAAACTCTCTTCAATTTAGTTAAGTCATGCTGGAGAACGAACAGATGAAAATTCACCACTTACATAAACGTAAAGATTTACCTCAATTTAGTTAAGTCTCGCATAAAAAAGTTACTACTAGTTAGTGGTTTGATAAGTGGAAGAGTACACATCATTTCTCAAACTGCAGTTGATAACAAAGAGTAATGGTATGATAATAAACATAAAATAATGACAACTAATGAGAATAAAAAATCGGCGGATATGATAAAACATCCTTAAATGTTGGGTAATAGCTGGTTGCAGAAGTAGATGTAGAATAAGACTGGTCAAATCCCACTTTCTCGATAAGCACATCAAAACATGCAAATGGGACCCCCTCACACCTCAAATCTTCACCTTTCCCCACCATGCTTCACATGGAACTTCACCCACTCCATCCTTTTCACGCGCCCGTTAACCCCAAACATTTTACGAACATCGCAACATGATTTACCTTCATTATGCTAGGTCCGGTTTTTGTATCTAGACCGATTTTGTGAAATGTTGATGTTAACTGATAGAGATGTCCCGTTTTAATTAAGAAGAATGTGTGAAATATCAGAAGACAACCAAACTATATGGGATGCCCTATAAAGACGGGGGACAAAGGTGTCAGTCCTTTTGTCTCCCCTTTGTCCCCTATTATTTTCCAGCGTAGCCCAGTTTCTGTTCCGTATTTTTTACAGTTTTAACCGTTTGACTTATTAAACTTTATATTTTCTGTTCCGCACTTTCAGGTTTATAGCTTTTTGATATAAACAAAATTATAAAAAAAAAAAAAAAAAAAAAAAAAAAAAAAAAAAAAAAAAGTTCGCAAAATGCCAAAAAAGTCAAACCCCCGTTAGAATAAAAAAAGTACCCCCGTCCTTATAACTGCTGCCAACTATATATATATGGAGGAAAAAAAGAACTCTCCACCAAAGGCCCATTAACCTAGAGTCCTTTTGGTCCAGCGATATTTGACTTACCTATTAATTTAAAGTTTGTATCTTCAAGTCTCGCTGAAAGCATGTGAGATAGATGATGTGTGTTTTAAAATTTGCTGCTCTAAAAAAAAGCGCTTATGCATTTTGTGTAACACCAAGATTGTTTTTTAAGTTAAGAGTTTTTCGCTATTCGACCGTAACCCAAAGTTAAAATCATATGTTTGAAAATTTGGAGTTGATGGAAAGCTTTTTTTTGTTTAATCCCTCATTGTTGGATATTATTAATGAAAACTCGGGTTTTATTAAGAATAAGTAAGCTGTGAAACATTTCAAGCAACGTGGTTGACTTTTATTTGAAGTGTTTCATAGTGGAGGAATAAAATCATCCACGCATCATCGGGGGCGGAAGCAAGTGCAGTCCTTCACAAAAACATCAGTAATTCAACGTTTGTTTTTTCTTTGGGCTTCAAATAGGGGTTTCAATGGTCATTACCCACGAAACCACCAGATACAAAGGCCTGGTGATATATATGCCTCATAGCTTGTTCTTTTTCATATTCGGGTATCTAATGTTTGTTTAGTTACTCTTGTTTAGAGCCTCTTGTTTGTGCATATAGGAGAGTGTGGTGTGGAGTACATTTATTTAAGTGACGTATGTTTGTGTGGTTGGTATGGTAGTCACAACTACGAGTGTTCGATGGTTGATTTGGTTAATGAGTGAATGATAATGTGAAACTGAGATTACAATAATAAATCAGTTGAGCACTAAACAGAGTCTCGTAATATCAGAAATTTTTGTTTAATGACTGTATTATTTATTATTTGAATTAGATATGAAGTAGTTATTTAACCATCTTTCTTGTACTATCAGAAATTTATGTTTTACAATTTATGTTTGGGGCATTTACATATATATCTTTGAAAATTTTTAAAATTACACATATATCCTTTTGATGCATTAAAAGAATTGTACTTTATGCATAAAAAACTAGTATAAATGATATATATGTAATACTTAAAATTTTCAATGATATACATGTAATTCTGCCTTTATGACCATATTTCTTTTATGAAACTCATACTAGCAAACCTTTATCAAATTAACCATTTTAAAGTCGCAAGTAGAAAGTTACTAAATCTGATTAGCAAAACTACAACAAGTTTATGATCATTATTTTCAACTTTATACGTTGGAATATAATCAGATGCGGTCGAGACCCCTACCCGACATGATCAGCAACACAAGTAGCTAGATGATTGTGATTTGTTTGAGTTCCAAGATTGCTATGTTCATTTAAACCTTGCTGTCAACCTGTCGTGGGTCCCACATGACCAGTCACCAACTCTCCAAAATTTCTATTTACTCGTTATGACTTCCCTACAACTCTACTGTCTACAGAGCAGTTCCCTTTCACATCTTTGGATATGGATCGATCGGATAACAATTTTGTTGTGTCCCATTTTTTGTTTTAATTTTTTGAAAGTCAATTACTGTGTCATAGAATATTATTGTCGAATGTTTCAAGTTTTTAAAAATTAAATCGTTGAGTCGTGGTTAAGACTTAAGAATGTGCTTGTAGAGATAAAACTGACACAACTTATAACAACATTGGTGTTCCTTTTAGAACGTTTGTTTTACTATTTTGATGTTAAATGCTATGTTATTCAGGTCGACAAATAACAATCATCGAGCTAACATATGCGTGGATTGTTTGTGTGGAACGACGTCAAAAAGTGTGTTAAAGTGTCTTATTAATCATTATTGAGTTACTTTTTTATTGTTCTCATTTCATACTCACTTGTGACTATGAAATTATGTTTTTAACCAAAATTCATACTCACTTGTGTTTATCCTAAACAAAAGTACATTGACAATTGGATGCAGATCTCCCACGCCTGCCTGGCCGCTATTACCAGGGCGAAACTTGGTCATTTTTTATAAGCGGCCGAATCGGATATTTGTTTGTAACATTAAGTAAATTACCACTAAAATCTACTATAATATTTACACTATCTGCCACAAAAAAAAATAGATAAATAAATAAATAAAATTGAGGGGGCGGGGGCGGGACCCTCCCCTGCCCTTACATAGTTCCGCCATTTGCTATCACAACGTTGAAAATCTTTGCCAGCTTATTCTTAATGCCTTAGCGGGTGCTCTTATTCAAGATGCCTTTTACTCTTAGTTATTTATGTGATAATTTCTCCGTTTTTCATTGAAATTTGTTTCTTTGAGATTCTATTTTACCACATGGAGACATTTTTTTAATTTTAATGTCGAAGAGTAGCATTTCATTTGTTGAAATAAATTGGGCTTTAAATTGTAATACAAGTTATATAAAGGGGTGAACGGGGTCCATTTTAATATTTTAGGCGGTGAAGTGTAAAATGATTCATATGCCTGATCAAAAGGCGTGATTGCATTAATCTCCTTTCTGTAGACAAACACAAACTCACGCATAGACAGCTCATGGGACATTCTCTAACAATGACACTTGACAACTCTTCTTAATTGGATAAAACTTTAGTCTAAGTTAGTTGTCTTTTTAACTCCATGTGTTAAGATATACCCCGTATTAATTCAGAATTTCCACTCTTCTTTAAGATGAAAAAAAACATTTAACAAGTCCTAAATATATTTTGGATACTTCTATATATACCCGATCTAAATTGTACTTTTGGGATACAATGCTTCCTTAAAACATAATAATTGTTTTCACTTAAACAACATAAGAGGTCAACTATAGATGGGAATCATGGGATGATGAAGTAGTAGTGGGCATGGTGTATGGAAGGCAAAATAATCGTTGAAACGTTAAGTGTAAGTGAAGGCACATCATGCATTTGTAATGACATGCAACTGAAAATAGTATTTAATGTTATTTATGTCTCCCCAGTGGCATGTTGACCTCCATGAATGCTTGGTATTACATTATACCTTCATTATTGGCTCAAATTCATTACAATGGTGGCGCAACAGTGCATGTGTACTTTCTCATATAGATTTCACACCTACTATATTTGTTAGCGACCTTAAATGCCTAGAAACAAAGTTGGTTGAGTACCTTATGTACTTATGCTGCGAATTAAATTTTCTAAAATGTTGATGATTCAAGGCCGACTTAAGAAATCAAGCTATATATGACTATCGCTCTGGATCCTATTTTCATGTTAACGAGTTATCAGACCTCTAGTTTTCATGCTAAAAGTATCTATTATTATATACGGAGTATGTATGTATGTTTGACATAATTTTAAGAAGATGACGATCATTCATCGACAGATAAGACAAATATTTATTTTGTTTATCTCCGGTTGATATAGGAGAAAAAATAAAATTTTCTTTTTTGGGGTGATTTGGGGATGTCTACATCTGATTGTTCCTATCATTTTTCACTTATGGTTTGTTTCGTGTTGCAAATCACCTATATATTCTCGTCAAATTTTGAGTGACATAGTAAAAAACTAACAATAGAACGATAACATGCATGTCCCACTTGAATGTTAATAACGTAATGAGTAAACTACATTTTTGGTCCTTGTGGTTGTATCAAAATTTCACTTTTGGTCCAAAATTCAAAAAACGCTCAATATTAGTCCAAAAGTCCACGTGGACTTCATTTTTAGTCCAAAATTCGTCCCTAGTTAGTTTAGTCGTTAAGTACGTTGCACCGTTAGTCCCTAGTTAGTTTGGTCGTTAGCAATGTTTACACCGTTAGTCCTTGTGGTTAAAAAATTGAAAAAAATTCGAAAAAAAAAAAAATTTCCAAAAAAAAATAATTAGAAAAATTAGAAAAAAATTCTAAAAAAAAAATTTTTACGAAATTTTTTTTTCCAAAAAAAAAAATTTGAAAAAAAATTTCTAATAAAAAATTTTCTTAAAAAATTCGAAAAAATTAAAAAAAAAAAAAAAAAATTTGACGAAATTTTTTTTTCCAAAATTCGAAAAAAAATCCAAAAAAAAAATTCGAAAAAAAAATTTCTAATAAAAAATTTTCTTTTAAAAATTTCTAAAAAAATTTCTAATATATTAAAAAAAAATTCTAATATATATAAAAAAATTCGAATTTTTTAAGAAAAAATTTTATTAGAATTTTTTTTTTGGAAAAAAAAAGTTCGTCGAAAAAAAAATTTTATAAAATTTTTCGAATTTTTTAAGAAAAATTTTTTTCGAAAATTTTATTGAAAAATTCGAAAAAAATTTTCAATAAAAAAATTCGAAAAAAAAATTTTTCAATAAAATTTTCGAATTTTTCAATAAAATTTTTCAATAAAATTTTATTAGAATTTTTTTTTTGAAAAAAAAAAAATTCGTCAAAAAAAATTTTTTAGAATTTTTTTCGAATTTTTCAAAAAAAAATTTTCGAAAAAATTTTTTCTTAAAAAATTCGAAAAATTTTATAATTTTTTTTTTTTTTGACGAACTTTTTTTTTCCAAAAAAAAAATTCTAATAAAATTTTTTCTTAAAAAATTCGAAAAATTTTATAAAAAAAAAATTTTTGACGAAATTTTTAGGAAAATTTTTTATATATATACATACACATTTAAATTTTTAGAAATTTTTAGAAAATTTTTTTTTGGAAATTTTTAGAAATTTTTTATATATATTAGAATTTTTTTTAATATATTAGAAATTTTTTTAGAAATTTTTAAAAGAAAATTTTTTATTAGAAATTTTTTTTTTCGAATTTTTTTTTTTGGATTTTTTTTCGAATTTTGGAAAAAAAAATTTCGTCAAAAATTTTTTTTTTTTTAATTTTTTCGAATTTTTTAAGAAAATTTTTTATTAGAAATTTTTTTTCAAATTTTTTTTTTGGAAAAAAAAAATTTCGTAAAAATTTTTTTTTAGAATTTTTTTCTAATTTTTCAAATTATTTTTTTTTGGAAAATTTTTTTTTTTTCGAATTTTTTTCAATTTTTTAACCACAAGGACTAACGGTGTAAACATTGCTAACGACCAAACTAACTAGGGACTAACGGTGCAACGTACTTAACGACTAAACTAACTAGGGACGAATTTTGGACTAAAAATGAAGTCCACGTGGACTTTTGGACTAATATTGAGCGTTTTTTGAATTTTGGACCAAAAGTGAGATTTTGATACAACCACAAAGACCAAAAATGTAGTTAACTCTAACGTAATTATCAACATGATCTTACCCACAAATAGACAAATGCATACCCATTTACGAGAAAACTTTAATGTAGAGTCACAACCTTTACACACGTGTTCCCTAAAATCCATACATTTTATGCTTATGCTAAAGAGTTAAGGGGGTGGCAACCCTTCGGCATTTGGAGTTCGGCAACCATTACCGATCGGTAAACCACAATGCCATCCATTCGGCAAGCTACATTCGGCATGAAGATCGGTATATCTCACCGATTCGGCAGATATCATTTCCAAGAATATTTCGAACGTTACATTTAATAGTGGTTTACGTTGGGCTGTTTTCCAAAAAAAAAAAAAAAAAAAAAAAATATCCCTTTAAAATCTCACAATTAACAATTTAAAATACACAAATATTTCAAATACATTCCACACATTCAAATCAAACTCTTTCAAAAAACAACAATGGATCATCAATCCAAACATGGTTCAAGCTCACAAAAAGGTCGAGGACGTGGGTCTCGATCACAACCCGGTCCATCCCAATTCACGCGTCCGCAACATCCTAATCAAGCTTACTATCCCCAACCTCCAAATCGCACCCAAATTCCAACTCAACCTTACTATCCCCAACCTCCAAATCAAAACTTTTATCCTCTTCAACGTCAACCACAACCGCAATATTTTCAAAATCCTCCTCCAATGGATCCGGCCAATTATAATATTTTAATGACTAATAAATTTAATCCATTCAACGAATACCGTGATGGGCGAGCAAGACGTGAACCGAGTGTAGCACGTCAATTACCTATTTACGATAATGAAGATGACGAAATTGAATTTGTCCCCGAAACTCAATTTACGAATACAACGGGTAAGGTTTACTAATTTTTTTAGTCGTATATGTATATATATAAATTTTTATTAAATCGTATTTTTTTTTATAAATCTTATGCATTTAATTTTTTTATAGTATAAATCGTATTTTTTTTATTAAATCGTATTTTTTTATTTTATTAAATCGTATTTTTTTTTTTTTTTTTTTTTGTGATTAATTAGGTGACGGAGAAAATGATGATGAAGAAATTGTAGAAATACCAAAACCGAGTAAAGCTAGAACCAAATCTTGGACAACGGAAGATGAGGTCGCTTTGGCAAAAGCTTGGGTGCATATCTCGACTTGTCCAAAAATCGGGAATCAACAAAAGTCGGCAAGCTTTTGGGGAAGAATCCTTGAACATTTCTCTCAAAACGTACCAAATCATGAACGAACACACCATGGCTTGAACACAAAATGGAAAAATATGAATACGGAAATGAATATTTTTAACGGCCTCTACATCCAATCGGTATATTTTTGAATTATATTTTTTTGTATATAGTTTATATTTTATATGATTGTATCAAATTATATTTATTACTTTTATAATTGTAGAACCGTCTTCGAGATAGTGGTTGTGACGATCTTGACGTGATGAAAAATGCCATGGCCGATTTAAAAAAAAAAAAACAAAAGACAAGACTTTTGGACATATTGATGCTTGGGAAATTGTAAGACAAAATGACAAATGGTTGGAACAACCAATTGTCGGACAAACATCATCGTCTAATTCTGATAAACGGAAAATGTCATCTGAATCTAGCAACGACAATGTTGAGACAATTATTCCGGATTTGAATGAAGACACTACTCCTACCCGTAAAAGACGGGGCAAAAAAAGTGTTTCTGAGTCGTCCACAAGTAATAGTGTTGCTGCAACTTTAGAAATTTATGCTTCAAAGAAATCACAACTATTAGCGGCGGAGTCGCTAGAGAAAAAACGTGCAAAGGATGAGTTGGCCGAAAAATTGATGGCGGCACAAGTACAAGGTGCACAAGAAAAGGCCTTTATTCGAGCTTTTAAATTTTTCAACGAACCGCACAATAACATAGATGATCCAGATATGCGGGAAATTGCAATACAAAAAAAACGTGAATTCGCAGCAAAGTATGGATGGCCTTGCAATTTTTAGTTTTATTTATGTTTTTTTTTAAGTATTATGTAATAATTATTGAATTATTATTAATAAAATAGTTGTTTTTTATTTATGTTTTTTTACTTTAAATTTTGTTATTCATAAATGTAATTAATGCTTGACTAGGTAAAAACTTAGGCAAGATTGCCACTAAAAATGAAGATTTAGGTAAGATTAGGCAAAAAATGAGTTGGACAAGCTTGATTGGTTGTTTGGTTTAAAAGAGGAAGCAACTTGAGGCAAGGTTGACACCCCTAAGGACAAAATGTATTACAAATGTTTGAGTCAATGCATTAGCAAAGTTCGGAAATAGTAGATGTAAAGCCACAGTTAAAGTGAAATGATTGGCTTAAAAACCGGTATTTTGTACTCCGTAGTAGTTTATATCTAGCTCTTTCTTAGTTTTGTTTAATAAATTGCTGTTTAAAAAAAAAAAAAAAAAAAAAAAAAACTTTGCTTCCACAATTAACATGGTCATAAATTCTAATATGTTTACCGGCCCGTTTGTAGATTCAACTTTAAATGCTTCTTAGAACAAGCTCCACAGGATAAATTCATTCTTGTTCATGAAAAAGGATGCTTCACCATCGAATTTGCCCGTGCAGCCCCAATCTATTGATACTTATATTCATGATCAACGATTTCGAGATACACCCAAAGACATACGAACATTACTAGAAATTTGACTTTCACCGACAGATTTTCCGATGGATAGTATCCCGTCGCTAATTAGCGACGACTTTTTGTCAGATTAACGATGGATAATTGGACAATTTCAATGTTGGGACAGATCCAAGGGGGTTTTCGGGAGTTCAGGGGAACCTCATGGATTCTTGACCGGTAGTGTAAAATTTTATTAAAACTTCTGATTTTACAAAATGAACCTGGTCTTCAAATTTGTGTCACATGCTATATTTAGTTAATACATTGTATTATTGTAAAAGAAACTGTAAATTTATCACTTATAGATCGGGGTCGCCCACGATCCTATGAAAAAAACATCATTAAATGTTTCCTAAAACCTAAAGTTTCCTATAATCCTCTAGATTATCAACCCTTTGTTAGTTGATACTTTATAAGGGAACTTCTGTCTTTTAGAAAATAAATGGGGTCTTCAAATTGTTTCATGTTATTCGTTTGTCTCAACTTTAGCTCACTTGGAAGTGGAGAAATAGAATCCTATTTGCAATGTCGGAGGATTCTACCATTCGTCATGATGACATTATCCCTTCGATTCAAACGGGTTCTCTTATATGGTTTCAAATAGAGCCTCAAAAAATATGTTCTTTTGGGATTGTTGGAATCATACTTTTGGGATTGTTTGGTAATGGGGGTCAGCATTAGTATCCAGGTTTGGGATTAGTTTGCATATTTGGATTGAAGAAAGGCTCAAAATGGGCCCACCGAAACCCAAATATTCGGGCATCTTCAAATCTAGGCGAAGCACCCCCCCCCCCCCCCCCCTCCCCTTTATGACAAATCCAGTTTTTAATGGGCCATCTCATATTGCGCTCTCTCTCTCTCTCTCTCTCTCTCTCTCTCTCTCTCTCTCTCTCTCTCTCTCTCTCTCACTCACACTCACACACGCAAATGCAAATGTAAATATAAACCAAAATCCAAATTAGAATCCAAATTAAAAACCAAATCTAACATCGTAGCAAACGGACGCTTAGACTGCGCGCACAAGCGACTTTAATTTTGTCTGCAAAATCAGCCTTATCTTTTCAGCGACCTACAAACGACTTTTTACCACACCAAGGCGACCTACACTACAAAAAACATACCACACAAAAACACACTTTAATTTAATTAAAACATACACAAACGCACAAAAAATAAACACATGACATTGGTCGTGATCTCAACTGAAATACCTTTCCGACCGAGTGAGACTGAAACATGTGCATCAAGGGTGACCGATTGGGACCGAATCCAACCCTCACTCGACCTTCATTGGTGCAAGTAGCCTTAGTGTTTTGCTTATTTAATTTGTTTATGTTAGGGGCTCTCTTTTGAAACCCCTATTTTTATATCTTATGTTTGCCTTCAAGGCCTAATAATATCTTTGCTTTTGATTTCTTGCTTACATAACGACCTATATTTGATTCTTTTGTAAATGGAACAATTATTCTCATGTTATAACTTATAGAGTAAGATACAAACCACTATGTTAATAGAAAAACAAATAATCAATTAATGATTGAACAACATGTTCTTAACTTTTATTCAAATTTTAAAAAGGATGTGATTTATACACTATTTATTTTTTATTTGCATACTCACCGTATAAGTATTACAAATCAGTTCCATTAGAAAAACCTCACATTTTGGCTTGTTTTGAAACACCTACATCTTTTTTAATTGAAACATGGGAATTTGCATTATCCTAATGAGCATCCGCAAGAACCAGCGATCTTTCAAGATTACAAACAAGTTCGTCAACATCAACAATGCAAGGAGCATGAATATTTGATGCCCAATCTACAGAATGTGTGAGTGAAACCTCGTTAGATAAGCAAATGCATGTTTGACCGTAAGCCATTTGCTTCTAAATAACAAATGCAAATATCATGATCAATATCTAATGCAAGTCACTAAATGCATAAATGTATTACTTTACTTATAATAAGAAGTATTAATACTTAAGGAAGCTAGTTAGTTGTAATAGTTTATACATTGAAAGACGGTTAAGCGTGTATTATATTGTTGTCTGGTTCATGGAATAACGACGAAAGACAAGTACGAAAACAAACGGCTTGGCCGGGTACCAAGAAAATGAAAAAGTCTTCAAAGCATCTTCTAGTTCCAAAACAAATCAAGACACATATTACAACGTTTTACTTTTATCAAAAGATGCTAGATCTCTTATTCGAACCATGGATATAGGGACAAATTAGCAGCTTCAACATATTTTTTTTGAAAGGAGCAGCTTCAACATATGGTAACAAGTCAATATGCTTTGAACAAAAAAAAAGTGCCCATGTTGCTGTACCGTAACCATCGAGAATTTTTTACGGTAAATTAATTCTATGTCATCCGTTTTGACATAAGACTAATGGTAATAGAAGACCATGGACGCGTCCATTTGCCTAATTGTCACTCGAACTGCGCGTTCTTCCTTTACACATACCTCTGTCGATGCGTATTAGGTGAAGAAAAAGGAGAAGTTGGTTTTGGGGACAACCATTTTTTTTTTTTTTTTTTTTTTTTTTTTTTTTTTTTTTTTTTTTTAAATCTTGATTGTGCGTGTGATATTGATTTTTGTGAGTATATTTGTGTTTTAGTGGGGTACGTTTTGGTGATGATCTTAGTTGTCTTATTACATTATGTTGATTGTGTTGAAAATGTGATGTGACCCTGAGTCGAGTCGACGATGATGATTATCTGTCACTATAACCACCATCCTAAGTTAAATACATATCAATAGGGTTTCAGCTTGTTTAACTCGTTAGACCTAATCGAATCGAGGCTTTTGGCTTGTTTAACCCGTTCGACTCAGTTGAATCATTTTTCTTCTAGCCAATATCTTACCTCATGTTACGTAAAATCCTTTAGTGGTATATGAATTTACCAAGTATTTGTTTATATGCTTGTTACATATCAAAATAACTAATCATTCATATATTTTTGGTTGTGTGGAGTCAAGCAGCGTTTTAATGTCGATAGGTACGATATTTTGTTCACCAACTAGTGTACGAGTGGAGATGAGCCAGTTTATAAATGTGGTAATGTCTATGTGACCATTATAGTTGACTTTAATTATTCTCATATATATTTGACAATGAAATAGCTACAATTATGGTTTAGTTAATATGAACTCTTCTGTGTTTAGCCCTGTGTCAAGTAGTCCAACAACCATCAATGTATATTCTATATTTTAAGGGTTGTGCGTACCTTGTAACATATGTGTCAATCATTTTAGTGTTAAGATTTCATGTAAACTCAACATCAACTGTGAAGTGATGATTAGTTGTTAGTAAAGACTTACAAATGACTATAGTAAACTATGAAGTATGAACCACCTATTAAAAAGTAGATATTTATGGTTGAAAATTGAAGTAGTAGATTTGGTTGTTGAACAAACAGGACAACAACATTCCACACAATCAAAGGCACCGGTTTTGGGTGCTTTTCAAATATACCCAACGCACCACACCACTTTCCCCAAAACAAAGTTTCTAACCTACAAGTTTCCCTTTTACCTTTTATATTTTTGGTTTGGTTTATTTGTTGAAAGCTCGCGGTACAGGATGTCATAGTCGGCGTTTTCAACCTTTGGTGCAAGTGAATCACACGTTTCTCGCGCTATACTCTCGCGCTATGATAGTCATTATTATCCTATTCATATGCAACTGTCAATTTTAGGGAAAAAAAATGATGCTAGTTTTAAAAAATAGCCTTTTTTTTTTTTGAAAAATAATTTTTTTGTACCCACTTTTTCATCCTTTAAAAATCTTATAAATACTCTTTAAATCACTAAATTTTAGTAATCACTTTTACTTACCCATCTCAACAATACTTTTTTTTCCCCTACCTTTAACTAACAAAAATAAATAATGATCCATTACCTCTAACTAACAAAAATAAATAACAATCTATCAAATGTTCTCTAGCCCGCAAAATCAAATATCAAATTCCTCATCTTCGTGTAATGAAAACGCACCGTCATCCACAAATTCTATGACCTCAAATGCCAATCAACTTCCACCATTTGATATGTCATACGAAATCCCAAATCAAACCCGGCGTACAAAAAATATCATATTAGCGTACGAGTTTGTAAAACCGAGCGTAATTTAGAGACCCAACGTGGTCTACTGGGTTGGCCTCCACCACTAGTCGTGCTGCCGATGATGTCTCTTGGGTTTGCCTCCACCACTCGTTGCGCGGCCGGCGAGATGTCTTCGTGTGTCTGAAGCGGATGACCAAACCAGATGGTGTATTTTTATTATTTCTTTTAATATTTTATTTTATTTTTTTATTTATTTATTATTATTATTATTATTATTATTATTTTTTATCTAAGCAAGATGGTGTGTTTCTTTATATATAAAATTTTAATAAAATATGTTAATTTTGTTAAAGTTGAAACAATTAGCCAATAAAGTGACAATAAATGTAGCAATTTAAGATTATTATTTTAAAACTTACAAAGACCTCAATCAAACACAGTGTAACCATTAAACTATTCCAACTCCAATGGAATGTAAATTTCTTCATGTAAATATGTCAAAACTTTGACCATTTTATAAGAGAAAGTATATGTAAATTCAGCTAGGTGTGTGCAAAATGGGTATAAACACTAGAACTGAAAAATCAAAAGCCCACTCGGTGTGTTCAGAATTGGTAAAACATTCGGGAAATAAAAGCGAGACTAGACAAGTATCAGTTGAGTAAATTCTACTCATTGGTCCATGATGCTTGAAAACTCAATTATTGACGCAGCCTGGATCCTAACCAATAACAACTCAGCTACATGAACATAAATTGCAAAAAAAGAACAAAACAAACTGTATTCAAATTCATTACAACTTCACCATCCATAAAGTTTAATAAAAGTAGCACTAATTGCAAATAGCAATTTAAAACCAAACAAAACAATTGACCAAACCCCATTATCATGCATTAAAACTTGTCACAAAATGGACCTGTTACATCTAATAAAATTCTAATTTTGTCATCAAACCTCTTATTCTCCAAAGATTAAAAACATCGACATAAACCCAAAAGAAAACAAGAACCCTCCTTCTAACCCAAAACGGAGCATCTTGCCTTATCACCTCCAACAATTTCCTTATTCCTTAGACACTACTAATAAACCATTCTTAAAAATTAAAATCATCATCATCATATCATCTATACTAATATTATACCACCCTTTTGTTACCCTAACATCCCTAATAAAAACCATATTTTTCTTCAATAAGTCCATTCTTGTGGCAACCGAAACTCGGTCATCACTGAAGGTTGTTGTTGTTGCCTTTTGACACTGTTTCGATACACCATTTTTGCATCTAGTACCTTTGATTCACTTTCCATTTTCTCCAAGTTCAGATTTAGTGCTTGAACAACTCTATCCGGTAGCAAAACAGTTGAACATCCTACACAAATAAAAAATTAAAAATATCTAAAGTCAGATCTAGAAACTTTAATAAATAAATAAATACACAAAATGTAACAAAAAGTTAAAGTAACAAAATAAATTAATTAAAAAATAATAAAAAGAACTATACCTCTTTTTTTGTTGGGTTCAACCGGGGCTCCGACTTGACGAGGTAAGAAGACACCAGTACCAGTTGATTCACGTTTAGCAGTCGGGTTACCCAAGAACACAGCCCGCATACCCGACCCGGTTGTTCGGGTTTGTTGTTGTTGAGATTGTTGTGGTGTGGGCCAAGCAGATAACGGCGCCGTTACATTCCTTCCATTTCCGTTACCGTTAACACTTTCATTTCTCTTTCTGTTTTGTTGTTGTTGAATCATTTGCAAGTACTGTTGTTGTTTCATCATTTGTTGCTGCTTCAATAGCTGAAACTATAAACACCCAAAATTAATAAAACTTAATTTACACCAAAAAACAACTTCATAAATAAATTCTTTACTAGCTTTGGATGTTTACCTGTGCAAGTTGAAGTTGCTGATACTGGTTAAGGTTAGGGTTTGATGTTTTACGAGGTTGTTGCTGTTGTTGAGAAGCACCCAAATAGTAACGTGAAGCAGCTTCTTCAATCATTCTCATCCTAGCAACTTCACCGGCGGCAGCAAACAACAAATCTCGGTTAACCGGCGGCGCCGTCGCCGGCGGCGACAAACAGCTTGGACTTTTGCATCCACACAAAGTTGACTGAGGTGAACCAGACATAACCCTTGTAGCCTAAATAAAAAAAAAAAAAAAAAAAAAAAAAAAAAAAAAAAAACACAAAAATTAGACAAAAACCTCATAAAAAGTAAATAAGTTAGAAATAACTCAAAAAAGCAACAAAAACTTTATAAAAAGTTAAAAAAAAACTAAATAAGTGTGAAAATGATGAAATGATACCTTATTTTCAAATTTCAAATCAGCATCAGACTTCCAGTAATGATCATGAAAAGTGGTGTTTACAAACTGTCGGGTCAACCCATTAAGGTTCATGTTAAGATAATCTTCTTCATCACTTTCAGTCTCATTAGACCCCAGAAAAGACTCAACCGGAGAACCCGACCCGAACCCATAAAACCCTTTACCGGAAGCTGGTTTTCCGGTCACAAAGTCATCATCATTAAGAAACTCCGGTGGAAGCCAAAACTGAGCATCAATCATTTCTTGAGCCATTGAAAATGAAAATAGAAAGAAACAAGTAACTGATAACTGTTTTGGTGGTTATTTATGAAGAATAAAAACTTGAAAAACAATAATGGGTTTCACGTAGTTGGACGTGAAGCAGAGGTATTTAATGGGAGAAGAGGTGTGAAGTGTTGGGGGTATATAAATATGGAGCAGAGATAGTGGTGGTGGGGTGGAGAGTGAAGTGCACGCGCTTTATGGGTGAGAGTGGGGGAACATTGTGTCTTTTTTATTTGTTGTTGCTTTTGACAAAGGGTATTGTATTGCATTGTATGCAGGTTTAAAGGGTGTTGGATATACGGGTCGGGTTGGTGAGTGGGTGGGTACTGTGTGTTTTTTTTTTTTTTTGAACGGTTCTTTCGGAGAAATCCTTGACCAATTCGAAACCCGGTGGTGAGAAAACCTTTAACTTAAGCTGCCCGAAAGCACGACACTTAATTTGAAGTAAACCCTGTCTTCTCCAGATTCGAACCCTAGTGGGTTAAAACCTTCATTGAAAGACTTTGAAAGCCTAGTATCAACAGACCCTGTGATTAAAGAGGACTTCCCGGATGATCACCCATTCGGTACTACTCTCTTAGTGGCACACTTAACAAGTTAAGTGATTACCACTAGACCACATGGTTGTTGATGGGTGGGTACTGTGTTTGGGTCCCTCTATGTGAAGACTCACCCTACTTGCATGTGACTTTACCAAATAATACTATCTGATTTATTTATTTCTTCAAAGTGTATTAAACACTGTTGCATGATTTGAAATAAATGTGGAATGTTTAAGTTAGATCCTATACAAGTTGCAAGGAGATGAAAATGAGTTTAAAAAGGTAAGGTTGCATTTAGTAATGAAAACGTTTTTTTAGTTATAATTTTTCAGTTTTTTTAGAATAAAAGAGCTGTGATTTTTTTAAAAAATACTTGAAAACGTGTTTAAATGAGGTTTTTTAAAATAAAAAACTTATAGAGAACTCATAAAAAAAGTTTTTTAAAACTTAGTTATAATTTGGAAAACATGTTTTTCATCATTTCAAAAAAACTCAATTAGAACGCGTTTTCTATTTTCTTAGGTTTTCTAGAAAAATCTTTCTGAAAAATAAAAGAGTTTTCCATTACTAAACACGCCTTTAAGCTCTCACTTGGTCGACTTTTAAATGGACGAGTTCTAACCTATTTTCCATTACTAAACACGCCCTTAAGCTCTCACTTGTGATGTACGTTTATGTGTGTGAGGTATAGTTAAATGATTTTGTGAGGTATTTCGTTTTGTTATCGGTCTCCTTATTACACCAAGTTGAATATAAAGTTGTCTTACGAAAAGAAAAGTTGATGTATTAGTGATGTGTTCGGTCTCTTGGTGATCACCATTACATCAAGCCTAAACATCGCAGTTAAGGGTTGACGGTTGTTTAGTAATGCGTTAATGTTACACTACATCAAGCCTAAACATCGCTGTTAAGGGTTGACGGTTGTTTAGTAATGCGTTAATGTTACACAATTTATTTGTTAACTATCGAAGATATTGTTGAGTAAAACTTAAAGATGCTCAATCACGCTTGTTTCTATCATACTGAAACATGTGATATCTTAAATTTAATTATTTATGCTACAAACAATTTTGGAAAAGACATGCTAATCTTATGAAAATTAGGTTTTTACATGATTCGAGTACTTATAACACTAAATTTAAATTTGTAAATTAATCGGTTAAAAGAAAAAAGAAAAACGTTTTTATCATTGAATAAATTGTTGTGTGAACAAAAATAATAGGTTAATAAGCTCATTGCATTGAAGTTACATTTATCTCAATAGTGTTTAATAGATATACTTAATGCTCTTGATTAAATGATTAAACGAGGCATAAAAGTTTTTTATGCTGAGTTACACAATAATTCACAATTAAGAATAACATATTAACACATGACGAATTATAATTAAAACGACACACTAAATGAAGTTATTATGTTGCTTTAATAGTACTACTTACCGATATATTTAATGCTTTTGATTAAGTAATTAAACGGACAAAAATGTTTTTAAGTTAGAGCTAAATTTTGTTAAGTGTTATTTTGTGTGAGTTGGATAGAGGTAGTGGGGGGTGTTATGGGACCCATAAACCCTGTTATTATGGTTGTACGGCCGTTTTTTGCAGGGTTCGTGAGTTGAAGAGGCGGGAGAAATGGAAGGCAAGTGGGGCCCACGTAGCCGCTTCCGTTTCTGCCCTTGTTGGGACTGCATCACCAAGCCTTTGGTAAACGTAGCAGTTAGGGGTGTCAAATGGGTCGACCCGACCCGACCCGAACCCGACCCGAACCCGATAATACCTTATAGGGTCGGGTTCATTCGGGTTCAATTCGGCTTATCGGGTCTATCGGGTCAACCCGACCAACCCGATAGCCTTATAGGGTCGGGTTAGGGTTATATTTTTCATACGTTATCGGGTTCGGGTTCAACCCGATAACCCGATAATTGTATAAGCCTTCCTCGTTCTTTTTTCATTCTAAGCCCAATAACACTTTAAAGTCCTATACCTGATATAGCATCACTGAGTTCACTATATAATGCTTTTAAGTGATGCTCTCGTTAATGCACAAGCTGTGATTTTACGGAGCATGAAAAATATAATGCGTTAATGCACAAGCTGTGTTTTTTATATAATGCTTTTAAGTGATGCTCTCGTTAATGTACAATGTTTTTATTTACATAATCCAGTTATCAAATCAAGTATCATGCGGTTGTGAAATAGAGGCGTACATGGCAGAATAATTTGGATAATGAAGATTTTTGCCATCTTTCACTTTGCTAGACTGCTCAATTCATCTGTTTATTAGTAATAAGTAACAAGAACTGTTTGGTTAAGTTGAAATATTGAATAATACACAAAATAAAGCCCAGAGACTTATAAGCAAATTCACTTTATGCCCCTAAATTAAGTTATTATATTATACATTAATATATATTTTATGTAGGTGGTTCTGTTCGGTTTACATAGCCTTTCAAGTGCCAAACCTAGAATGAACAACAAAACATGGATCGATAAAATTTCCCAAACCTAAAACAACCACGTCAGATAGTTAACCTCATTCCATATTATCGCCCACATGCTCCACATAATGAACATGTCGTTGATTTCTCGTCTCTGGCGGAGATTCAAGTAGCCAACTAAAAGGAAGTTCACCAATAACTCGGAAAGACAACGGATTACCTAATTGCAACAAAGAGGCTTTTTCAACAATTCCACGGGATTTTTCCAAGTGTGTCTCTTTGCAGGCTACATGATATCTCCACATGCTCAAATCTCGAACGTAGTGTGGTAGATCATATGTTGACATGCACACTTTGCCTATACAAGTGCTGTTATAGCTACTACAACTCCACTCCAATTTTCCAGAATTGGACACAACACTATTGTATCCCGACAGAGCCCACGTCTGAGCTAGAGGTATATCCTCTATGTACATACTGTCTTCAAACAGCTGAAAATTTCATTCAACTCATGTTGCCTTCTTTCATCTGCAAGTGAAATGGCTTGATATTTTTTCTTTGTATAAAAATTATGCCAACCCGAATCGACCCGATAACATAACCCGATATAACCCGAACCCGATAAGACCCGAACCCGATAACCCGAACCCTTATAGGGTCGGGTTGCGGGTCATATTTTTTTAGTCCAAAACCCGATACAACCCGACCCGATACACCCGATAACCCGACAACCCGACCCGATAACACCCCTAGTAGCAGTTATGCTTTGCATGTAAGCAATGGGGCCTTATTTTTTCATTTCAGCCCCCTGAACTTCAAGTTCAAACAAAACAATCCCTAGTCTCAATTAAACAATCTATGTGATTGGATAAACATTTAACTTCAAATGTTCTTTTCAGATTATGGATTCCTTTTTTTTTTTTTGTAAGAACACAATGTGGTGATTCGCAGGTAGTCATGTTTAAACATACCAAAAACTCTTTTGTTGTTCTATGTCAAATTGCGTGTTGTTGGGAGCTCGAGATAACTAGCATTTTTTATATATAATTTCTTTAACTTTTTTTACTTGAAATGTGCATCTAGTCAATTTATTGAAAAATATGGACAATTATTTTTCGTTTCGAAGAGCATGTCATTTCACTAAACACGAAAATTATTCAAACAATTCATCAAATATCAAACAAAAAATAGCTAAAAAGAAATACTAAAAGAAGAAAAATAAACAAAATACTTGAAACCCTAAAACAAGCCATCCTAACATTAGGCGAACATAACATCACTAAAAGTGACCATTTAAAATTACTAGATGCTATAAAAGAAAACTAGTATTCTAACAAGAATACTAATGAGATAGAAACTTTAGAGTCATGTATTCTAACATTCAGCTCTAGTGAGATTGTTTTGAAAATCACAAGAGTAAAGGGTTAAAATGAAAACATTTGAATGTGAGTGGGGGGTGTGAAATGCGAGATTTTTGGATGACTGTTATACCCTCAAGATAAAAAGACGAAAATAACCTTATAGGTCTGACAAAAGTTATAGGGGTAGTGGTGTGAGTGCGGCGGGTTCAGGTAATGGTGTGGACATGTGTAGGGAGACATTGTCTGATTTTATGATATGAAAAAGCAATTGGGAAATTGGTGTGAGTGTGAAGATCTTTTTTTCTCTGCCAAACAAAATATTTTTCTTCTCTTTTTCACTGTCATTTACAAAGACATGGGTATCTCATTTTCTCACTTCTTTTATTGCTATATCTTGTTTTATTACTTTTTAATAGTGTAATTTATTCATAGTGTAATTTATAAAAATTTATAAAAAAGTAATTTTTTATAATCTCAAAAGATCAAACGCTATTTCATTTAGCTAATAAAAATAATATTTCTTTTATAATTTAATCTTATCTACAACTTTATCTTCGATTAACGATTATTTTTGTCATACATATACTAGATTCTAATAAATTTCTAATATTTTTTAATTTCATGAAATAATTTTTACTATAAAGGTATATAACATAAAATTTTTAGTAAAAGATTAAAAAAAAAGAGTAATTTTTATACCTACTGGGTAATTATTATATAATTACACTTTCTTTCACATACCCAATTATATCCATCTATAATATTTATGGAGACCCAACTAGACTCATGATTAACCAATGGGTATCAAATTACAAAATCTACTCATGATAGTCTTGTGGCGGTTCACTTTTTTTGAAAACTCAATGTGTGGCGAACATATATTCCGTAAACGGTTTCAAATAAGGTAATGATTATTTACACGAATTATCGAGATGTAACTGATCATTCTCCGTATTTTCAACTTGGTAATGACAGTAAGAAAAGAGTTAGCAATTCCGCATTGATGAGATGTACCTCGACACCCGTTATTAAGGCCCAAGATGAATACTTTCATATGGGTGCAAAAGCTTTCCGTGATTCTCTTGATTATTTCTGTATGGCTGTTATGGAAATATAATATGAGTTTTTGTGAATACCTACTTATATTGATGTCTATAAACGTTATGCGTATCACGAGGAGAGACATGAGTTTATGTGATGTTAGAAAACATTGATTGTACATATTAGGAGTGAGTTAATTGTCAAAATGTATATGATGCTCAATTTTGTAGAGATTATTACCGATTAGATCTATTGAAAGTAAAATTTTATAAAGGTTTACGAATCACTCAAATTTTTAGTTTGTCTGCTATAGTTATTTAGACTTCAAGACAGCAATAATCATCTCAGTTTTTACTCATTACAACCAAGTTAATGTAATATGACAACCAACTTTATCACTAAAATATATCACACTTAAACATATATACAACACCAAAACACACACACAAACACAAAAAAACACACACTTGATGCTCGATTGTCCGAGTCTCCCCTTTTTTCTTTCGACAATGCATCTAATAGAGTGACCCTAATAGGGGAAGGCATCTTGGATGCCCAAGTCTCGGATGTCTTCCCCTTATTACAACCGATCTTTAAGGGAAGTAAGCCTATGATAGATTAGCTATGTCATGGCAAACAGGGACTGAACTAGAATCAAATATGATCTGGTGCACAAATATTTTGAAACCATACTATAGAAACACATTTTATTAGGCCGGGTGCATTTAACATGTATTTTTGAAAAATTCATGTATTTTTTTTAAAAATTAACATTACATTGAAAATTTTTATAGGAGTCACGGACACGCACAGAAACGCTGTTCCGTCCTTGATGTCAAAGTCGCTAACACGTGGTAAATCGTACGTAGCAGATATATTTTTTTGACAGTTACCTACATCTTGACCATGGATGATATATTTTGTCTATGGTGTATGCAATTATTGGTAATAGGTTGACTTAGGAAGTTAGTGGGATTTGTAAACGAGAAATGCCAAAAGCTGACAATTTGAGCAATGTTAAATCAAGTTTATGATTGTTAATGCTGGAATCCATTTTATAAACTGTTGTTCATGCATGTCACGATCCTTGCAAATATTTGAAACTTCAAAATGACAACAAATCGGCACTCAAATATTCAGGTGTGAACAAACAATATTTTCTATAAAGTGGCATTCAATCTCTTTTTGTTACTTAGGCGCGCACGTAGCTCAGGTGTTAATAAATGAGACATCTTTGCTCCTAACAAACACAAAATAAAAGCTCAAATATTTGGCACTCCATAACCACAACCGATAAATAAGTCATGTATGCCTTTCGCATTATCAAAAAACAACCGATTGTAAACCGGTTCGACTTACCAATTATTAACTTTTTGCACCTAACTTAGGCGTAACATGAAATAAGCACATATACGCAACTTATGTAACCTTTGCTCAAAGCCTCAAATCAACAAAATCTAAGGGTACATTAATCAATGACAGTAATAAGGAATTTAAATTCCATTATTAAGATCTGTCTAATTCAACCAAATTAAATTTAGCTAGTATGAAGATACAATCATACAAGTGTACTTGTACTACTTCATCCGTCTCAAAATTATTGTCCTTTTTTGACTTTTTCTGTTTTTACTTTTCAACTTTGATCTTAAGTGTTTTTGTTTGTATTACATAATACTTGATACAAAATATATGAACGGATTGAGTTTTAAATGTATTTTTATTTGGTATAATTTTTATCATGAATTATATAACACAAACAAAAATATTTATACTCAAAGTTTGGAAAGAAAAACCGAAAAAACCAATAGGGGACAATAATTTTAGGACGGATGAAGTATTAATAACAACATAAATAATTACAAAAATAAGGTGTTACTGAGTTAAGCTAAGGGGGTTGGCAATTCATCCCTCACCCCATCACCCTTCACTCACAAACAACCAATCCCCTTATGCCACATCACCCTCCATTTTTCCCTTCACTCACTCACTTTTTGTTGGCATCACACCTCTCACCCTTCACTCACCTATTTTAATGCTTCAACGTTCCTTTTTTGATTTTGCAACGGCCAAAAAATGCTCGGTAAGCTTCACCGCAAAATGGTGATGCCGTGCGGTAGGAAGGGGAGGGCGGCGGTGTTCCCGTGCGGTGGGGATGCCGCACTGTGCCTCCCCGTACCCATTGCCAACCCCTAAACGTGTACTCCGTATTTAATTGCATCACTTTATATTATTAGCATTTTTTAAGGATGACGTACAAGTAGCATCATGAAGGGTTAATGTAAAGAAGTGATAGGAACATGTATAATGAATGCACATCGAGAAAAAGAATGACGAGGCCAATAATAAGAATCATTGTTATGTATCCATATTTCATATTTGGTAGATGATGATGTGAAGGAAATGACGATGTTCACCACTATCTTCTATATATGGCATTTGCACATATGTCACTTCCCTTTCTATTCGACATCCTATATTATTATATACTTGAGCCACACGCCAGAAGGCCGAGCTAAATACGAGGGGCGAAAACTATACTTCAAATCGCGTAAATTACAAGAATAACGATGTGCATTATGTCTAAGATGGGTTGATACGCGGTTCAACTCAGCCTTAGATGGATATAGTTGTACTATTTAGTTTTGGTCCGTTATAAGATATATAAGTGATGTGCAATTAATAATCTTCATATATCTTTCTCTATAAATAACACCCGAAATACAAATCAATGTGATCGTGCATACGATCTAACATATACTATGTGGTCACCACACGACACACACCTTACGTGATGGAATAAATGCTCGCTGACTAGCCACATGGAGGTCTGGGAGTCATTCTATTAGAGCTATGTCGTCTTTAACTTCATGAAGAGTTATTTGGTTACAAGATAAGTCTAAGTTATCGGTCCATTAATTGAATCGCGTACTTTTGTTTCTAATATTAGGGGGGTTACACACGCTTTTATGAAAATTCAGGCACTATGGCAAAAGATCATGGTTGTGTACGTATTATTAAACGTAAAGATCACGATGTTAGTGTTTGTAGACTTTTCTAAATGACGGCTAGAATCAAATAAAAATAGAAACACGATTTGTATGTTGGATTTATTCATTTGCAAGTTGCATCAACTGGCTCAAGGAAGCCAATAAGATACGACTCGGATATAATAGCATTATATTAATACATGATATGGAAAACAAAATAGACTAACGCATCGTTTACCCTACTTAAAAATATATTCAATTATATTAATCGGCTATATTAATACTTGAACAATCTTATGTTCAAAAGAATAAATGAATAATCTATATATGGGATTTTAGCATCTTATTAATTACCAAAAACAACTTGCGGAGTGTTTGGGCTAGTTTATATTGAAATTGAAAAGTTAATGATATACGGATTATTATTATTATTTTCTTATTATTATTATTATTATTATTATTATTATTATTATTATTATTATTTTTTGAACAACAGAATATAATTAGAATACTAACAAGAGGCTAAAAAATTACATAGAGTTTAAAAGGCTTTGTAACAACATGTTCGAGTCTATTCTAGATTTTTTTATATCTACTCGACAAGAAATCAAAAGAGTTAACAACGATATTATCAAAGATGTTACTTCTTTGAAACTTCGAGTTGTTGAAGATCACATTATTTCGAAAGTTCCAAATAACTCAAAATGTTGAAAGGATAATAACCTCCATGATGATCTTGGCATTACTTGTTTGCGGTTTCTCTTCCAAATTCTCCCAAATGTCATAAATGCAAGAAAAGGTAGGGAATGGATGATCTATCCAAATGCCAACTTTGTGACATATTTGAGAAGCTATTTCACAGTGAAGGAAAAGGTGGTCAACATCTTCGCGGTGTAAATTACAAATAGATTATCAGCTTCCCACGTCCAATAATTTGGGTTAGAGTCAAGAGAAAGATGACTAAGAATTTCCATTAAAGCTGCTAGCTGAGAACCCTCTTCACCATCTCTTGGATTACGCCTCCATTGCCAAGACCAGTGTCCCTGAGAATACCGATCAGCAACTAGGCAAGAATGATGAGTTTCGAGAGCATATAAACGAGGGAATTTAAGATTCCTTGGGCCAGTTTCATGCCAATCATCTTCCCAAAACTTGATGCTTCTGCTATTCCCTAGATTTCGTTTCATTAGATTAAGAGGAATGACTTGATTTTCATGAAGATGGTGAATGCCTCTAGCAATATTACCCCACACGCCATGATTAGAAGATTTAAACGGGGATGTCAATAATCCGCCATAATCTCCATGAATTCCTTTCATAATTTGAACCTACAAACTTCCCGAACTATTTAATAATCTCCATTTCCATTTGAAAATAAGAGCCGAGTTAAGAGCTTGAACACTGCCGATGCTAAGACCCCCTTTTTCTTTATCATTTAATGCTTGCTTCCATTTAATCCAATAAATCTTTCGGTCCTCGTCTTTACTTCACCAGAAAAATATGGATCTTAAAGTCTCTATAGTCTATATAATTAAACACCTTAATAGGAGCCTTAAAAAGAGACATGTGATAGATACCTAGAGAGCCGAGCACCGATTTGATTAAAGTGAGACGTCAACCTGATGAGAGCATATTAAGTATTAACCTTCTAATTGCTAAGGCGTTTTTTTTCCTTATTAATGAAGGGACACCAAGTAGCTTCGTTTTTCATATAAACACCAACAGGGGGCCTGAGATAAGTAAATGGAAGAGATGAAGCACAACATACCATCCCCGAAGCCAATCTCTCAACTTCCAATTGCTGGATTCCGAGACCAAAAAGATTTGACTTTTGGATGTTGATTTGAAGACCAGACACTGCATAAAACAACCCAAAACAGTAATCAAGTTATTAATATTTTAATCATTCCATTCGCCAACGAAAAGAGCGTCATCAGCGTACAAGAAGTGTGAAATGTGCAGACCTTGAGATCCGATGGAGAGACTGATGAACTCAAATAACTACATTTTATTGTTATCATTTATCTTATTTATTTGACTTGTTTTATTATATTATTTATGCGAATTGATACATAATTATTTACTTTAGTAATTCTCAGGTAAAACAAGCAATTGGTGAAACTTAACGATTTTAGACGAAATATGGAGCAAAACCAGCAAGATGTCAAAAGTCTACTAAAACCCAGAGGATGCACCGTATCTCTCTCAACAGATACGCCGCAATATCATACTTAGTTGAATTCTAAGACCATTGCCTGACTTTGAAGAATGCGCCGCATGCAATTCTAGCATGCGCCGCATATGAAACTTTGGTCAACGAAGAAGATCAAACTTGTTCTACTTCAGATACGCCGCAACATACTAGAGACATACGGCGTATCACTATCAAGACTTCACCAGATATAATCCAAGACGCTAATGGACGTGCGTCGCATACAAGAATCAAGTTACGCCGCATCTAAAAGCGGTGTACAAATATTCCAAAATATATTAATCTTGGACCCCACGCGAAGTTAAGTCAGTGCGCCGCACCTCGCTACTCAATGCGCCGCATCTAACCCTCAGACAGAAAATATAAATACCCCAAGATTGTTACGAATTTTGTGTGCACCATAACCCTAAAGAGACGAATTCAGTCGAAGAAGCTTCACAAGACACACTCCAAACGAAGATGCTAGAGATGTAAGAAGGTCCTGCATGTATTTAATTCATTAAGTAGTTTTGTTTTATTGTAATAGTAAGCTTTAATTCATCAGGATTGATGGGCTTGTGATATCTGATTACGGAACATCATACACTCCCCTTAATATTGTTTTCCCATTAATTAAAGTTTATATGTTGATGTCTTTGGTGACTTATATGAGTGCTTTGATACCTCTGTGTCTAGCTGAGCCCGTGGACTGTCATATCTGCCCCTCGCCTATTTAAGCTAACGTCTTTAGATAAGTAGGATAGACATAAGTGATCATTAAGGGTTTACTCGCCGATATACTACGATCAAACGAGAAAGACCAGATTATAATACACTTCATATAAAACTAGCAATAAAACAAATGACAAGCTACTTAATTATCAGGGCAGGTCTTCTTACAGTCTCTATTATCTATTTGTGTACGTGTTGCTATTTGCTGATTTGTTCTCATTAGTTTAATTTGCTATTTAATAAAACCAAAACTGTGCTAGGCTCTCAGACTAAAACCCCCTTGCGTTAGATTAGATTGTAAAACTAACTTAGGATATTAAAATACTAATAGACAAATTAAGGTTTTCGTTCCACTCTTAGTGATCGACACTCTACTTACCAATATATACATATTGATCGGATACACTGTCCGTTAGAGTGTGTATTATAGGATAAGTCGGCTAAATATAAATTTAAAACTTTGAAATAGGCAATTACCCTATACTGCATATGACACAACACGCACATCAGAGACCACGAAATAAACTTGAAGATATTGCATCTTCAATGGCCGCATGTAACCCTTCCATCCCGATAATAAACAAAAACGGGGATAGGGGTCACCTTATCTAAGGCCTCGACCAATTTTGAACTCCGAGGTGGGACTACCATTAATCAAAATCGAAGTATATGAAGAGGATAAGCATGCTTGAATCCAATTAATCCACTTACTGTCGAATCCCATGAAGTTCATCATAGAGTAAATGTAATTCCAGCTAATCGAGTCGAATGCTTTTTCAAAGTCGACTTTAAATAGCATAGCTTTCTTTTTACGTTTTTTGCACCAAGCTACGATCTCGTTTATCATAAGAGGTCCGTCTAGAATTTGTCTCCCTTGCTAAAGGTCGTCTGCTCCTGACTGATGATGCTATCAATTACATGTGCAAGACGATTAGCTAAAACTTTGGCTATGACTTTATATTGAATACTGATGAAACTAATTGGTTGGTAATCTTTAACGAACATCGGGCTATGTTTCTTTGGGATGAGAGTTATAAAAGAAGAATTACATCCACGTGGAATGGAACTGTTTTTACCGAAATCTGTGACAAAACCGCATACATCATCTTTAACCAAATCCCAAAATCGTTTTATGAAATGGAAAGAGAAACCATCCGGACCAGGAGATTTGTCACTGCTGCAAGACCCAACAGCATCTTTAATTTCAAATTCAGAGAAGGCAGAAGATAGGAATTCTCTTTGGGTTGAAGATAATGATTTCAAGTGGGGGCTTGGCTGAGAAATGGAGATGCCACTAAAAGCTACGAACTTGGAGCTGAAAAAAATCAAGAAAAATGTTTTTGACTTGGGCCGGATTCGTGATCCAAACTCCATTTGACATAACTCCAGAAATCTCAAGTTCCTTACGTTTCCGTTTCAGGGTTGCATGGAAAAATTTAGTGTTATCGTCCCCATAAGCACACCACTGACGCCTTGATTTCTGAGCTAGGTCCGACGATTCAAGCTTCTCAATTGAGGCGATATTCTTTAGAATATCCATTCTATGAGTAGCAAGATTTTGAGTATGGCTCCCTCCATTGCCAATTGCCTGATCTATATCTTCAAGATTGCGAAGAAGGCTAGCTTTTATCCCATTTCTTTTCGATATCTCAGTTTTAATCCAATCTATTAATTTAGCTTTAACGTTCTTAAGCTTGTTTTTGAAGACAATGAATTTGCTGACCTCTTATGTAAAAACAGACTCGTTCCTAGCGTCCCGAACTGTGTTGTCAAAACCGTCATGCTCAAACCATGAATCAAAGAGTTTAAAGGGGGTTGGGCCATAATCTAACAACTCGGTTTTTAGAAGGATTGGATTATGATCCGGCCAAACATTTGTGAGAATCTAACACCTCGGTTGGGCCATAATCTAACACCTCAGTTATTATTATTATTATTTTATGTTTACCGGTTTATTCAATTGACCTGATAATTTATTTAAGTTAATACAGTATCATCTTTTTTATGATCTTTCCAAATTCAAGTAAACTTGTATGTCCGAAATATAAGGGGGATGGAGTGGTCACGTGAAGGCACCACAAGGGATGGATCATGTGCGGGAACACCGCCGCCTGCACCCTGATCATGCACGGGATCCTTCATGTGGGTGAAAGTTTCACGCACGGGAAGAATTTTTTTTGAACGTTGCAAAGGGGATTGGTAAAAAAAGGAAGTGTCTGAAGGGTGAGTGAAGTGTTGCATTTAAAAATATGGGTGAGTGATGAATAATGTGGCATAAGAGGATTGGTTGAGAGTGAGTGATGTGACAGAGAATAGATGAACCAGTCCCTCCCCTGAGTAATCCAAACACCCCTTCTATGATACACTCGTAATTCACTTGCTAAAATAAAACCAAAACCATCATACAAATAGTAAAAAATTGTACATAAAAGTAGCAAATGAGTATAAAAAGATCCAAATGTTAGCATATATTCCAACACGTTCGCATGTTTGTCTCCCAACTTCCAAGTGGAGTAGTAATCAAAATGATTAGAATTAAAATATGTGACAAATAAATTTCACAGTCGGCCATTTCTTCGCCGTAGACGTTGTCCGTCGTCTTTATTTATTTTAGCGCAATGTCATATTCTTGCAATAATACAACGTGCCGGCATGGACGGTTTATTTAGGGACTCAACTCTTTCTTTAGCTAGTTATTACAAAAGACACTTCACATATACATACTCCATTCTATTTGTATATTGTTTTAAGTGCTTAACCACTCCAGCAACAAAGTATGTTCTTAATTTATATTATGGATTATGGAAATCATTTGTAGTTTTGTACAACTAGTATTATTAAACTATCTGGTTTTTGGCTCAATGTTGTTTTCTTCTTTGAAAACTGTGGTAACGGGGTTTATGTTACCATAAGTTTTTACCTTACCGTTTTTATCTAATTGTGTGTTCTAATGTTTAAAAAAAATAAAAAAAGTAAAAAAAAATTAAATAATATAACATAATAAAATGATTAGATGTCTCCCTCATGCCTCACCACCCACTAATAATATCATGACATCTCATTTCATGTCTATCTCTTGCCTCACTATACTTTTTTAGTGGCAACCATGATTCTATGCGTCACCTAATTTCATTTTTTATTTTTTATATTCTTAATTATATTACTCCGTAAACAATTTAATAAAAACATTATATTTCATTGATAATTAAAAGGAAATTACATAATACTTAGAAGAAAAAAATAGGAAATAACTAGTCATCGAGGTATGGTAAGTCTTGAGCCGCTACGTGCTCCGTAAGATCATATCGGAGACGGTGATGGATATTTTCGTCGAGTATGAAAAAACTCCGGTAGTACATTCGGGTCATAAACTGGAGCGACTGGCTGATCCATTATATAAACCGGTGATATTGCCCTGGTCGTTTTTTAAAATCATATTGTTCAATATAATACACGTATAAACGAGTTTTCGAATCTTTTCGACGGACATAGACCGGAGAGGACGACTGGGAATAAACCATTTTCACTTGAGACGACCAAAAGCTCGTTCGACACCATTTCTTACAGATTCTTGTAGCTTCTTGAATCTCTTTTCCTTCGGGTCAGTGGGATACGGATATGCTTTAACAAACGTTGAATACTTAGTATAGATTCCATCTGTAAGATAATATCCATGTTTGTAAAGCCGTCCACCCAAATAATGGAGACGGATTCAAAACATTGATATCGTCGTTTGAACCGGGAGGACCAAAAAACGAATACCAAATTCACAAATCATTTGAAGCGACGGCTTCAAGCATAATAGTCAGGTATTGGTGATCACCTTTCTTATATTGGACTCTCAAATTCTAGGACAATTTTGTCAAATGAAATGTGTACAGTCAATGCAACCAACATTCCAGGAATGTGATGTTTTTCTTCATGTGCCTCGAATAAGCGTGCAACGTCATGGGTTGTCGCACTACGTAAGAACTCTCGACTATATAATATATTTATCGCATCGAAAAATTATCAAGGCATTCACCTACAAAATATTAAATAGTAAATAATAAATAAATAAATAACGAAAACTTAAAAAAATAAAAATAAATAAATAACGAAAACTTAAAAAATAAATAAATAAATAAATAAATAAAAATGACAAACCTGACGTTCTTCGTGCCATGTTTAAATAGTCATCATATCTATCCGGTGGTTCACCCGTTGCAAGTTGCCAAATGACCGATGTGCATTTTTGTAACGCCGTGAAACTTTTCTTTCCCCTCGCGTCTTGACCCTCTTGAAACCTCGATATTTTCTTCAATATCACCAACAAATTTTAAAAACAACCTTTTATTCATATGAAAACGGTCACAAAAAACATGTTCGGGAAACTTTGGTCGTTCGACGAAATAGTCATTCATTAGAGTTTGTAACGCTTTTTCACGAAAACGGGTGACATACTCCCGGATTTAGGTAGTGCGTGCCATGTCTTCAATGGAATCGTAGGCGGCTAAAAAGGTTTCTAAGGTACTACCGGATAACAATAATTCGGAAGAGTCAGCGAGAAAAATTAACCCATCCTCGGATATACATGATAAATATTGTGTGAATTGTTTGTTTGAAAATTTGGTAAATATTGTGTGAATTGTTTGTGTGAAAATATAATAAATGTTGTGTGAGTTGCATGTGATTTATATAAAGAGAATTTATATTTATTTTTATTTTTTTAATGCCCAACGGTTACATTGTTAAAGGACCCAACGGCTAGTTTCTTCCATTCCAACGACTATGATTCAACGGCATAAGATACCGAGATTGTTAATGATTCTTCCATGCCGTGAGGGAGGCAATAGTGTCGCAAAGCGGTTTGGGCTATGCCGAATGGTCATACTGCTCCACCGCCGCCCCTAACAATTTCAACCTCAAACGATAGAAAATAGAGATTAGAAAATATATCATAAGATTACAAAACAAGAGATTCGAGTTTTAACTATACTTGAACATGTACCCACACACTATTCAGGAGGCCTTATTGATGCATATACGCATGCTAGTTGTAAAACCTCGCAAAAATCCTTATAATTAATAAATGTTTAATTATATAGTAATCTCTGTCATTATTATAATCACCATTTTTACGGGGAAATTTAAAATTTTCTTAGTGTATTAAAATGGTCACGATTACGATATTGCAAAATTCACCAAACGACAAAACAAGTTCTCGACACGATTAACAAAATATCAATAAATCACTAATGCTAATTAATAAAACTAATTATAAACCAAACGGGCCTTAATAAAATTCCAGCCCAAACTCATCCCTCATTCACTATTCATCGGCCCAAGGCCAAAGCCCAAAATCTCTTTCATTATTTCCAAAATAGTCGACCAACCAAGCTCCAAAACGCCTCGCGTATTCCACATTTTTACACACGACACCTATATATTTTTGCACCATCTCGTTTACCACGTAGCCAAATATTAGTGTGTCAAATTCCAAGTTCGTTGGACGACGTTTGATACGTTTTTAAAAGGCAAAGTGATCGAACCATACTCAACCCAATCGATTCATAAATCACTCAAATCTTAACCGTTTTGATTCCCGTTTGTTCCTACGAGTTCCAAATAATAATTCTAAGATGATTTCATGTCCAAATGTCAAAGATGATCAGTTACATTCAAGTTATACACGATTTCACAAATCGTGTATGGGTTAAATTGGTTGTCGACATGCATACATGAGTCATCAAACTTTCCCCTCAATTCAAGCTCTCACATTTCAATATAATATGTTAAAATCTCATACTAAGAGTCTAAGTTACTGACAAAGAATAGTTACTATGTTTCCTTGAGTTATTTCGCACCATACGAATCATCCAAATGATATATATATATATATATATATATATATATATATATATATATATATATATATATATATATATATATATATATATATATATATATATATATATATATATATATATATATATATATATATATACGTTTCATGCATGCATCCGTCCTCAAAAATTCTCATACATCTTCGAAGCTTTCTTTCCTTCTAAAAACTACTTCTAAGAAACATAAGTCGATTACTAAATTGTTTGGAAGCAAGAAAAGGGATATCGGGTTTAATATATACGTATAACGTTTGGGTTATACGTTAGACGAGATTTTCTTGTGTTCCATCCTTTCCCTCTCGACTCTCTACCACCTAAAAGGTGTTGTAAGTTGTTTCCTACTCGTTTCTATCAAATTCACACGTTAAACATATCACATGCATCATATTTATGTTTTATAAATCGTATATAAGCTTAAGGTATATATTTACGTATGTATATATTTGTATCAACACAAACGTGGCTAGCCTCTATCTTGGAAGGCTTAGGAGTCACGTAGCACACATATTTCACGATAGTTTTTACCTCACATGCATGTTACGAACTCATTTTGAACTATACTCCAACGTATGAAAACTTTATAAATACTTAGAAGATATTCCAAGTCTTCAACATCTATAAAAACGGGCCATGTAGCCAAGAAACGCACGTATACCTTGAAATCTAACTTAACGAGCACCATATATTTTTACACGACCTAATAGACCACCTAGAAAACTACCAATTTCATTTTTATAACATGTAAGAATAATCACGTTTCGACACCCAAATCAGTTCATTTTGAATCGACAAAAACAAGAATTTTTCAAAACTTAGTTAGTTAATAAAACTAATTATGTTCGAGTGGGCTTATTCAAGGCCCAACAAGAAATTAACAACCGTAAGCCCACTGGGCCCATATGAAACATTTTTAGAATCACAAAAGTAGCCCAAGTTCAAGCCCAAAAAATTTTTCATGCCCTCGCCTCTAAATTTTTAAATAGGCTTTTGAATTTGGCTCGTTAAGGCCCATAAGCTAGAAAAATAAGCTTTTAATCAAATAAATAGTTAACATAAGCTTATTACCAACTTAAAAAGCCACGGAAAATTTTACAAAATTTTTATAATCATTTTTATTATTTTGGACTAAAAATGTAACGCGACGACACTTAGGAGGACTAAACCTGTCAAGGACTGAAAAGTAGAGACTGAAAATGTAAAATAGAATCTATAGGATAAAACTTGATATTATTTAATATTCCAAGCTTAGAATGTTATTTTGGACAAGTAGTGGACTATAATTGTAAATTAGATACGAAAAGGACAAGGACTAAACATAATGCCGTTAGTATAAAAAGTGTAAAAATGGAAAAAGGACAAGGACTAAACATAATCTATTTGACATTCTTATTTATTTTCTATTTTCGTAAATTTATTCCGTATTGTATTTAAACTTTCGTTTATATATATATATATATATATATATATATATATATATATATATATATATATATATATATATATATATATATATATATATATATATATATATATATATATATATATATATAATAGTTAACGTAACGTTAATAATATATATAACGATATTTCAAAAGTTAATATTTTTACTTACGATTAAAAAGGTAAAACTTCGATTGATATTTTAAATAAAATATTTTATCATATCATGCATGGCATAATACTTACACTGCACATCATCTATTCGTAATAACGAATAAATGTTATTCGTTATTCGTTCGTATTTACCAAATTGTATTTGGTCAAATTGTCAGATAAATTTATTTATCAGGTTCCGTATCAAAGACGTTTCCATAATCATTCCCATAAATCTCATCCTCCTTTACTTTTCATTATATCCGTATCAATCCAGGTTAGTCATAGCCCTATTTCCAATACTTGTTTTTAACTCATTGGGGGAGATACATGCTTACATATACTTTGATAAATTGATAAGTATATATGAATAAAATACATGATTCAAATCAATTTCCTAATTGATATTTATTTAATATGGTTTGTGATTTAAGATGTGATATATACAATACTTGACAAAATACTTAAATGAAATACTGATACTCATATGATAATACTTCCAATTTGATTATTGTGGTATGTGATATATATATTTTACTGATGAATTACTTGACTGAAATACTGATACTCATATGATGATGTTTCCAATTCGATTATTGTGGTATGTGATATACATGTGTTACTGGTGAAATACTTAAACTGAATTACTGATACTCAGACGATAATATTCCCAAATTGATTACTGTGATATGATACTTTATTTTATGATGCTATCCTGAATGATCTAATTATTACCTTGATATTGCCTAAGTTACCTTATCGCCATAAAGTCCCTTAATCATGAGCCATTAATCACTATTAAGTGAGCGCGAATATAGTGAACAGCTTCGAAACCTGTTAAGGATTGACCTCCTGTCCCACTAATACTTGACGGAATGCCATTTGCAAATGGTTAGTCGTATTAGTCGTGATACTCTATATTCGTAGACAAATAGGAATTGGCAAATGTCACACCCCCAAAATACCTGAATGGCAGCGGAATGGAATACCTGAGGGTGTAACGGATCATAGCACACAACCAGGATATATTGAACGACCTAAAGTGTCGTTTATAAAATACATCGTTTGATTCATTCAAAATAACCAAAGTTATAAAACATAGGTCCCAAAGTTAGAAAAGGTTTAAAGAAACAAGTTTAGTACAATCAAACGATAGTTCAAAGTGCATGAAATCCAAAAGTGACGCGTCAGCCTTGATACACAAAGTGACTCCATGCAATGCCATGAGAAATGCCTTAGATACCTGAGAAATACATTGCGAAAAACGGTCAACATAAAGTTGGTGAATAATCATAGGTTTATAAGAAATTCGTAAGTACATAAGCCACCAGTATATAGTAAAGTGACATATTGTCAAAAAGTTACATTGTCTCTTAAGCTCATGACACCGAAGCTAGACGTACTAAAATATGCCCCAAAGGAGTGTTTACCAGACACTCGTACTATATTAGACATGAAATGCATTCGTTTTCCTTATGGAGCAACCCAAACACGAATGGAGGAGTCACCCTCGATAGATCTATCCACTCACTCTCGCTTGGCAAAATAATTAACGGTTCATGATAATAAAGGGGACTTGCAGTGGTAGTACTAGCAACTTAAGCAATGTACGGAATTTAATACTTGGGCATGTACAAAAATAATAGTGCAATGTATTCTCCCCCGTGGGATTTAAAATCAAATAAGTACTAAAAACGGGGCTATGAAAACTCACCTCGAAATAATGGTACAAAGATGGTGCAATGAGGTGAAAGTAGTCGGGACAACGAGGCGCGAGCACTAGCCGCAACCTAAATGAATAACCATGATCTAACTTAGATCAAGCCGAAATGAAGTGAATGCACATGCACATGATACTCATACCACTCGTAATTTGAAAATACTAGTTATCGTCGTAGAAAAATGGTTTCCATACTTAGGAAAAATAATTCCATTTAGTGAAGTATATAACTTGTCATAATAACTCGTACCAAAGTTAGCGTTAAAATCCTTGTATTGAAAACCTTGAAATACGTCGTTAAGTCGTATAAGTATTCCCTCGAGTCGTACGTATTCGTTTGATAAGAAAATAGTCCTTAGTAATATTTACTAGAAAATATACCGTTTAACGCGTACGTTATTATTTTTATTTGTGTCCATATATATATATATATAGTTTGACGATGTTAGAATGGTCATAACTTTGTCGTTTCAAGCTCGTTTTCCTTGTTCTTTATGTCCACGGATTCGTCTTTGTGTATACTAGTATATTTTAGACAACTCGGCTCTTTTAGGTTACGTTTAAGGCCTCAAAATACCCATCGTATTCTGCCCAACAGCAAGCAGTTTTCTGGAAAAGTAGTTTTCGTCGTCAAGTTTGCAAAAATCATAACTCCTTCGTTATAAACTCGTTTTAATCCATTCTTTCGCCTAAAGTTTCGTTTTTGAATGTATTTTCTAAATCTTTGGTCAAAACTTAGTCATCACTTACTGATTTTCCCACGAATTTAAAATAAGGACAGTAGGTATTTCAAAAGTTCCAAAAATCATTTCCAAGTCTCTAAACTAGTTCCATCCTTCACCAATCCACTTTCAAACACCACAAGACTAATCTAATCCTACCATACACCTTCTTAGGGTGTCATGGGTCCTAAAATATCATCAAACCACTAGGTCTAACAAGAGTTTCATATGTTTCCATTTTTAGGGCTTCAAAGTTAAAATATACAAAATGAAGTGGTACAAGTTGATACATGTGTAAGATCTTATAAGAAAATTATATGAACATAATAATAACTTGTAAAAATCATAAAAATGAGTTTGTATACTTACTTGGTGGTTTAGAGAGTTTAGATGATAAAAAGCTTACTAATCCTTGAGTTTTTATTTCAAAACTCTAACAAGGATGATTATACAAACTAGTTTATGAAATGATCTTGTAAAATTTTTCTTCCTTGCTCCTTGTCTACCCCAATTCGAACCAAACTACCAAGAAAAGAGAGAAAACTAGCTAAGTTGTAAGTAAAAATGATTTTTATGTGAAAATGGGTTAAGAAAGTTTATTATATACTTGGACAATTGGGTTGGTGTGCATTAAATTAGTTTGGTGAGGCATTTAAAGTGTGAAGACCATGGGGGGGGGGGGCTTGGCCGGTTTTGGTGAGGGAAAAGGGGAAGGGTGTTGGGTGATTAGTTAGTAAATATTAGTGTTAGTGATTAAGTATAGTTAGGTTAGGTTTAGGTTTAAAGTTTAATCGGGTACCGGGTTTGTTAAAAATAAGTTTTGTTGAAGTTATTCGGGACGTAATAAAGTTATAAAAGTTGTAAAAATAAGTCGGGTACAAGTACGGAGAGTTAGGGTGATTATCGTTCAATTTTGATGAAAACCGTCGTTATTAAGTTAAGCGTACGATACGTATTAGTTAAATTTCCAAAATACCGGGTAAATTAATATTATAGTTTTTATATTATAGAAATGAGTATAAAAACGTATTAGGTTCATAATCGGGAGTGTCGGACACGTTAGACACTTTTATAGCTCGCGTATTAGCGTTTATTGAAATAAACGTACGTAATTCGTTAATCGTACCAAAAGTAGTAATTTAGATATCCTACGAGTGGAATAGTATGCACGTGCCCTAATGATGACATGCAGACTATTTCTAGTCCGTATGAAGTGTCCCTGACAATAATGCATGAATTCGCTCCTGAACCAATACGGTTACGCGAATTTGAACACTCGTAAACTAACTTTACGATAACATGAATAATGCACATGAATAGTAGTTTTCTCCCGGAAATGAATAGTGTCATGTGAATAGTAAAATTTTTGAATATGTCTCGGAATGTCAAATTGACCTCAAAAACGATGAATAGTGATCGATGAATAGTAATTTGTGAATAGTAGAATATCGAAGTTTGGAAAAATGACCTGAAATTGTGGGTTGTGACAGTCGCCCATCCAAAAAGGAATTCAGTCCCTGAATTCAGTCAGTGTTGGTCTCGGTACTAGGCTCGGTGAAAAGTTGTGGATACTTGCGTCGCATTTGGTCTTCTCGTTCCCAAGTAAACTCGGGTCCTCTTCGAGAATTCCAACGAACCTTCACGATCGGAATTCGACTTTGTTTCAACTGTTTGATCTCGCGATCCATGATTTCAACTGGTTCTTCCACAAAGTTAAGCTTGTCATCGAGTTGTATTTCTTCTAATGGTATAATGGCAGACTCGTCCGAAAGACATTTCTTGAGGTTCGAAACATGAAACGTGTTATGTACGTCGCTAAGTTCTGACGGAAGTTCAAGCTTGTAAGCAACCGGACCAATCCTCTCCAGGATCTTGAATGGTCCAATGTATCTCGGGTTCAATTTCCCGCGTTTTCCAAAACGTATTACGCCTTTCCAAGGCGAGACTTTCAACATAACTTTGTCTCCGATCTGGAATTCCAATGGTTTGCGTCGAACATCGGCGTAGCTTTTCTGTCGACTTCTAGCAGTTTCGAGTCTCTCTCGAATTTGAATGATCTTTTCTGTTGTTTCTTGTACCATCTCCGGGCCAGTACATTGTACTTCACCGACTTCGGCCCAACAAACTGGAGATCGACACTTACGACCATAAAGTGCCTCAAATGGTGCAGCCTTAATGCTCGAATGGTAACTGTTGTTGTAAGAAAACTCGATTAACGGCAAATGGTTAGCCCAACCATTTCCAAAGTCAATCACACATGCTCTAAGCATGTCCTCAAGTGTTTGTATAGTTCTCTCACTCTGACCATCGGTCTGAGGATGGTAAGCAGTGCTCATGTCTAACTTGGATCCAAAAGAATCTTGTAATGACCGCCAAAAGTTCGAAGTAAAACGACTATCTCTGTCGGAAATGATGGAAACTGGTGCACCGTGTCTTGAGACTATTTCCTTGACATAAAGTCTAGCAAGTTGTTCCATTGAATAAGTCTCTCTAATGGGTATGAAATGAGCTGATTTGGTAAGTCGATCGATGATTACCCAAATAGCATCGAAACCTCCTGACGTCTTTGGAAGTTTAGTGACAAAATCCATAGCAATACGTTCCCACTTCCATTGTGGAATCTCCGGTTGTTGAAGTAACCCTGACGGTTTCTGGTACTCGGCTTTCACTTTAGCACAAGTAAGACATTTGCTGACGTACATAGCTATTTCTGCCTTCATATTCGGCCACCAATAAAGCTTTTTGAGATCCTGATACATCTTATCAGAACCTGGATGAATAGAGTACTTCGACTTGTGTGATTCATGCATAATCAATTCTCGCACTCCACCATAGAGTGGTATCCAACTTCGGTCCTTGAAGCATAACACTCCATCTGATCTCTTTACAAAGCCATTTTCGCTTTCTGGCATACCATAAAGTTTCTCATGCGGTCGGTTTCCTTCCTTGAGAGTCTCAATCTGAGCCTCTAGAATTTTCGATGGTAATGGCGAAATGATAGTCATTCCCAATGACCTGACTCTCAAAGGTTTGAGTCGTTCTTTTCGGCTAAGTGCATCTGCTACAACATTCGCTTTCCCTGGGTGATATCGGATTTCACAATCGTAATCACTCAACAACTCTAGCCAACGACGTTGTCTCATATTAAGTTCCTTCTGATCGAGTATATGCTGTAAGCTCTTGTGGTCGGTAAAAATTACACACTCAGTACCATAAAGGTAGTGTCTCCAAATCTTGAGTGCAAAAACTACCGCACCCAATTCCAAGTCATGAGTAGTGTAATCCTTCTCGTGTATCTTAAGCTGTCTAGATGCATAAGCTATCACCTTCTCGTGTTGCATTAGCACAGCTCCAAGTCCTTGATGCGAAGCATCGCAATATACCACAAAGTTCTCAATACCTTCAGGTAGTGACAAAATCGGCGCGCTACAAAGCTTTTGTTTCAATAGTTGAAACGCGGACTCTTGTTTTTCTCCCCACTCGTACTTCTCATTCTTTTGTGTCAGTTTCGTCAACGACTTCGCTATCTTAGAAAACCCTTCAATAAACCTTCTGTAATATCCGGCAAGTCCTAGGAATTGACGAATTTCCGTAGGAGACTTGGGCGTAGCCCAATCCTTAACTGCCTCGATCTTTGCCGGGTCGACTTGTAATCCTTGGCTATCAATAACATGACCAAGAAATTGAACTCTACGTATCCAAAAATCACACTTAGAAAATTTGGCATACAATTGCTCCTTCTTGAGTAGTTCCAGTATTGTTCTGAGGTGTTCTTCGTGATCTTCCTTACTCTTGGAATAAATCAAGATATCGTCAATGAATACGATCACAAACTTATCGAGATACGGTTTGCACACCCTATTCATGAGATCCATAAATACCGCAGGTGCGTTGGTTGATCCAAAAGGCATCACTTGAAATTCATAATGACCGTAGCGTGTTCTAAATGCCGTCTTCGGGATATCCTCTTCCCGAACTTTAAGTTGATGGTAACCGGATCTTAAATCAATCTTGGAATAAAAACTAGAACCTTGTAACTGGTCGAACAAGTCGTCAATTCTGGGGAGTGGATAACGGTTCTTAATCGTTAACTTGTTCAGCTCACGATAGTCGATGCACATTCTGAAGGTTCCGTCCTTCTTCTTCACAAACAAAACCGGTGCTCCCCAAGGCGAGGAACTCGGTCTAATGAATCCTTTGTCCAAAAGTTCTTGCAATTGATTCGACAATTCTTGCATTTCCGAAGGTGCAAGTCTATACGGTGCTCGTGCAATTGGTGCAGCTCCTGGCACTAATTCAATTTGAAACTCAACTTGTCGTGTAGGCGGAAGTCCTGGCAATTCTTCCGGAAAAACTTCTTGAAATTCCTTAACAATTGGCACATCTTCAAGTCGTTTCTCATCCGACTTCTTCTCCGTGATGTGAGCCAAAAATGCATAACAACCTTTCTTGATGTACTTCTCGGTTTTAATGCACGATATAATACTAAGTCTAGTTCCACTTCGCTCTCCGCGAACAACCAAAGTTTCACCGTTATAAGGAAGGTGAACAACTTTCTCATCACAAATAATTCTCGCTCGATGCCGAGATAACCAATCCATACCGATCACAACGTCGAAACTTCCAAGTTCTACAGGCATAAGGTCTATATTGAATGGATGGTTTAGGAAATTTATAGTGCAACCACGGATAATGGTGCTGGTGTTAACTAAAGATCCATCGGCTAATTCAACGATATAGGAAATGTCTAATGGGATTGGTTCTATGTTAAGCAAAGGTGCAAATGCAATAGACACAAAACTTCTATCCGCTCCAGAATCAAATAAAATGGATGCATAACGATTATTAACGAGGAACGTACCCGCAACAACATTCGGGTCTTCTTTGACATCGTCTCCTCCCATGACATAAGCTCTTCCTCGAGCCCTTCCATCTTGATTTCCAGTTCCTTGATTCTTCTTCTGTGGGCACTCACCCCTAAAGTGTCTAATTTCTCCACAGCCAAAACATGTTACCGGTGGCTTCTGATTGTTACCCAAGGTTGGAAATTTGCAATCTTTGATGTGATGACCAACCTTCTTGCAGTTACCGCATGCATTTGGGCAACGTCCTGGGTTATGATGCCTCTGACACCTTTCGCACTTGGGTAAATTACCCTCATATCCCCTCCTTTCAGTCGGTCCTGCAGCATAGGCCTTTGCCACTTCTTGTCTCTTAGGTGGCGGCTGAACAGCGTTTCCACCTTGGTTGTAATCGAACCTTCTCTTGTTGTTGTTATTGTTGTTTGGATTGTTGTTTCGGTTATTGGGATAGTTGCGGTTCCGATTGTTGTTATAGTTGTTGTTGTTCCGAGTGTTGGTGTAGTTGGTGTTGTTTGATCGGTTATTGTTGTTGACAGCAGATTTCCCTTTGACTACTTGGACCATGAGTTTCTGAGTTATATGAATAGCCTCTTCCATTGATTGAGGGTCGAAAGAAATCACATCTCCTCGAACACTTTCAGGCAAACCACCAACAAAGTTTTCCATCTTTTTCTCATCATCGGGAACCATAGTCGGACATAGTGCAGCCAACTCTTGAAACCTCCTGAAATAAGTCTCAATGTCATCACCTTTGGTCACAAGCTCATAAAATTCCGTTTCCATCTTTTGCACCTCAGTACGAGGGCAAAACTTCTTTGTCATCAATTTCTTGAATTCCTCCCAAGTAAGCTTGTGAGCATTTTCCATACCAATCGGCTGAGCATACGAATTCCACCAAGACATAGCTTCATCAAGAAGCATACCTGTAGCAAACTTCACCTTGCTAACTTCCGGGCATTCACACATGAGAAAAACATTCTCAGTCTTTTCGAACCAGCGGATTAGAGCAACCGCTCCTTCAGTGCCCTTAAATTTGACGGGATCACTAATCTTGAAATCTTTCCATGTACATCCACGCCTAGCAGTGGGTGGTTCAACGACCTCGGTATTAGAAGCAGCCTCAGCAGCCCTTGCAGCAACCTCAGCTCTCTCAACCTCCAGAGCTTCTGCAATACTATCCCTGACCAACTTGCGGATAGCGGCCTGAGTCATAGTGGGGGTTTCCTGTGCAGTCTTACCCTTCCTTGGTGCCATATTTCTGATAAATCATAATGGAAATAACCATGAGAAAAATCATAATAGAAATAGTCATCGTACCAAAGATATACACCCACAACATGTATATAAATATACAACCACAACAAATATGAATACAACCACGACATGTACGAATACAACCACAATCTGTGTCGATACAACCCAACACGTACGAATACAACCACGACATGTGTATATACAACCACAACCTGGATAAATACAATAATAACAAAGAGCAACCACGAAACATCACAAATATAATCACAACACATGAATATAATACATGAAAATTTCGGTCTACATGGACCGATATAATATATAGCACAACATTTCCACATAGTAGAGTCGCACTTGATAATATTTGTTTGTACAACAATCAAAAGATTATAAGTTCTTGAACTATGTCCCACATCCCGGGACTAGGAAAATAATACAAGCTAATATATAATACCAGTCTACGTCTAGGCTCCTCCCGGTGCTCTAGATGGTCCAGGCTCTCCCCTCAAGCGGCGAATCTCATGATCCATCGCCACCACAATCTCCTCAAGATGCTCAAGTCGTAACTGAGAAGAAGCATCCCTACGCTCCAAAACAACTACCCTCTCTCGAAGCAGTGTCAACTCATCTACCTGCTCCCACTGGGTCTCCTGTGTCGCCTGAGCTCGATCTCGAATCTCAGGTAACTCATCCCTAAGTAGCTCAATCTCCTCCTGATGCCTCAACTGTCGTGCCTCTAGTCCATGGTAAGACACATCAATACTAACTCTGCCCTGAACCAAATCCTCAACCTGCTCCTCAACAGCCTCAAGTCTAGTGGTAATGATCTCATCAACTCGATACCCCAACCTATCTACTTGCTCCTGCTGAGCACCCATCTGATCCTCTAATGTGACAGCTGTAGGGCTCCTAGCCGCAGCAGCTCTAGAACTCTCACCTATGTGGTACTCTGGTAGTGGTGAAAAGTCATCAGTCTCAGTGGTAAGTGAATCTGGAGTGGTAAGCCTTGCACGCTTCCGAAGCGGCAAGAGTGAGGTAGGCATAGGAGTAGTAGTGGGTAAGGCTGGTGGTGGTGGTGTAGGCACAATAGGACTCGGGAGACTCCTATAAGTAGATGTAGAAATACGAACCCTCTTCCTAGGGCCCTGAACAGTCTTCTCCCTAGGAAACATAAGTCTCGGCTCTGAATGGACAGTAGTAGTAGGAGATGATGGTATGTCAGTAGGTATAGTAGGATGGACATGGGGAGTAGGAGCCGTCTCCTCCTCCTCGAAAGGTTCGGTATCATCATCTGACGCCAAAAGTGGCAACTCAGGTGTAGGAGAAACAAGTGGTGAAACAGCAGTAGAGGACACAGAGTCCTCATCATCAGAATCTGAGATGGTGTAAAGTATGACAGTGTCGGGATACGAAGACATGTCTCTGAGATAATCAAGGTGAAATAAATAAATAACTCGTATAATGGCATCACCAAAAATAAGTAAATATGCACTTATGATGAAATGATGATATGCTATGATAGTGTGGTTATAGTCTAGGGTCAATGATGCAACCTAGTTCGCTATAACCTTAGCTCTGGTACCAATCTGTCACACCCCCAAAATACCTGAATGGCAGCGGAATGGAATACCTGAGGGTGTAACGGATCATAGCACACAACCAGGATATATTGAACGACCTAAAGTGTCGTTTATAAAATACATCGTTTGATTCATTCAAAATAACCAAAGTTATAAAACATAGGTCCCAAAGTTAGAAAAGGTTTAAAGAAACAAGTTTAGTACAATCAAACGATAGTTCAAAGTGCATGAAATCCAAAAGTGACGCGTCAGCCTTGATACACAAAGTGACTCCATGCAATGCCATGAGAAATGCCTTAGATACCTGAGAAATACATTGCGAAAAACGGTCAACATAAAGTTGGTGAATAATCATAGGTTTATAAGAAATTCGTAAGTACATAAGCCACCAGTATATAGTAAAGTGACATATTGTCAAAAAGTTACATTGTCTCTTAAGCTCATGACACCGAAGCTAGACGTACTAAAATATGCCCCAAAGGAGTGTTTACCAGACACTCGTACTATATTAGACATGAAATGCATTCGTTTTCCTTATGGAGCAACCCAAACACGAATGGAGGAGTCACCCTCGATAGATCTATCCACTCACTCTCGCTTGGCAAAATAATTAACGGTTCATGATAATAAAGGGGACTTGCAGTGGTAGTACTAGCAACTTAAGCAATGTACGGAATTTAATACTTGGGCATGTACAAAAATAATAGTGCAATGTATTCTCCCCCGTGGGATTTAAAATCAAATAAGTACTAAAAACGGGGCTATGAAAACTCACCTCGAAATAATGGTACAAAGATGGTGCAATGAGGTGAAAGTAGTCGGGACAACGAGGCGCGAGCACTAGCCGCAACCTAAATGAATAACCATGATCTAACTTAGATCAAGCCGAAATGAAGTGAATGCACATGCACATGATACTCATACCACTCGTAATTTGAAAATACTAGTTATCGTCGTAGAAAAATGGTTTCCATACTTAGGAAAAATAATTCCATTTAGTGAAGTATATAACTTGTCATAATAACTCGTACCAAAGTTAGCGTTAAAATCCTTGTATTGAAAACCTTGAAATACGTCGTTAAGTCGTATAAGTATTCCCTCGAGTCGTACGTATTCGTTTGATAAGAAAATAGTCCTTAGTAATATTTACTAGAAAATATACCGTTTAACGCGTACGTTATTATTTTTATTTGTGTCCATATATATATATATATATAGTTTGACGATGTTAGAATGGTCATAACTTTGTCGTTTCAAGCTCGTTTTCCTTGTTCTTTATGTCCACGGATTCGTCTTTGTGTATACTAGTATATTTTAGACAACTCGGCTCTTTTAGGTTACGTTTAAGGCCTCAAAATACCCATCGTATTCTGCCCAACAGCAAGCAGTTTTCTGGAAAAGTAGTTTTCGTCGTCAAGTTTGCAAAAATCATAACTCCTTCGTTATAAACTCGTTTTAATCCATTCTTTCGCCTAAAGTTTCGTTTTTGAATGTATTTTCTAAATCTTTGGTCAAAACTTAGTCATCACTTACTGATTTTCCCACGAATTTAAAATAAGGACAGTAGGTATTTCAAAAGTTCCAAAAATCATTTCCAAGTCTCTAAACTAGTTCCATCCTTCACCAATCCACTTTCAAACACCACAAGACTAATCTAATCCTACCATACACCTTCTTAGGGTGTCATGGGTCCTAAAATATCATCAAACCACTAGGTCTAACAAGAGTTTCATATGTTTCCATTTTTAGGGCTTCAAAGTTAAAATATACAAAATGAAGTGGTACAAGTTGATACATGTGTAAGATCTTATAAGAAAATTATATGAACATAATAATAACTTGTAAAAATCATAAAAATGAGTTTGTATACTTACTTGGTGGTTTAGAGAGTTTAGATGATAAAAAGCTTACTAATCCTTGAGTTTTTATTTCAAAACTCTAACAAGGATGATTATACAAACTAGTTTATGAAATGATCTTGTAAAATTTTTCTTCCTTGCTCCTTGTCTACCCCAATTCGAACCAAACTACCAAGAAAAGAGAGAAAACTAGCTAAGTTGTAAGTAAAAATGATTTTTATGTGAAAATGGGTTAAGAAAGTTTATTATATACTTGGACAATTGGGTTGGTGTGCATTAAATTAGTTTGGTGAGGCATTTAAAGTGTGAAGACCATGGGGGGGGGGGGGCTTGGCCGGTTTTGGTGAGGGAAAAGGGGAAGGGTGTTGGGTGATTAGTTAGTAAATATTAGTGTTAGTGATTAAGTATAGTTAGGTTAGGTTTAGGTTTAAAGTTTAATCGGGTACCGGGTTTGTTAAAAATAAGTTTTGTTGAAGTTATTCGGGACGTAATAAAGTTATAAAAGTTGTAAAAATAAGTCGGGTACAAGTACGGAGAGTTAGGGTGATTATCGTTCAATTTTGATGAAAACCGTCGTTATTAAGTTAAGCGTACGATACGTATTAGTTAAATTCCCAAAATACCGGGTAAATTAATATTATAGTTTTTATATTATAGAAATGAGTATAAAAACGTATTAGGTTCATAATCGGGAGTGTCGGACACGTTAGACACTTTTATAGCTCGCGTATTAGCGTTTATTGAAATAAACGTACGTAATTCGTTAATCGTACCAAAAGTAGTAATTTAGATATCCTACGAGTGGAATAGTATGCACGTGCCCTAATGATGACATGCAGACTATTTCTAGTCCGTATGAAGTGTCCCTGACAATAATGCATGAATTCGCTCCTGAACCAATACGGTTACGCGAATTTGAACACTCGTAAACTAACTTTACGATAACATGAATAATGCACATGAATAGTAGTTTTCTCCCGGAAATGAATAGTGTCATGTGAATAGTAAAATTTCTGAATATGTCTCGGAATGTCAAATTGACCTCAAAAACGATGAATAGTGATCGATGAATAGTAATTTGTGAATAGTAGAATATCGAAGTTTGGAAAAATGACCTGAAATTGTGGGTTGTGACAGCAAATCACCTATTATAAGAGGGCAAAATTTATCATTGATTTGATAAAATACCTCTTTTGTTAAGCTTGTGTGTCATGAGGCTTGGTGCAATATCTATAAGGAAATGTATGTTTTCAACATATATTTAGATACAGCTGTATGGGAATTTGACCATACTTGAATTGTATATCTGATTAAATTAGCATCATGAGTTTCCAGCTCATGTTAGGATGATTGATTCCTTTTTTGAATTTGATTGAATATATATATGATTTATTCTGTGATTAAAATCAATATTACCAAATACTTGTTCCATAATTGTTTGTATTTATCATTACCAAATATTCTTGAAATCTATCAAAATAAATGGTTTTCTATAAAACTCTATGAACTCACCAACCTTTATGTTGACACTTTTAAGCATGTGTATCTCAGGTAATTTAACGGAGCAGGACAAGACACAGAGTGGGCATTTATTACTCTGATAAATTAAAATGGTGTAAAAATCAATTATGTCATTCTTTTAAACCTTTACATCTTTTAAAAAGATTTTAAATCAAATGGTTCAAGCTTAAATTATTTTCTGCTGCTAGAAACTTAAATTTGGGGGTGTTACAGATTGGTATCAAAGATACAGTTATAGAGAATTAAATGTTTTCAAACATTAAAACTATAACTACATTTTCAAAATAATGATTTTACACCATAACATTTTATGTCATTCGTGTCTGCAGACTGCCATGCTCAATACTTTATCTTTTATCAAAAATATTATTTGAATGACTAACTTTCAAAAAGCTTCTTTTAAGCTGTTTTATGAGATTATAACTTCGATCCTCCCCGTAACACCCAAATTATTTTCCGCTGCTACAAACTTAAATTTGGTGGTGTTACAGATTGGTATCAGAGATACAGTTATAGAGAATTAAATGTCTTCAAACATTAAAACTATAACTACATTTTCAAAATAATGATTTTACACTATAACATTTTATGCCCTTCGTGTCTGCAGACTGCCGTGCTCAATACTTTATCTGTTGAGATTATCTTACATGCTTAATAGTTACTCTTACACAATAATTATTTCATCTGTACTGTTATACTTTTAACATACAAAATCCTCATAAAATATTATTCTCGGTTACTACTGTAGCATGTCTTCAGGAACTCCCGTGAATGTCAAAACAAATATCCATAATACTAATACCTCATCTATCAATAAAAATTCTCCGAATACTGAAGATCCTTACGTACAAATATCAAAATCCCAACATAATATAGAACTCACTCCGAGATCACCTACATCGTCACCTATTCATTCACCTTCACGTCAAAAACTCAGGAGAGCTACCGAATCATATGAAGATTTGATTGGTGGCCAGGCAACATTCGAAGTTGGACAAGGTTCAAGCCAAGGGATATCATGGAAGAATGTTGAGCCAAATTCTCCGTTACTTTATACTTCAGATTCCACAATACCAGATTATCCAAATACTTTATCCTCACCTAACTCTCCCGACTACGATTAAGCACTCCTGAAACAATATGGAATCTTATTTATCGACAAGCCGGCATATTGGATGCTCACACTGAACAGCTAAAAGGGTTACGACCAACTCAATTTGAATGGTACGACCGTAACCTTGACGCATTGTTCAAAAGGGCAGATGCTGAGAGGCGAACAACGTGTGAGTTAGGAATAAAGATTAATGAAATAAAGGACAACACCAACCAGGAACTTGGAAGTTTGGACTCCAGGGTTCGTTGTGCAAGAAGAGAACACGGTCATACACATGTAAGAATTGGAGATATTGAAAGAACCTTATGGATGGCCAGAGATGCAGCCAGAAACCAGGGTCAAAAGATTTCCGCATTAGAGAATATGTTGGCAAACCAAATGAACATGTGTCAAGAACATTTCTCAAACATGGAAGCTGCACAACTTGAACTTGAGAAAGAAGTTAGATATTTACGTCAGAGGCGTAACTAATCTTAAGTTTACAAGTTTCCTTGTTATTCCTACTAAACCGAATAGATTTGGTTAATATTTCATGTAATGTTCAATAAATCTGAAACTTCAGAACGTGTAATCAAAACATATTGTATAATAACATCCTTTCTGTTATATCTTTATGTTATGAATCAATCTTTTCTTTCGTATCAATCGTGCATGTAATGAATCCTCATATCTTCATGCAAAAATCTCATCATTTGTTATTTTCTTGAATAACCAAATGATTCTATACAGATCAATAGAGTATTAATAAAAGATCTTGTATCGTTTATCTTGCAAAAACAATCATACAAGTTATTAATATTCTGTTTACCTCTATAGTATTATTCAAATCTGCCGTAAGATTTCTTACAAATTGTTAAGATTTCTTAAACTTACCATAATTAACCTAAAACTTTAAGAATCGTCTAAATACCAATTTTTGAAAAGGAATGTAAAGAATGAAGAAAAGATAATTAAACTTCAGTTTTAATAGACAAGTCGGTTTGTTCCTTAGTAATCCCATATCAAGAGTTGATCATTGATAAATGATACAACAAAGACATATCTTGAAATTAGATTACAGTAGGGAGTCAATTCAGTCTATCATCAATGAAATAATTAACTTCATTATTTAAATTATTCTGATATTATATGGATTCAAATGTTGAGTTTCATTTATGTTCACAAAAAATGGACAACATGAACAATGCATATCAATCATTATCAGAAATCACCATGACTCCTGGACCTATCCAGAAATTGGTAAAAGACATAGTGTCGGTGGTATTAGAAGGGACTACCGTAGTTTATCCGAGAAGAGAGACGGGTATACTTGGTAATCAACACCCTGCAAGTTTCATGAAGTATAGGCCACCTCACTTAAAGATTCAAGAAGGAATGATCAAACCTACCATCAACCATCATCAATGAATTAGGCACGGGGTTATACCAAATGGAAATAATCAAAAGAGGAAACTCCCCGAGATAGGAACCATCAACCTCATCTACTGCAACGTCATCAATGCTCAAGACCGTTATCGCAAACATCTAGAAGATCGTATGGAGTATCAACGTCAGCTGGAACACAATCAGAAAGCTAATAGAAATTGTCTCGTCACACCTGTTACTGGAAGTGGTTATCGTGGAAATCTACCCTGGTGTCAAAAATGCAACCAACATCACACCGGAATCTGTAGGGTTAAATGCACGAAATGTCAGAAGACAGGTCACCAGGCAATTAGCTGCAGGACTAAGGACAGGAAAGGACAACCAACGACAGTAGTATGCCACGGATGTGGTGGAAAAGGGCATTATATGAGTCGATGTCCAAACTACAATGTTAATTGGAAAGCCAAGACCTTTACAAGAAAATGAAGAATCTTTAAAGACCTTGATAGTATAAAGGGAATGGCAACTAGATTTACACAGATGAATAAATTTCTGTTGTAGATAAATAAAATCTAGTTTAAAATTTCCTAAGTTGTATCTCTTTCTTGTATTTCACTTCAAGTTACGATGGATATAACTTAAGTATAACAATAATCTTTCTACTGCGAAAAATCTCCCTTGTAATATTTCCATAATAATGATAATCTAAGTTAATTTCAATTTCTGTCTCATAAAAAAAAATAAAAAAAATATATATATACTATATTTCTGATTTATAGTATAAATCCTAAAATTTTCCACTTTATTTTACAAAGGAATTACGTGTTCTATTATAAAAACAATACATTGAACAACCCACAATAAATACCTATCTCATCTCATCACCATTATGATAAGAAATCAACAAAAGTACAAGCAAGAAAACAAAAATAATTCACAAAGACTGATAAGAAAACTCCAAATAGCGAAAATTTTATTAAAATCCATAAAAGTTAATACATAAACAAATAATTAGCATCGGAAGTGCTATCGTTACAATTATTACAATATAAACAAAGGAATCTTCAATAGGTTGATCCGCTATGGCAAATAAGACTCCCACCAACAAAACAATAGCAAGAGCCACCACAGGATGAATCACTTTAATTATGCTGAAAATTAAATATAAACAAAATATTAAAAAAACAATAATGAGACAAATTCTTAAAAACAAAACGAGTTTTATTCCTTATTCGTTACAAGTACATATAAACATAACAAGAACTTAATTTAAAACAACCCTAGCTCAAGATTTTACCCCCAAATCTTGTCGACGGTAATGGCTAGGATAGTGAGGGGTACGACGAACATCAAGATCGCGACCAAGAATCCAAAGTCTTCATCCGGAACATATGCTAAGTAGATAGCGGCAAGGACGACATACACAATCGCTAAGATGGTTACGAGATGCGGCATTTTGAGATGGAAAATGAGAGGAAAATGGTTGATGAAAGAAGCGGAAATTGAAAGTGGTATATATAGGCTAGAATATAGCCATTGGGGTACTATTCCCGACCGTTGGACACTATACACTAGCCGTTATTTCACTATTCATGACCACTATTCTCAATATTCACAACCCATAAATACGTCAGTTACCTTGTCTTGTTTGGTACAAGTAAATCTAACTGAATCACGTTTCCTTAATTTTAGGAATAAAAATCTCTCGACAACCTCTGTTCAAAAATTCTTTACTCAAGCAATCACACTAAATTTGAATTTCGGGAAGAAATTCAGAATGACATGTGGGTACTATAAAACCTCGTAAAAATCCTTATAATTAATAAACGTTTAATTATATAGTAATCTCTGTCATTATTGTAATCACCATTTTTATGGGGAAATTTAAAATTTTCTTAGTGTATTAAAATGGTCACGATTACGATATTGCAAAATTCACCAAACGACAAAACAAGTTCTCGACACGATTAACAAAATATTAATAAATCACTAATCCTAATTAATAAAACTAATTATAAACCAAACGGGCCTTAATAAAATTCCAGCCCAAACTCATCCCTCGTTCACTATTCATCGGCCCAAGGCCAAAGCCCAAAATTTCTTTTATTATTTCCAAAACAGTCGACCAACCAAGCTCCAAAACGCCTCGCGTATTCCAAATTTTTACACACGACACCTATATATTTTTGCACCATCTCGTTCACCACCTAGCCAAATATTAGTGTGTCAAATCCCAAGTTCGTTGGACGACGTTTGATACGTTTTTAAAAGGCAAAGTGATCGAACCATAATCAACCCAATCGATTCATAAATCACTCAAATCTTAACCGTTTTGATTCCCGTTTGTTCCTACAAGTTCCAAATAATAATTCTAAGATGATTTCATGTCCAAATATCAAAGATGATCAGTTACATTCAAGTTATACACGATTTCACAAATCGTGTATGGGTTAAATTGGTTGTCGACAAGCATACATGAGTCACCAAACTTTCCCCTCAATTCAAGCTCTCACATTTCAATATAATATGTTAAAATCTCATACTAGGAGTTTAAGTTACTGACAAAGAATAGTTACTATGTTTCCTTGAGTTATTTCGCACCATACGAATCATCCAAATGATATATATATATACGTTTCATGCATGCATCCGTCCTCAAAAATTCTCATACATCTTCAAAGCTTTCTTTCCTTCTAAAAACTACTTCTAAGTGACATAAGTCGATTACTAAATTGTTTGGAAGCAAGAAAAGGGATATCGAGTTTAATATATATGTATAACGTTTGGGTTATACGTTAGACGAGATTTTCTTGTGTTCCATCCTTTCCCTCTCGACTCTCCACCACCTAAAAGGTGTTGTAAGTTGTTTCCTACTCGTTTCTATCAAATTCACACGTTAAACATATCACATGCATCATATTTATGTTTTATAAATCGTATATAAGCTTAAGGTATATATTTACGTATGTATATATTTGTATCAACACAAACGTGGCTAGCCTCTATCTTGGAAGGCTTAGGAGTCACGTAGCACACATATTTCACGATAGTTTTTACCTCACATGCATGTTACGAACTCATTTTGAACTATACTCCAACGTATGAAAACTTTATAAATACTTAGAAGATATTCCAAGTCTTCAACATCTATAAAAACGGGCCATGTAGCCAAGAAACGCACGTATACCTTGAAATCTAACTTAACGAGTACCATATATTTTTACACGACCTAATAGACCATCTAGAAAACTACCAATTTCATTTATATAACATGTAAAAATAATTACGTTTCGACACCCAAATCAGTTCATTTTGAATCGACAAAAACAAGAATTTTTCAAAACTTAGTTAATAAAACTAATTATGTTCGAGTGGGCTTATGCAAGGCCCAACAAGAAATTAAGAACCGTAAGCCCACTAGGCCCATATGAAACATTTTTAGAATCACAAAAGTAGCCCAAGTTCAGGCCCAAAATATTTTTCATGCCCTCGCCTCTAAATTTATAAATGGGCTTTTGAATTTGGCTCGTTAAGGCCCATAGGCTAGAAAAATAAGCTTTTAATCAAATAAGCAGTTAACATAAGCTTATTACCAACTTAAAAAGCCACGGACAATTTTACAAAATTTCTATAATCATTTTTGTAATTTTGGACTAAAAATGTAACACGACGACACTTAGGAGGACTAAAACTGTCAAAGACTGAAAAGTAGGGACTGAAAATGTAAAAATAGAATCTATAGGATAAAACTTGATATTATTTAATATTCCAAGCTTAGAATGTTATTTTGGACAAGTAGTGGACTATAATTGTAAATTAGATACGAAAAGGACTAACGATGTAACGCTAATGCCGTTAGTATAAAAAGTGTAAAAATGGAAAAAGGACAAGGACTAAACATAATCTATTTGACATTCTTATTTATTTTCTATTTTCGTAAATTTATTCCGTATTGCATTTAAACTTTCGTTTTATATATATATATATATATATATATATATATATATATATATATATATATATATATATATATATATATATATATATATTATATAATAGTTAACGTAACGTTAATAATATATATAACGATATTTCAAAAGTTAATATTTTTACTTACGATTAAAAAGGTAAAACTTCGATGGATATTTTAAATAAAATATTTTATCATATCATGCATGACATAATAACTACACTGCACATCATCTATTCGTAATAACGAATAAATATTATTCGTTATTCGTTCGTATTTATCAAATAGTATTTGGTCAAATTCTCAGATAAATTTTTTTATCAGGTTTCGTGTCAAAGACGTTTCCATAATCATTCCCATAAATCTCATCCTCCTTTACTTTTCATCATTTCCGTATCAATCGAGGTGAGTCATAGCCCCATTTTCAATACTTGTTTTTAACTCATTGGGGGAGATACATGCTTACATATACTTTGATAAATTGATAAGTATATGAATAAAATACATGATTCAAATCAATTTCCTAATTGATATTTATTTAATATGGTTTGTGATTTAAGATGTGATATATACAATATTTGACAAAATACTTAAATGAAATACTGATACTCATATGATAATACTTGCAATTTGATTATTGTGGTATGTGATATATATATTTTACTGATGAATTACTTGACTGAAATACTGATACTCATATGATAATGTTTCCAATTCGATTATTGTGGTATGTGATATACATGTGTTACTGGCGAAATACTTAAACTGAATTACTGATACTCAGACGATAATATTCCCAAATTGATTACTGTGATATGATACTTGATTTTTTGATGCTATCCTGAATGATCTCATTATTATCTTGATATTGCCTAAGTTACCTTATCGCCATAAAGTCCCTTAATCATGATTCATGAGCCATTAATCACTGTTAAGTGAGCGCGAATATAGTGAACTGCTTCGAAACCTGTTAAGGATTAACCTCCTGTAACACTAATACTTGACGGAATGCCATTTGCAAATGGTTAGTCGTATTAGTCGTGATACACTATATTCGTAGACAAATAGGAATTGGCAAATCACCTATTATAAGAGGGCAAAATTTATCATTGATTTGATAAAACACCTCTTTTGGTTAAGCTTGTGTGTCATGAGGCTTGGTGCAATATCTATAAGGAAATGTATGTTTTTAACATATATTTAGATACAGCTGTATAGGAATTTGACTATACTTGAATTGTATATCTGATTAAATTAGCATCATGAGTTTCCAGCTCATGTTAGGATTATTGATTCCTTATTTGAATTTGATTGAATATATATATATATATATATATATATATATATATATATATATATATATATATATATATATATATATATATATATATATATATATATATATATATATATGATTTATTCTGTGATTAAAATCAATATTACCAAATACTTGTTCCATCATTGTTTGTATTTATCATTACCAAATATTCCTGAAATCTATCAAAATAAATGGTTTTCCATAAAACTCCATGAACTCACCAACTTTTGTGTTGACACTTTTAAGCATGTGTATCTCAGGTAATTTAACGGAGCAGGACAAGACACGGAGTGGGCATTTATTACTTTGATAAATTAAAATGAAGTAAAAATCAAATATGTTATTTTTTCAAACCTTTACATCTTTTAAAAAGATTTTAAATCAAATGGTTCATATTTTATCAAAAATATTATTTGAATAACAAATAACTTTCAAAAAGCTTCTTTTAAGCTGTTTTATGAGATTATAACTCCGATCCTCCCCGTAATACTCAAATTATTTTCCGCTGCTACAAACTTAAATTTGAGGGTGTTACACTAGCGAGTAGTGACGGGTTCAAGGAACATTTTCTCTCAGCCGCCATAACAAACAAATTAAATTAGTAATGATTTACGTATGTTTTGGAACATTATTTTGCTAATTGGCGCAATGTACGACCAAAATCGAAGGAGATCCCCTGGACCAAAACGAATGTAATTCTTGGACGTTGGAAAGTCAAGTCAACCAACTACTAAATTGTCACATTAATCATTCGAACACGTTGGTCATTAACTCATTTTTAATCATCATCCATTATTTATACGTTGTACTAGCTAACTTAACAATCAAAGAAAATTGAACATGTTGCTCATTTTCAATCATCATCCTTTATTTGTACTAGCTAACTTGCTCACAATATACATCTCATAATGTTCTTACTTAACATAATAATACTAGCATGTAACAACTTTAAGCTTATAAGCAGTGGCGGAGCTTGCTTTATTTTTTTAAGAGTGCTGAAATGTAAAATAAGAGTGCCGAAATGTAAATCATGAAACTTGAGAAGGCCCATTCATAATTTATCTTTATAATATGTAATGTTAATTGTTTATTAGCGTAAAGCTATTTTATGTTGAGATGAAAAATTTTAGGAGTGTCATAGCCTTTTCTAGTCTTCATGAAGCTCCCTCCATTGCTTATAAGTGATTATGTCGATGTGAGACTATTGCTACAACGATACTAAATGATCATTTCATAAACAAATTAAGAGATAGCACATTTTGTATAGTTTTTGTTTGATATACTCGTAACATTTTTTTTTTTTTTTTTTTTTTTTTTTATAAACTACTGTAAAAAGTTTCTATAAGAAGATAATCTTAGACCATTTTCAACCATTGTATGTAAAGTTGCAAACCACTAAATTCGTATTTAAGAATGGAGCATTAAAACTCACCTCCAATTATGTTTCAAATTTGAAGAAAATTTTGAAGCATTGCTCAAAATTAGATCACTATCATCCTTAAAAAATATTATTATTACATTTTTAAAATCTTTTGGTTAGTATTGGAACATTAGTTTAGATTTTTCAATTAATTTAATACAAATATGGTTGAATTTAAGGTTAGGAGAAAATAGCTAGAGATTAACTTGTTTTGAAGGATGAATGTAACTAAAATATGATTTTTTTTATTATTATTTTTTTTAACGTTGATAATTTATAAAGTACGGAGATAGAGTTAGTATAACATATGTTATCTAAAAGCATAAAGTTAATCAAGAATATGTTTTATACCTTAACAATGTAGATTGATTTAGAAGGAATGAGAATAGATTGGGCAAAGATGCCGGCGGTTGCGAGTGAGTCAATGTAATTATGTAAATCAAGTGGGTCGGCAATTAGTACTTCCCACTTAAAAGAAAAAGGCAAAAGAACATGGGACTAATGTCTAGGATAAGGACATTAATCAGATCTCAATCAAATATTTGCTATCTTTAATTTTGTTCTTTCTGTTATTTGACTATCTAATCTTTGATTAGTTAGTTATGTATAGGTGTTAAAATCAATCGACATGTGAAATAGTAATTAAATATGTCATATACAAATCAAGAGGTGTAGTAATAAATAGCATAAAACGAGCTGAATAACAAGTCAACGCTATGTTTTTTTTTTTTTTCCTCTTCTTCTCTCTCTTTTCTCTCACAACAGAATTTCATTACGAGAGTCTAGCAAATAAGCCAATTAACCCACGAAACTTTACATTTTTTGTTCCGATAGGCTAGCCAAAAAAAACGACAACAAAATAATATTATCTAATATATCTCTTTTACGCATCCTTTCGACATCAAGCAACACAAAATTTCTGAACCGCCAAATCATCCGACGCAAAATTTTCTCACAAAATTTCACGTCAAATTTACCAACTTGACTCACTGAAATTAGTCAATTATTGCATACTACGAGTAATATTATTGGTGCAATTTATAATAAGATTTCCTATTGGTGGATAGTAGCCAATAAGTTTAGCTTAATACTTATTATGAAAGGTCAGAAAGGATAAATAGCAAGAATTCATGATGTTTGCATGGATCTTCCTATTATGCTCCTAATCATTTTCAGAACAGATTCATCAAACACTACTATAAGTATATATTACTATCACTACTATACATTAACACATAGAAAACATAAGTGCCCTAAATCCTGTTGAATTGTTTACCAATGGGCTTGTGGTCCACTGGGCATGTCTTATTCAGTTAAGCGTGCCTAGCGGAGAGTAGTACCGGTTTGGGTGACCAAACCGGGAAGTCCTCCCTTGTGGACCACTGACCTGTCGGTACGATTTCAAAGTCCTTCAATGAAGGTTTCAACCCACAAGGGTTCGAATCTGGAGAAGACAGGGTTTACTTCAATTTAAGTGTCGTGCCTTCGGGCGGCTTAAGTTGAAGGTTTTCCCCCTATCGGGTTTCAAATTGGACTTGGATTTCCCAAATGAAAGTCAATTTTCAAAAAAAAAAATTGTTTGCATATTGTAAAGTATTCTACCTAGTACAAAACTTCCATTCTTCAGTATTATATAATGCACCCTTTTAATCATGCTGGTTTTAAATATGAATGATTGAAGTGTTATAGTGTTATGCTATTCCTTTATTAATTTGTGCTGATTGATGATGTGGTTTTTGGCTTTGCTTCATATTGCCGCAAAAACTGAGATTACTATTTTTCGTTTTAATTTCCGCCGAAAGTGAAAGCAAAGATACACTCCACACCATACACACGTGACACGTCATTTTCCATATCTGAGGTGTACATTGCAATATGCTGATTGGGATCCCATAATCTAAATCATTCACACCAAAAAGATTTCCATTTCTTTCCTGTTTTCACAAGATTCAAAGGTTCCATTTTCATTATGTTTGCATGTCAAAGTTTAAGGTTGGTTTGAATAATTTAAAATTTGAGGTTTTGTCACTTTTGTGTACAGTAAGTTTTAAATAATGAGAGACCAAATTAGTTTTGTGATACCACGATTATTAACTAGTCATGGATTGTTATGATATATCTTTTCAAAAGCCTCATACGATGACGAATTTCACTTTCTTGTATTTGGTTTTTCCGAACAGAGTTAGGAAATGAGAAGGGTGAGAAAAAACTACAACCACACATTTCAGATTTACCTATAAAAAGAGATGTATTTTTTTTTTTTCATTTTTTTAATTTTAACTTTTATTTGAAATGTGTAACTGAAAATCATTTTTATTCTTTTCATTTTTTTTTCATCGGATCCTTTCCTTCCTTAACATGTATAAGATTTCTTAAGAGTTAAGACCCGCCGCAATGCGATAAATCCTATCGATAAGCACTTGCTGTCAGCCTGTAAAAGTTTTGAGGTGTTATTTCTACTTCTGTAAAGTCGTCTTTCAGGCAATAAGTTAGTGTGTTATCATTCATCAAAGTTACAGTAACTAATTTATCATCATTGTAATTAAAAAAACCTTGTGAAAATAAGTAAATAATGCTTAAACTTGTACAATACTCGTACATAAAATGTTACTTTTGGTGCTACGATGCTAAATCCATCTTATTTTACAAGTCAAAACGCTTATCATTGTAATTTACTACAGTATCTAAATACTTATCTTTTCTTTGACGTATGTTTTTGTTTAATAATACTTTATAGCATCATCATGAACCATATATCATGGCGATAAGGTAATGATATAGTTACGAAAGTATGCTATTAAACAAGTAAAATAATCTTATTGGATCAAACCCAATGATATGTTGATTTTTATGACACAATCATAATATCACTATTACTAACTAGCGTGATGTTTAATTAATCAACTGAGACAAACATGCTTTCACTATGATTACATCAAATAATTATGTGAAACACTGAAAACCCCAAATGGGTTGTATATATATACTTACATTCGTACTTTTTATATCAATATTTTTTTGAATGTATACTTGTGTCTCTTAATAAATCAACTTTTATATATATTAAAAAAGGTAGGGACTTATTTATTTTTAAACTAGTAATGGACCAAACATACATGTCCCATTGTCTTTGAAAACAAATACAGGGAACATGTTGGGTCGTGGAAGGATTGTGCTGATGATGGTCGATGGAATAACAAAAGAAATTACAATTTTAGTGCAATCATTCGTGAATACATATACGAGATTTAATTTAACAGATTATATATTCTTGTTTATTCCTTATCTTAGATGGCTAGTAAATTAATCGGGTAGCCGTAGCCTATGCTGTAAAAACATCTGTGTGTACGTTCATCGCTCCTTGGGAGCTAATCTATGGAAGACGGACGCAGTTTTGTGGGGTTTTGACGATTACCTAAAGAATTGAGTCCTTTAATCTCTTGAGCTGACACGGTTTTTCTAAATGCTCATATATTAGACCTTGTTTTGATGTTGTTGCCCGAAGTACGTTAATTTCACAATTTGGGTTTGCTTTTGTTGAATGATAATAAACTCCGTGAAAGATATTGTATTACTGATATGTATTTATAATACATTACATATAAGATAATAGACACCTTAATAGACCCAAAGCCCACAATCGGGCTTGGACCTACTAATTTATTGTCTAATAGCTTTGACATGAAACGGCCGAGAAAATATACGTCTATTGATTGGCATAAATATTTTCCGCATTCATGTATGTTTTAGCTAGAGTCCCTCATTTATGCAATAAGGTTAAAAAATAAAAAGGGTGTTAAGTTGTTACATTGTTGCAACTTGCAAACATGGACATAATACGTAACACGAACGTACTTAACATACACTATTTTATTGTCTATTTACTAAGAGATACATGTAACCTTACACCATTGACTGTACACTAAGTAATACATGGTCGACGCACTTTTGACAAGAAGGTATTATATTTATAGTTATATACATAACTTTGATGGAATAACTATACATTAAGATTAATGATTCTGGTGGTAACAAAGTTATGATGAGACGGATTAAGTTTTTACATCTGCCCATTATATATGTTTGTAGCCTTGTTTCATACTTCTTGTCTCGTGTGACTAGGTCATAGGATATCGACCTAGTCTTGAGAGCAAGTGGGCGTGTATGTGGTATACGTACAAAAACTAGGAACTTTCACTTACAATTTGTATAACAATCTATTTATAAAACAATGGAGTAAATGATGCTCTTAAAAAAAATGAAGTCTTTTCTCTATTAACTTTTGAAACAAAATAAAATGGCATCTCATCTATGTTCATACATCATATCTTTGAAAAGTAACCATCGTTTTACTATAATGTTTCGAGTATCTTTTAAGTTTTGATATTCTAAGCTTTTCACATGCTGAATCTGAAATGGTAAAGCTGGTCCCTTGCCTTCTCTTTCAAGTAACCTCACTCTTATCTCTTAAATATTGAACTATATTATTGTGTTTTTTTTTTTTTTTTTTTTTTTTTTTTTTTTTTTTTGGAACAAGAAATATATTCATAGTTAAGTATTAAGAATTTATTCCTTCGTATTATGCTTTATGCATGTACTATTTGGATCGGATCATCTAATCGAAACTCTTTGTATAGCGACATCTACTACTAGGCCAAATGATACATGCCATTTCAATATCAAAATACCATTTTATGTCGGACACAAAAACTTAAGTCTACAAGAAAGGTATGGAAATATTTATTGATAGCGGATGAGAGTTTTGGCCCTTTATCTAAAACTCATACGACCATTACAGGCCAAAAAGGCCAACGCCTGTGACATGATTCACGTAGAGAACTAATCTCCAAGCAACGACTAACTAAGGTCACATTAAGCTTTGCTTGGAGAACCAATCTCCATGCAACAACTGGCATGGCATAAAAGTAATGTGTCGAGCAGTTCGTCGTGACATCTTGACAGTATGTCGTACGAAGATTTCCATGATGCTAAGAGCAAAAAATATTACGCTACGTGTCATTATTATCTCCTCCATGAGATGATACTCACGTGTGTCTATTAGACCGTTGGATTACATCCACGGATCACGCGACCGTAAATGCATCTCAATAAATATACATGCGTTTCATGTTAACAACCAAGTTCATCTTCTCAGTATTACACACCCTAGTTGTATGAGTGTTACCCGGATTTTAAATAAACATTCTTATCTCGGGGTTACCACTCAAGGAAAATTGAACATACGACTAGCCCACTAACACAAAGTAAACTTATACTAATTCTTGCTTTACGTATCATACATACATAAACATTTATAAAATAACGCTTTTCAGGACAATAATTTAACGCATGTTAATTTTTTTTTTAATTTCTTATTTATTTATTTTTATTATTTTTTTTTCTTCTGGAAAACTCTGAATATTATTGTGTTAAGTACCACTTAAATATGTTTATAAAAGCAATTATACAATAAATAGTTTTTTTATGCTTATATAGATCAAAGGTGGGAATGAATTTGCTTAGATCTAGGGAAATAATTGGACAAAGATTGTGTGTCATCAAACTATCATGTTCTAATGGAATCATGATACCAAATAAATCATGTCCAAAACAAGAGTATTTGATGGGGTCTAAACTTCACATGGGTTGGTGTTTTATTGATAGTAGATCTAGATCACTCAATCAAGGTAGGAGGTGAGACTTTTTGAAACAGTTGGAATATTACCCTTACAAGAATGGTCCTAAAATCATACTTATCTCATTAGACCCCTTTTTAGACTACCAAAAACAAAATTATGTGATAAACGGCATAGTTGAAATTAAGAGAATTGTTGGGTCAATGGGAACTAGTTTGTTTTTACAACTTTGTAGTAGACACATATTGGTCAATGGACTTCATTTACTAATACCTAGAAAGTTTTATACAGATGATCTATCTTGTTGAAATATTGATACTAGCAACCTCAGTTTGTTGATCTAAACTTGCAAACGTTTTCCTTTAAATACGAAACACATGTCCACTTTTTTATTTTAGTTTGTTTTATATAAAAAATGTCGTCTTTCAAATGTCAAACAAATTCAAAATTTCAAAAAAGATAAAAGGTAGCAAGATTACTAGGCTTGTGTCTTAATGTATCACATGTGTGTAAGAGCTCTCGAACTAAACGGTTATGTATTCAAATCCTGATTAAGACATGTGAGATAGATTTGTGGTATAAATGTTGTGAGATAGTTAAAATTGCCGTTAACAAAAAAGGTAGCAAGATTTTATAAGTTGAGAGTGGACTAATTCTACTTGTCTAAAACAGTGTAACATCCACCATGAACGACTTATTAAGTACAATATTATACGGAGTAACCTTTGATGTAATCTTTTATTGACTTTACACAATTGAAGGCATGTATATCTCACCTACATGTTACAAACTACAAAGTCAAAATATATTAAACCTTAAATTAGCTACCCACCATATAACTTGGGTAGGTCAACAACCACAATTTACATGGTGAAAAGGATTGAAGAGTAGAAGAGATAATGAACTACTCATATTGCCATTAGATCAATCATATAACTTGTGTCAGTTGACTTGAACACCATACCATTAACTTATTACGTCTAAGCAAAGTATTTTGATACGAAATGGAAAGTTACACAAACTCAAATCGAACGTATATAATCGGGGCACATGTACTCAACTCATAATCATTTTAACAATATTGTAAAGCACAAAAACAAAAACATCATTATGGGTTTGATTAGTTTTGATGGAGATATTGTTGGGCTTGTGAGGATTATAAAGAAATATAAGAAAAAGGAAAGGGGATGTAACATGTTGGCTTGATTTGCGCAAAAGGGGATCCAGTAAAGCAAACAGTGTATTCGTATATCCAGTGTCGTTTTGTCGAAATGTTTATTGCTGAGCCTCTCCCTTAATTCTTCTTTCACCATCTATATACCAAATCGCATTTGCCTCTTAACATATTTTTATAATAATAATAATAATAATAATAATAAAAATAAAATGTTAGTGTGATACATATTTTGTATAATAGGCTTAATAATTTGTATTTTTCACTTAAAGGTTGTTTTAAAAACTACATTAACAATATTTATCGACCAATCAAATTATGTAGTTTTACACAAGTTAATTGTACATAATTTAATAGGTGTATTTGTTTAATATCTATATTCGGATATCTTAAAATTTTAATAGGAGATAGAGTTTAATCAGTAAGATAAGGATGAATTTAAATGATGTACATTCCCTCTCCCCTGAAATGCTCGTTTGCAAACCGCTTATTTTACAATCTATTTTGCTTACAAATGATTAACTAAAAAGATCGTAAAAGCAAGCTCATACACTCTCAAATAGTTTATCTTATGTTATAAAACACAAGTAATGCTAAACATCGCCTAACACTTTCACTATTTAAAGCACGATGTTACATTATTTAAAAGAAGTCAATTACAATATATTCTTGTAGGAAGCCATGCTTATGATTTTTTTTAACATGCCAACAATATTGGTAAACCAAACACACACATGCATATATATAATTGTTGACCATTTTGTCGACACATTGTTTGTCCATTTGGTTTGGTGGAGTTGTGGAGTGTCTTCATTCTCTATACATTGACTCCAGCCGTAACCCCCATTATGTGATTTTGGAACTTAGCTTTATAAAGTACTAAAAGTCAGTTGCTTGTGTATGCTAACCAGTATTCGTTTATATGAGTTTCAAGAATAAATTGTTAACAGTGTCATGGTTAATTATAGATTATATGTCTATCATTAATTTACGCATTAGCCTACCTTTTACTTTGTTAACCCTTTTTTTTTTTTTTTTACATGTAAGAGGTTCGTTTTGGAATTCCGTATGCTTGATAAGATAAATAAAATCAAGAAACACTTGAAATCATTTCGTTAGATATGATAAATCAGTTCTACCGTAATTAAAACAATAATTGTAACATGTATTCATTAGCTACGATAAATCAGCAGTTGCAACTTGCAAGTTCACATAACTTATTATAGTCATATTTTTGGTTTTACAAATAAATCAGAAAATATAAGGCCGAAGAGGCCCAACTGAAGTAAAAAAAACTTTGAATTTAGGCCTGATCCACGGTCACATCGACCCAAGGATCTATCAAGCCTTATTACAAGTCGCTAACTATGATGGTGACCAAGCCCTTTTGACTGGCTTAAACTTGTAAGAATGTTACCAGTATATTTTTTCTTCTTTTAACCATTACTAGTACGTATCTACGCAAAGCTGAATGGATATATAGTTAGGTACAGTAATTTGTTACAGTATTTTGACAGATTTCGGTATGGGCTGACATCTTTTTGCGCTTTGTGGTTTAAGAGAATTTATGTAGAAGACTGTTTGCTAATGCAATGTTTGAAGGATTTTTTTAACTTGTACCCGGGGCACAAGTTAAACACACTAAAAGGACGAAGAGACTTACGAAAAAAAACATCCGGACTCACAGAAAAGTACACTTTTCAAATAAAAAATGTGGGTCCGGACGTCCTTTTTCATGACCTCATGGGTCCCGCCGTCCTTTTGATGTGATTAACTTGTGCCCCTAAGTCACAAGTTAAAAAAACCATGTTTGAATTTAGTTGTTTATATGTCATCTTAAATTGTAAAATAATAAAAATTATTATTTTTTGGATAAATTTATTCTGAAGAAAAGGTTAAGGGTTTAAAAATCAAAGTACCATGACTAAACATTCATTAGCTCTTTAATTAACCATGAAATGGTAATTACCAATTACTTTAAGTAAAGGAGATAAATAGTATAATTTTCTCATTTTTAGAAGTTTAAGCAGAAAGAAAAAAAAAAAAAAAAAAAAAAAAAAAATCTTTTTCAATAAGAGTAGGTCTGATGATCACCAAGCTTATCACTTTCATATAAGTGCCACATCAACATTTAGCACACCACTAAACAGGTGTAATGGTCAACATCAAACCCACTACCAAACCCATTGTTTTAATAAATTTAAATAAAAACTAAATTACACTTTCATTAATAATTAAAAAACATTACACTAATAGTTAAAAACATAAGACTAATAATATTTCTCTTAAATCAGCTTCTTCATATGTAACACTTTTTCGAAGTGGCTTCAACTCAAGTGATCAATGAAACTCATATAGAACAATTCGTCTCCGGGCCGTTGTTTTTGTTGTTGGAAGTTGAACATTTTGTTAATACAAATATCGCCTAAAAACGTTATTTATATTTTACGATCTTCGCTAAGTTTTGTTAACGACAAAATGTAAACTTTAGTTTCTAAGCAAAACATAATCTTAGTTTTTAAGACTTGCATAAACTAGACTTTTGCTACATTTTACATTTCATAAAACACAACACAAGTTTATTTCTTAAATTAGAAATTGTCACATCACATTTATGTCAAGTTTTGTCATTATGCATTTATGGAAAGAAATGTGTTTGACTAACTTTGTTGTTGCTTGTAAGCTTTGTATTTGACTTGTTATTATGAGATGTGACATTGTTTGGTTGCTAGGAGTTATGAGACAAGACCTTGTTTAGTTTGCAAGATTTATTGCAAAACCAACTGCAAGCCCGGCGGTACCCTGGTGGTACACGGGCGGAACCCTTCTCAGGGGTCCGCCTGATCCGCCAGACCTGCAGAAGGTTTTGGCTATAAATATTGAGCCACAAGTTGAATTTTGGCTCATCACTTGACATTACATTTTACACACACATTCATTCTTTCATCTAACCTCTTAACATTTCATATGTGAAGTTTTTTTTTGTAGCAAAGAGATTCACGAGCTTACTAAAAGTAACAAGTATTCAACACAACGTTGCAAGACTTGTTAGCTTTGCATTGTGTAGTTTACACTTCATTTAATTGTGTATTTTCAGTAGTGATCGGTTAGTATTTTAGTCCTCAAAATACAAAGAGTGTTGGGAGTTGTTGTACCCTAGTAAAAGAACTAACGAGAGTGGTTGTGCCCTTGTAAAAGAACTCGACATTTAGCTTTGTGTCGATAAAAGTATAAGCGACGTGTAAGGTTTTCTCCGCCGGTGAAAGGAGTTTGTTAACTAGTGAAAGAAACTCTCGAGTTGGATACTCGGGGCGTGGACGTAGGGCAAGGAAAAAGAGTCCTTGTAGCCGAACCACGATAAATACTCGTGTTGTGGTTTGATCGTTTCTTTCATTTACTTGCATGTTAAATATTGTGTTTGTGCATATATCTTTGATCAAACGAAAAGTTTCAAATCTAACTTAACAAGTTAAAAAGATTTTAATCGGTAAACTATTCAACACCCCTTCTAGTTTTCCACAATTGGCATCAAGAGCTACGTTACTCAAGCTTTTAAAATATATTGTGTTTTAAAACTTGAAACGATCCATGGATTTTGAAAATTACAAAGAAGGGCAATCTATGCAAAGACCACCACTCTTTAAAGCAAATGGTTTTATTTATTGGAAAAACCGTTTTGAAACTTACGTGAAATCTAAAGATATAGATTTATGGTATATAATTGTTGATGGTGATAACATTATTATTAACATTAAAGATGATGATCAAAAGAAATTGATCGGTAAAAATAATGAAGCTAAAATGATGCTTTACAACGCTTTGCCTAAGAAAGAATATGAAAGAGTCTTTTTGTGTAAAACCGCCAAAGATATTTGGCAATCTTTAATTGTCACTGATCAAGGAAACTCACAAGTTAAAGATAACAAAATTGCTCTTCTTGTTCAACAATATGAACAATTTGTTATTTCCGAAGATGAGATTATTGATAATGCTTTTGCTAGGTTTAACACTATTATTACTTCACTTAAAGCACTTGATGAATCTTTTTGTAGTAAGAACTTTGTCAGGAAATTTCTTAGAGCACTCCATCCGAAGTGGAGAGCAAAAGTGACGGCAATTGAAGAATCCAAAGATCTTTCAAGCATGTCACTTGATGAGCTTATTGGAAACCTCAAAGTTCATGAAATGGTAATGGAAAAAGATTCGGAACTAGCTAGAGTCCAATCAAGTGATGATGAAGAATCTACTTCAGATAGTGATGATGAGGAATATGCTATGGCCGTGAGAGACTTCAAGAAGTTCTTTCGTAGGCGAGGGAAGTTTGTAAGGCAACCTAAAGATGACAAGTAAACATTCTGAAAAGATCGTGATGATCGAAAAGGAAAAGTTGAAAGAAAATGTTATAGGTGTGGAGACACAAGTCATCTTGTAGGAGAATGTCCAAAACCACCCAAGAGCAAACCTCAACAAGCTTTTGTGGGTGGTGCTTGGAGTGAGTATGAAGGAGATGATGATGAGCCAAAGAATGATGATATTGCTCTCATGGCTCACAACTCAAATGAGGTACTCTCCGACTCATCTTACTCCTCTATTGATGATGATACTTTACAAAATGAATATAACAAACTTTGTGAGTTAAGCTTAAAAATTATAAACAAAAATAAATTTTTGAAAACTAAAAAGTAGTTTTTAGAAAATGAAGTTTATGAGTTAAAAGAAAAAGCTAAGAGATTAGAAAAGGGTAAAGGTATTGACACATCATGCAAATCATGTGAAGAACTTAAACTTGAAGTTGAGAAACTTAAAATTACTCAAAATGATCTAATCAAACAAACCACAAAGTTCAAAAAGTTCGATAAGAGCATTTCGTGTGCGGATGAAATTATGAAACTTCAAGAGTCACCCTTTGATAAAACAGGTCTAGGGTTCAGGAAAGTAGAAACCATTAAGGGTCACACGAAACAAGAAAAGAATGCACATGAAACAAACAAAACTGTTACAGCAACCCGCGGATCAGACGGAACCCAAAATAGGGTTCCGCCCGTTGGCCCCGAGGGTTCCGCCAGGTCTGCTGCAGCAGTAACTCCATCCACATCGGATCGTTCAAAATTTGTTAAAGTTACATATAAAAATGGAACAAAACTTGCCTTTAGAACTGGAGTAGGACTTAGTAAAAATAAATTTAGAGTTAAGACTACTCAACCAAGACCTAAGACTCCAATTCCCAAACGCCCCTTTCCAAAGAGCAACTTCAACGCTCGACCAAACTACCAACATGTTTGGAACCAAAACACTCCTGGACATTACCAAACTTCAAATTACATGCCATGGAACCCTTATGCTCTATTTTCATATTTGGAACAAATTAATGGTATGCTTAACCAAAATGGACCCATGAGAAATTGGGGACCAAATGTTTGAGTGTTTTTCGTTAAATAGGTGTGCCTCAAAGTTTGTTTGGATCCAGATGAATGGATCAAAGATAGCGGTTGTTCAAGGCACATGACGGGTAATAAAAGCCTCTTCTCAACATATCACATATGTGATGGAGGTAATGTTACGTTTGGTAGTAATGCTAAGAGCAAAATCATCGGAAAAGGTACAATCTCTCTTGACTCCCTTTCTATAGATGATGTTGCTCATGTTAATAACTTAGGATTTAATCTTCTTAGTATTAGTCAACTTTGTCGTAATAAGTATAATGTCCTTTTTAGTAAAAACGGTAGTAAAATACTTAAAGATGGTATAACCGTAGCCAAAGGTGTCCTTAAGAACAACGTATACGTCATGAAGTTGGATTCAACATCTAGAGACAAACTTTGTCTTACCTCATTAGATCAATCTTCAACTTTATGGCATAGACGTTTAGGACACGCTAACATGAGACTAATCCAAAACCTCTCCTCCAAAGACTTAGTTCGAAACCTACCTAAGTTGAAATATGACCAACACTTTTGTGATGCTTGCAAAGTCGGTAAACAAGTCCATGGTAGCCATAAGGCTAAAAACTTGGTTTCTACATCTAGGTGTCTAGAACTTTTACATATGGATTTATTTGGTCCGTCGGCTATACAAAGTTATGGAGGTAACTTCTACACTTTGGTCATAGTTGATGATTACTCAAGATATACTTGGACAAAAATTTTGAAAAGTAAAAATGAAGCTTTTGATAAATTTGAAATTCTAAGTAAGAAAATTCAAAATCAAGTAGGGTCTAATATTGTGTCTATTAGAACGGATCACGGTCGTGAATTTGATAATGAATTTCAATTTGGTAACTTTTGTGATAATAATGGAATAACTCATAACTTTTCGGCTCCACGTACTCCTCAATCTAATGGTGTAGTAGAACGTAAAAACCGGACATTGCAAGAGATGAGTAGAACAATGCTTAATAAACAAAATATTCCACAAAAGTTTTGGTGTAATGCCGTTGACACATCAACATACATTTTAAATCGAGTCTTAATTAGACCATTTTTGAATAAAACTCCTTATGAACTATATAAAGGTAAAAAGCCTACATTATGATACTTTAGAGTGTTTGGGAGTAAATGTTTCATTCTTAACACCAAGGATTATCTCACCAAATTTGACCCAAAGTCTTATGAAGGTGTATTTCTTGGATATTCACAAAATAGTAAAGCGTACATTGTTTTGAACAAAGAAACCTTAAGAGTCGAGGAATCGTTGAACGTAACATTTGACGAGAGTCCACCTCCCTCTAAGACATCACCTTTGGTAGATGATGACTTAGTTGAAAGCCAAGCAATAGAAAATCAAGAAATTTTAAGTGATGACAAAGAAGATGAACTATTTAACAAAGAACTTGTCAATGTCAAAGAATCTAAAAGTCGTCCATTAGATAGTGTCATTGGCAACATTAACGAAAGAACACTAAGGTCAAAAGTTCAAAATGAAAGCAACTACTTTTGTTTCGTGTCAACCATTGAACCTAAAAATATTAATGAAGCAATTAAAGATTAGTCTTCGGTAATTGCAATGCAAGAAGAGTTAAACCAATTTGTTAGGAATGATGTATGGACATTAGTTCCTCCACCAAAAAGTCAAACTATAATTGGAACGAAATGGGTATTTCGTAATAAAATGGATGAAAATGGAATTGTGTCTAGAAACAAAGCTAGGCTAGTTGCACAAGGATATAACCAACAAGAAGGCATTGACTACGATGAAACTTTTGCTCCGGTTGCTAGGCTCGAGTCAATTAGAATCTTACTTGCATATGCATGTGCACACAATTTTAAACTCTTTCAAATGGATGTCAAAAGTGCATTTCTAAACGGAGTCATTAATGAAGAAGTGTATGTTGCTCAACCACCGGGCTTCATCGATTTTGAAAAACCAAATCATGTTTACAAACTTAAAAAGGCTCTTTACGGACTTAAGCAAGCTCCAAAAGCATGGTATGATCGACTTAAAACATTCCTAGTTGACCATAAGTATACCATGGGCTTAGTTGATAATACTCTCTTCACTAAGAAGAAAAACTCACATATTATCATAGTCCAAATCTATGTTGATGACATTATATTCGGATCAACTTGTCAAGAATTATGTGTGGATTTCTCAAAAATCATGCATGACGAGTTCGAAATGAGTATGATGGGAGAACTCAACTTTTTCCTAGGACTCCAAATCAAACAACTAGAAGATGGTATCTTCTTTAACCAATCTAAATATATTAAGGACATGCTTAAGAAATTTTGACTAGAAGATTCGAAACCTATCAAAAATCCCATGTCCACGGAAACTAAACTCACCAAGGATGAAGAAAGTGAATCCGTAGATAGTACTAAATATTTGAGGTATGATTGGTAGTCTACTTTACCTAACGGCTAGTAGACCCGACATTATGTTTAGTGTTTGTCTATGTGCTCGTTTTCAAGGAGATCCTAAAACTACCCATCTCGAAGCCGTTAAAAGGATTTTTAGGTATATTAAGGGCACTACACATTTAGGTTTATGGTATCCCAAAGGAACGGGAATAGACACCATAGTGTATGCCGACTTGGATCATGCCGGTGACTATGTCGATAGAAAAAGCACAAGTGGTATTTGTACTTTTGTTGGACATTGTCTCACCTCATGGTTCTCTAAGAAGCAAACGGCTCTTGCTATCTCAACAACGGAAGCCGAGTACGTTTCGGCCGGAAAGGCATGTCAACAAGCTCTTTGGATGAAGCAAGCTCTTGTCGACTACGGAATTCAACTCAACGACATCACAATTCTTTGTGACAACAAAGGTGCCATTGATCTTAGCAAAAACCCGGTTCAACATGCTCGTACCAAACATATTGAAATCCGTCATCATTTCCTTCGTGACAACGTTCAAAAAGGAAATATCTCAATTGAGAAAGTTTCTTCCGAAGACAACATAGCCGACATTCTCACAAAACCTCTTAAACGTGAACCTTTTAATCTTCTTAGGCTAGGCTTAGGACTCATGGAACCTACTTTGTAGTTTTGGACATTAGACAAAAATCACAAAAATCAAAACAAATCCAAAACCATTTTTCTCAGCAGGGTCGGCGGAACCCTCAGCCATAACGGACGGAACCCAACTCAGGGTTCCGCCGTGTCCGTCGACCTGCAGAATCACATTCTTTGTTTATATTAAACCAAACACCCATTATCTCATACCACCACTTCCAAACTGCTACTATTCACTTTACCACGCATCCACACCTACGAATTCTTGGTCCTCCATTCATTTACATTGCAAATCAATCATCATTGTAAGTATTCTAAACATGATTACAATCCTGATCTGAGTCTAGGAATTCTATTTCTTGCACAAAAACAAAAACTTGGGGTTATGCATTAACTTAAGAAATTCATGCATGAAATTAGGTAATTAACAAAACTAATCATGTTTCCCATAGTTAGGAATTGCATTCTTACTAAGTATAAACATGCTTGTTAAAACACCCCATGTCAAATTTTTGCAAAAACTTCTCACAAGTAGGACAAATATTTTTTCGTCTCACATTGAGAATACAAAATCAAAACGTTATGTTTAAAACATCACTTGCATAATGTCTCTTGAATGCTAAAGGGAATACATAACCAATATGTATTTTCGGGTACATTCAAACGAAGCTACATTAAACTAGGAGCGTTTGGGTTATCGTTTGTTTTATAACAAAACTTGCATAAAACGATTTTGAATCATCAAAATGAGTCAAGATAACCATACCTCCACATTTTTTTCATATAGGCACACACTAGAACATCCACATTATAATAGTGGTTTACATGAACTAAAATGTGAAATTTTGTTGTTCTAGGAATCATCATGCCTCCTCTAACCCACTACGACCACAAGGACACCATTAAGTACCTTCCAAAACACCACAAAACCAAAGGCCTTACCCCAAACCAAGTAAACGTTTTCAAAGCCCTAGAAAAACACTATGTCCATGAGGGTAGAACCATTGACCCATCCTTCCTAGAAGGCACAAACCTTTACGCCGATTTTGCAACAATCAACTTTGAGTGTCTTTTGAATATAGACGAGCCTATTTGTCCTAGGTTCATTCTAGAGTTCTATGCATCCTCCGTCCTCTCCACGGATGATTATGGTCATATGTCTATCAACTTTAGGGTTAGCGATCATCAATACTCCTTCACTCTTGAGGAGTTTGCTCAAATCCTAGGTGTCCCAAACCGTGGTACTTGCCTCTATTCTGACTTGCACTCCCTCTCAACTCTTGACAACCTCCAAGACCGTATCCACCCTTATGACACACCCCTTGTCTCAAAAGATGTACTCCGTGACCACCTCTTTGTTAGGACCACCACCACTAGGAGAACCCGTTCGGGGAATGAGGTCGATAAGGACCCATATGGAATGGAAATGAACGAACTTAAGCCCCAATTCAAGAAATGGGAGGAAGTCCTTAGAGCCAATGTCATTAGCACAATAGGGAACCGTGACCATATCAACCTTTGCCTTTGCTACATGCTCTACTCCTTGTCCGTTAGACAACCCTTCAACCTTGCCTACTACATGGCCAAGAGAATGGCCGACATTCCAGTGCATGGCACAACGGCTATGCCATATGGAATGCTCTTGACCCGTCTCTTTAGGTTCATTTCACCCATTCCACCAACTCCTAACCGTCTTCGTCTTGACTACACTCTCATTCCACACACCTTTGTTCCACTTAGTGATAAGAGAGTTTACAAAGCCCAAGGAAAATGCCCACATCCTCCTACCTCATCATCTTCTTCCTCAATGAGTGAAGATGACAATTTGCCAAACTCTAGGCTCCCACCTCTAGAATACCTTTCCCAACTTCCGGATATTCCGAATGAGTCGGAGGAGTTCAAGCAAACAAAGGGGATGTTCAAAAACATCGGGAGATTCCTTGGAAAAATGAAGAAGAAGATTAACCGTCAATGAGTGCGGGTGTGTTAGGATTGTTTGGCACAAGGTGCTATTTAAACAATTTGGTTATGTAAACAATGGTTCTCTTGAATTTATGTGTTGGTAGGATGTTTGATACTATTTGAAACATGTTTTAACTAACAATGATGCAGGAAGACAACTTTTGGCAAGATGTCAAATTTTCATGTTTATATAATTTTCACTAAGTATAGTGAAATTCGCTAGCCCCCGGTCAAACTCCTATGCTATGCGTGTTTACATGTCTAATTTTTGCTTTTCCTAACCAGTTATGAATTATATTTTTGGTTTTAGGACTTTTCGAAAATTTTGAAAATCGTCTCGCGGGTCAAAAACGTGGACTGCCACTTTTTTCAGCCCTGGCGGATCTGGCGGTACCCAAAATTGGGTTCCGCCAGTGCAAATTCTGGGAATTCCAGAATTGGCCCAACGGACCAGGCGGCACCCTCAAATGGGTTCCGCCTATGTATTCTGAAGGTGCCGCCAGCAACCTGCAGAATTTTTGTTTTAATTTTCACCAATTCAACACCCAAACATCAAAATCCAATCCTTTTAGGTAGAAACCCATTACTTGCAATGTGTTTAGCATAATAGGATACTGCTTCTTCCATAAACTTAACCAAAACCAATTCCCGCCAAAATTCAAATTTAGCCATAACAACCTCAAGGACCCCTCAAACATAAAGGAAGGAACCCTTTTAAGGGATCCTTGAAATCCCTGAGATTTATACTACCACAAATCCACCAAAACCACTAAGCATTTAGTGCAAAACTTGTCTTCTCACTTCACCATTTTTATTGGATTGACTTGCATGATATGACAACCCACAATTAGTTTTCCAAATCATTAGAAACCTCAATTTTTGTATGGACTAACATCAAATCCAAACACTCCTTTCCATAATTCATCAACACTATAAATTAAGCCATCCTCAACACCATCAAATCACACCTTCCTCAACACAATTTATGAAACTTATAAACCATTTTTCACCATGACTAAGTCAACAAACACCTCTCAACCATCAAGGCCCATCCGAAAAACCGCCCGGATTAGTGTTAAACCACTATGGTCTAATCAACCAATCAACCTAAGCTCCTCATCCTCGGATGAATTCACATCACCCATAAAAAATGAACACTTTTTGAACCTTGCATCTCCATCACCATCACCCAATGAACCAAATGAGCTCACTCCACCACCAACTAAATCACCTATTGACCCAACTCCACCAAGTGCTCCAACTCAACCATCCAAAACCTCATCACCATCACCTTTACCCAAAATTGAGCCAATGGAACTATTTGGGTCTCCTCCCACATCACCACACCCATTTGTCCAAGATCTTAATGATCTTCCACCAAGACCTACACAACCACCACCTTTTGCAAATGAATCACCAAGGTCAATTCTTGACCAAGATAACCTTTTTAACCACATCCAACCACCACAACAAGTCTACCATCAACCTAAACCATTATTGTTTCACCCCATCTACCATGACATCCATGGTCCTCTATATGGAGAACCAAACTTTGAAAACAATGATCACCCAAATCCACCACATTCTCAAGCCCAAACCTTTGAGACTTTCTTCCCCTCATATGAGGAAATCCAAAGCATGGTTGAGAACCACCTTCATCAAGCAATGGAATTTCAAACCACATTGCTTGACTCAATACCAAACCCATCATCAAACCAAAAACCACAAACCAATCAACCCTAAAACCAAGAAACCAATGCCAACCCATTTCCACCCACAAATCCCCATGTTTGCTCAAATTGTGAGCAAATGGGTGCAAGCATCAAAACGTTGCTTCACCAACTCCAAGATGAAACCCGGTTTGCATTCCAACACATCATCGAACGTTTGGATGCCCTTTCCCACCCAAACAAACCCTAAACAATCCTTGGAGGCCGTTTGCCCCAATTTAGGAAAGTAGGATTTTATTTTTCTTTCTTGGTTATTTTTTTAAGTTTTTGTTTAGAAGTAGAAAAATTTTACCCATTTCTTGTCTTTTGACTTTTATAAGTCAAAATTTTACTTGGAATGATATTTCTTTCTACTCACTTTAGTACATTGTTGGTTGATCATGTTTGTGTTGTCATTGTGGTTGCAATGTGTGTGATAACTACATCCTTGACTATATATATCACCAACTAACAATTTTTTTTTGTAGGGTCCAAAATCCATGTTTCCGATCTTGGCACTCCATTTAGGGGGAGTATCGACCAAGGGGGAGCATGGGCATTATTCCGCTTAGCTACTCTTCTTTTTGTTTCGACCAAAAGGGGGAGAAATATATTAAACCTTCAATACTTGATATGCTTTTTGTCTCTTAAGTAAAACAAGGTTAATATAATTTTTTTAAGTCTTGAAAACCAAGATTTTGCGTGTTACTTAAAAACAAAGTTTATGTTTTGTCATCAACAAAAAGGGGGAGATTGTTAATACAAATATCGCCTAAAAACGTTATTTATATTTTACGATCTTCGCTAAGTTTTGTTAACGACAAAATGTAAACTTTAGTTTCTAAGCAAAACATAATCTTAGTTTTTAAGACTTGCATAAACTAGACTTTTGCTACATTTTACATTTCATAAAACACAACACAAGTTTATTTCTTAAATTAGAAATTGTCACATCACATTTATGGCAAGTTTTGTCATTATGCATTTATGGAAAGAAATGTGTTTGACTAACTTTGTTGTTGCTTGCAAGCTTTGTATTTGACTTGTTATTATGAGATGTGACATTGTTTGGTTGCTAGGAGTTATGAGACAAGACCTTGTTTGGTTTGCAAGATTTATTGCAAAACCAACTGCAAGCCCGACGGTACCCTGGTGGTACACGGGCGGAACCCTTCTCAGGGGTCCGCCTGATCCGCCAGACCTGCAGAAGGTTTTGGCTATAAATATTGAGCCACAAGTTGAATTTTGGCTCATCACTTGACATTACATTTTACACGCACATTCATTCTTTCATCTAACCTCTTAACATTTCATATGTGAAGTTTCTTTTTGTAGCAAAGAGATTCACGAGCTTACTAAAAGTAACAAGTATTCAACACAACGTTGCAAGACTTGTTAGCTTAGCATTGTGTAGACTTGTGTAGTTTACACTTCATTTGATTGTGTATTTTCAGTAGTGATCGGTTAGTATTTTAGTCCTCAAAATACAAAGAGTGTTGGAAGTTGTTGTACCCTAGTAAAAGAACTAACGAGAGTGGTTGTGCCCTTGTAAAAGAACTCGACATTTAGCTTTGTGTCGGTAAAAGTATAAGCGACGTGTAAGGTTTTCTCCGCCAGTGAAAGGAGCTTATTGACTAGTGAAAGAAACTCTCGAGTTGGATACTCGGGGCGTGGACGTAGGGCAAGGAAAAAGAGTCCTTGTAGCCGAACCACGATAAATACTCGTGTTGTGGTTTGATCGTTTCTTTCATTTACTTGCATGTTATATATTGTGTTTGTGCATATATCTTTGATCAAACGGAAAGTTTCAAAGCTAACTTAACAAGTTAAAAAGATTTTAATCGGTAAACTATTCAACCCCCTTCTAGTTTTCCACACATTTGTTGCTGTAGTTCGAATTTCTTTTTGATGTGTTTCGTTGAGGTCTTTCTGACAGCTTCTTCTTTAGGACGGATTCTTCGATGGGAGAGTCATCATAAACGGGGTTAGACGGATATTGGGGTTCATAACTTGGCATACATTCAAAATCATCAACCTTGAATGGATGAATTGGTGAAATAGGTTGAGATTGGTTTGGAGTTGGTGATGAAGAATCGTGAAACTTTTGTGGTGATGTAGGATCATGAAACATTTTTGGTTAATGATAGTTTGTTACGGTTGGTACATTTGTGGTTGATATATAATTTGTTGTTGTTGTCGTTGTTGTTGTTGTTGTGATTGTGCGGTACGAATGGTGGGTTTTAGTATTGTGGTTGTTGTGTTCCATAAACAAACTTGGAACTAGAAAGTCTACCGATGGTGAGTAGCCGAGACAAAATTTGAATTGGGTGTTTGGTCGTTTGGTCGTCGACTTTGTTTTGCGGTTTTATTTCTTTGAGTGTTTTGAGACATTTTGTATAAGAGATATAATCTATTTTATCTAATAAAATAAGCTTTTGTACAAGCCCTTCTAAGCACCAAGCATTAAAAATTGGTTTAATGCAGTGATGTGAACTTCCTTATTTAGATCCAAAGTACAATCGGTTCATGCAATAGTTTTTGTGAAGGAAGTGGAGAAAGTCAATAAGGCCTCTAAATCTATTTTTGCAAAGTAGTAAAGGGCTTCATTATCCTTCCTCTCCACGCTCCTCTTCAGTTACAGATTCAATGCTATACGCTCCATTTCCATAATTATATTCAATCAATCTTCTGTTTCAATTTTCTTATATGCAGTGATTTAACCGATTTTTGCTGGTTAGCAATTCAATTCGTTCGACAACTTTTTATTGATTTTCCAATATGCTATCCACACCGTAAAATTGGTAAGTATCGCAATATTCAAGTTTTTTTAGGGTTTTGATGTGTTGTTTTTAAGTTTATAAATTGGGTGAAATCATTTTGAGAAGATATTGGGTCACACATGTATTTTTTGCCAAAACTCTTGCAGCTGCATTCAAAAGTGAAGAAGATGTAGTTATTGCCAATCTTGATGTTGACAATCATAAGGATCTTGCCGAAAAGTAAGTAACATGGATGTTTATGCCTCTTTATAGAATTAGATTTTATGCTTTAGTTATAGCCAACACTTGTGTTCATAAACTTTTCACGATGTTCTATACTGCCATGGATGATCTTGAATTTCACGCAATAATTTTGGTAAGTTTTTTATTGTATTGAATCGATTTGGTTTATATTTTCGCTGAATTTTTTTAAGTTTATGATTTAAACCCAGTAATTCAATTCAAATTGATTTTTGATTGTTTCAGTTCAAGTGATAATAGATGTTTCGATTTAATTGTTGTTTCAGTTCCACCGTATCGGATAGTGAACGGCGAGCTCATGTTATTACGGCTATGCATAAATCAAGGTAAAAAAATGTATCTTATGTATTAAATCTGTGAGCCCACCACTATAGCTTTCTGATACTAAATGTATATAAACACATTTATTAAAGTTCTACATTCACATCACTCTTATTTGAGCAGAGCTTACATTCAGATAGGATCACCATAGATTAAGTTTGCCACTAGGGCTTTTTTTGTTTGTTTTGGGATTTACTAGGTTGTGCATCCAAAAGCAATAACTAATCCAGTACAAGTAGAAGGCCTGAACCGGATATGTTTAATATTCGTATGCACAGATTCATATTGGTTAGTTTTTTTATCCTCTTCAAATGTTTGTTTGTGATAGGCCAGAATGCATTTTAGTACAATTGATCTTGGAAAACAATATTTTTCTACCTCTCAGGATGTAATTTTAAAGTCTTAAAATTAAGCTATAGGGTTAATAATGGTAACACCGGCCATTAAGTTTCACGTTAGAATGGTTTGATATTATCTTGCAATGTAGCCCACAAACATCATGGATCTATTTGATTACTTATGTATCTTTTTACTTAAAATGGTTAAATATAAACCATATCAGGATTTGATAATTCTTTTAGCTCATACATAGATTATGGAAGATGGAGAAGCACCCAATAAGCCACTTGATAAGACCGATCTATAGTTTCACTTATGTTGCAATATGTTTTTTAATCAACATAGGTGACGTTTCTCTTTATGGAGTAGATATTAACACGGGTGGGATATCTGCTAACTTTGTGTGGTAGCCAGCAGTGGTTAAGGTGATGGTTTATTGTGTGTTGGATCAACTTTTTTTTGTTTTGATTTTGTTAACACTTGTGGGTGGTTTCCTTACTTTATTCTTTTGTACAGATCAATGCTATAAACACTGTTGCCGAAGCAGCATGCCTTATCTTAAGCGTTGATGAAACAGTGAAGAACTTAAAGGTAATGTCAGTTTTGTTTCCCCAAGCTTTTTGTACGCTACATATATATTTTTTTGTTTTTTATAAGTATACAAGGTTTTATCTATGGTTACAAAATAACAATACTACAATAATAAAATGAGATTCTTGAATAAAATTATTGAGGAGCTTTGTATCCTGTGAGCAACTTCCAACCCAATTGATCCCGTTTAGGGACATTTTCTAACACCTTGACCAAGTTAAGATAAAAAGAGGTTTGATCTTTGTTATTCTGATCTAGGAAAAACTGATTGTTTTGATTTGAGATAAAAAAAAGGTAGTGAGTTCAGAGTAATTTATATTGTGATGTTTCGATTGTGCAGGGGACGTGTAATTTATCGGGACTTGTGAAGAAACATTGTTGCAGTATCCACTTTCTTCTCATTGCATAGCAATCTTACCAAAGTGTTTACAGTACGAACCCAAAGCTTTTTCTGTAATCTATTTATAATCTTCATGGCAGATATCAATACCTCCCCATTTTATTGTTCTTTGTTTGACTAAAATTACTTATTCGATAACAAATGATGCTTTTTTGCAATTAGATGTGAGAAGAGGGGTCGAGCATTTGCATAGTTTGGCACTGCAAAGTTTTATTCATTGAGTTTTAATGCCGTCTAATATTCTTCTTGGTGATGATATGAGAGCAAAAGTTGCTGATTTTGGCTTGGTTATGAACGCGCCTGATGGGAAGGGTGGGAAGTTTTCTATCGAGACGTAAGTTGCAGCTACTTTCAGTTATTTGGCTCGCGAGTATGCTGGTGAGACTTAGTTACCTTTACTTTTACTGTTATGATTTAAAGATTACATTTCTTATTTTATATGTGTCAATTACAACCCATATGTACTTTTTCAATCTCAAATGGGTAAAATCTTAAACTTTAGCTAAAAAGAGAACGAGTCAAATGGGTGAAAGTCCGTTTGCATCAATTGATATGGTTATTATGTTATAATAGGAACAAATTCTTACTGAGATGCTCAATCGGTATGAAATATGTGGAAAACTAGAAGGGGGGTTGAATAGTTTTCCCTTCTTTTTCATTTTATAAAAACTTTGTTTCAAAATGTTGATTCAAATTTATTCAATTGTTTGTTTGGAAAACTTCAATTAGAGTTTAGTATGAAAACAACATATAATCAATATGATCAATTATATATGTAAGCTTTTGGAAAAGCTTAGTTTTATGAATGAAGCTTTGGTCGATCTTTATGTGAATACGTTTTCCTTTTAAAATCTTAAAACGTTTTGTATCAAATTATCTATCAAGTTAAACTTAATATGAGAAGTGTGAATAATAATCTATTTGACCATATCATGCAATTATACACACAATCACAATATTAACTACTATGTTCAACACAATCAATCATCACAACTATATAAGCAACAACTAAGACATGTAGGCAAGCATAGAAGTAAAGCGATAAATGCAAGAACAAATGATAAGAGATAAGAGAAAGGAAATGCAAACCGGACACGATGATTTATAGTGGTTCGGCTACAAGGACACCTTCCTTGTTCCTACTCCACTCCCCGAGTCACCTACTCGAGAGTTCTCTTCACTACTCAACAAGCTCCCTTTTGGCGGAGAAAACCGTACACAACTTTTGCTTACACCATTTAACGACACTAAGCTAAATGTCGAGTTCTAATAGTAGCTAGAACCAATCTCACAACACAACTTCGATCACTACACAACTTCTACACAACTTCACGACTTCATCACACCTTCTTCTAAACTTCTTCACGGCTTCACAACTTCTTCACGTCTTCACGACTTCACAACTTCATCACAACTTCTTCTAAACTCCACTACTTAATCACACACCTACATCTTCACAACTACATGTCTTCTCCACACTACTACTTCCTTCCACTACTTCTTACTCACTCATTAAATCACTACTAAGTAAGATCATCTTGATCTACTTATTACATATACATAACTCACAACTTCACATAAGCACTAACTAGATCCTAATACATCTTTGGCTTTATGATAGGGAGGATTCTTCTCTTGCACTTTGAGTGATGAGAAATTGGATCACTTGAAACAAAGATTAATAATCTTATGATCAAAGGGTTTTAGAAGGATGTTTAGAGAGAGTTGGATCTGAAATTTTTTGTGTAAAAGGTGAGAAAAATTCCAGGTTTGAGGTGGTATTTATAGGGAAAAATTTCTGACCAAATCTGACAAGGGAGCGTGGCCGGTCCCCTTAATTGTGTGTCGGCCCCCTTAAAATTAAGGGGGCCGCCCTACTGAAACGGCCAGTTTTTCTGTCTTTTAGTGGGGAAAGTTTATTTGGTGAAAAACTAATTGATTTTGGTTAAAAGTTTGAAATCATATATTTAGTATGATTAAAACATTTTTCTTTATTACCAAAAGTGTTTTTCAAAAATATATAATATGTTTATATAATTAAATAAACTTTGTATTAGTTAATTAAATATCCCTTTGATCATGAGATGTATTAAGCACTTGTTTATCCATACCTTAAGTGATTGTTGAGGCAAACTCGAGACGTTGAGATGTCGAGGCTTGTTGACGTAAGAATGCATAGAAGAATTGTGATCACAAGTAACTTAAGCATTTTACGTTATATGTTGTAACTTACATCTTTGTCATTATCAAAACATGAAGAGGATGTTTAGATTAAATATCGTAATATTCATGCCAACAATCTCCCCCTTTTTGATGATGACAAACTATGTAAACTATAACTTATAGTAAAATGTATAAGTTACTTGTTTACACTTCTTCTCCCCCTTTTGTCGAAGCAAAAAGGTGGACTCTAAGACGAGACTTATACTATGCTTGAACTCTTGAGATAGAATGTAAAAGGCGAGATTGCATCATCGTAAGTGAAGCCTTGATCCTATCAACCACAATGCTCCCCCTTGGTGTATGCTCAAAACTAGTTTTGGCTACCAAATAATCGAGCGGTGAAGTAATCCTTCAAAACAAAGTTAGTAGACAAGTGCACATATATATAATGATGATAATAGATATATGCATGAAACTAATAGGGGAACAATATATGGACATATTAGGTATATGCACTAAAAGTATGACACATGCAATTATTGTTTTAAAAACAACAACAAAAAAAAAAATAGAACCTAATGCAAAGATTAGAACCTAGGAAAATATAGGAGAATGAGGAGGGATGAGCGTGAATGTAAGGGGAAGGTGATGACAAAGGGTTGGAAAACTAGAAGGGTTGGAAATTATGGTTTAGATTAGTATATCGTTTGACAAGGGTGGATGATAGGGAATCATGGGATTTTTAGGTGTTTTGTTGGTTGACGACCGAAGGTGGATATGTGAAATGAGGTGGTGATGAGTCGACAACACTTGAAGCTTAGATTTCTTCATTGTGTTCTTCACTTGCTAGAAAGTGGAAATGACGCATTTCGTAATGAAATTCACTTGGATGAGGTGGTGATAACTTGACAACACTTGAAGCCTGGATATCTTCTTTGTGTTCTTCACTTGCTAGAAAGTGGAAATGACGCATTTCGTAATGAAATTCACTTGGATTTTTAGGGGTGTAGATTTAGGAGCGAAAGAGGTTGATTGAGAGTTTGGATGTTGTTCAAGTGATGATGTTTGTTGAGATCTTGTAAGAAGATACTCAATCCAAGTGAAGTGCTCATTCAAGGCAATGGTTTGTTGTTGAAGGAAGATGCAACAAGGGCAATTGTTGACATGCTTCTCAACTTGGTTGATGTCGTGTGGTGATGATGGTGAGCTTGGTTGGGTTGGATCCAAATTGCGTTGCGCAAGATGTAATGCTAAAAGAGCACTAAGCTCATGAGCCTCTTTTAGCTCCTCAACGAACTTCAAGTGTTCGGAGGAAGGTGATGATGGTGGAACATGATGGTTGTCTTGGGTGAAGGTTTGAACATGCAACATAGAAATGACATGTGAGGTTGTAGGATGTGGTGGAGACATGGTTGAGCTTGGGTAGTCATGAAAACATGAAATGGGTGGAAGAGGTTCTCCAAGAGTGAGTGGTGTTTTTGTTGAATGAGCAACATGTGAAGTATTGATTGAGAGATTGTGATTGTTGTTTTGGGATTGAGCATGCTCATCATAAGAAGAAGCATGAATGAGGGAATGAGTGGGTGATAAGTTGTGAGATGAGTCATTATTGTGGGTTTGAGGTTTAGTAGTTGGTTGACTTGGAACAACATCACTTGAGTTATGACAAGAATCAAGTTTCCTCCTCCAAACGGGTTTGACGGAGATCCTTGTGGTTCTTGAAATCTTAGGTTTTTGGTTGTTGGGAGATGACATGTTTGGGTGTAAGGTAGAGGAATATATGTGAGTGAGTGTGTTTTCCCTTCCCATTAAATTCGTGCTCATCCGAACATAGAGTTAAGCATGTAAAGGCATACAATCAAATCACGTAGGAGCAAATAAACATCTAGAGACAACATGTATGCGATATGCCATAAATCTAGGAATGAAAAAATCTAATGAGAAGCAAAGTTCATAAAAGTAAACTAGCGTTAGGTATATATAGGAAGAGCAATTTAATCAAGTTGGAAAATGAGTATGAGACTATTACTAGTGGTGCTCAATTCAGGCTAAACACGACCATTTTTACGGGTTACATACACCCAACTTCTCACATAGAAGCAATTCAACCGTTAGGTTAAATTGAATTTCTAGTCAATAGATTCTCCAGTAGTCATTCTCTTTTTAGAAGAAATTGAGTTCCTAAATTCACCTATCGAAGAGTACCAAATATGAAGTTTGCTTGATTAACTAATACTTGACTTAATGTGACTCAAACATCATGTTTTTATGAAGGTAAGTCTACATGATATATTTTACTCACTATCCCAATAGAGATGTGTTAAATGTTAAGATAAGAGTAAACGCAAAGTTTTAATCTTTTGTTCATGATTAACCGGTTATTTGGTTTTGATGGCATATTACTTGATAAATGTGCTTGATTTAAGAATGCTCCTTAGCATATCTTGAAAAATGAATCTCATTAAGATTATTTATCTTAAATGAGATTGTGATTCACAAAAGATATCAAAACTAGACATTTATATATTCTAAAGCAAATATTATTTTCAATGATTTTTGCCAATGTTATATATCATAATTTAACTAGTATTTGAAATAAAATGAATTTTACATGTTTATGCATTGTGACTAGTTATTTTTCAATTCTAATAACTTAAATTATTTCAAAAAGAAAAAATGTAGTGCATTATCTTGTAACACAACCATTCATGCTACAAAGAAAATGAAATACATGTAATATATAGTGTGTATTGTTCTTAAATATGTATTTTAGCTTGAAGTGATGATTTTAAGTAGTGTGAGCAAAGTTTACATATGTTGTTAGTTTGCTCATGTTTGGTTTTTCGGATATGACACATTTATCCATTGCTTTGCAATGTAAATTGCTTGAATATTTCGGATGAAACATCCAAGTCGTCAATCCTACTTCATTGTATATTTTATGTATGTGTTAAACATGTTATTCTAATATTTTGAACACAACTATTGGACAAAAAGATTCAATATGGCATTGTCAACACAAGTGTGAGTTATGATCCAATGCATATTCTTTTCATCTACAAAGGATGTAAATATTTTCATATCAATCTAGTGTGATTGAGTATGTAGATTTAAGACTATATCATTTGTTAAAATTTGATGTAATCTTGAAACTAAACAAATAACAATCCAATTTCTTGTCCATACTAAAAAACATGTCAATGAGATTTGATGAATATATCAACCATAATTTGAATAATGAATTGATATAATATCAAGATCTTTCTTGACCCTCACAAACACTCATTTAAAATAAATAGGCATTTTGATAGTGTGTTCCATTAATCCTAAGATTATTTATGAGTGAGATTGGTGAGTGAATGAAATTTGACTTATTACTTCATGATTGTTATAAGTTTTGTTTATGTGAAAAACTTTTCATTGTTACTTATAATGAACACACTTTAGATTTTGAAAATACTTTTTGTTTTGTATTACTACTAATGTTTTACAAAGATTCAATTTATCTTATTAAACAACTTAAGGTAAAACAAGGTAATTTGTTGAAAATATTTAAGTGTGTTGTTAAGAATAGATTAAATTGTTTGAAATATTTAGGTGATTAGATTTAATTTATTTACAAGATGTTTGAGTAACATTAAGCCATCTATACCTATATGCAATGCAAGTATAATATTGCAATCCTAACGCAAGAAATCTAGCATAAGATCTAGTTAAGTATAAGCCAGAAAACTAGCTATAAACTAATAGAGTACAAGGCACATATGCTAAGATATTCAAATAGCTAAATTACAAATATCAACGATTAACAAAGTAAAATCACAAATGAGTTCACATAGCACATAAAACACTTGTCGTCGTTTTGTGTATTATATATACCAATGTTTACTTAGCTCGATTTTATTTGAAAATAAAATAGTTTCCTATCCATTTTAAAATTTAATTAAGATCAATATTTTGAAAACATAAATACTTAATTTTTCAAAGATATATCGACTAGGAATGCCCGACTCGAAGGAAAAGGCAAAATACAAGTTTTACGTTAGAACAAGACTCAAATTTTTGACCTTCGTGTAGTATTTTAACTTTCTGACATATTTAAGTTTGTAATGGTTACTTGTAAGTATTTTTAAATGAAAGTAGACTCAATTACCTTTAAAACGCCGGGTGGCACGACTTCTACGGAGTTACGGTTAATTTTATATGATTTTTCAAAGTTTCTGAAAAACTGTCGAACAGACAGGCGGGCCCCTTAAATTTAAGGGGGCCGCCCAGACAACTAAAGGGGCCGCCCATCTGATACTCAAAAATGCAATTTTTGTTAAAAATTGTTTTCTGACTATGTGGAAAGGTGTGTAACTTTCTGATTTTAAAAACGAACATATAACACTTGTTTTAAGCATAATCTTATCTCGAGCTAGTATAATTTGTGTATATAATATCAAAACTAATACAAGTTAATCAACAAAACACTTTTCATAATAAATCCTCCTTAATGGGTAATTTGATACATGGATCGTACTCAATTTTTAAAATCATTTGTTTTGAAAATTTGAGTGACGTGGCTCTGATACCAATTGTGGAAAACTAGAAGGGGGGTTGAATAGTTTTCCCTTCTTTTTCATTTTATAAAACCTTTGTTTCAAAATGTTGATTCAAATTTATTCAATTGTTTGTTTGGAAAACTTCAATTAGAGTTTAGTATGAAAACAACATATAATCAATATGATCAATTATATATGTAAGCTTTTGGAAAAGCTTAGTTTTATGAATGAAGCTTTGGTCGATCTTTATGTGAATACGTTTTCCTTTTAAAATCTTAAAACGTTTTGTATCAAATTATCTATCAAGTTAAACTTAATATGAGAAGTGTGAATAATAATCTATTTGACCATATCATGCAATTATACACACAATCACAATATTAACTACTATGTTCAACACAATCAATCATCACAACTATATAAGCAACAACTAAGACATGTAGGCAAGCATAGAAGTAAAGCGATAAATGCAAGAACAAATGATAAGAGATAAGAGAAAGGAAATGCAAACCGGACACGATGATTTATAGTGGTTCGGCTACAAGGACACCTTCCTTGTTCCTACTCCACTCCCCGAGTCACCTACTCGAGAGTTCTCTTCACTACTCAACAAGCTCCCTTTTGGCGGAGAAAACCGTACACAACTTTTGCTTACACCATTTAACGACACTAAGCTAAATGTCAAGTTCTAATAGTAGTTAGAACCAATCTCACAACACAACTTCGATCACTACACAACTTCTACACAACTTCACGACTTCATCACACCTTCTTCTAAACTTCTTCACGGCTTCACAACTTCTTCACGTCTTCACGACTTCACAACTTCATCACAACTTCTTCTAAACTCCACTACTTAATCACACACCTACATCTTCACAACTACATGTCTTCTCCACACTACTACTTCCTTCCACTACTTCTTACTCACTCATTAAATCACTACTAAGTAAGATCATCTTGATCTACTTATTACATATACATAACTCACAACTTCACATAAGCACTAACTAGATCCTAATACATATTTGGCTTTATGATAGGGAGGATTCTTCTCTTGCACTTTGAGTGATGAGAAATTGGATCACTTGAAACAAAGATTAATAATCTTATGATCAAAGGGTTTTAGAAGGATGTTTAGAGAGAGTTGGATCTGAAATTTTTTGTGCAAAAGGTGAGAAAAATTCCAGGTTTGAGGTGGTATTTATAGGGAAAAATTTCTGACCAAATCTAACAAGGGAGCGTGGCCGGTCCCCTTAATTGTGTGTCGGCCCCCTTAAAATTAAGGGGGCCGCCCCTTATAATTAAGGGGGCCGCCCTACTGAAACGACTAGTTTTCTGTCTTTTAGTGAGGAAAGTTTATTTGGTGAAAAACTAACTGATTTTGGTTAAAAGTTTGAAATCATATATTTAGTATGATTAAAACATTTTTCTTTATTACCAAAAGTGTTTTTCAAAAATATATAATATGTTTATATAATTAAATAAACTTTGTATTAGTTAATTAAATACCCCTTTGATCATGAGATGTATTAAGCACTTGTTTATCCATACCTTAAGTGATTGTTGAGGCAAACTCGAGACGTTGAGATGTCGAGGCTTGTTGACGTAAGAATGCATAGAAGAATTGTGATCACAAGTAACTTAAGCATTTTACGTTATATGTTGTAATTTACATCTTTGTCATTATCAAAACATGAAGAGGATGTTTAGATTAAATATCGTAATATTCATGCCAACAAAATATATTCAGTTCGGATTGGTGATTCGGGTCCTCTGTTCAAGCTCAAAACCTATGAGGATAAGGGTAGCCTTGGTCATGCTTTACGAATAGGTCGTGCACAGTACATACCTATGGATCTCCGTGATCAATCTCAAGTGGGAAAAATGTACTTTTTAATCTTTCTAAATCATTTGTGTATCTGTTTGCTTCAAGTAGATTAAATATCTTGCTCACTTTTATGGGGTTAAATGATTTTTTTGCGGCAAGAAATTGGTTAAATTATTTCAAATGCTCATTTTAGGTTTCAATAGGAAGTATCTTTATGTCGTATGGTTAGCCTTATCGGGACTTGTGGTGGTATTTTGATGTTTATCACCATTTCAAGAAGTTTTTTTTTTTTTTTTTTTTTTTTTTTTTTTTTTTTTTTTTTTTTTTTTTAGTGATTATATAGGTACCTATAAATTGCATATAATTATGGGTTGCGAAAAGAAGTTAGGATGAAAAACAATTCCTTTGATGCAACTCTTTTGACATAAAAATACAAGGATAGATGAAACACATTATTACTCTATAGAAATCTGAGCTTCACACATATAGTGTTTCCATGGGAGGGTTGAATATTTAACTCAATAAGATATCTTAAAAGCTTCATTAGAATGCTTAGTATAGCACATGTATAAACCCATTATCCAAGCTCCCAATATGCTATGTCCATGTAATCGCTCGCTGTCGTAGGTGGTTTTATGTAAATTGTAACAAATTGTGTTCACACAATAAATGTAAGCTCATCTTTGAGTAGTTAAATTATGCATCATGTAATGGAAGAATGAACTAAAGGCCAAGTTAACCACAAGATTAGTGCTTATCGGGGCTGTTTGGGATTGCTTATTAGATTAACTAACTTTAGGGGATGTTTGGGATACATTATTAAACTACTTAAAGGGGTTATTTGGACTTGCTTATTTGAATAACAATTTTTACGGGTTGTTTGGGAGTTCTTATTAAAACTGCTTATAGGGGCTCATTAGGGCTGTTTGGTATTACTTATTAGAATAACTCCTTATCGCAGATTGGAAGAGAGGCCAACTAACAAATATGTTGTAAGTAGGTAATTAATTTTTGTTGTGCAACTTGATAATTACAACCCCATTTTGCCAGAAATAACGCGTTAAAATTAACTTGGCTAAAATTGAAACGGAACGAATGGGTTAAGGGATACTCAAAAGTTATTTTGACTACATACAAACTCTTACATTGTTATTTGCACTAGATAAATGATAAATCTCATATATTCACAATGGACAAAAAATGTTTCTGGGTTTAGGGTCGTATCAAGGTCAATGTCTGTTATAGATTGTTTTGCTAAAACCTTTTGTTATCAATATATACATTTTTCCATTTAAAGAACTAAAAAATACAAGGGTAGTGTCTTGATGCAGATTATCAGATTGGTCATGGGTGGATTGCTTTTATCTGTTCTTTATCTGAAAACTCCATTAACTGAAGTTCCAGAAAGATAATGACCTTATTTCCTCATTTACCACTTTTGTACTTTAGCCTATAAGAAATAAGGGGGTGTTTGGGATTATTTTTTATTTCTATTTTGGGCCTACGTGCTTATTCTTTTTCTGAAGTAATTACGTGTCTGCTTAATACTTTATATCGAAATAAAAAATGTAGTAAATAATTTTTGATAATATACAGATAACCATGTGTGATTTAACATTATTTGCTAACGAGTGACTTTGTGACTATATGCACATTGACGTGGCTGGAACCTTATGTAAGGAACGTGCCTTTGAAGCCTTTCCTCTGGAATCAATAAAATGGGGAGGTATTGATATCTGCCATGAAGGTTATAAATAGATTACAAAAAAAACTGTAAACACTTTGGTAAGATTGCTATGCAGTGAGAAGAAAGTGGATACTGCAGCAATGTTTCTTCACAAACTCATTGATAAAGACAAGAATTTGGTATATTTTGAGGGTCTTCTGAAGATGAGTTCGGTAATTACCTGCCAACTGTTCTCAGCAATAGGTTCCTCCTCTAATTGTTCTTGCATATCCTTCTATACGACCGACTGATAGCACCTGTTTGAACTTTGCAGAAGTGGCACACACATTTGATGGTCGTTTATTTCACTAAATCATAGCAAGCGCATTACTCTTGATAAATATGTTGTGAACCTAAGATCAATACCATGAAACAGGCATTTAGTGTCTGATTTATATCTATACATTAAACATTGTGTTTCGTCATGATAGCTTATCGTAATATTTATTATCATGGTTGATAATAAAATGAGGTTCTAATTTTATAAGACACTCAAAATGGTATGCTGAAATTGAACATGTCACAAAAGTAAAGCAACTTTACTTAAGAATGCACGTGCCTCAGTTAAGCAATTTAATTTAGATATCCAGAAAATATTAAAGGAACAAAGAGAGATCACACGATCTGAAAACATTTACCTCAAGTCCACAACCATGGAAGGTAGTATGTTGTTACTTATCTCTATTACTAACTACACAATTTGAGGAAAATGACATATCAAATGGGCCATTTCATTTTTTTTTTATAGATTAGAACTTTATACCTTGGCAAATTTAAGAGCACTGTCATAGCTAATATTGAAGTAAAAGAATCTCAAACCTCTTAGTTATTAAATGTTAACTGAAACTAAATAAGCTTTAAGTTACATGAAATGGTCTATATGGTTTGCGTTGATATGCTCTTATAACGGAGTTAGAGGTAACTATTCTAACTATGGAATAATAGGAATATAAGAGTTAAGAGGAAGCATATATTGTAACACCCCCAATTCATGGACGCAGCGGAATTCGAACTGGGTGTTACTTGACGGCACAATAGACACAATAGTAGAAAACGAACTCCAATTGAGTCGTTTTAAAAGATTTATCATTCAAATTGTATAAATATCAGAGATTACAAAATGAGGTCCCAGATGGTTCCATGTTTACAAATTAAATGAGTTTTGAATGATAATAAAATTTATAGCCCTCTTGAGTATCCGTGTCCTTCCGTGCCATCCTTGATCGTCATGAACCTGAAATACATGCTTGAGAGGTCAACACAAAGGTTGAGTGATATTCATAGAGTTTGTTAAATCGATTGAACACAATATGTTGGTAGTGTGAGTTATAGGCTCACACCAATGTTTGGAAAACAAAACAGGTAGGCTACGTTATTATACGCCCGGAACATGTATTATACACTAAGCTTATGACACCATAACGTTAACGTGTACCAATATCGATCGGCAGATTTATCCCGGTAGGTACTTTGCTAACATACCTAAATCTCAAATATTATTGCATTTGTTTGAACTTAGTCAATACAAATGGGATTCGTCAATCCCAATAGGCCTATTAATAATATTCGCGCTCACTATTGCTAGTGACTAAATGGTTCATAATAAAGGATCTCGGTTTAGCAAGGTTGGTACTTAGTAATAATAAAACAATCAGGCAAGCATACAATTTAAAAACATTGTGCTCGGTTAAAATAGCATGTATTTCCCCCAAGGGTTGGTAAAACATTGAAGTAATGTAAAGTGGGGCTATGAACTCACCTTAAGTAAGATAGCAAGTAATGAATGTAACGGTTGAATCGTGAAGGTTCTATGAGCAACCTATAATAGAATGTCGCGACTTAGGATCGGAGTAAAGAATATGAAGTAGTGCCTATATATATATATATATCTTGCATCTAGTCCATGATGTGGTATGATGTATATTGTAAGTCTTTGAAAGTAATGATTCATGAAACATGTATGTTTTGTATATCGTTTACTACCGTTCGGGCCGACATAATTCAGAAGTCATGTTAGTAAGCGTTCGAGGAGCCAGGACACTTTAACTCGTAAATCCACAACTCAACTCGACGGCTTACATAATGAACTCCTCACATGAGGCTCCCTACTATTGTAGTAGTTGATGAAATATATAGATATAAGTTTTGATCCGAAAGGTTACATGTCCGATATTTGAATAAACTTAGGAAAGTTTATTTGTACATGAAGATTGTTATTAGGGGTAGTTTCATAAGTTTTGTATGACCATTTTCTCTTGGTAATATCTCATGGTTCCCTTTTAAGTGAAGTAGATCCAAATTGCTTGTTCAAGTTCTCGTCAACTCTTTGTTTCATGTTTACGCCTATGAAAGTTGGTATGGTCATTTTGTCATGGCCTTGCCATGCCCTTAGTCCTTGTTTCAAGGTCATGAGACACAACCTTGGCTCTATCCATGGTGGTGGTCTTGATTATAGGTCATAAGACCCCTTTGGTCTTCATAAACCATAACTTATATGTAATGACTTTGGCTAAAAATGGGCTGTTTTGATTTTGAAGAAATTTATCACTCGGAAAGCGTTTTCAGGGCTCGAGCTTCTTTGCTCCTGAACGAAAACGTTGTTCCGGACAACTTTCGTGTTTTAACTTTTTGATGAATCGGACCAGAAGTATGACTTTCAAAACCCAAATTTGATCAGAATGGTATTTGGCAGTTTGCCGGAAATCTTTGGTAACTTCAAATCGCCATAACTTTTGACTCGTTTACTCGTTTTAGGTGGTTCAAATTGCTATGGTTTCCTTGTTAAGTCCTCTACTGTAATATGTAATGATCCAATATCATAATTTTACCATTTTGGTCGTGGTTTTCCAAGAAAGTCACTAGTTTACTTGTTTTAGTAACTTGTTGTAACAATCAATAACAATAACTTGTTTTGCTCACTTTTATACATCATGGACATAACTACAAGACATAATATAGCACAAATAATATGTAAATAACATGAACATGATTATTTAACAAGAATCAAGTTAGGGTTTGGCTCACAACTTTTGGCTTTCAAAGATGAAAGAAAGTTAACATGTAAGGATAGGACTTTGATAGACTTGCTTCAACCCACTTCACTTCATGCAATCTTTCTACCCTTGTAATCTTGAAAGATGGATGATGAAGGTTGAGGTGACTTGAGTGGATTAAAACTCAAGAGAAATCACCAAAGTTTCAAAGGATTTGAAGTAGTTTGATGAATCAAAACCAAACTAGAGATATAGTACTTGATTTCTTGAGTAATTCTTGAAGTAGAGGGAAAATTAGGAGTGTGTTTGTGTGTGTGAGGTTATGAACGACTAAAAGGAGGTGAGGAGGGTTTTATAGTGTGTTGAGGAGGTTAGTGTATAAGAATGAATGGCTTAGAATGGAACACATGATAACTACATGTATGTTTTTAGGCCATAAGTGTTTCTAAGGCTTAAAATGATACACATGAGTGATCTAATAGTTCCATGGTTCTCACTAAGCCACCAAGATCATGGTGAATCACCTCTTGGTCGTTCCATATGAGGGGGAAGTGACTAGATGGATAAACTTGGTATTATCTAGTTTACGGAGTGAGTTTTGGTCCCGTTAATCGCTAACGGTAAGTCGTTAAGTCATGAAACTTAAAACCGGGTATCGTAAAAATACGAAACTTGGAAGAATGGTTAAACATGTCATTATACTCCATAATAAAATATAAAATGAGTGGTAGGTTCTATCGGGTGCTAAAACCCTGCTAAAAACTGGAAACACGGGTCTAAAACGCGTAATACGTAAAACGTACGAATATTGCGTAAAATTGAGAAAAGTAAAATGTTACTTTTCTAATGTGATAAAAATGATTTAAAATGACTTATAATGTCTAGACTGGGCTCAGTCTAGTGTCGGTTGGTATTAAATGTCTTTTAGACATCAAACCGTAAGCCTAAAAATCACGAAATGACTTATAACATCAAGGGATGATTTTTGGTCAATGGAGGAGGGAAAGAATATGTTGACTTTTTCTAAGAAGTTGAAAACTCAAATCGTCTTAGAAACGCGTTTTGTGGTCTAACGGTTAATCGCCCATACGGTTAAGCGTGCTCATGCGAGAGTAGTACTGGCTTGGGTGACCTGCCGGGAAGTCTTTGCTCATGTTTTTCTCAGTCACGATTAATTCTCAAATAAATCATGAGTGTGTCAAACATTTTTCTGATGCGGGGTCATTTAACGCGGTCGAGTTTCGTTGTACGTAGAATTTCTGAATGACGTTTTACCCTAAAACGTGTAATTCCGTGTAATTCCTTAATAACTTTCACGAAAATGAGCTTATGAATGTCAAATTTTTAATTTGCCATGGAAATGATTTATCACTTGAGCCCAAGAAATAAAAATCAAATTTCGGGAAAAATGAATAGTAAAAGTGAATAGTGAAATTTTCCGGGAATAGTAATTATCCTGAAAAATGTGAATTGTTACAGTCTCTACCCCTTACGGGGAACTTCGTCCCGAAGTTCTATGTGTGTTATATGTTGGAGTGGTGTTGATGAAAAGGTGTGGTTACTTATGAGGACTCGAGTCTTGAATTACCAGTGATATAGTTTGATTTGTCTCAGAATTCGGTGTGTCAATAGAAATTGATAACATAGTTGAATATCAATAGAGATTCATATAATAGTCGAATATCAAAGGAAATTGATATAGCAATCGAGTATTAATAGGAATTGATATAGTAGTTGAATATCAAATAGAACTCGATTTAGTTGTCAAGTATCAATAGCAATTGATATAGTAGTTGAACAACAATTGCAATTGACATAGACATCGAATAATGGAATAAATGTTGAACATGTGGTTGGACCAAGTCCTGTTTGAATTGTACGGCTGCCCATGCATATGGCTATCTGGCTTCACAATGAGTTTGGTACGACTGCACATGCATATGGCTACATGGCCTCACAATGAGTTTGTTTGCACTATCATTATGAAAACCAAAATGTAAATCTCGTACTAATGGAAATTTGGATAGTTGTTGCAATCATAGCCTAGTAGGTAATCTGTTGTTGTATCTAGTGTTTATTGACTTCATACTTATGTTATTTCGGATATAAATAAGCCCACTTGTTTATAATTCTTTATTTACATAGAGAGGCATCCCAAACAATGTAACTAAAGGAATATAAACTTATGGTTCGATGATTTATAATTTCTTTATTTAAATGAAAAGGCATCCCAATCCATTCAAATAAGGACATTATAAATCATCCTACTCAAGAATTCCCGACACAACATTCATACTTAGCCGGTGAGTTACAAGGTAGTGTATTACGAGATGATACTGGTGTTCCAAAAGTACAAGATGAATATTCAATCTTGTAAAGCTGATAAGGGTGCTTGTGGTGTAACTAAGGATGATTTGAGCTTTAAAAGTGCATCAAGATCTGTTAATGAGCTTGTGTTTGTAATGGTTGCGAAGATAATGATGTTATGTGTTGATGAACAAAAGTGTGTAGTGTATACTTAACATTAATACTCTTAGGTATAGATGTTGAGTTTGCTTTAAAAATCTTAAGAGATTTTTAAAAGTTTATGATGGAATGGTATCCTTAGTACCTAAACAGGATAGTACTTCTACAGGATGAAGAGAATAATTGATAACTATCCCAAGATAGTAGTTCGGATTATCTCATAAATGAAAATTTTCAAGAATGAATTTAGGTAGCACAAATAAGGTGTTAAGATTTCGCTGAGTGGTAAGACACTATCGTGTCTCTAGATTGTTTTAATGTATTCTGGTGGTTTATCGTGTTCATGTAGGAAATCAATCTAAACATAACCCTAGTACAACTATTCTCAGTATTTGAAAATTCTAAGTCGAATATAGTTAGTCAGACTATATTCCACTGTCCCTAGGTTAAATATAGGTGACTAGTCTATATTTAGCCAAGGTTCGATAAAATTTTCAAATACCTAAACTAGGTATACTTTTGATATGTCCGTTGCTTTCGGGAAACTGTCCACTAAACAAAGGCGATGTCAAACCTTTAAGTTGCAAGTCCCGTCCATACAAGACTTGTAACGTATGTTTTCATATTCCCTTGCATAGAAGGTAGTAAGGGTAGATACGTATGGAAAGGAAGCTTTAAGTAGTTCTAAAATAGAACATACTTGGCCAGGATCACGAACTTTTAATAATGAAGGTTTTCATAAGAAAACTTTGATGAATGTAGAGAAAGTTCAGCTTTTGTCGATGATGGATTAGTTTGTCCTTTAGAAATCTCATATTTCTTGTTTTGAAATCGATAGATTGTGACGGGTTTTTGATATCATAAGAAATGATATTGATGATGTGATGGAATAATTCTAGAGACCATTTGCACAAAACACAATGTCTCGGAAGTAGGTTAGACCATTGTGCAATTCACAATGTCTTGAAAAATGAATGAGACCATTGTATCTCACAATGTCTTGAAAAATGAATGAGACCATTGTATCTCACAATGTCTTGAAAAATGAATGAGACCATTGTATCTCACAATGTCTTGAAAAATGAATGAGACCATTGTATCTCACAATGTCTTGGAAAATAGGAAAGACCATTGCAATCAGTTACAATGTCTTGGACATATAATGTTGGAGTAGGAACATGATTGGGAGAGTGTGGCTGTGCCGAAATGCCTTAGAATAGGCATACACAGATATGTTTAGTCCATTGTTTAGATAAATGATTGAAAATAAACCGAGTTTATATATCAATATACTAATATGTTCATGTAGCATAAAATGCCTAGTGTGTATATATCAATATACTTATATGTGTTCATGTAGCACAAAATGCTTAGTGTGTATATATCAATATACTTATGCTTGCGGGGAAATGCTCAATTATGTTTAGGGTACATATATCAATATGCAATTATGTTTGTGTAGCACAAAAATGCCTACGGAGAAATGCTCAAAATGGGTATATATGAATATACTAATATGTTTGTGTAGCATAACATGCTTACTAAGTCCATAATCGTCTGGAGGATGGAAGACACGGAGAGCGGAAGGCTATAAAAATGGTTTTGCTTGTAGTTGTAGTTATAGTTTAGGTCTCAATTAGACCCGTTTCTCTATAACCATGGCTCTGGTACCAATCTGTAACACCCCCAATTCATGGACGCAGCGGAATTCGAACTGGGTGTTACTTGACGGCACAATAGACACAATAGTAGAAAACGAACTCCAATTGAGTCGTTTTAAAAGATTTATCATTCAAATTGTATAAATATCAGAGATTACAAAATGAGGTCCCAGATGGTTCCATGTTTACAAATTAAATGAGTTTTGAATGATAATAAAATTTATAGCCCTCTTGAGTATCCGTGTCCTTCCGTGCCATCCTTGATCGTCATGAACCTGAAATACATGCTTGAGAGGTCAACACAAAGGTTGAGTGATATTCATAGAGTTTGTTAAATCGATTGAACACAATATGTTGGTAGTGTGAGTTATAGGCTCACACCAATGTTTGGAAAACAAAACAGGTAGGCTACGTTATTATACGCCTGGAACATGTATTATACACTAAGCTTATGACACCATAACGTTAACGTGTACCAATATCGATCGGCAGATTTATCCCGGTAGGTACTTTGCTAACATACCTAAATCTCAAATATTATTGCATTTGTTTGAACTTAGTCAATACAAATGGGATTCGTCAATCCCAATAGGCCTATTAATAATATTCGCGCTCACTATTGCTAGTGACTAAATGGTTCATAATAAAGGATCTCGGTTTAGCAAGGTTGGTACTTAGTAATAATAAAACAATCAGGCAAGCATACAATTTAAAAACATTGTGCTCGGTTAAAATAGCATGTATTTCCCCCAAGGGTTGGTAAAACATTGAAGTAATGTAAAGTGGGGCTATGAACTCACCTTAAGTAAGATAGCAAGTAATGAATGTAACGGTTGAATCGTGAAGGTTCTATGAGCAACCTATAATAGAATGTCGCGACTTAGGATCGGAGTAAAGAATATGAAGTAGTGCCTATATATATATATATATCTTGCATCTAGTCCATGATGTGGTATGATGTATATTGTAAGTCTTTGAAAGTAATAATTCATGAAACATGTATGTTTTGTATATCGTTTACTACCGTTCGGGCCGACATAATTCAGAAGTCATGTTAGTAAGCGTTCGAGGAGCCAGGACACTTTAACTCGTAAATCCACAACTCAACTCGACGGCTTACATAATGAACTCCTCACATGAGGCTCCCTACTATTGTAGTAGTTGATGAAATATATAGATATAAGTTTTGATCCGAAAGGTTACATGTCCGATATTTGAATAAACTTAGGAAAGTTTATTTGTACATGAAGATTGTTATTAGGGGTAGTTTCATAAGTTTTGTATGACCATTTTCTCTTGGTAATATCTCATGGTTCCCTTTTAAGTGAAGTAGATCCAAATTGCTTGTTCAAGTTCTCGTCAACTCTTTGTTTCATGTTTACGCCTATGAAAGTTGGTATGGTCATTTTGTCATGGCCTTGCCATGCCCTTAGTCCTTGTTTCAAGGTCATGAGACACAACCTTGGCTCTATCCATGGTGGTGGTCTTGATTATAGGTCATAAGACCCCTTTGGTCTTCATAAACCATAACTTATATGTAATGACTTTGGCTAAAAATGGGCTGTTTTGATTTTGAAGAAATTTATCACTCGGAAAGCGTTTTCAGGGCTCGAGCTTCTTTGCTCCTGAACGAAAACGTTGTTCCGGACAACTTTCGTGTTTTAACTTTTTGATGAATCGGACCAGAAGTATGACTTTCAAAACCCAAATTTGATCAGAATGGTATTTGGCAGTTTGCCGGAAATCTTTGGTAACTTCAAATCGCCATAACTTTTGACTCGTTTACTCGTTTTAGGTGGTTCAAATTGCTATGGTTTCCTTGTTAAGTCCTCTACTGTAATATGTAATGATCCAATATCATAATTTTACCATTTTGGTCGTGGTTTTCCAAGAAAGTCACTAGTTTACTTGTTTTAGTAACTTGTTGTAACAATCAATAACAATAACTTGTTTTGCTCACTTTTATACATCATGGACATAACTACAAGACATAATATAGCACAAATAATATGTAAATAACATGAACATGATTATTTAACAAGAATCAAGTTAGGGTTTGGCTCACAACTTTTGGCTTTCAAAGATGAAAGAAAGTTAACATGTAAGGATAGGACTTTGATAGACTTGCTTCAACCCACTTCACTTCATGCAATCTTTCTACCCTTGTAATCTTGAAAGATGGATGATGAAGGTTGAGGTGACTTGAGTGGATTAAAACTCAAGAGAAATCACCAAAGTTTCAAAGGATTTGAAGTAGTTTGATGAATCAAAACCAAACTAGAGATATAGTACTTGATTTCTTGAGTAATTCTTGAAGTAGAGGGAAAATTAGGAGTGTGTTTGTGTGTGTGAGGTTATGAACGACTAAAAGGAGGTGAGGAGGGTTTTATAGTGTGTTGAGGAGGTTAGTGTATAAGAATGAATGGCTTAGAATGGAACACATGATAACTACATGTATGTTTTTAGGCCATAAGTGTTTCTAAGGCTTAAAATGATACACATGAGTGATCTAATAGTTCCATGGTTCTCACTAAGCCACCAAGATCATGGTGAATCACCTCTTGGTCGTTCCATATGAGGGGGAAGTGACTAGATGGATAAACTTGGTATTATCTAGTTTACGGAGTGAGTTTTGGTCCCGTTAATCGCTAACGGTAAGTCGTTAAGTCATGAAACTTAAAACCGGGTATCGTAAAAATACGAAACTTGGAAGAATGGTTAAACATGTCATTATACTCCATAATAAAATATAAAATGAGTGGTAGGTTCTATCGGGTGCTAAAACCCTGCTAAAAACTGGAAACACGGGTCTAAAACGCGTAATACGTAAAACGTACGAATATTGCGTAAAATTGAGAAAAGTAAAATGTTACTTTTCTAATGTGATAAAAATGATTTAAAATGACTTATAATGTCTAGACTGGGCTCAGTCTAGTGTCGGTTGGTATTAAATGTCTTTTAGACATCAAACCGTAAGCCTAAAAATCACGAAATGACTTATAACATCAAGGGATGATTTTTGGTCAATGGAGGAGGGAAAGAATATGTTGACTTTTTCTAAGAAGTTGAAAACTCAAATCGTCTTAGAAACGCGTTTTGTGGTCTAACGGTTAATCGCCCATACGGTTAAGCGTGCTCATGCGAGAGTAGTACTGGCTTGGGTGACCTGCCGGGAAGTCTTTGCTCATGTTTTTCTCAGTCACGATTAATTCTCAAATAAATCATGAGTGTGTCAAACATTTTTCTGATGCGGGGTCATTTAACGCGGTCGAGTTTCGTTGTACGTAGAATTTCTGAATGACGTTTTACCCTAAAACGTGTAATTCCGTGTAATTCCTTAATAACTTTCACGAAAATGAGCTTATGAATGTCAAATTTTTAATTTGCCATGGAAATGATTTATCACTTGAGCCCAAGAAATAAAAATCAAATTTCGGGAAAAATGAATAGTAAAAGTGAATAGTGAAATTTTCCGGGAATAGTAATTATCCTGAAAAATGTGAATTGTTACAGTCTCTACCCCTTACGGGGAACTTCGTCCCGAAGTTCTATGTGTGTTATATGTTGGAGTGGTGTTGATGAAAAGGTGTGGTTACTTATGAGGACTCGAGTCTTGAATTACCAGTGATATAGTTTGATTTGTCTCAGAATTCGGTGTGTCAATAGAAATTGATAACATAGTTGAATATCAATAGAGATTCATATAATAGTCGAATATCAAAGGAAATTGATATAGCAATCGAGTATTAATAGGAATTGATATAGTAGTTGAATATCAAATAGAACTCGATTTAGTTGTCAAGTATCAATAGCAATTGATATAGTAGTTGAACAACAATTGCAATTGACATAGACATCGAATAATGGAATAAATGTTGAACATGTGGTTGGACCAAGTCCTGTTTGAATTGTACGGCTGCCCATGCATATGGCTATCTGGCTTCACAATGAGTTTGGTACGACTGCACATGCATATGGCTACATGGCCTCACAATGAGTTTGTTTGCACTATCATTATGAAAACCAAAATGTAAATCTCGTACTAATGGAAATTTGGATAGTTGTTGCAATCATAGCCTAGTAGGTAATCTGTTGTTGTATCTAGTGTTTATTGACTTCATACTTATGTTATTTCGGATATAAATAAGCCCACTTGTTTATAATTCTTTATTTACATAGAGAGGCATCCCAAACAATGTAACTAAAGGAATATAAACTTATGGTTCGATGATTTATAATTTCTTTATTTAAATGAAAAGGCATCCCAATCCATTCAAATAAGGACATTATAAATCATCCTACTCAAGAATTCCCGACACAACATTCATACTTAGCCGGTGAGTTACAAGGTAGTGTATTACGAGATGATACTGGTGTTCCAAAAGTACAAGATGAATATTCAATCTTGTAAAGCTGATAAGGGTGCTTGTGGTGTAACTAAGGATGATTTGAGCTTTAAAAGTGCATCAAGATCTGTTAATGAGCTTGTGTTTGTAATGGTTGCGAAGATAATGATGTTATGTGTTGATGAACAAAAGTGTGTAGTGTATACTTAACATTAATACTCTTAGGTATAGATGTTGAGTTTGCTTTAAAAATCTTAAGAGATTTTTAAAAGTTTATGATGGAATGGTATCCTTAGTACCTAAACAGGATAGTACTTCTACAGGATGAAGAGAATAATTGATAACTATCCCAAGATAGTAGTTCGGATTATCTCATAAATGAAAATTTTCAAGAATGAATTTAGGTAGCACAAATAAGGTGTTAAGATTTCGCTGAGTGGTAAGACACTATCGTGTCTCTAGATTGTTTTAATGTATTCTGGTGGTTTATCGTGTTCATGTAGGAAATCAATCTAAACATAACCCTAGTACAACTATTCTCAGTATTTGAAAATTCTAAGTCGAATATAGTTAGTCAGACTATATTCCACTGTCCCTAGGTTAAATATAGGTGACTAGTCTATATTTAGCCAAGGTTCGATAAAATTTTCAAATACCTAAACTAGGTATACTTTTGATATGTCCGTTGCTTTCGGGAAACTGTCCACTAAACAAAGGCGATGTCAAACCTTTAAGTTGCAAGTCCCGTCCATACAAGACTTGTAACGTATGTTTTCATATTCCCTTGCATAGAAGGTAGTAAGGGTAGATACGTATGGAAAGGAAGCTTTAAGTAGTTCTAAAATAGAACATACTTGGCCAGGATCACGAACTTTTAATAATGAAGGTTTTCATAAGAAAACTTTGATGAATGTAGAGAAAGTTCAGCTTTTGTCGATGATGGATTAGTTTGTCCTTTAGAAATCTCATATTTCTTGTTTTGAAATCGATAGATTGTGACGGGTTTTTGATATCATAAGAAATGATATTGATGATGTGATGGAATAATTCTAGAGACCATTTGCACAAAACACAATGTCTCGGAAGTAGGTTAGACCATTGTGCAATTCACAATGTCTTGAAAAATGAATGAGACCATTGTATCTCACAATGTCTTGAAAAATGAATGAGACCATTGTATCTCACAATGTCTTGAAAAATGAATGAGACCATTGTATCTCACAATGTCTTGAAAAATGAATGAGACCATTGTATCTCACAATGTCTTGAAAAATGAATGAGACCATTGTATCTCACAATGTCTTGGAAAATAGGAAAGACCATTGCAATCAGTTACAATGTCTTGGACATATAATGTTGGAGTAGGAACATGATTGGGAGAGTGTGGCTGTGCCGAAATGCCTTAGAATAGGCATACACAGATATGTTTAGTCCATTGTTTAGATAAATGATTGAAAATAAACCGAGTTTATATATCAATATACTAATATGTTCATGTAGCATAAAATGCCTAGTGTGTATATATCAATATACTTATATGTGTTCATGTAGCACAAAATGCTTAGTGTGTATATATCAATATACTTATGCTTGCGGGGAAATGCTCAATTATGTTTAGGGTACATATATCAATATGCAATTATGTTTGTGTAGCACAAAAATGCCTACGGAGAAATGCTCAAAATGGGTATATATGAATATACTAATATGTTTGTGTAGCATAACATGCTTACTAAGTCCATAATCGTCTGGAGGATGGAAGACACGGAGAGCGGAAGGCTATAAAAATGGTTTTGCTTGTAGTTGTAGTTATAGTTTAGGTCTCAATTAGACCCGTTTCTCTATAACCATGGCTCTGGTACCAATCTGTAACACCCCCAATTCATGGACGCAGCGGAATTCGAACTGGGTGTTACTTGACGGCACAATAGACACAATAGTAGAAAACGAACTCCAATTGAGTCGTTTTAAAAGATTTATCATTCAAATTGTATAAATATCAGAGATTACAAAATGAGGTCCCAGATGGTTCCATGTTTACAAATTAAATGAGTTTTGAATGATAATAAAATTTATAGCCCTCTTGAGTATCCGTGTCCTTCCGTGCCATCCTTGATCGTCATGAACCTGAAATACATGCTTGAGAGGTCAACACAAAGGTTGAGTGATATTCATAGAGTTTGTTAAATCGATTGAACACAATATGTTGGTAGTGTGAGTTATAGGCTCACACCAATGTTTGGAAAACAAAACAGGTAGGCTACGTTATTATACGCCTGGAACATGTATTATACACTAAGCTTATGACACCATAACGTTAACGTGTACCAATATCGATCGGCAGATTTATCCCGGTAGGTACTTTGCTAACATACCTAAATCTCAAATATTATTGCATTTGTTTGAACTTAGTCAATACAAATGGGATTCGTCAATCCCAATAGGCCTATTAATAATATTCGCGCTCACTATTGCTAGTGACTAAATGGTTCATAATAAAGGATCTCGGTTTAGCAAGGTTGGTACTTAGTAATAATAAAACAATCAGGCAAGCATACAATTTAAAAACATTGTGCTCGGTTAAAATAGCATGTATTTCCCCCAAGGGTTGGTAAAACATTGAAGTAATGTAAAGTGGGGCTATGAACTCACCTTAAGTAAGATAGCAAGTAATGAATGTAACGGTTGAATCGTGAAGGTTCTATGAGCAACCTATAATAGAATGTCGCGACTTAGGATCGGAGTAAAGAATATGAAGTAGTGCCTATATATATATATATATCTTGCATCTAGTCCATGATGTGGTATGATGTATATTGTAAGTCTTTGAAAGTAATGATTCATGAAACATGTATGTTTTGTATATCGTTTACTACCGTTCGGGCCGACATAATTCAGAAGTCATGTTAGTAAGCGTTCGAGGAGCCAGGACACTTTAACTCGTAAATCCACAACTCAACTCGACGGCTTACATAATGAACTCCTCACATGAGGCTCCCTACTATTGTAGTAGTTGATGAAATATATAGATATAAGTTTTGATCCGAAAGGTTACATGTCCGATATTTGAATAAACTTAGGAAAGTTTATTTGTACATGAAGATTGTTATTAGGGGTAGTTTCATAAGTTTTGTATGACCATTTTCTCTTGGTAATATCTCATGGTTCCCTTTTAAGTGAAGTAGATCCAAATTGCTTGTTCAAGTTCTCGTCAACTCTTTGTTTCATGTTTACGCCTATGAAAGTTGGTATGGTCATTTTGTCATGGCCTTGCCATGCCCTTAGTCCTTGTTTCAAGGTCATGAGACACAACCTTGGCTCTATCCATGGTGGTGGTCTTGATTATAGGTCATAAGACCCCTTTGGTCTTCATAAACCATAACTTATATGTAATGACTTTGGCTAAAAATGGGCTGTTTTGATTTTGAAGAAATTTATCACTCGGAAAGCGTTTTCAGGGCTCGAGCTTCTTTACTCCTGATCGAAAACGTTGTTCCGGACAACTTTCGTGTTTTAACTTTTTGATGAATCGGACCAGAAGTATGACTTTCAAAACCCAAATTTGATCAGAATGGTATTTGGCAGTTTGCCGGAAATCTTTGGTAACTTCAAATCGCCATAACTTTTGACTCGTTTACTCGTTTTAGGTGGTTCAAATTGCTATGGTTTCCTTGTTAAGTCCTCTACTGTAATATGTAATGATCCAATATCATAATTTTACCATTTTGGTCGTGGTTTTCCAAGAAAGTCACTAGTTTACTTGTTTTAGTAACTTGTTGTAACAATCAATAACAATAACTTGTTTTGCTCACTTTTATACATCATGGACATAACTACAAGACATAATATAGCACAAATAATATGTAAATAACATGAACATGATTATTTAACAAGAATCAAGTTAGGGTTTGGCTCACAACTTTTGGCTTTCAAAGATGAAAGAAAGTTAACATGTAAGGATAGGACTTTGATAGACTTGCTTCAACCCACTTCACTTCATGCAATCTTTCTACCCTTGTAATCTTGAAAGATGGATGATGAAGGTTGAGGTGACTTGAGTGGATTAAAACTCAAGAGAAATCACCAAAGTTTCAAAGGATTTGAAGTAGTTTGATGAATCAAAACCAAACTAGAGATATAGTACTTGATTTCTTGAGTAATTCTTGAAGTAGAGGGAAAATTAGGAGTGTGTTTGTGTGTGTGAGGTTATGAACGACTAAAAGGAGGTGAGGAGGGTTTTATAGTGTGTTGAGGAGGTTAGTGTATAAGAATGAATGGCTTAGAATGGAACACATGATAACTACATGTATGTTTTTAGGCCATAAGTGTTTCTAAGGCTTAAAATGATACACATGAGTGATCTAATAGTTCCATGGTTCTCACTAAGCCACCAAGATCATGGTGAATCACCTCTTGGTCGTTCCATATGAGGGGGAAGTGACTAGATGGATAAACTTGGTATTATCTAGTTTACGGAGTGAGTTTTGGTCCCGTTAATCGCTAACGGTAAGTCGTTAAGTCATGAAACTTAAAACCGGGTATCGTAAAAATACGAAACTTGGAAGAATGGTTAAACATGTCATTATACTCCATAATAAAATATAAAATGAGTGGTAGGTTCTATCGGGTGCTAAAACCCTGCTAAAAACTGGAAACACGGGTCTAAAACGCGTAATACGTAAAACGTACGAATATTGCGTAAAATTGAGAAAAGTAAAATGTTACTTTTCTAATGTGATAAAAATGATTTAAAATGACTTATAATGTCTAGACTGGGCTCAGTCTAGTGTCGGTTGGTATTAAATGTCTTTTAGACATCAAACCGTAAGCCTAAAAATCACGAAATGACTTATAACATCAAGGGATGATTTTTGGTCAATGGAGGAGGGAAAGAATATGTTGACTTTTTCTAAGAAGTTGAAAACTCAAATCGTCTTAGAAACGCGTTTTGTGGTCTAACGGTTAATCGCCCATACGGTTAAGCGTGCTCATGCGAGAGTAGTACTGGCTTGGGTGACCTGCCGGGAAGTCTTTGCTCATGTTTTTCTCAGTCACGATTAATTCTCAAATAAATCATGAGTGTGTCAAACATTTTTCTGATGCGGGGTCATTTAACGCGGTCGAGTTTCGTTGTACGTAGAATTTCTGAATGACGTTTTACCCTAAAACGTGTAATTCCGTGTAATTCCTTAATAACTTTCACGAAAATGAGCTTATGAATGTCAAATTTTTAATTTGCCATGGAAATGATTTATCACTTGAGCCCAAGAAATAAAAATCAAATTTCGGGAAAAATGAATAGTAAAAGTGAATAGTGAAATTTTCCGGGAATAGTAATTATCCTGAAAAATGTGAATTGTTACAGTCTCTACCCCTTACGGGGAACTTCGTCCCGAAGTTCTATGTGTGTTATATGTTGGAGTGGTGTTGATGAAAAGGTGTGGTTACTTATGAGGACTCGAGTCTTGAATTACCAGTGATATAGTTTGATTTGTCTCAGAATTCGGTGTGTCAATAGAAATTGATAACATAGTTGAATATCAATAGAGATTCATATAATAGTCGAATATCAAAGGAAATTGATATAGCAATCGAGTATTAATAGGAATTGATATAGTAGTTGAATATCAAATAGAACTCGATTTAGTTGTCAAGTATCAATAGCAATTGATATAGTAGTTGAACAACAATTGCAATTGACATAGACATCGAATAATGGAATAAATGTTGAACATGTGGTTGGACCAAGTCCTGTTTGAATTGTACGGCTGCCCATGCATATGGCTATCTGGCTTCACAATGAGTTTGGTACGACTGCACATGCATATGGCTACATGGCCTCACAATGAGTTTGTTTGCACTATCATTATGAAAACCAAAATGTAAATCTCGTACTAATGGAAATTTGGATAGTTGTTGCAATCATAGCCTAGTAGGTAATCTGTTGTTGTATCTAGTGTTTATTGACTTCATACTTATGTTATTTCGGATATAAATAAGCCCACTTGTTTATAATTCTTTATTTACATAGAGAGGCATCCCAAACAATGTAACTAAAGGAATATAAACTTATGGTTCGATGATTTATAATTTCTTTATTTAAATGAAAAGGCATCCCAATCCATTCAAATAAGGACATTATAAATCATCCTACTCAAGAATTCCCGACACAACATTCATACTTAGCCGGTGAGTTACAAGGTAGTGTATTACGAGATGATACTGGTGTTCCAAAAGTACAAGATGAATATTCAATCTTGTAAAGCTGATAAGGGTGCTTGTGGTGTAACTAAGGATGATTTGAGCTTTAAAAGTGCATCAAGATCTGTTAATGAGCTTGTGTTTGTAATGGTTGCGAAGATAATGATGTTATGTGTTGATGAACAAAAGTGTGTAGTGTATACTTAACATTAATACTCTTAGGTATAGATGTTGAGTTTGCTTTAAAAATCTTAAGAGATTTTTAAAAGTTTATGATGGAATGGTATCCTTAGTACCTAAACAGGATAGTACTTCTACAGGATGAAGAGAATAATTGATAACTATCCCAAGATAGTAGTTCGGATTATCTCATAAATGAAAATTTTCAAGAATGAATTTAGGTAGCACAAATAAGGTGTTAAGATTTCGCTGAGTGGTAAGACACTATCGTGTCTCTAGATTGTTTTAATGTATTCTGGTGGTTTATCGTGTTCATGTAGGAAATCAATCTAAACATAACCCTAGTACAACTATTCTCAGTATTTGAAAATTCTAAGTCGAATATAGTTAGTCAGACTATATTCCACTGTCCCTAGGTTAAATATAGGTGACTAGTCTATATTTAGCCAAGGTTCGATAAAATTTTCAAATACCTAAACTAGGTATACTTTTGATATGTCCGTTGCTTTCGGGAAACTGTCCACTAAACAAAGGCGATGTCAAACCTTTAAGTTGCAAGTCCCGTCCATACAAGACTTGTAACGTATGTTTTCATATTCCCTTGCATAGAAGGTAGTAAGGGTAGATACGTATGGAAAGGAAGCTTTAAGTAGTTCTAAAATAGAACATACTTGGCCAGGATCACGAACTTTTAATAATGAAGGTTTTCATAAGAAAACTTTGATGAATGTAGAGAAAGTTCAGCTTTTGTCGATGATGGATTAGTTTGTCCTTTAGAAATCTCATATTTCTTGTTTTGAAATCGATAGATTGTGACGGGTTTTTGATATCATAAGAAATGATATTGATGATGTGATGGAATAATTCTAGAGACCATTTGCACAAAACACAATGTCTCGGAAGTAGGTTAGACCATTGTGCAATTCACAATGTCTTGAAAAATGAATGAGACCATTGTATCTCACAATGTCTTGAAAAATGAATGAGACCATTGTATCTCACAATGTCTTGAAAAATGAATGAGACCATTGTATCTCACAATGTCTTGAAAAATGAATGAGACCATTGTATCTCACAATGTCTTGAAAAATGAATGAGACCATTGTATCTCACAATGTCTTGGAAAATAGGAAAGACCATTGCAATCAGTTACAATGTCTTGGACATATAATGTTGGAGTAGGAACATGATTGGGAGAGTGTGGCTGTGCCGAAATGCCTTAGAATAGGCATACACAGATATGTTTAGTCCATTGTTTAGATAAATGATTGAAAATAAACCGAGTTTATATATCAATATACTAATATGTTCATGTAGCATAAAATGCCTAGTGTGTATATATCAATATACTTATATGTGTTCATGTAGCACAAAATGCTTAGTGTGTATATATCAATATACTTATGCTTGCGGGGAAATGCTCAATTATGTTTAGGGTACATATATCAATATGCAATTATGTTTGTGTAGCACAAAAATGCCTACGGAGAAATGCTCAAAATGGGTATATATGAATATACTAATATGTTTGTGTAGCATAACATGCTTACTAAGTCCATAATCGTCTGGAGGATGGAAGACACGGAGAGCGGAAGGCTATAAAAATGGTTTTGCTTGTAGTTGTAGTTATAGTTTAGGTCTCAATTAGACCCGTTTCTCTATAACCATGGCTCTGGTACCAATCTGTAACACCCCCAATTCATGGACGCAGCGGAATTCGAACTGGGTGTTACTTGACGGCACAATAGACACAATAGTAGAAAACGAACTCCAATTGAGTCGTTTTAAAAGATTTATCATTCAAATTGTATAAATATCAGAGATTACAAAATGAGGTCCCAGATGGTTCCATGTTTACAAATTAAATGAGTTTTGAATGATAATAAAATTTATAGCCCTCTTGAGTATCCGTGTCCTTCCGTGCCATCCTTGATCGTCATGAACCTGAAATACATGCTTGAGAGGTCAACACAAAGGTTGAGTGATATTCATAGAGTTTGTTAAATCGATTGAACACAATATGTTGGTAGTGTGAGTTATAGGCTCACACCAATGTTTGGAAAACAAAACAGGTAGGCTACGTTATTATACGCCTGGAACATGTATTATACACTAAGCTTATGACACCATAACGTTAACGTGTACCAATATCGATCGGCAGATTTATCCCGGTAGGTACTTTGCTAACATACCTAAATCTCAAATATTATTGCATTTGTTTGAACTTAGTCAATACAAATGGGATTCGTCAATCCCAATAGGCCTATTAATAATATTCGCGCTCACTATTGCTAGTGACTAAATGGTTCATAATAAAGGATCTCGGTTTAGCAAGGTTGGTACTTAGTAATAATAAAACAATCAGGCAAGCATACAATTTAAAAACATTGTGCTCGGTTAAAATAGCATGTATTTCCCCCAAGGGTTGGTAAAACATTGAAGTAATGTAAAGTGGGGCTATGAACTCACCTTAAGTAAGATAGCAAGTAATGAATGTAACGGTTGAATCGTGAAGGTTCTATGAGCAACCTATAATAGAATGTCGCGACTTAGGATCGGAGTAAAGAATATGAAGTAGTGCCTATATATATATATATATCTTGCATCTAGTCCATGATGTGGTATGATGTATATTGTAAGTCTTTGAAAGTAATGATTCATGAAACATGTATGTTTTGTATATCGTTTACTACCGTTCGGGCCGACATAATTCAGAAGTCATGTTAGTAAGCGTTCGAGGAGCCAGGACACTTTAACTCGTAAATCCACAACTCAACTCGACGGCTTACATAATGAACTCCTCACATGAGGCTCCCTACTATTGTAGTAGTTGATGAAATATATAGATATAAGTTTTGATCCGAAAGGTTACATGTCCGATATTTGAATAAACTTAGGAAAGTTTATTTGTACATGAAGATTGTTATTAGGGGTAGTTTCATAAGTTTTGTATGACCATTTTCTCTTGGTAATATCTCATGGTTCCCTTTTAAGTGAAGTAGATCCAAATTGCTTGTTCAAGTTCTCGTCAACTCTTTGTTTCATGTTTACGCCTATGAAAGTTGGTATGGTCATTTTGTCATGGCCTTGCCATGCCCTTAGTCCTTGTTTCAAGGTCATGAGACACAACCTTGGCTCTATCCATGGTGGTGGTCTTGATTATAGGTCATAAGACCCCTTTGGTCTTCATAAACCATAACTTATATGTAATGACTTTGGCTAAAAATGGGCTGTTTTGATTTTGAAGAAATTTATCACTCGGAAAGCGTTTTCAGGGCTCGAGCTTCTTTGTTCCTGAACGAAAACGTCGTTCCGGACAACTTTCGTGTTTTAACTTTTTGATGAATCTGACCAGAAGTATGACTTTCAAAACCCAAATTTGATCAGAATGGTATTTGGCAGTTTGCCGGAAATCTTTGGTAACTTCAAATCGCCATAACTTTTGACTCGTTTACTCGTTTTAGGTGGTTCAAATTGCTATGGTTTCCTTGTTAAGTCCTCTACTGTAATATGTAATGATCCAATATCATAATTTTACCATTTTGGTCATGGTTTTCCAAGAAAGTCACTAGTTTACTTGTTTTAGTAACTTGTTGTAACAATCAATAACAATAACTTGTTTTGCTCACTTTTATACATCATGGACATAACTACAAGACATAATATAGCACAAATAATATGTAAATAACATGAACATGATTATTTAACAAGAATCAAGTTAGGGTTTGGCTCACAACTTTTGGCTTTCAAAGATGAAAGAAAGTTAACATGTAAGGATAGGACTTTGATAGACTTGCTTCAACCCACTTCACTTCATGCAATCTTTCTACCCTTGTAATCTTGAAAGATGGATGATGAAGGTTGAGGTGACTTGAGTGGATTAAAACTCAAGAGAAATCACCAAAGTTTCAAAGGATTTGAAGTAGTTTGATGAATCAAAACCAAACTAGAGATATAGTACTTGATTTCTTGAGTAATTCTTGAAGTAGAGGGAAAATTAGGAGTGTGTTTGTGTGTGTGAGGTTATGAACGACTAAAAGGAGGTGAGGAGGGTTTTATAGTGTGTTGAGGAGGTTAGTGTATAAGAATGAATGGCTTAGAATGGAACACATGATAACTACATGTATGTTTTTAGGCCATAAGTGTTTCTAAGGCTTAAAATGATACACATGAGTGATCTAATAGTTCCATGGTTCTCACTAAGCCACCAAGATCATGGTGAATCACCTCTTGGTCGTTCCATATGAGGGGGAAGTGACTAGATGGATAAACTTGGTATTATCTAGTTTACGGAGTGAGTTTTGGTCCCGTTAATCGCTAACGGTAAGTCGTTAAGTCATGAAACTTAAAACCGGGTATCGTAAAAATACGAAACTTGGAAGAATGGTTAAACATGTCATTATACTCCATAATAAAATATAAAATGAGTGGTAGGTTCTATCGGGTGCTAAAACCCTGCTAAAAACTGGAAACACGGGTCTAAAACGCGTAATACGTAAAACGTACGAATATTGCGTAAAATTGAGAAAAGTAAAATGTTACTTTTCTAATGTGATAAAAATGATTTAAAATGACTTATAATGTCTAGACTGGGCTCAGTCTAGTGTCGGTTGGTATTAAATGTCTTTTAGACATCAAACCGTAAGCCTAAAAATCACGAAATGACTTATAACATCAAGGGATGATTTTTGGTCAATGGAGGAGGGAAAGAATATGTTGACTTTTTCTAAGAAGTTGAAAACTCAAATCGTCTTAGAAACGCGTTTTGTGGTCTAACGGTTAATCGCCCATACGGTTAAGCGTGCTCATGCGAGAGTAGTACTGGCTTGGGTGACCTGCCGGGAAGTCTTTGCTCATGTTTTTCTCAGTCACGATTAATTCTCAAATAAATCATGAGTGTGTCAAACATTTTTCTGATGCGGGGTCATTTAACGCGGTCGAGTTTCGTTGTACGTAGAATTTCTGAATGACGTTTTACCCTAAAACGTGTAATTCCGTGTAATTCCTTAATAACTTTCACGAAAATGAGCTTATGAATGTCAAATTTTTAATTTGCCATGGAAATGATTTATCACTTGAGCCCAAGAAATAAAAATCAAATTTCGGGAAAAATGAATAGTAAAAGTGAATAGTGAAATTTTCCGGGAATAGTAATTATCCTGAAAAATGTGAATTGTTACATATATTCTCAATTATAATATATTATTAGTCACAACATGCTTTTACTTACATCATCTACGGACTATTAGGTGTGCGCGGCATGTACATTGGGTATTGAATTGATAAGCGCTCACACACATCATTTTATGTTAAAAACAATCAATTTTGGAGACGCCAACGCTTGGACGTTTATTAGTTTAATTGTAACAAACTCAATTGCTTATAGGATAATTGACGCATTGTCTCATTTTTTCTTTCATATATTAAATGAAACATGTTTACGTTGTCAGTTTTCTTATCGTCGCATTTTGTTATTTCTTTAAAAAAAACCCTGTGATTCCTTAGTGATGTAGATTAAATGTCAATCAACTATAGAAATGAGACGTTTGTTAGTGTAATTGTAACATAAGCAATTTCTTATCTTATAATGGACACATTGTCTCATTCTTTGTTTCATATAACAAATTTACGTTATTGCTTTTCTTATTATCTCAGTTCTATATTTCTTTAAAAAATTATCCGGTGTCAACGGGTCTTCTAAGCTAGTAAGAGTAAATATAAAGATAGAATTAGATGTTGTGAATAAAAATAATTGGGCAATGAAGACATTATAGGTAAATAAATGATGGGGAATGAGGGCATTATAGGTAAATAAAATGATAAAACTTACAATTAAACATTTCTTTTTTAAATATAAATTTTCAAAATATATCCATTAGGGAGGGGGTTAACCCTTGGAAAGAATTCAAGTGTGCATTTGGTTCAGCGGTAGTGACCACCAAACATGGGCCACAAATAGTCAATCGCATGCCGTCAGGAATGGGGTAATGGGTTGATCAGCGTGGTCCTCGTTTATGATGGTGGTCAATGGCGGAACTACATTGAGACAAAAGAGGGCTACGACCCTGTCACAAAATTTCACCTTATAGTATATTTATGTTAGATTTATCCTATAAACTTAAATTTTATAAAATAAAATTAAAGTTTGGCCTCCTTAAATTTATGAGTTACACACCGGCACTTTTAGCAAAAATGTTCAAGCTCCGCCAATGCCGGTCGATCACCCAACATTAATTAATCTAAGAACATGCTATGGGACCTCGAATGCTTTCGTGTTCATTTCCAATTTGTTATGTTGCTCACCGAATACAAGCATGCCAATCTTTTGTACGATCTCTACTAGATTATGATCTTTCATAAGATCCTCTCCACCGTAATTAACTTCATAAGATATCTATCCTATCTTGCATTTTTTTAGTTAATGAGTTAAAATACTACTACTACCAAGTAATTTGGAAAGTGTTGCTTTCAGTAGCTATAATTTCTCTGATATATATGGGGAAACCAAATAATATTTCGTTTAAGTCAAAAGGAAAAGATTCATCGTTTTTTTCTTGTATTTGAATTGCAACTCGAACGCATTTCAAGTCGCTTAAAATAAGTTCATTGAAGTGAGATGATTGGGTTCGTGTTCAGGGAATCCCTAACGATATGCTGTGTTGAAACGAGGCTTTCAATTTAAGACCGATCTTGCTATGTGTACGCTTTCTCTTATTTAGTGTGTCGGATCCCCTTAGTGAAAAAACAAAGATGGCTTCCATAATCACGTGAAGATGGTGATGCAGTTTTGTCTATTTTGTTCTTTGCAATAGCATATTTGTTTAACTATCAGAGATAGGCCAAAAATGGAGGCAATTTTGGAATATGGTGTAGATTCGAATTAGATATAGACATAACCAAAAAAACCTGTATGATGCATGCATTGGACACCATAATTAGGGATTTGTTGTATTTGTAGATTCCAACTTACAATAAATACGAGTATAGCAGTTTGATGATCAATTATAGCCCCATTTTGTGTCATAGCCTCATTGACAACACAAAATCGATACATTCCATACAAAATCCTATTACTTGACAATATTTATACCGCAAAAAGCACTTGATCATGATACCAGAAAAGGTTTCCAAAATGGACGAAAATCAATCAGAAGTATGTGTTGTGATGGTTCCTTTCATTGCACAAGGCCATCTCAACCAGCTCCTTCATCTTTCGCGCCTCATCTCTGCCTACAACCTCCCCGTCCACTTCATCTGTGCCACCAGCCATACTCGCCAAGCCAGGCTTCGCGTCCACGGGTTGGACCTACTCACGGCCTCTAACATTCATTTCCACGATATTCCAATACCATCTTTCCCTAACCCTCCACCCGACCCAAAAATGAACATTCGCTTTCCTAACCACCTCATGCCATCATTCAAAGCCATAATGCACCTTCGTGAACCCTTTATTAAACTAATACAAAATCTCTCAATGACAACAAAACGAGTAGTTATCATTTGTTCAGGACTTTGTTTTGGTCCCTAATGCAGAGGTTTATACGTTTGAAAGCTGTTCTGCTTTTATGTCTTTTTGGTATTATTGGGGGGAAACACAAACATTAAAGTTGGACGATGAAACTGAACTACTTAGGGCGAAAGTTCCTTCTATGGAAGGGTGTTTTTCTAATGAGTTTATTAAGTTTCTTGTGTCACAAGATTCATCCTTCAAGAGATTTAGTTCAGGATCACTATACAATACGAGTAAAGCGTTTGAAGAAAAGTACTTGGACTTGCTAAAAAAGGAAGATATCACATCGTGTACGAATAAAAATTGGGCTATAGGCCCATTTAACCAGGTTAAAGTACCCGATCATAAGAATACTAGCTCAGGATCAAGCAAGTTATCAAACTGGCTAGATAAACAAGAACCAAATTCAGCTATTTATGTGTCATTTGGAACCACCGTTTCATTTAATGATGATGAGGTGAAAGAGATTGCGATCGGTTTAGAAGAAAGTGGTCATAAGTTCATATGGGTAGCGAGGGAAGCTGATCGAGCCGATATTTTTGACAATGAAGATATTCAGAAAGTCGGGTTACCAAAAGAGTACGAGGAGCGGGTTGAAATGAGTGGGGTGGGGGTCGTGGTGAGGGATTGGGCACCACAGCTCGAAATATTAGGACATGTGTCAACTGGCGGGTTTATGAGTCATTGTGGGTGGAATTCATGTATGGAAGGTATTAGTATGGGAGTACCAATAGCTGCATGGCCTATGCATTCCGATCAACCAAGGAATGCTACTCTGATAACCGAGGTGCTTGGGACGGGGATATATGCGAGGGATTGGGCTCGTCGAGATGAGAAGGTGACCAGGTCAATGGTTGCTGAAGCAGTTAGACGGCTGATGGTGTCGAAAGAAGGGTGTCAAGTAAGAAAGAAGGCTGAAGAACTTGGTATTGCTGTACGACGATCAACTGAAGAAGGTGGCGTTATGCGCAAGGAATTGGATGCGTTCATTGCTCAAATTACACGATAAAAAGTTTTTAAATTATAGGAAGAGCCTAAAGATGGACATATTGGTGCGAAATTATTGATAAATTCTAACACAGTTGGCTATTAAAGTATCAATGTTTTAATATATCGTACTCTACATGTTAAAAGCTTTTATCATATTAAAGGACAAATCTCATGTATACATTTTTCTGTTAAGTAAAATGAGGATATTAATTGATTTTAAATATATCGTCCTCAGAGGAGGAGAGATTATTTTACGTACTAAAACTTTTTAACTTATTACGTAAAACACAAATCTCGGCAGTTTATTTTTCGGTTGAGAAAAATAAAAGATATTAATTAATTAATATTTAAATTAAACAGTTTAGTTACATCTACTTTTTATAATTTAAATATTTCATAATCCGTTAATATGATATGTATTACCATTTTTTTTCCTTTTCTATTCTCATCGCATAACACGACAATCTGCTAGATTAAATATATTGGTCGAACCTATCGTCCAAACCAATAAAATTATTTTAATAGGGCAATTTGACGCATTATTTCGTTGTCTCGTATCACATCACAAAACAAATACCGTAAACGGCATACACAGTCCAATCATTCAATATCTATTTGTAGTACAAAACACTTCAAAAACCATCATACTTTATCTTCTTATCTCCGCCTACAACCACATTAGAATGGACCAAAATCAATCAGAAGTATGCGTTGTGATGGTACCTTTCCTAGCACAGGGCCATCTTAACCAACTCCTACACCTCTCACGCCTTATCTCCGCCTACAACCTTCCCGTACACTTTGTGTGTGCCACTAGTCACACACGCCAAGCCAAGCTTCGTGTCCACGGGTGGGACCCACTCGCGGACTCTAACATCCGTTTCCACGATTGCCCGATACCCTCTTTTTCAAACCCTCCACCCAACCCAAACGCCAATATTCGCTGGCCTATCCATCTTATGCCCTCATTCAAAGCCACTATGCACCTGCGCGAACCAGTTGCGAAACTAATAAAAAATCTATCAATGACAACAAAACGAGTTGTGATCATTCATGATTATTTAATGAGTTCTGTTGTTCAGGACTTTGTTTCGGTCCCTAATGCCGAGTGTTATATGTTTCAAGGCTGTTCTGCTTTTACAGCATTTTGGCATCACTGGGAGGAGACTCAAAAACTGGTATTGGAAGATGAAATGAAACTAATGTGGGAGAAAGTTCCTTCAATGGAAGGGTGTTTTACCATGGAGTTTATTGAGTTACTCAACTCAGAAGACTCGTCGTTTAAGAAGATTAGTTCGGGAACTCTTTACGACACTAGCAAAGTATTTGAAGAGAAGTACTTAGAGTTACTTAAACACGAAGATGTCACATCGGGTACTACAAAAAACTTGGCTATTGGTCCATTTAATCCTGTTCATTTAACCGATCGTAAGAACATGAGTCCTGAATCGAATATATTATTAAACTGGTTAGACAAACAAGAACCAAATTCGGTTATATATGTGGCATTTGGTACCACAGTTTCATTAACCGATGATGAGGCACACGAAATAGCTATCGGGTTGGAAGAAAGTGGTCATAAGTTTATATGGGTGGTTCGGGAAGCTGATCGAGGGGACATTTTTGACGATGAAGATGTCCGGAAAGTTAAGCTACCGGAAGGTTACGAGGAGCGAGTGGAAAAGAATGGGGTTGGGATGGTGGTGAGGGGTTGGGCTCCACAGCTTGAAATATTAGGACATTCGTCAACTGGTGGTTTTATGAGTCATTGTGGGTGGAATTCGTGTACGGAAGGGATTAGTATGGGAGTACCAATAGCTGCATGGCCTATGCATTCCGATCAACCAAGGAATGCTACTTTGATAACCCAGGTGCTTGGAACGGGGATATACGCGAGGGAGTGGGCCCATCGACACGAGAAGGTTACATATGCGATGGTTGTAAAAGTCGTTAGACGGTTGATGGAGTCGGAAGAAGGGTGTCGGGTAAGAAACAAGGCAGCCGAACTTGGTATCAAGGTTCGGCAATCTGTTGAAGAAGGTGGCATTATGCGCAAGGAATTAGATGCTTTTGTTGCTCAAATAACAAGGGAGTAGTAAGTGATTTGGATATATAATCTTTTAGTCCACGTTTTTAGATCAATTAAAATGCACCAAACAATCAATGGCATGGCAATAATTTACCTTTCATGTATCCAAAAATCATGAAACGTTACGTAATGTACCCTTTTTTTTTTTTACCTCATAGTATATTTATCCTAACGTAATAATGCATAACTTATCAAAGATAGTTATTTTCACAACATTAGAAATAAGTCGTAGATTCATGATAGAAATTAATTATCGTTTATTGATGAATACTACAAGAAAATAGATACTTAGTGACAAAAACTTTAATGATATAAAAAAGTTTCACTTAATCTAACCTTTTAATTAAACGAGTGGGGTAGCCCGCGCGTTGCTGCGGGAGTTTGTTGGTGTTACGATGTGTAGGTTTTATTTGTTTTATTTAGTTTATAAGTAAAACGGATCATATGATTTATGCGACGTTGGTTTGTCATATGTTGAAATTTTAACGATTTTGAGATGTTGTTTGAGTGTTTTTTGTATGTTTTGTGTTTTATTTTTTAATTTTATAGATGTGTATAATTTTATAAACTAATGTGTAGTAAGTATATATATATAATTTGTTTTATTTAATTGTTATTTGTTTTTTGGTATTATGTTTTATGTAAGTTGGGCCAAAGTTTTTATTACTGTTATTGGGCTATAGGATGGATGCATTTTTTTTTGGCCCTTTTTTTTGTACACGTTTTGCTTCATTAAACAAAAGTGGGGTAGCCCGTGCGTTGCCGCGGGTTTGTTATTTTTTTTATGGTGTTGTATTTTTCTTTGTTTTTTTGTTTTGTATTGTTTTTGTTATTTGTTTTTTTTTTAAAAAAAATGAATGAATGTATAATAAAATGTTTTTTGCGCAAGTTTTGTATTTTTTTTTTAAAGAAAAATTATTCATAGTTTCAGAGAAAAAAAAAAAAAAAAAAAAAAAAAAAAACTGCTACAGTAAATGTGCTACAATACTGCTACAGTAAAGTACAACTTGGGACAGCGCACCGTGTACTGTTCATCCAACTGTTTCGTACAACTCTATGATGCATGTTTGCTACAGTAAAAAACTGATCTTTTAATATATTCGAGCGGGTAAACCCGCGCGATGCTGCGGGCGTGTTTTGGAATATAGTATTTGTACATTTTATGTTTTTTGGTTCACATTGTTTGTAATAGAATTCTGTATATATTTTTTTATTATTATTTTTTTACATAATGTTTATAACTTTATAAGATACTCGCGCGTTGTTGTGAGAATGTTGTGTCTAATCTATGAGCAGTTTTCAGTAAGCATCTTAAAGTGGTTATTACAATCACAAATAAACTGGAATCAAATACACATTAATAACTTTAAACATGTTTGACATATAAACTTGAAATGACATGAGACGAACCGAATTTGCAAAATAAATTGATTTCGACAAAGTTTTGCATATTTATAGTTGATTTTATTGGGAAAATCATTTTGAAAATAATGGCGTAAGTTTCGTAATTTTTAAAGTTCGTTTGCTATGTCGTTTGAGGCCCGAAGCGTTTTCGTGAAAAGTTTAACCAAAACGACAGTTTTAGTCCATCTCTTTTCAAATTTTCACTTTCACCCTTCCCACTTAAATATATAAACCCCTTATTTATTATTTTATTTCATTTATTACCTAAACTAAACACACACAAACACCCCTCATTCCTCTCTCTCCCTCTCTTGAATATCCGGCCAAGCAGTAGCAGCTTCCGGCGCCGACCACCGGAATAAATTTTCCGGCGAACACCTTTTCCACTCCCAATCGATAGATCGAAGGTCTCTTAGTGTTTCTGGAGTTTTTGAACCCTCGACAACCACCACAAACACCATCACGCGCCATCCCTTCAACTGTCCACCACCACCGAAGCTTTCCTACCACCCCGAGAGTGTTATCCGACGGTAAACAATCTCCATTATATGTTTTTTTTAAAGATCCTTACATGTTTATTATTATTATTATTATTATTATTATTATTATTATTATTATTATTATTATTATTATTATTATTATTATTATTATTATTTTAATCTATATGTTTTTTTTAAAGATCTATTATTTTATTATTATTATTATTATTTTTTATTAATGTATACGTATTTTTTTAGATCAATACATTTTTTTTTTAAATCTATATGTTTTTATTTTAAATCCATACGTGTTTGGTTTTTTAGATCTAACGTTTTTGTTTCTTTTTGTAGTGCCGCCGCTAGTCGCTGCTGTAGCGGCCACTCTATTGCCGGAAAAATATACGACCGTTGGGAAAAATATTTGTGGTCGCCGGAAAAAATTGTGTCGTTGCAGGAAATTGTTACAAAGTTAGTTTTGTTGTAATAATGATTAGATATTTTGTTGTTAATTTTTTTTTTTGTTTTCTTTCATTTTAATGGGTCTAATGTGGTCCATGTGATGACTTGTTCGCCTGACCATATATGATTATTTACGACATATCAAGAATTTGTTGTAAAACTGCCTAATATAAAATAAATGGTGAAGAGGGTGGGTTGCAAACTGTTGGGTACAACTTCGTGAAGCAACGGTACTGTAGCCGCAACACTGTTCATCCAACTGTTCCGCACAACATTTTTATGCACGTATGCTACAGTAAAAAACGGACATCCACCACAAACACCATCACGCGCCACCCCTTCAACTGTCCACCACCACCGAAGCTTTCCTACCACCCCGAGAGTGTTATCCGACGGTAAACAATCTCCATTATATGTTTTTTTTAAAGATCCTTACATGTTTATTATTATTATTATTATTATTATTATTATTATTATTATTATTATTATTTTAATCTATATGTTTTTTTTAAAGATCTATTATTTTATTATTATTATTATTTTTTTTATTAATGTATACGTATTTTTTTAGATCAATACATTTTTTTTTTTTAAATCTATATGTTTTTATTTTAAATCCATACGTGTTTGGTTTTTTAGATCTAACGTTTTTGTTTCTTTTTGTAGTGCCGCCGCTAGTCGCTGCTGTAGCGGCCACTCTATTGCCGGAAAAATATACGACCGTTGGGAAAAATATTTGTGGTCGCCGGAAAAAATTGTGTCGTTGCAGGAAATTGTTACAAAGTTAGTTTTGTTGTAATAATGATTAGATATTTTGTTGTTAATTTTTTTTTTTGTTTTCTTTCATTTTAATGGGTCTAATGTGGTCCATGTGATGACTTGTTCGCCTGACCATATATGATTATTTACGACATATCAAGAATTTGTTGTAAAAAAACTGCCTAATATAAAATAAATGGTGAAGAGGGTGGGTTGCAAACTGTTGGGTACAACTTCGTGAAGCAACGGTACTGTAGCCGCAACACTGTTCATCCAACTGTTCCGCACAACATTTTTATGCATGTATGCTACAGTAAAAAACTGCCCTTTTAATATATTTATAATTTATTAAAAAGTGTGGTAAAAGTCTAAAACTTATATTTTGAAGACACTTTTTATAAATAAACTACAGAGTATGTCATAAAAGTCAAAAAATATGTACCTTTATTTTTTATTTTTTTTGTCATTATAAATAATTTTACCAATATTCTTTTAAGTGGGAGAGAAACCTATAAAATTTTTAATGACACTCCTTTTTATACTTTTGGTTAGTTTTTTTTAACTTTTAGTAATACTTTTTTAGAATTTTTGACACCTTTTTTATGTGTAACTAGGTGACCATTTTTTTGTACTGATGATACCATATCAACTTATTTTGACATTTTTACTTAATTTTGTCATTTTACTTTGTCATAATTCAAATAAAAATATAATGTATAATGGTCTAAAGAGTAATATCAAGTTAGCCATCGTAACTTGGTCACAGTTGTGATCAATTGTAGGAGTAGTTTTCATTTTAAGAAATATTGAGTGTAAGTCTGAGAGACTCACATTTTCTTCGAACGAAATTTGTTTTAAACTACTAGCTAGGAGCTAGCAAATAAAATGTAACATGTTGAAATTTGGAATTTTAGTCACGGATAATAATTAGTCCTTTTGTGAATTCAGAAAGTTATTTAAGTTTATATTTAACGGAAAAAGGACTAGAAATGTGACATAATTTAACTAAAAAATGACCTTCGACGTAACGAAATTATTGATAATTATTATGGTCACTTGGCAAATGGTTATGTCTCTCCTCCTTAAAATTGAGATGCAAGTAGGTTTTGCATGTGTGGAATATCATTTCTTGGTATGGTTAAACGCTGTTCTGAACAAGATAGTTATAATGCCATTTTCAGGAGTGATATGAAGCAAATGAATGACATGTGCAGTTAAAATAAGAGTTGTTCCTCCACGTGTTTTGGAGTTAGATACTATTGGGCCCATTGATGAGTTGGACAAATGTATGTGTGGCCGCACCCAAATGTAAGTAAGATGATGCCTGATTAATTTGGTAATCTAGTTCAATATCTATATCGAAAAACAGAATCGTTAAACAATTAGAATGACTTATGATCCATGTCTAATGTTTAACAAGGTATCTGTAGCAAAGGGATGATTGATTTATAAATCATTTGAATGAGATGTTTGAGAAACTATCCTCATATATTTCTAGGGGCATTGGCGTGTTGCTAGACCCTAACCTTTTCTTTTATAATTATTTGTGATTATGACGCTCGCAACTGGGAGCTGTTGGAAAATGCTCATATCATAATAAACAATTGCATGTATAGCTAGAAATATGTGAGCCTATGAGGTTACACACGTATACACAGAGGTATCATGCATATAATGTACATATCATATTTACGTTATATATAACCACGTTTAACGAGATCAACTAACGGGCTACCAATTAGATAAGTTAGATTTAGTGTTATTTTTTTTACGACAATTGTGGCTACATGACCCCTAGCCCAGAAGGCGTAGCAAGCCCACACAACCAGGTTGGTCCAGCCCAAAAGGCAATGACACCCTTCCCTTACGCACGCGGGAGGAAACCTCTATCGCCCTAGACAAGACTCGAACTTGAGACCTTGTCTAGGAGGGTAAAACCTCCATACTGCTAGACTAGAGGCCCATTGGTAGATTTAGTGTTATTGGACTAGACCAAAACAATATGGAAGCCTATAATTGGGTCCATATGGCCGACAAAAAGGGTAAGAAAAAAGAAGGGAGAAAACCATGGTAGTTAAGTGTAAATTACACAAGGTTGTTATGGATTTGATTAGAGATAATCACATAACATTATAAAAATATCACAAGATGTTCTCCTCTCCTCTTTCCCTCTTGAAATTCATGGCCAAACATCCGCTTTCCCTCTTGAAACTCACGGCCAAACACCCCTAATAACCTAGGGTTTTGGTTTTGATCTTCTAGTCATCTCCTCTTGTAGATCATGACTAGATAATGCAATTCAAGTTATCCTACTAGCATCGGGTGATACACGAGAACATGTAGTGTGGACTATCATATAGGTGGTCTCTTTTGATCACTAGGGTTTCGTATGGTACTATAGGGTTGACGAAGAATATGGTCTTGCATTCAATCCGTGCGGTTCACACTACAAAGGTACGATTTACTTGTTAAATATGATTAATCATATGGCACTATAGATCCATCATTGGTAACCTTTTTCGCTGCAATTATTTATGTATTTATATGATTTATATATAAAAACACCAACTACAAAGTACTTCGGAATATTAATGATAATGCTTATGTGGTGGACTTGCCAAATATTATGCGTATGTCGAAGACTTTCAGTGTGACGGATATTTACGAGTTTCACCCCGAGGATGTGATTGAAGACAAGAACTCGAGGACGAGTTCTTCTAAAGTGAGAGGGAATGATGAGGACATGATTAAAGATTTAGCAGAAGAGTGCATGGAGCACATAGAGCGTGGTAAAAAGCTCAACGAAAGAAAACGTAGATATCTTTTTGTCTACAGCGTAGAGCTAAAGCATCACCTACGCCGTAGACGCTATAGTTTATTTTTGTTTAATGTCTTGATTAATATACCATAGTAGGACTACCTCTGTTACGCCGTATATGCTACTACTTCTTTTATGTTTTTACTTCCTTTGTTTACGCCGTAGATGGAGTATTCCCTTTACGCCGTAAGCATGTTGATCATGGTTTACTTATTTTAGTTTAAGACGGTTCTAGACGTATTTTGGTATATTTCCCCCCAAGTTGGTTTCCCTATAAATATAGGGCTTGAGTTTATTGTTTAGACATTGATCAATAAGCAATATTTTCTTGACTTTTGCTCTTTAAATCCCTTGTGATTTGATTTAACCCGTGTTAGGGTTTCATTACACGCTTATGTTCTACGTCGTCACGTTACTATGTCAACTCTCACTCTCAAATCCGTCATTATACCTTCCTTCATTCTCTCCGGCAAACCCACTACTAAACCTGTATGATAGTTACCACGAAATCCAACATTTAATTACTTTTGTTTTCATTTTTATTAACTAAATAACTGAATACCAAAAATTTAATTTCATTCACTAAAACATTACATTAAGGGAAGTGATTTGTACACCATTTTTATTTGCCATCCACCACTGAATTATACATAGCGGTGTTGTACTGTACGCATTACTGGTGTGCTTTAGTGGTGTATAGCCAAAAAGACATAAACTTAGAAAGTTTGACCTAATATTCTGATTAATATTATGACTTCAAACTAAGAAATTAAAGACATGAACTTTTGTGCTATTTTGTTTTGGTTAAAAATATTTTGCAACATTTTGTAGTTGAAAGTATTCGTATAGAAAAATGTCAAACTAGATAAAAATGATAAGTATTGCGGCATTTGTAAATAAGTTAAAAAGATCAATAATCCTTTTTAAAACATTGACTCAACGGATCAATTTTTGACCGTTGGGATTATTTTCTCTTAAATCTTCGTTTGTTCGTCAAGACCACCGAACAAGAAAACCAATCATCATGTGTGGCGATGATAGTTGCGCAATAGGGAACCACACACGGTCCTTGACCACCAATGGCGGAGGATCATTGGGGCAGGAAGGGGTGCTGGCCCCCCCAAAAGTTTAGGTCATTATTAGCAATTTAATATAATTCTAAGGATTAATAACATTTACATAGTGGCCCCTAAGAATTTGGTAACAAAATGACATATGAGAAAAAGTCAAACAAAACTAAAAGAAAGAAACCAAAAAGACGGAAGTTATATAATAGTGGGCGCTCTTAACCAATCCTGTTAATTTTAAGGCATTGATCCATTTGTTTGTTTGTGGTAATTTTTTTATTTTTCTGTTGCTAATTGTTTGTGGCAATTTTTTTTATTTTTCTGTTGTTAATCGTTTGTGGTAATTTCATTAATTTGTTTGTGATCATTTAAGTGTTTGATGATAAATTTAAGCCCAAGCATTGTTTCGTTTTCAGTAGGATACTTTCGTGATTTTTATGAATTGGTGTTTGGTTTTTTATTATTTATCTTGTAAACTATAGACATGATCACATATTTACATGAAATTAAATAGCCTTTTAGAGTTTAACAAAATAACTTTCATTTGGTAATTTGATACTCTTGTGTAGTAGCATTATTGGATTAAGTTTGGTGGCTCACATCGAAAAAGAAGTTGCTGAAATTTTAATTCGGAATTCATAATTGACTATGGATGGTTTTTTATGTTAAAGTAGTTCGGTTTTTTTCTCGAAAATTTTGCCCCCCCCCCCCCCCCCCCCCCCATTCAAAATGGTAATGCTCCGCCACTGTTGACCACACCACGTGGTCTTAAGCAGTATTAATTACTAGGGCCGGTCAGACAAAAAGATGGCTCACTTCATCTATATGATATACTGTATGTTGTTTGTATTTTGTAGTTTTGATTGTATAAGTAGGTATCTAACAATAAATCAAATCCATAACGTGAAATTCTATTATCAGTAGGGCATTTTGTGTGGTTGCCTCATTTCACACCACAAAATCCAGTCATTCAATTCAATATCTAGCTATTTAGAACACACTAAGACTTCAAAACCATCACACCAAAAAAAAAGTAACACAACCACATTAGAATGGACCAAAATCAATCAGAAGTATGCGTTGTGATGGTACCTTTCCTAGCACAAGGCCATCTTAACCAACTCCTACACCTCTCTCGCCTTATCTCCGCCTACAACCTCCCCGTACACTTCGTGTGTGCCACTAGTCACACACGCCAAGCCAAGCTTCGTGTCCACGGGTGGGACCCACTCGCGGACTCCAACATCCGTTTCCACGATTACCCAATGCCCTCTTTTTTAAACTCTCCACCCGACCCAAACGCCAACATTCGTTTCCCTAACCACCTCATGCCATCATTCAAAGCCATAATGCACCTTCGTGAGCCCTTTGCTAAACTAATACAAAGTCTCTCAATGACAACAAAACGAGTTGTGATCATTCATGATTATCTGATGAGTTCTGTTGTTCAAGACTTTGTTTCGGTCCCTAATGCCGAGTGTTATATGTTTCAAGGTGGTTCTGCTTTTTGGGCATTTTGGTATCACTGGGAGGTTACTCGAAAACTAATATTGGAGGATGAAATGAAACTAATGTGGGAGAAAGTTCCTTCTCAGGAAGGATGTTTTACCAACGAGTTTATGGAGTTACTCGACTCTGAAGACTCGTCGTTTAAGAAGATTAGTTCGGGAACTCTTTATGACACAAGCAAAGTATTTGAAGAGAAGTACTTAGAGTTACTTAAACATGAAGATGTCACATCGGGTACTACGAAAAACTGGGCTATTGGTCCACTTAATCCTGTTCATTTAACCGATCGTAAGAACATGAGTCCTGAATCGAATATATTATTAAACTGGTTAGACAAACAAGAACCAAATTCGGTTATATATGTGGCATTTGGTACCACAGTTTCATTAACCGATGATGAGGCACACGAAATAGCTATCGGGTTGGAAGAAAGTGGTCATAAGTTTATATGGGTGGTTCGGGAAGCTGATCGAGGGGACATTTTTGACGATGAAGATGTCCGGAAAGTTAAGCTACCGGAAGGTTACGAGGAGCGAGTGGAAAAGAATGGGGTTGGGATGGTGGTGAGGGGTTGGGCTCCACAGCTTGAAATATTAGGACATTCGTCAACCGGTGGGTTTATGAGTCATTGTGGGTGGAATTCGTGTACGGAAGGGATTAGTATGGGAGTACCAATAGCTGCATGGCCTATGCATTCGGATCAACCAAGGAACGCTACTTTGATAACCGAGGTGCTTGGAACGGGGATATACGCGAGGGAGTGGGCTCACCGAGGCGAGAAGGTTACATCATCAATGGTTGAAGAAGTCGTTAAACGGTTGATGGGGTCGGAAGAAGGGTGTCGGGTAAGAAACAAGGCAGTCGAACTTGGTATCATGGTTCGGCAATCGGTTGAAGAAGGCGGCATTATGCGCAAGGAATTAGATGCTTTCGTTGCTCAAATAACCAGGGAGTAAGTGATTTGCTACGTAATAATTTACCTTTCATGTATCCAAAAAAACATGAAACGTTACGTAATGTACTTTTTACATCATATTCTATTTTATCTATCGTTACGCAGTGTATTTTGTTTACCTCATAATATATTATATTTTATCCTATCGTAATCATGCGTAACTTGTGCATGTAATTTTCACGACATTAGAGAAAGTCACGGGTTCAAGATAAAAATTAATTGTCGTTTATGGATCAATACTACTAACTCTTTCTCAAAATATAAATTCAGTTTAACTTTTTGAATCAAAGTTTGAACTTAAATATTTTCATTTATAGAGGGCTCGTTTGATAGGAACTTTTTGGTTGAGTTGTTAACTTTTTGTTAAAAAATAATCTTTTTTCTAAAATAAATAACTCCGTTTGTATATATTAATTTCAAGCTTTTATTTCAAACAAACATCTTCTAAATGAAAAGCTGATTCATGAAGTTTTTAAACAACTTGGTGTTGTTAAAACTTTAAATTACTGATATACCCTCTAAACATTTGTTTACAATTATAGATATGTCTTTTTATATCATTTTACATCTAATATATACATTTAACAACTAACTTACCAAACACTTTTATTAAAAAAAAAATACAGCGTGTAACTCATGTTAATAGCTTTGCAGTTTAAGAACCGGTGATGGAAGTGTGAATCAATTTGCAAACCAAAAAATGATGAAGCAATCATCAAACCAGCTGTTTGTGGTTAGAGTAGCGGTAAAGTGGCTACCAGCTGATTGCATTTTTTTTTTTTTTTTTTTTTTTTAGAAAGGCAGCTGATTGCATTTAAATAGAGCTCAAGAGGAGATAAGTTCAAAACAATATTGTTTTACATCCCGTCATTGCGCGGGTGTAACTAGGGGTGGAAACGAGCCGAGCCGCTCGTGAAAAGCTCGGGATCGGATCTGTAAAAAGCTCGAACGAGTCGAGCCTAAACGAGCTCGAACCCGAGCTCGAGCTTAAATTTGGGCTCATTTAATAATCGAGCTCGAGCTCGAGCTCTATACAAAAAGCTCGAGTAGGCTCACGAGCCTAAACGAGCCCTAGAAATATATGCGTATATATATTGTCTATACGTATTAACGAGTTTAAAAGTATTAAACGAGCTCGAGCCTTATGTAATTAACGATCCGAGCTCCATTTTAACTTTGTTTTCTTTAAAACATCATACAAATTAGTTGAGCCCGAGCTTGAGCTTGTGAAAATCTTCACGAGCCGAGCTTGAGCTCTGACAGCCTCGGGCTCGGCTCGGCTCGTTTTCACCCCTAGGTGTAACCTCTCGTTAGAAACAAAGATGAAAAAAAAAAAAAAGCGCGTCTTTTCATTTTTTTTTTCCAAGGCTCTCTTTTGTTCTTATTGTATTTACTAGTATTTTTGTTAATTTTAACGTAAAAGAAAACACACATGGGCCAAATGTGAAGGCAGTTTTGGCACCTGATGATGATTCGGGATAGATATGCGTATAACAAAGAAACCCGTATATGGCCTGCATTGCCACATATATGGTATATATGATCGAAAACGTATGTATATAATTACATATGTGTGTGTTTTAAAACACATAATATGATGTTTTCTTTTAGGGATTTGCTAACAACCACCCACTGGATGTTGTTTAAGCATTACATGTTTAAAATATTAGCATTTATATATCTCTAAAAATTTTGTATTTAACATGACATACCATATTTAAAATGATTAAAAGTATATAATTGTGAAATATATGAGTTCATTAAATGTGTTTTTTATAAATAAAGAATGCTTAAACATCACCCAGTAGGTTGAATTGTTGTTAGCAAATCCCTTTCTTTTATAGTTAATATGTCCTTTTTGAACGACAAATTTGATTGAAAACGCTTAGCAAGAGGCTAAGTTATAAAAAAATTACAACATATTTGCACAATCTTGAATAAGATTGCTAATTATACAATATATTAAAAAGGCAGGATGGTTACTGTAGCAATAGAGGGGCTGCGCACTGTAGCAGTACGCATCAAAAGTTGTACGGAACAGTTGAATGAATAGTGCACCATGTGCTGTCCCATGTTGTACTTTACTGTAGCAACTTTTTTTTTTTTTTTTTTTTTTTTTTTTTTCCTGAAACTGTGAATAATTTTCCTTAAAAAAAAAATACATTTTTTATAAACAAATTTACACAACAAATAAATTCATATAAAAATTACACTTCAAGCTTTATAACAAATTACACTTATACAATTATAAATATATTAAAAGAGCAGTTTTACTGTTCATGAACAATATCACGCATAAATTTGTTGTACTAAACAGTTGGATGAACAGTACACACTGTGCTGTCCCATGTTGTACGGTACTGTAGCAGGTACTGTAGCATTTTTTTTTTTTGTTTTTTTTTTTTTTTTTTTTTTTTTCGAGAATGTGAATAATTTTCCTTAAATAAAAATATACAAAACTTGCACAAAAACATTTTATCATACGGTCATTCATTTTTGTTTAAAAAAAAACAAATAACAAAACAATACAAAACAAAAATACAAAGAAAAATACAACACTATAAAAAAAAAATAACAAATCCGTGGCAAAGCGCGGGCTACCCCGCTAGTTCACTCTAAAAACATGGGATTTGCTTTCTTTTTCCTATATGAATTGAAGGATCGAAAAGAATGGAAGAGAGCTTGATTTCCTCCCCAAAGCATCCTTTCCAGGAGGTTTAATGTAATCACTAAAAGATCTAATATAACAAAGAAATTATTCAGAATAAAGCAACAAATCATAACTCAAAAAAAAAAAAAAAAAAAAAAAAAAAAAAAAAAAAACCGAAAGTGAAAATTCCAACACTTTTATTGTATTAACTGTCATAGACCATATTAGCATTTTGTCTGAGTTGCACAAGTAAGCTGTTAGTGAAGTTAGAATTGAAGATGTTAGCAGCAAAATTTGGCGAGTAGCTGGTTACTTAGAGTGCACGGTGCAAGCTGTTGTTGGTCCGCATTTCGCCAAAAACGCACGAATGGCACCGCCTTTAAGCACCGGCAGTGGTGCCGTTCGTCCTTCAGTCGGCCTACCAACGAGCGTTGTTAGTAATTCTTTTATTTTCCTTTTTCTTTTGTTTTGTGAGTGACTGAGTATTTTTTGTAAGGTTTTTTGCGGGACTTACAGGCGCCAATAAGTTTTTTTTTTTTTTTTTTTTTTTTTTTTTTTTAGTTATCGGTGTGGTGAGGTGGTGAGATGGCGCTGAGATGTCACACCAATAAGTTTTATTGGGGAAGGTTGCACCCCTATCTTAAAATTGATTATAAAAGGTGAGATTGTTATTAACTTAATGTAATCTATTTCTATTCTCTAATTAGTTGACATAGTAACAAAGAAGGTTAAAATATTGCAACTTCGTAAATTCATTCATTAGAAAAGTTAGATTATCAATTTTATCACTTAAACATTTATAAACATCTTTCATTTCAACCTAATAATGTATCATCGAAACCGAAATGATATTAGTACGGCTGTTTGATGCTTCTTAACTTTTAGCCATATATACTTTGTAATTGTCTCATGGACAACACAAAATCGATTAATCCCACACAAAATACAATCACTCATCATCTATAAATTTATAGCCCAAGACACATCAAAATCATCATACCAGAAAATAAGTAACACAAGCACATTAGAATGGACCAAAATCAGTCACAAGTATGTGTTGTGATGGTACCTTTCATAGCACAAGGCCATCTCAACCAGCTCCTACACCTCTCTCGCCTTATCTCCGCCTACAACCTTCCCGTCCACTTCGTGTGTGCCACTAGTCACACCCGCCAAGCCAAGCTTCGCGTCCATGGTTGGGACCCACTCATGATCTCCAACATCCACTTCCATGATTATCAAATACCATCTTTCCCTAACCCTCCACCCGACCCAAACGCCACCATTCGTTTCCCTAACCACTTCATGCCCTCATTTAAAGCCATAATGCACCTACGTGAACCCTTCACAAAACTAATACAAAACCTCTCAATAACAGCAAAACGAGTTGTGATCATTCATGATTATTTAATGAGCTCGATTGTTCAAGACTTTGTTTCGGTCCCTAACGCTGAGGCTTATATGTTTCAAGGCTGTTCGGCTTTTACGGCTTTTTGGTTTCATTGGGAGGAAACCCGAACGTTAAAACTAGATGAAGAGACCGAATTATTGTATGCCAAAGCTCCTTCTCTGGAAGGGTGTTTTACTAATGAGTTTTTTGAGTTAATCATGTCTGAAGACTCTTCGTTTAAGAAGATTAGTTCAGGAACTCTTTACGATACGAACAAAGTGTTTGAAGAGAAGTACTTAGAGTTACTCAAACATGAAGATGTCACGTCGGGTACGACTAAAAATTGGGCTATTGGCCCATTTAACCCTGTTATCATACCCGATCGTACGAACACGAGGTCTGAAGCAAATAAGTTGTTGAGCTGGTTAGATAAACAAGAACCGGATTCAGTTATTTACGTGTCATTTGGTACCACAGTTTCATTACCAGATGATGAGGCAAAGGAGATTGCTATTGGTTTGGAAGAAAGCGGTCATAAGTTTATATGGGTAGTGAGGGAAGCTGATCGAGCTAATATTTTTGATGTTGACGATGTACGAAAAGTCGAGTTACCAGAAGGGTACGAGGAGCGGGTGGAGAGGCTTGGCTTTGGGGTGGTGGTGAGGGGTTGGGCTCCACAGCTTGAAATATTAGGACATTCGTCAACCGGTGGGTTTATGAGTCATTGTGGGTGGAATTCGTGTACGGAAGGGATTAGTATGGGAGTACCAATAGCTGCATGGCCTATGCATTCGGATCAACCGAGAAATGCTATGTTGGTAACCGAGGTACTTGGAACGGGGATATACGCGAGGGAGTGGGCCGATCGAGGTGAAAAGGTGACATCATCGAAGGTTGCTGAAGTGGTTAGGCGGTTGATGGGGTCAGAAGAAGGATGTCGGGTAAGAAAGAAGGCAGTCGAACTTGGTGTTGCGGTTAGGCAATCGGTTGAAAAGGGTGGAGTTATGCGCAAGGAATTGGAAGCCTTCGTTGCTCAAATCACCAGATAGAAAGAGCTTTGGATTTATCATCTACATGTTTAAAGATCAAGTGAAATGCCATAGAAACAATTGATGCCATTTCACATTTAGTTATTCTCAATGCTACAAACTAATCATAACTTTCTTGTATTTCAAAAAACACAAATTAAACGTTACGTATGTGATGCAATTTTTTACCTCGAAATTTAAAGGACTAGTGATGTTTATGATAAATAATCTGGATTGTATATCTAGCTAAAATAAGTATCAATACTAGCTTAACTCCGTGGCTATTACAATACAAACTAACTTGACAAGTGAACATACCCGAACGTGTTCTCCAATATATAACAAACATTTCAACATAGTAATAGTAGAGCAGCATAAATCTAACTACAATCGCGTCAGACAACACCAAAACGGTCCAGCTCAAACTCAATGCAACACCAAAACAGGCCAAGATGTCTAGATGCTCAAATTGGAATCCCATCAATGGCCCTCATCGAAAAGTTTCAAAAAACATTGTCTAAATGGAAATCAAAGTACCTCTTTTTTGGTGGTAGACTAACCTTTATAAAATCCGTTCTTGAAAGCTTAGGTGTTTATTTATTCTCCACCTTTAAGGCCCCGGAATCTATCATCAATAAGCTTGAAAGCATAAGGTGAAACTTCTTTTGGGACTGTTCTTTAGACTCTCAAAAGATAGCATGGATTGCTTGGAAAAGGGTAATTTCCCCTTTAAAATATGGAGATCTTGGAATTGATAGTTTAAGTTCAAGCAATATTAGTTTACTCTCTAAATGGTGGCGGTGGTTCTTGTAATGAAGGCGACTCACTTTGGGGTAAACTTATTCGTTCTATTCATGGTCTTCTCGACACCTCAATTATTAGACGTAAATCAGGACCTTGGTATAACATTGCAAAGCTAAGAGATGACCTACAATTGCACGGGATAGACTTGCCTTCTCTCTTTAAAATCAAGATTGGTAATGGTGAAATAGCAAAGTTTTGGTTAGACAAATGGTTGAGTGGTCCTTCTTAGTGAACGTTCCCTTGCTTACACCGACTTGAAGTTTCTAAAGATGTTCAAGTTGTCAACAGGTCCCCAAGGAACCGTCCCATTCCTACTCTTATTCCGGCCCCTGTGATTTCAGAATCAGGGCCGCTGGTGTTAGGCCCATTATATTGAATGAAAACAGCCCTGTAAATCCCCTTCCAAATGTCATTGGCCCATCAGGCACTGATAGACTTCATTTTTCTTGGGCTTGGAGTAGGGCTCCACGTTATGAAAAGGAAATTTAGGAATTAGAGACACTAAGCAATCTTGTTTCTCAATTACACCTCAGCAACTCTCGAGACTCATGGAAATTTATAGCTTTTGCTTCAAGAAAATTTTCGGTCAAAGCTTTAGAAATATCTACACAAACTCTACAACAACCATGGCTCAAGATACAAAAAAGATGGAACAAGTACGTACCTATCAAAATAAATATCAATACTTGGAGAGTGGCAAATAAAAAACTTCCAACAAGAGTTAACTTAGATAGAAGAGGAATTGATCTACACTCGGTTTAGTGCCCTGTTTGTGACGATGATCTCAAAAAAGAAAATCACATCTTTGTTCACTGTGCCATAGCAAAGCAAACTTGGACCGACATTTTAAATTGGTGAAATCTTCACAACTTAATTCCTTCCTATCTTTTTGAGGCAATCAGCTTGGCGGATCGGGCAAATCTCACATCTACACTTACATACCTTCTTGATGGTGTGATTCAATAAACTATTTAGATTCTTTGGCGGAATAGAACCGAGATAACTTTCAAGAACAACCGAAGCAACAAAGATGTAATTCTAAATGATGCAAAGCTTTTCTCGTTCAATTGGATTTCTAGTAGATGTAGCAAAAACATTTGTAATTGGATAAAGTAGTATTGTAACCCTCGTAACGCCATTCTAATCATTGTAACACTTGATGCTAGCTTCTTGTTAGGTTCTCAATACAATTGCCGTTTCAAAAAGAAAAAAAAAATGATATCATCTGTGATGGACTTCGTTCCAAGGAGCACATCTCAAATGAATAACAAAAAATAAATAAATAAATACTAAAATAAAATTATGATATCATAGATGAGAAATCATCTTAATTGTGTTGAGTTTATGAAGAGGTGTAAGAACTAGAACTTTTTTATGCCGCAAAAATTTGAGAAGATTTCTCACTATTGTTGAAATAACATATAAACATTTTTTATTTTTTTAAACCTACCCTTCATAGTCGATGCTCTTACTTTAGATTGATATGATGCTTCATTTCAGTATTATTTTCTTAACGTTTTTACTTTCTCATTATCATTTGTATTCGAACACTTTTTATAGCCACTATAAAAGTAATGATATACTAATAACTTAAATAAATAACTGATTATCATTTCCCATAATAATGTCATTATTCGAGTGGAGAAACATTAGCTAATAAGACTCTTTATACATCTCCAGTTCACGTTTGTATTTGAGTCAGCCCAATAAACTTCAAATCGTACCTCGTACAAGAACACGTGAGTTTAAATCATATATTTTGAGAATGGTTAATTGTAAGTAAAGCTTCAAAGGAATAAGTAGATTTTGTAGGTTGAGGGTCTTTCATCTGATTGTAACTTGAGATTTAAGCATTCAACCCGACTGTACTTATGTTTTATCGATACTCTAGTCAGATGTGCATGATTCGGTTATGTACCAAGCAGCCTTATAAAGAACCCGACTAATGCGCGGTTCATAGAGAAAAAGAAAGAGCATACATCACAGTTCATAAACATAAAGTCAATCAAATGAATTATTGATCATGTAAGAAACAACAACTATGTTTGACACCTTTTTGTACACTACTCCTAACTGCATCTCAAAAGTCTATAACTACTGCTGAAATGAGAGATGTCATTTTGTATTCTAAGCAAAAGTTAGTAACAATGTCACAATAGTATGCTTCGAGTCAAAGCCATCAAACGCTCTAATCTCTAGCTCAAGTTCAGTTCCACTTTGTTTTGCTAGAATGGTTGACTGGTGGTGGTGTTCTCGCATTCCTGTTCCCTACAATAACACCTTCAGGAGACCGAAAAGAACCCGTGTCAAATACATACCAATAAGCTTTGAGAAAGAGGACATGTGAAACTTTTAATAATTTTGACTTACAATGGTCAACACCTTCGAGGGATGATCTTCTTGATATCTCCAGTGGTTGAACCCCAGTTAAGGAGTTTCGTCGTGATGGCTTGCTGATGACAGGAGCTGTTGGTGATAGCATCTCATTCGTTTTCATTGGAATCCTGTTAACAAAAAAAGAAGTAAGAATTTTGTATTGTAAAAGAAATTCAAACAAGTCCATGATTGTCTTTGTACCACTCACCTTTTTTCAGAACCATTAATTAGTTTCCCAATAGTCCGAAAAGATTTCCTTATATGCGATGATTTTCCTTTTGCAGTACTCGTTCTAATCTCTGATGAAATTACTATTTCATTTCTGATAGACACTTGAGGCTCCGGTGTTTTTAGTAGCCTTCCTTCTGTTTTTAATGTCCTCGGTTTGGAAGCAGAATTTGGAGGAGCAACAGGACTCTTGGGAGGACATTTGTTTTCAATGCTCAACCTGCGTGGACGAGGTGGTGTTTTGTCTATTGTCATTGCTACCGGTTTTGGTCTTTGTAATGGTGATCTAGGATCAAGTTTGTTTACTTGTTGTGGACTTTGAGCTTCCTTATTGGCTAATTGTCTTTTCAAGGACTCAACTTGTTCTTTAAGTTCCATAACCTCCCTTGTTTCTTTATTCAAACGAGCAGCACCAAGCTCTACAGTTGAGGCTCGTTGAGCAAACTTTAATGTACTAACTGTTTCTCCGAAAGAATCACCTTCTGGACTAATGTGAGCAAACATTAGAGTCTTTGCATTTCCTCCTGTACGTTTCATTAACCAAAAAAACAATCAGAATCTCTTCCATTCAAAGTTGAATTATTGCAATATATATGGGAAATTCAGTAAAATAGCCACATTACAAATGTGTTTATACCAAAATGACCACAAATTTGTTTACTTATTGTGGGAACTATATTTATTGGAAGTCAAACTTGGCAAAATAAAGTCAAAATTTGCAAATAAAGAAGTTCCAGAACGCTTTTATCCCAAGAAAAGGTAGTTCACAAAAGAAGTTTGCAAAATTGGTTGTCATTATGGTATAAACACAACTGTTACGACATTTAGTTAATAAATCATTTGTAAAGTGGCGATATTGATAAATTACTCTACACAAATCATTTGTAAAGGGGCGATATTGATAAATTACTCTACATAAATATATATACCTAAGGAGTTCTGAAGGAGTAGTGTGAGTTTGCTGTTTCTATATGGAATAAAGGAGTTCTTTTGAGATAAAGCAGTGATCACGTCTCCTAAACAAGAAAGCGACTTGTTGATATACTGAGCTTCTTTAAGCCCTTCACCCGTGACTTCTGACTTATCCACTCTTTCACTTCCTGCCAAGTCCACCAAATGAAGGCAGCTGCGAATAGTCCCTCCATTTACATCCTTCCCATAAACGTGCATTGTCAATATGCTGAAAGAAAATGCATCAGAATCATTATTTCCAAATCTTTTTAGGTTTAATGATCTTCGTTTAACTGGGTGAACTCGGACTATGTTTATCTTTAACTGGTAATCATATTAGACACACTATATAAAACTGTCAACTTTATGCCAAATTGTTTTTTATGCCAATCCACTCCAACCTGTCCCAGCAAGAGAAAAACTGGCCCATCTTGATCCATTAATATGTTTAAAAGCGCAAACAATCCAAAGTGGTCCAAAATTTTGGCCTACCTAACACGCTAATTAAACATATAAATGTTTTAGTTTTTCGAAAAATTTATGTTTTAGGTCAACTCTGTCCTGGCCCGTTTCAACAAGTACAAAAAGAGATTTAAGCCAACCAATATAACAAGTACAAAATTAGACCATCTGATACGTTATTATGTATACAAATGTTAAAATTTTGGGCTCTCACTCTCCGACCCCATCCAACCAGTACAAAACTGAACTTTTCCTGATCTGTTAGTATACAAAAACTGTTTGTATTACGTCAACTTAGCCCGAGTCCCTACCCATTCCAATTAAACAAAATGGCCCGTCTTGATTTATAACCTGATCCAACCAACCAGCCTATGTTGCTACTGCTTTTATTTTAGAAAACAAAACAATATAGAAGTAGCAAACCTGTGGGACCGGCTGCTCTGCTGATTCAGTGCGGTTGAACTAACAGCACGGTTCACTTGACCACTTTTCATCAAGTTCAAAACATCAGCGGTTGAGTTCACAGGGAGCATAGTTGCATCAGGAAGACTCAATCCATTCTCACTTGTGCAGCTACGGATATCCAACTTATTGGTGGATGTAGAATCAGCAGTGAGAAGATCTCTAACTTGTTCGTTATATATTTCCACCATTTGTACAAAAAGCTCGTATTTCACAACACCTTTCCTTGTATTTGACAGATGAAAGAGATCATTTAGAGCCAAATAATTGATTCCCAGATCTTTTTGAGATGCGCCAGAAGGTCCACACTATTATCACAACAAAAACGATATTAAGAACCACAAAGTTTACTCCAATAGTGAAGTGAATAGTATATACTCGTATGTGTGTTTCTCACCATAGTATGTGTTTTCCCTGATCCTGTCTGCCCATATGCAAAGATACAAACGTTGTAACCGTCCATAACCGACCGTATCAGTGGCTGAGTGTCAGCAAACACCTCCGCTGAAGACAGTGAATTTAAGTAGAATTTAACAAACTGCTAAGAATTTTGCTTAAAGATTATAGTAATACAAAAAGTACTCAAATATAATCACCTTGTGTGGCTGTGGGACCAAATACACGGTTAAACTGAAACAACTTTTTTCCATCTTTATATCCTTTCAATGGATCCAAAAGTACTAGTGAGCCATCTTCCCCAATAAAGTCAATCACGTTTTTTGTGTCTGTCCTAAACGCGGGTCTAATCCTGCAGTAAACTCGTATGTTCCCTGAAATATGAATAATGTATAAGGTAACAGCATTTTCTTGCTTTTCATGAAGTTATAACGATTAACTGTGTGTCAAACATATATACCTTTTAGATCCTGGACCATGTTGTATAAATTCCGGTTTTCTTTAACAACCTTATGGTATCCCTGAGCAGCAGTAGATAATTCCTCTACCCGACATTCTACGTACCAATGTACAATAATCAGTTAAACGTCAGTTTTTAAGTATTATTGTTTATGATAAGTAACTTAACATACCCATTTGTTTTAAATCATTTTGAAACTGTGACTGCAAGTCTCTAAACTCTTCTTTTGTGCTCCATAACAATGCTTTCAAGTTCTGCAAGACCGAGGATACTTGACAATGAGACAGTGGTTTTACAAGTTTTATATGTTAATTATAGGTGTTAAACAAAGATTAAAAAGAATCAATACCGATAGCTTTTTTTCTTGTGTTCTAAACACTTGCCAGCGGTTGCAATCACTGTTTGTACTTGTTCCACTAACTTCTTTGGATAGGTCTGAAGTAACAGTGTTTGACTGATACACAAAGTAAATGATAACAATTTTAATATAATGACTAAAGTAACTAAACTACAGTGCTTATAGAATATGAAGTATGATATACCTCAGGGGATTTGTATTGAAGTTGTTCATCTAAAGTACTTGAAAGCATCTTACGCAACAACTTGATGGATTCCTATAAAACAATCATTTGGTCATAAGCTTAAACTAAGCTGTTCATCTAAAGTTATCGGAAGATGAAGGCATAAAGAGGGAATAGTTACCGTATTTCCATTACGAATAGAAGACAGCAAGTTATCATCTAAGTTCTCTTTAGCACCAATCACACAGTCAGCTAAGGCCTTCACAATCAAATCTAAACAGTACCAAAACATACTAAAGTTACAAAATACAGACTTTAAGATAAAAAAAATAATAATAATAACCAAATCATATATGTGATCCATATATTTCATATATATATGTAAAAGTAAGAATTAATGAACCTTCAAGTTTCTGAGCATCATTTTGCTTTGGTGTAAGATTTTCGCTATTGGCAGACATGTCTAATTGCCTGTTCGGGTTTCTACCATTTGATTGCAAAACCAAAGGTGATCTCAAATTATTCTTAACAGATCCATTTCTTTCTTTGTTCAGTTTCCTCTCATTGTATTCTTTAAGTCCCAAAATGCAATCAACGATCTTACTAGATGAACCCGCATCCATATTATCCTAAAAAACACTTCTAACATCAACAAACTTCATAGCACAACATAAAAAATCTAAAACCGTTCTAAAAAAGCACCAAAATCTGTACCCTTTCAAAAACCGAAGCTTCAAAAACCGGCAGCCTTAACCCTTCAACCGCTTTCAAAAAGTTTCTAACATTCTCAAAAAACTGATAAGCAGGTAACGGCTGCGAATCCCATGTCAGCGATTGCGAAGGAATTCTACTAATCTCAACAACCTTAACAACAATAATACCAGAAACAATCCATCAAACACAATCTCACAATTACTAATCAACAAACTACATAAAAAGATACTGATCGTACCTTAGGCACACTCCCAGGTTGAATCTTATTAATCACATTACAAAGAATCAACCCATTTCTCAAACACGAAATAAACTCTTTCTCCGACGGCTGCTTCGATATCCCTAACGTCCCAACGACACTTTCAAGCCATTCGGTCGCTTGAAACCGCCTCCAAGCTACAAAAAAACATAAACAAAAAATACCCATAATCAAAAACACATTAATTTATAAAAATAGCACAAAACCAACATCAAAGATTAAATCTTTACCTGCTTCTTGTGCTTTTCTTGAAGCCAAATTAAAATCACTCCCCGCAGTCGACGAAATCGCCTCCATTTAATTCCAAACAAAATCTTTATGAATCTTTCTAACTTTTCATATATGGAAACACAAAAATTTTGGTGATCTGATTTACACCTTCAGTGTGTGTGATTGTGTGTGTAAAAAAATACCCAGTGAAGATGTTCTAATTAAGGTTAAGAAAAGATGGGAATTTTTTTATTAAGTTTGCAGAATAAGACCGTTGGTTATATTTGAATTCAAATCTATAATGGGTGTAGTGGGGTGGATTGTGGACCGTTGATTTAGGGGCATGATCTTGAGATAGTCAGCATGATCAACGGTTGAGATTTGATCTCAGGAGGACGTTATTGTGTTACTTTTTGAATAAGATATTTGGTTTTTATGAATATTCTTTGGGTTTGGTAAATTGTGGTTTTTGTTATGGTAAATTTGGATTTAAGTTAATGAATGATATCCAGTATTGATTTGCGGAATAATGTTGAGTTTAAATATGTTTTGGAGATAATTTTTTTTTGTTAATGTTGCTTAGTTTACTTTAATGTTTTTTTAGGTATGGTTTTGAGGATGTTTATGGAAATATAACCAAAGAATCAGGATGGAGATTTAGGGTCCGCTTGGTTCAAAGTGGCGAAAGAGAAAGGGAATGCAAAGGAATAAGTGAGATGGAGAATCAATCCCTTACCTTTCAATTTACTCTATAATGGTTGATTACCCACTACGGGGTAATCAATACATTTGCACTTCATAACCAAGCACCATAATTTGTGTGAGGTGGGCCTTTTTGAATTCCTTACCCATTCTCCACCCCCTTAATCTCCCACCAAGCACCCCTTAGTATCATAAGTTTGATAGTTGTGTGATGAAAAATTAATTAGACTACTATAGTACTAGCCTAAAATGACTGGTATGAAATGTTAAATTCTCAATTTATTGTTGTTATGTAGAAGGTTTAACCGTTTTCATCTTTTCAAGATCGAAATCGTAAGATCGGATCTAGATCTTAAGACCTTACCATAATGCCATTTTTTTAATAGTGTTTGTAATATTATTCAAATTTGCAAATTATTATATATCATAACACAAAATTATATGAATGTTTTATGAAAATGTTGTCTTAAATTATAGATATGAAATATTTAAGAAGATTAACATGTTATTTTTTAAATTCTATAAAACATAATCCATAACCTTATAGTTTTTCCTTTAGGAAAATGTTACTAAATAGTAATCAAGTTTCATCATTGTTCTACTAAACTCACTCATACTTTATTTCAACTGTAGAAACCACTCAAGTTTCAAACTGTTTCACTAAAGTCACTCAAAGTTTTTTTCAACCTCCTTAATTTAACTTCTCCACACTAAGGGCTTGTTTGTTAAATTCTTATATTAAGTCATGTTTAGTTAAGAGATGACTTAATGCATACAACCTCAGTTTTATTACTTAATATTTTCAGTCATATTTCTTAATTAAGTCACGAACAAACAGTTTTCATATGACTTAATTAATTCAGTTTTATTCTTATTAAGTCGAAATCAAATACCCCTAATTTTATATACTACAAAATAATAACGAATTTTAAAAGTTTCTAATCCTTTTATTAGATAAATGTTCAAAATTTTCACAATCTTAGAACGATATTTAATCTTGAATGATTTATGTAGTGAAATAAAGTTTGAGTGACTTTAGAGAGACAATAATTAAACTTGAGTGGTTTTTGTAGTCAAAACAAACTTTGAATGACTTTAGTAGAACAATATTGAAACTTAGTTATTATTTAATGAAATTCAGCTTTTAATTTGCGGTTCGAAAAAAATAAGATCGGATCAAATTAGATCTTAAGATCCAATGTTCAAGATCGAGATCCTATGTAGGATTCGAATAGTTTTTACTTTGTAATATCGTAAAATCATAAGATCCTAACATCGGGATCAGGATCTTAACAACTATAGACTTTTGTCGACAAGTGTTTTTGGTTTTGATAAGTTTAGAACAAGATTGTGTGCAATGAGACAAATAAAATTTAATCGTATTTTGAAATTGAAGGAGTAATTGGTTGAAGTGCTGATCTAAAAAGAATAAGGCCTTGTTTCTTTTATTTTTGAATTAACTGCTATTTAGTGATATGTCTAGTTTATCCTCTTAAATTGCGCTTTTAAGTTTTAGATAAAAAAAAAAAAAGTAAGTGAAAAGAAAAAAAGAATGTAAAGAAAAGTAAAGATTAGAAAATTAGTAAAAATATTTTTGTTTTTGAGTTGAAGGAAAAGATTAAAAAAAAAAAAAAAAAAAAAAAAAAAAAAAACTTTTGTGTTCTTGAGTTCTGAAGAAAGGGGAAAAAATTAATCCATTTACAATTATACTCATATTTGAAAGGTTTAAAATTCAAAAAGTAAGAACAATTTTGGTTTTTGATATGTATAACTTTAGGTTGCATTTAATAATGAAAAAGTTTTCTTAGTTTTCATTTTTCAGTTTTCTTAAGAACGTGAGAGCTATTTTTTCTCTAAAGAATACTTAAAAACGTGTTTAGATGAGGTTTTCTAAAATGAAAAACTTATGAAGAACTCATAAAAAGAGTTTTATAAAACTTAGCTATAAACTTAGAAAAAAAGTTTTCCCTTTTTAAGAAAACTTTTGAAAAAACCCAATTTTCAACTGCTTAACATAACTTTTTCACTTATTGATCAATATTTCAACTGCTTAACATAACTTTTTCACTTTTTAGAAATCTTTTATTTCATAAGAGATTCACATACTAAATACAATCCTTTTATGATTTTATCTTTATATAAGTGTTGGACGAGAACCAAAGCTAAGATTCAAAGTTAATATATAAGTATATAAGTTTGGGGAATTATCATTGTGTGATTTGTGCCTATTGCTTTGACAATAAAACTCTATATGAGCTTGTATTTATAAGTTGGTTTCGATTGACCCAGGAATCGCAACAAGTAACAAGTGATCGACATGAGAGTTAGCTTAGCCCAAGCGTGGTGCTGTGGACGGTGTTTCATCGACATGATTAGCATCAAATGTGTTGCTTATCAAATGAATATCATCATATCTTTTATTGTTTTTTGTATTTAGTCGCACCATATAATAAGAATTTGTGTTGGTTTATATATACTTTTTTTTTTAAACATGCCATGTGTATCCAGTGTTTTGAAACCCGGGTCGACCCGGCCGGGTTAACCGGTTCGACCGTTTCCGGCCGAAAAAACGGGTCAAAACAACCCGGGTTTCTAAAACCGGGTTAACCGGTTTGACCCGGCGGGTTTTGAGCGACCCGGGTCAACCTGGTTCTCAAAACCCGGCCGGGTTTTATTTTTAAAAAAAAAATTAATAAAACCCGGATTGACCCGGGTTGACCCGGTTGACCCGGTCAAAAAAATAATAAATTGAAAACCGGGTTGACCCGGCGGTCGAACCGGTTGACCCGGTGCCCGGTGACTCGACCGGGTCAATTTCGAACCCGGTTTTCAAAACATTGTGTGTATCATGCCATTTCCAATCATATTTATAGTAGCCGTGATGAAATCAATGTCAACTTTGAAGGCAATTATGATTAGTTTTAAAGTTATGACTTAGTCATTTGCTACGTGTTAATTAGTTTAAAGTTTATTAGATCTCAATTCTAACCTAATTTAAATACTTTCTTTTATATTGACTCGTTGTTTTAGCATCGCAAAACTAGTTTACTTGCTCGTATTTCAAGGAGTTATAACTTAACAACATCGTATCATCGTAAAGTAGAAGTTCAAAGGCGAATGTTGTTTAACAATTTTAAATTTTACACTTTTTTGACGAATATTGTTTAGTGATTTTCTATAATAGATGATAGTTTTTAAATATTATGTGTTTGTGTTGTGAGATTGTGAAGAATAAAAATATTTCATGTTATTATATGCAAAATTGCAAATGTAAAAGGTTATTAATTTTAATTATAAACATATTAAATTTGTTATATTAATTATATTTTATTATAATAATATTTAATTTAGTGTCATAATTTAATTTGCAATTAGTGTATTTTCAAATTTTATTTTAGTAATTACTAATAATAAAAAGTATGTTAACTTGATATTAATTTTTTTTTTTAAATAGAAGGTTTCTAATATATATTTGTTTTTATGATTTAAAAAGCAGTTCATGCGCTGAAAAGACAACAAGTAAAAACAGTCATTTTATAAAGTCAGAAGACACAGCTTCAATTTTACGACTTGTTTCATTCGTTAATCATAAAGTCAACCTAAACCCTTTTAATGCCTTTTGGTACATTTGACGTTCTACATTAAGTAAGTTTTCTAACTTCTTGTTATTTTAACACCAATTGCCTTTCAAAAAAAAAAAAAAAAATTAAATAAATAAATTAACATCAATTGTATTAATCTAGCAGGAAAATACTTTTCTACATCGACTAGTGATCCAACCAAACACATTAATTTTATATCATTGTAAATCAACTCATTTTGCGGTAGCTTAAAGTTAAATAAGACTTTATTTCGGTGATTTTATATAGCCCTAATAGTTTTCAAGCCACTGCATCGAAGATCTTCCTTTGGTTTCGGATCTTAGGAACATGATCATGCATGTATAAGAATACGTTCCTCAAAGATTTTGAAGGGGAAAACCCTGAAGCTTTCATCATGAAAAAACAATCTTCCAAGTATCAATAGTGGAACTCCGTCTCTAAGTTTTTGTCGCACAAAAGACGAATTAAGGTCAATCCCGCAACTACCAAGATAGCTGGTAATCTTTTATTCAACACTCGCCAAGCAAAAATGTTTACCTTGGAAGAAAGTAACTTGTTCCATCTAGTTTAATTGGTGATCGTTGTTGTAATTCGGAATTGATGAGATTAAAGTAAACATCATCATACAAAACATATGATCAATATTTTATTAGCATAAGGCTCAGTTTTTATTTCTTATTCCTTGGTCCAAGTATGTGTCAATAATAATTCGACTATGGATAACAAATTAAAATGTAGCAGAGACAATTAGTGACATAGGCTAAACAAGACTTATGTTAGGATAGTGGTGATAATAATTCCACGTGGATATTGTTAGGCGACCAAAATTGATTGGCGGTTTATTATTTCATAGGAGTTTGGAACCGTCTTCAATTTACAATTGCAATAATTCTTTCACTTTGCATCATAGGTCCCATTTCTTCAATATTAAAAGATGATGTTGTTTTTAATTATGTGAGTTTTAATTCGGTTTAATGTAAGAGTACTATGACTTTATGACAAGTATATGGAGATATAGAATTTGTCAGAAAGAAAGTATATGTGAACTTAACACAACGATAGGATATTCATTGTAAGTGTAGCCGTGTACGTTCCTTTGTATAAATATAAGCAAATATTCATTTCGATCAACTGTTCATGATCAGTGATATCAACTGTTCATGAGTGATCGAGACTCGAGAGTAAGACCAACTGCTGAGACGGATTTTCAACTTGGAGTTCTATTATTAACCCTAGCTGTGGTGATATTCTAAAGTTCAAGTGATTCGGATTCTATCCATTTGTGATATCACGAGAAAATTCCCGTAAATAACTTTAAACGCATGCTAACATCCATTTGAGAGACGCCCCTAATATCCCGAGCGCCTTATATGACAGTACGTGAGGGATTTAATTATGGTTACATTATCGCTGGCTTAGCTTTTTCTTTTATTGTCCTGGTTGTGGTACTTGCCTACTGCCTTTATTTGAGGCTCCTTTAAATAAAGCTTGGGCTTGCAACAACAAAACATAATAATGCATACCACATCCTATCACAATTAAAATGTGTCTTAATTATGCATGCTTTATTGTGAATCATAAACATAACTAAAAGCACATAATATAAAAGAGGAGTGCTAGACTCACTCACATTTTACAAAATTTCTCCCACACAATGAGGTGGAATGCATCTTAACCACCCAATGCTCTCACTTGGTCAATTAATGCTCTCACATGAGTGGCTAAGATGCATGCCACCTCATTGTGTGGGAGAAATTTTGTAAAATGTGAGTGAGTCTAGCACTCCTCAATATAAAAACCAAACTCAAACGACGTCTAGTAGTGCCTTTCCAACCGTACATGCATGGAACAATAATTATAAAGTGTCACTCTTCAAAAAATTTATGTATATATATTATGTATGTTTAATAACCACCAATCATAACAATTAGCAAATAGCACGAATTTAAAAGAAAAATAAAAACAAGCACGTATACTACATAGTATATATACATTATGCCATATATTCATTACAAAACATTAACGACGTCACATAAAATTAAATAACACCAAAACATTATAAAAAAAATAAACCCTAATAAAATAAAGAGAAGGCATCAAAGATATGGAATCACGCATGACTTCCAATCCCTTTAAATTCACTCCTCACCCAAAACACCATAATTACAAACTTTCAATTTTTTCACACATCCTTACAATATGAACCATTTATATTTGCCACGAAGCAGCAGCTGCAACAGCACCACAGCAATAATCCCATCAAATTACGTCTCTTCAACTTCCTTCATTATTGATCCCAAGCCCACAGTCGACGACAAGCAGCTCGTTAGAAGAACAACTGTAGTCGGCTGTGGACCTCGTTTAGGCATCTCATCCTTCATTCGTTCATTTATAAATATTATATCAATCCCATCAATCTTGCCATCGTGCCGGTGGCTTAGCTTACCTGGTCAACTGTCCTTAACACAGTCACCAGGTAGGAAAGTCACCGGCACATTATTTGGGAACCGCAGAGGACATGTCAGCTTTGCAGTCCAGTATGACACTAGGTCAGAGCCAATACTGATCGTGGAGCTGGCAGTGTCCACTGCGGCCCTAGTGAGAGAAATGTCATCAGGGTTAGTCAGAATCGCCCTTGAGTGTGAGAAAAAGTATGCGCGTGGAAACATGAAGTTGTTGCATGAGCCAACATGGAGCATGTATTGTAATGGGAGAAAGTGTGGTTACGCGTTGTCAAGGGCATGCACGGTTTCTGACTGGCATGTCTTGAGCACGGTGCAAACTATTTCGGTTGGAGCCGGGGTTATACCATTGGTTGACGATGGCCGAAAAAAGAAGGATGAAGGTGAATTGTTGTATATGAGAGCAAGATTTGAACGAGTTGTGGGCAGTCGTGACTCAGAAGCGTTTTATATGATGAACCCGGATGGTAGTGGAGGTCCTGAACTCAGTATATTTTTACTTAGAATATAATATAGTCATGTAGAAATGGTGTGAGTTTACTGTTTTTAAATATCATATTTGTAATTTACAGTTTACTTGTTTAAAGAATAGGTCAATGTGAAACTGGAGTTTCGAGTTTGTTCTCATGATGCCATGCGTGGTGTGGTAATGATTAATGAAAGCAAATATATTAGTGTATGTCATTAAACTATATTTGTTTGCCGTAATTTTACAACTCTGAGTTCCATTTTCTTATTAATTTAATAAGTTGCTGAGCTAGTTAGTTGATTAGGTATATAAAGTACTGCAAGCTTATTCTTTAACAAGCTGTAAAGATTCATTAATTAGTAAAATTCATTGAAAATTTGATGAACATGTAAGGATAAATGATATTTCTATCGTACTTAGTATTCTGATACGTGGCAGAACTGATGCTTTATATAACAAAAGATAATGAGTGAAATACACATGTTCTACGGAATTTAAAAATAAAAATAAAATAAAAGTGTACGAAGAATTGTTTGTTTTTTGTTTTTGGTAAAGGGTTTCCCGATAAAATATTGTTCTGCTTTTGTTAGAGTAGGAAGATAAATAGAAATATAAAGTAGGAGGATATAGCAAAACTCATATGTAATTTTTTAAGTTAAATAGGAGTATATAGAAAATTTACTAACGAGCTGAAACCCTCTATAATTTATGCAGTGTTGGTTATGGGAAATGATTTGGATGCCTAACTCATGTGCCTACTAATGTGCCTAATTCATTCATTGTTGGACACATGTATTGCATAATTTCTCTCTCTTCAAACTTACCATTGATCTTGCCAAGTGTATGGTTATATTTCTTAGGCATAAAATTAGGCATGTCAATTAGGCATGCAATCACTACTCGTTGGTTATTAGTAAAAAGTATATAAAGTTATAAAACACATTGCGTATAAGCACAGGAGTGCACAAAAACATTGTCTGGAGTCTGGACTATTCTTAACCCTTTACGGATGCGCTGAAGACTTGCAATTCTGTAAAGGAGATACTGAGTTTGAACACAATAGTTTCAACTACTCTGGACCATTTCGTCAGTCTTTAAAGATCTAGCATCGTAAAGGAATCACGGATGGTTAGCGGTTTTTCCAGTTTCACATGTTAATTTGTTATTCAAGGGGCCCTGAATTTGTATGTCGGGTTTACAATGTTGGATGATGTGAGATTTCCTTGGTTACTCAAAACAAAGGGAAAATTCTAATTTTATGCCTAAAATTGAATTTAGCATCACTATTGAGTCAACTTTTATACAACTTCCAATTTTGGTCATGTGCGACTTGTGCTACTGTGCGACCCACTCAATTTTGTGACACGTGTTCAGTTGATTTGATATCTTGTCTTCTTATTAGGAGTATTAAAAGACCAAAATACACATATAAAACACCTCCTCTCTCTCTCTCTCAAACTTCCATTACCATCTTCTCAAACTTTCATTACCATCTCCTCCTCTCTCTCTCCCCCGCCGGCTGCCACCGCCATAACGCCACCACCGCCACTCCCACAACCACACCGCCACTAGCACAACACTCCTCAACACCTCCTCTTTCTTTTGACATTATTCACGCGCCATCAATCACTCTCTATCACCACATACCACCTCCACCGCCGTCACCAACACACATCATCATCACCTCTTTTGTTAAAACTTGGAGATCTATAAAGACAAGGTAAGAAAAAGGTGGGTGGCGCGTGGCGGTGTTGTGGAGGGAGCCAAGAGCTCAAATGCTCCAGAAATGATGGGGATACACCGATCTATAGATTGGAAAAGAAAAAGGTCTCGCCAGAAATTATTCCGGCGACGGTGTCGGAATCTGCTACTGCTTGGCCGGAGTTAATGAATTTTCCGGTGAGGGTGCTTATGTAAGCAGAAATTATTAGTTGTGTTACTGCTTTCCAAATTCGATAGATCGGCACACTCCCATCATAAAAAGTTGTTATTAGTTATGTAAGCAGAAAACTTGTTCAAATAGGTTCTCATGGAAACACTAAAGTACTGTTTTCCAGACTTGATTCCTTATAAAATTTCCTTCATATTTTCGAACTTCTCCATATTATACATAGAAAATTTGGAAAACATTATGCTTTGTTATTAAAATTAAAAAAAAAAAAAAAAAAAAAAAAAGCCGGAAATATTGCCGGAAACTGGAAAAAAGAGGTTAGCCGGAAACTGGAAAAAAAAAGTTAATGGTAGCACAGTCGCACATTTAATGGTAGCACAGTCGCGCATTTAATGGACACGTGTTACACATTTAAAAGAGGGTAATATGGTCTTTTAAGACTCCTAATAAGAAGACAAGATATCAAATTAACTGAACACGTGTCACAAAATTGAGTGAGTCGCACAGTAGCACAAGTCGCATCTTCATTAATACTTAATCATTATTTCTCTTCCAAGTTCATATTTTTCTCCTACCCCACTATAGTGATCATTGTTTTCCGAAACAAATTACGCATCTTCATTAACATTATGTTCTATTTTGTCTTATTAAAAAAAAAAAAAAAAAAAAAAAAAAAAAAAAAAAAAAGAGTTTTTTTATTTCTGAAACAAAATCAGATATTCGTTCTTCGTTTTGAATGTTTAATTCTTTGCGTCTTATGAAACGCCATATGTGGAATTTTAAATTCTTAAATTTGAACCATTACGAAAACGTATCTACTAGTTCATGTTTTGAAATGTGATTCATTAAACCACAACTGATTCACAAATCTGATTATGACTCATTGATCATGATTCCATTACATATTATTGGTTGATGTTTTGAAATGTGATTCACTAAACCACAAATGATTCACAAATCTGATTATGACTCATTGATCATGATTCCATTTACATATTATTGGTTGATGTTTTGAAATGTGATTAACTAAACCACAAATGATTCACAAAAGAAATATTGTCATTCTTTTTTATGATTCGTTATATACGAAAACGTATCTACCGATTCAAATCCAAAAGACACGATGTTAATCTATTACTCCTCTCAAAATTATTGTCATGAGAGAGAATACACAAAGTTTAATAAAAGTGGGGACACTTTAATTTTCAACCACTAAAATGGGATATTCTTTCATTAGATTCTCTAGTTTTTACTAAATAAGGAAAGTGGACAATTATTTTGAGACATCATAAAATGGAAATATGGACAATAAATATGAGACGGGGAGTAAAATATTAACAATATATTTTAATAACTAGCTTATAGACCCGTTGACACCGGGTTATTTTTTAAAGAAATAAAGAAAATGAGATGATAAGAAAAGTAATAACGTAAACATGTTCCATTTAAATTATGAAAGAAAGAATGAGACAATGCGTCAATTATCCGATAAGCAATTTAGTTTGTTACAATTATACTAACAAACGTCCAAGCGATGGCATAACGGCTAAACCGGTTATCATCCATCTTAAACAAAGCAGGACCTGTGTCGACACCCTTCCAACATCTACATTTAAAAAAAAGGATAGCTACTTTTAACCAACAATCATCATGAAAGTAAGTCCCAAATTAATAGCAAAACATATACTAAATAGTGATCCACGTTGAAGTTACTTTTAAATCAAAGAGTTAAAACCACAGAAGCATTAGCAAACAACAACTTGTTATAACAACTTAGAAAATCAGTATAGTAAGACATTTCAATGACGATACTTTCGATGGTCCAAAGTGATCACAGCCATGATAACAATAAGTAAATATTAAGAGCAATTTTTAAGGACACGTCTACATCATCAAGAGCTTACTTGAATTTTTAGTGATTGAATTTTTTACCTTATTCATTACTCGATCATTCTAGCATCCCGCTTATAATCCAACAGCGCATTAAACGGATCAAGATTATGTAATATTAAATGTTGGCAAATAAAAACCATATAAATTATAACAAAGAGCATATGTAAGACTTTACCTGCGTACTTCATGTAATCCACCACTGATGACATTGAACACAAGTAGATCGAGGAGGGCTTCTGAAGTCACCAAGATCAATCCTCTTTGCTGCTACAGACTTTCGAGGTACTTCTCCCCAAAATTAACAAACCGCCACTAAATTTACCTATTGTAAAGTAACCGTAAATAGTGAGCATGCTCTATCTGATGACCAACTTTCGTATAATTAATTTTAGAGACCAAATCATATGGAAAACATTATACATACCTGCTCTTTAGGAACTTTGAGTACGGTTGGTCATTATAAGTAACTGATCCTCCTTGGTTAGCATCAGTTACTCGACCTCCAAGCAAACTTAGGAGCATATTTTTTCCACTCCCTGATGGCCCCATGAGCGCCAAAACTTCTAATGGATTGACCGTGCCATTTATTCCATGTAAAATATGCTTTTCGTGGGTGGATGTTACTCCTTTAGTTAACACCTTGTATGTCACTTCTGTAAACTGCAAAATATATGAAAAAAGATCAATAATTCTACATCCGTATATAATTAGTTACATGTACGAATCAAGACAAGTTGATACGTGTCTACATTTATAATCTATATTTACAATGAACTTCCGGCCAACATACCCATCTCATTGAATTTATCAATTTTCTTCATGGACATTGTGTCCTTTACATACCCGCGAACTGTTGGTGTTAAGTTTATTTGACAAAAGTTGGCAAGCATCGACACAAAAATAGAACCTGTGCAAACACAAGGCTAAGAAACACTGCTCACTACTTGCGGAAAGACACATTGTTTTGGTAAGGTCAAGGAGTTCAACAATGACATTTGTATGTGTCGGGGTCACATAAATGTTTGGATTTATATAAGTCAGCAAAACAAACTTATAAAAGCAACTTAACTTAATTCATTTACTTATTTAAAATCGTTGACATATTAGTCGATCCATTCCTTAAAAATATCCATTCATGTAAATAGGCATAAAAATGTTAAAATCTTTGCAAATCACATATTCAGTCATTATTATTTATTTTGAGTAATAAATAAGCACCTTGAACCCTTTGATGTTTATGATATAAAGTATAAACTGCTACACCACATTAGTAGCATCACTACAAAGAAAACGATACCCGCATCAATAATCAATAAAATATGAATAACTCACTTTGAATATCCTGTTTCCTTTGGTTCTTGATTAGAGGGTCCCGATCCATCCCATTCCTTCTCCTCTTCGTTGTTGTCACTAATGTCTTTTCAGTCTCATCAAACACAATAAAAGACAACTGATTTAGAAAAGGAATAGATTTAACTGTGAACCGCCTTATGACTAATCTTATATACTGCATATACCTTTTCTCTGTCGTAATATAGTTGGAGTATATTAAAGTCAAATAATATGTCATACGATAAGTCAAATTATCACGTATGTTTACGCTTTCAATCACCCTATACTTGCTCATTCTTCAAATATACCTTCATAAGTCATGCAATTTTAACAGCAGTGTTATATCAGGTGAGGAAGTATATTAAAGTCCTAAAAAAGGGAAATTAAGTATTCATCATATGTTATAAAACTACGAATTAAGAAATAAAAGAATGATACCTTAGCAAGTTCGAGCATACTGAATTAGGCATATTTTCCATGACTGAAATCCCAACATATTCATCTTTTATCAACCTCAATAAACCTTCCACCTTTCAGATTCAAATATCAAAAGCATGTTAATTATAATAAAAGGTTTCCTTAATATGTCCCAATAACATTCACATACATTATTCGCACATCACATAACATACATAAGTGACAGAGGTCCCTATATGCCAATTCTTAAGGACAAACTATTACATAAAATTGCTATATCAAATTATACTTTTGTTGATTTTTGTGGTTATATGAATTTACTATAACAGTAAATTTAATAAACTAAAAATGGAAGAACAATTGTTGTAGAATGTTAACCAAGTCGGAAACGAATTATACACTTCTTGTGTGCTTGCCGTCCCCATTCAATAGAGATATAATAACTAAGCAACATACTTCCATTTTTCTTTTACTGAGCATAGCAACTACTATTGTTTTTTAAACATCATTCAAAAGCCATAACTTTATCTCCATTACGCAATCTGCATAACGGTTGCTATGATTGGTAAGCAATGAAAGTTGTATTTGACAATTTCGTGACGATTCTTAAAGAATGTTTATAATATTAGTAAAATAAGAAGTCTCGCTACTTTAGATAATAAAAGATAATGAACTCATCAGAACCAAAACCCTGTCGACAAATTGGATTCCACTGATTTTGATAAATGTCCAAGCATATACTTCCATGTACATAAAATGATACATAGCAAAAAAACTCATGAAGTATTTATTGATAAAACATGACGACATGGGTTGTTAAGCTGCAGATGGTAGTGTAAGATTATGTTTTTGTGTAGGTTGGACAATGGACTGCATCAGGTTTTTGCATATTTAACACCAGATTTATCATATATAAGTATAGAACAACCTAAAAAATGTAATCTAATTGCAATGGGTGCTGTAAACAAATATATTTACTCAAACGAAGAGTAGATGCCACTTAATCCACTTACATGTTCTAAGACTACATTATAAACCGAAGCAGCGGTGTTGACCCATTTATGATGTATCTAATTGGATTTGACTAACAACAATATGAACAGGTCTTAGAAGCTGCTAAACCTATAAAACAGGCCAAACATATAGATCATGTCAAGCCATAAGTTTCTCAATATGTATCTGTCTGCTTACAACCTCCTAAGATCATTATTTAAAATAACTATGCAAACATTTTAAATCTGGGTAACATGTAATGCTAACTGATCCGTGAAACTACTGCTAACACTTACATGAATAAAGACTATGATCATGACACAAAAAAGCAGTAAAAGTTTCCAAAGCAGGTTTTACTTTAAAAGCTCAATCTCGAAGGTTTAAAGACCTACATATTTATTCGTAAGCAAATATTCCAATACAGGCGAACCCCATTTCAAACAAAATAATGTGAACTTTAAAAATATAAATATCAAGATTGTATCTTAACATGTGACTTATTAATAAAGAAAAACTTTCGGATTACATTTTAGTCTCATGTGTATGGTGTCATTACCACAGGTTGCAATTCCGACCCATCTACCTAAACATGAGTAATTTAAGACCGACACGGTTCTCAAAATCAAGTTTCTGTACACTAAAATTCGACCGTAGCAAAACTAAAAATCAATTTTACCTATTAGACTCATCCATTTAGCCACTAATTTGGTAAACCATATGACATGGAAGCACATAAATTAACAACATTTAGGTTCTACTCCTTTTAATGGTATATACCTCAAAATGCTCCGATGTATCTGAATTATCTTCATCAATAGCTTTACCTCTCTTCTTTTTCAAGTCAACTGAAATAAAAAAACCACTATTAGTTGCTTTCTTTTTAGTGTATGGAGAGGAGTATGATTTAGCCAAGAAAGCCATGAAAGATCAGTTAAATAAGGAACATCCAAAACAACCCCTTTATAAGCAATTAAGAACATTTAATTAGCAATAACCACAATGCCAGAAGGTTAGAATTAATCACTTACCCATTGTACAACATCATCCCTTGGTTATGAGGATTCAGATCTGGTCCATTTTTCCCTATAATTGACAACTACACAAACACAATACATTAAGGATTACCTCACAAGTATTCCGAACAATAAGAACAATTATTTAGATAAGTCTTACCCTTTTGAGTAGAGCTGTTCAAGTTATGTTATGGCCTGAGAACAATACATCCATATATAGTGCAAGTTTAACTGGAAAAAGGATTAACAACCTGATAATCATTTTACACTTGATGACATCATTTTTTTTCTCTCTTTGTGATATGAAAAGATATAAGTATATAATAACTATATAGTGCCATATATCGTTACACCACGTATTCCTGAAATTTAGAGGTGGTTCTTATGACCCGTTTAGTTATATAGCATACCATGATACTGTCTCCTTTACCGAAATTGAGGCTCTTGCAGACTCCCCTGTTGGTGGAATCCCACTTTCCTTTATTAAATCTTTACCCTATAGACAACACAATCATGTTACTAAATGTAACGATTTCCAATGATATGAATAGTCAAGTCACCTCAATTTTAGAGTTTAGTATCCAGTTTGATAAACACTATAAATGGTCGGCAAACACCTCTAATTTTATCACGCACCTGCTGGTGATTCAAGAGATAATAAATTTGCACAAAGTTAAACATTCAAGATTACACATTTTATAATGATCTTTACCCCCACTGATAGAAATAACACAGCTGAATCGCATAAATTTATTCCAAAAATGATGGTTTTATTTAAAGATTCTTCCCATCGGAAGTTATATGCAAATGAACACCACCAAAAGCTGATAGACAATGACCACGATCACCATTGAGCCATAACAATAACGTTGTAGTTCTCGGCATACGGTTAGCTGGTCACCCGAACAACCAAATTGCAAGAGTATCTTGTTTAAAGCTGTGATATTACTTATTCTAACCACATAAATCATCTCTAATTTTCTTAAAGGAAGACTATGTTCGCAAAGCCCTTTGGTGGCCCATAAACGGCACAAAAAAAATTTCATCGAAATGACTATATATACCTATGGTAACTCACTAACTCCAACTTCATTTAAAAATCGTAAGTTTTGTATCATAGATCGATATGTGTATGTAAAACTTCATGTTCTATAAAAGTATTTAATCCAAAACACTTGGTGATTGAGAACAAAAAGGCAACCAACCTGAGAATATGTGGAAAGAACGCCGCTAATGCCATACTAAGAATAGTGTTGACCTCTTCAATTGGAGGTAGTCTATCAGCCTTTTCCTACAATCACAAACAAAACATATATGAAACACACACAAAATTTATCTATTTCAATTAATGAACACAAACACAGGTACAGTTAAGCAGACCAAGTGATTCCATCTTTTTCAAATATTGAACACAACCAAAATTCAAAACACACATAAATTACATAATGTCACATGAGTACCTGATGATCTTTAATTACTTGAAACACATTAACAGTAGCAGCACCGGATGAAGCATTCTGTTAAAAACATAATCAGATAAAGCAAATATCACACCTGATGTACAAAATGAAATAAAGCGAATATGAAATCTGATCTACAGCACCAAAACTTATGCAAAATCATTTTATTACTAACAAAATATTTAAAAAACGCATTAAACTTTTATACAATTATAACGATAATGATTTTCCCCAAATACTAACATTATTAGGGTTTCATATTCGCTTTATAATTATAATTTACTAACACAAATACGGAGTAAGAAGATAAAACAATATAACTATAATTTTGCAACTAATAATTCGAAACCCAAATCGAAAAGCAATAATATAAATCAAACTGATTCAATACAATTGAAACTTACCGAAATTATTGGGTGGAATTCAAGATAATTCATGGTGATTCTGAAACTGGTTGAATCAATTTTGTTTTTTTTAATCAATGATTTTTAAACTGAATTTAGGATATGATTGATGATGAGGAGCGTGGAGAGAATGATGTAACTGAATCAAAGCGTGGAGAGGAAGCTGTCTTGATCGGCCTTTACTACTTTCCCATCATAAACCATTGCATCAAACCTCTTGTACATCTGATCTAAATAAGGAAGAACACGTATGAATATTAATTGGGTTTTTAATGCGGGTCGCTTAGAAGGGTTGTAAAAAACCTTCGTTTATTAGAGAAAATAGATTCACTAATATGGTTATGATTTACCAATGCAAATCTACGATGTTCGCTGATATGAATTTGATTCATATAGAGAAAAAAACAACCACTTTTTTTTCGATTCACTAATCGAAAATGATTCACAAACATACTACCAATTTTTTTTAGCGACTCACTGTACAAAAAGAAATTTTATTTAAATATATGATTCATATTTTTTCATTGTTATACGCATTTTAGTTTGGTCCAATACTAACGCATGTCATGCGTATTTCTTCAATGTTATACGTATTTTTTCAATATTATATGATTCATATTTTTTCAATGTTAATGATATTTTAAAATTTTCAACCCGCATGTCATGTCAGTTTTGAATCACAAAAAGAACAAAACGCATTCAATCTTTGGTCTTTAATAGGGCCCGGTTGGTACGAGGGAATTAGTGGGTGTAGAATGAAAGAAATTTCAAAACCTTTGTTTGGTTCATTTTTTTTTTCAAGGCAATGGGAATTGAATCATAGAATTGATACCAAGCTTAAGTGGTAGGTATCAATAAAATGATACAACTTTTTTGAGTGGTCTCCACATGTAAATCAATATGAGCCACAAATATCAATAATTTCTTTTTTTTTAATATTTTTTTTCACTCTTTTATTTATATTAAATAATAGTTTAAATATAATATTAATTTATCTACCTCCTATATAAAGGAAGTTTGTCCTATTATTTCTCCCTTCAAAATTCTAATCAACTGACACGTGTAATCTCTAAAATCTATCAGCCGTCGATTTTTTTCTCACAATTTTGGGCGGAATTCCTTCCCCATCTCATTTGCAACGTTTCTCCTCATCAAAAAAACACACACACAATCTCCTCCTCTCAAACCCTCTACATCAAACCCTAACCGATATAATTAATAAACTAAATCAGATCCATGGATCATAAATCAAAAACTCAAAGAGGCTTCTATAACAAAATATAAATCTTTAACCAAATTCAATTGGTATATTTGTTCGACAGCATATGCATGGCAATCCATGGAACTTCAAGATTTAGCAATTTGGATCGTTATATTAATTCATGTATTGATACAATGGAGTTTATTCGATTTTGATGGTGTAGATTGTTAATGTAATTTTTATTCTTAATGGAGTAGATTGTTAATGTTATTTTTATTTTTTTTGGGTTTATTCGATTTTGATGTTCATCCCCAATATTACACTTTCATATTTATTTTTTCCTTTGATATTTAATTTGAATCACATATATGTTTTTGGTAAACATTTGCTGATAATACAGACCTTACAATCATGAATTTAAATTTGTGAACAGGTCGAGTCTTGAATTTAAATTCATCATCTTCACAAATGGATAAACGTTATATGTAAGTGATATTATTATATGCATGCTAAGTGCTGATGAAATACATGAATGAAGAGAAAATGTTCTAACTCAAGTTCACTTATCGTTTACAGCTTTATATGATTTCGACTTTAAGCTATGATTGGAAATGGCTATTGGAAATGAAGGTATTCTCAAAACTGAACCATTTGCGGCTATTATATTTCAATGAAGTGCCATTTGTGACCAATTTCACATAAATGTAGCTACTATGATTTGGCTGATGTTCCACATATAACTATTTTCTTAAGGTTTTCTGGTCCAGACTAGGACTTATGAGTGTGCTTAATAGCTACATTATTGAAGAGATTAAAGTTTATGCAAGATCGAAAATGAGAAGTTGATGCAAAAACTACAACAATAGCTTCAGTGAGTACTTTGTAATGTTTAAATTTCAATGTTTTCAAGTTCATTAGCTGAATGATTATATACTGTATAACGGTGCATAATGATTGGTGATGATGGATTTGAGCAAGTACATAAAGGGCTTTGTATAGAGCTTAGATAGTCCATTGAATCATATTTATGTGGCTGTAAAGCGAGGTAGGGGGAACAAGTAAGTCTTCCTTAAACTTTTCTTTTAAATAAATTCAAACCATAAAAAAATTTAGAAGTTGATCCATCAAGCAAAATATAATTACATGTTTAAGTTGAAGCACTTCTTATGGGCTATGTGGGCTTATTCGGATTGGTTGGGATTGAAAGCTTTTTTTTTTAGTTGAACCTACTAACGACGTTTCATATATCATGATGAGAGTTCGTCGTAAGTAGCTTCTTCTTTATGTAATGTCTTGCTTATGGCTTTATCCATTTACTCTGTACGCCTACTTATCAAGTGGGGTTTTTTTTTTTTTTTTTCTTTTGTTACTTAGGTTCACGGATATGTATGCAAGAAGACACATAGTTAGAAAGAGACCTCCGCTGTACCACAAACCCACACGAAAACGTGTTGGTAACATTATGCTGGTAAATTCAAAGTTTCCTTTTATTTTGAATCTACATTCCAAAAATACCCCTCTACCATTAATGATTATTAAGATTAGTGATATTGATTTTGGTTTATCATGTTTCTTTATATGATGAATCTAATTTGGAGGTCAAGTCAATTATTTCAGAGGTAAGGTAAGGTCACTCTTTTATTGGCATCAACCAATAAACTGAAGTTGATAAGGTGATGAGCTCAAAAGAGTGATCTTATCAGTTATCACCAACTTTGAGGGAAAATCACGGGCTGGAAATGGGATTAGGGGTTAGGAAAAGTGCTAAACGTAATTTGTTTAGAACTATTATGCCGACACTTTTTGCTATTTCCATAAAAAATGCTAAATGCAAATTATGATATGAAAATTTACGATTTTAGACTTGCGTGTCCAAATGCAGAGCACGACTTTATGACTGAAATTTGGGTTATGTCTACTCAATGTGTAGGTGTGAAAAAAAGATTGAATATTGCCATCTCAAGAACTTGAAGATTGAATATTTCCTTCATATATCCCTACAAGAACATTAGTGCTTATCTGTGATTGAAATAAGTTATTACGACTAAGCAATTTGAAGTTGCTTATTAATACAGTTTGGGTACTTAAAGTAAGTTGTATTAAAATAAGTTGTTAGAAGTTGCTTATTTCAAACTATTTGTTTTAAAAGACTTTGAGCTAATAATCAGTTCTGGTAGGTATTCCCAAACACCCCCATATGGTTTGACTACTGTAGCTATTGTGAATTTTATTTGATTTTCATGCTGACTTGATCAGCCATATTATCAAGTCTATAAACCCTTCCTATACACTTGGTATCTATTTTTAAATAATCCGCTTGGCTACTATCAAGCATTTTCTTGCCCATTACTTTTTGTTTATTATATGATATTATCATAAACATTTAACAATTATAACTATAATCGTTGAACTATCAGTGCGGTAGGGCTTTAAATTCAGTAGCAGAAAATAGCAGTCATGATTAGATCAATAGAGAGCCAGGTTAGGATCCTTGATGATTGCATTTATGTTTATTCCATGAATTTAATGGAAAGGGAACGCATGACCCTTATTGAAACTGTTTGTCAACTTAAAAATCATCAAGTGCCAATAGGATACAAGCATCTTGATCCAAACATGCAAACACTCAAAAGTGCTTATGTGGTTAAATGTAGATAAGCACTTAACTGGAAATCCCAAACACCCTTTGAAATCATGTTTTATACCAGTGTACGATTTGTTGTGGATGATGACAAAGTTTCTCATCTTGGCGAGCGATGGTTTTTGGAAGGTCGGTAAAAAAATTCATGTTTTTATTACAATACTCGAAAAATAATCACGAATATATATAAACGTAGTTGGTTAATTTTATAAAATCATTTTGTGTGCTAACTGTGGTAATAGAGTAGCGGTTTTCTTTCAGGTAACATTTTCCACTTTACCGAACATGAACCATTTGTAGAAAATGGTGCTGAAATAAAATAAATTGTCTCATTAAGGTACCATTGCATGTGTATTGTGATTATGAAATTTCTGATTATGAACATACTAAATTGGATGTGTATCGTGGTTATGAAATTTCTCATTGGAGCCAAGAAAACGAAGTTTCTCGCGTAAAAGCTTAGCTTGGGATACTTCATTCTTACAAGTGCAGGTATTCTTTATTTCTTTATGAGTTTGTAATGTCTATGTTAGATTAAAATGTTTGAGGTTCGGGTTTCGAATGCAAGATTGACATGAAGCTTGCTAGAGTAGTTGAAGTTGAGGTGACGGAGGTCCAACTATTGACTTTGCACCGGGCAGGAAGGTATAACGTAACATTTCACAGATAATTTTCTTATGAATTCTCTCATAACTAATTATTATATGTTTTCTAAACCAGGATTCAAATTAGTTGCCTAATGAAGGACGTCTTCCTAATGCCAACAAGGTCTGCCAAATCGTAGACCAATTTCCGTCATGTAGTTCTGCAAGTTATATCTTTCATTTTATGTTCAGTCACGTGTGGTTGAAAATCATATTTTTTCCAATTATGTCAAATAATTTCCTTCTGATGTGCTCATTCTTGGCCTTGCAGATTTGGAATTGAAATTGAAAGAAGGATGAACCAAATATGAAAAAAGAATGCCGCAATTGATATTGAGTGGTTCCGTTACGGCTGTGTTGGGCTGAAAGAGCAATCCAAAAGAAAATGCTATTTTTGTGCGCGTTGAACTATCGAACTATTTCATCATTACAGGTTACACATTCTCATTTCTTTTTAGTCTTTTAGTTAAAGGGGTGTTTTGGTAAGCCTTAAAAAATGCTTATTGTTTCAGTAGAAAAATATCTCTCTGTGGCTCTATCATAAAGCTATTTTTCACATATTAAAATGCTCTTAAGCTCTTTTTAAGACATTTTTCGGTAAGCTTATTGTAAATAGATAATACAATAAGCTAATAACCTTCTTAAATAAATTTTTATGTTTCGTTATTCGTTTTGACCTGTTACCAACAAATTATAATATGTGTTTGACCCGTTCCTTTATGAATGTTTAAATTTACCACCCTTGGCTCCATTATTGTTTCAATAACCTGTTGGAGGTTAAAAGATAATTCTTTCTGAAGTATGTTAGTGGTTGCATTCAATAACATGATTCTATTTTATAGTTTAATATTTTGTAACCATGGAAAAAAATTTCTGCAGGTGGAATGCTACAGGTATTTGTTCAGCCTTATAAGTTTTACATACACTTTTAAAGTTAAAAAGAAAGACGGACTATTGGAGTAAGAAGTGGATGAGGTCATGATGATGATGGAGATGATATACTGAGCGCCAAGCTTCATTTGGTTGATCTTGCTGGTTCCGAAAGGGAAAAAAATACGGGAGCTTATGGGATATGCTTACGAGAAGGTAGATTAATGTTATAGATATTCCGCATAATGCATTTGTATCATTTTATTATATCTTTTAAAATATAATGTGTTCATTTAGTATGAAACTAAATACTAATTATTGGTTATATAATATGTTAGTTTTGTCGATTGTTCTGCCCATTTTTGTTCCGCATCAACTACATCTTATTTAATCTGTGTACATGTAATGTAGTAAGGGAACTTAGTGAGTATCAAATGAGTCCTTTAGGTTGTTTTGTATGATTAATTAGTCTCTTTAACCTTAACTTTGATTTGGTATGTGTGTATAGATGACTCTAAATGGTTTATTTAACCCACCTACTTTGTCATATATGATATAATGCGACTTTGGTCTTTTGTATGGTTGCTCTCATTTTGAGTCAAGAGATATGTAGATACCAGGCATTGCCCTTATACTTGAAGGAGATCAACATAACAATTGCATGGAAATATACACTTCTCGCGCTGTAATATAGTTCCTGATGTATGAATGCATCCTCACGACATGGTTTCATGAGGTGATAAGTTTCTTTTAGATGTGCCAAAGAAACACCATGTGTTTGTTGCTAATGAATAATTTCGAGTTTCTAAAAACCGAACATCTACATAAATGAATAAATACGTATATGTGTGACATGTGAGATAAATAAAATAAAAATTATAGGCCTGTGTTTACTATGTCCCAAAATATGAAAAGCCTATTCGATTGGTGATGTGCCATTAAAGGTATTAGAACTTTTTTATGTTCTCAAAAATCTAATGAAGTTGCCTTAGTTTTCTACTATTATTTATATCATCCCTAATGGTTTTAAATATTTAAGCTAAATGATATCAACTTTTAATATGCATTTTGGTGGTGGTGTTTGAATTTTGATGAGTAAACAACATGATAGGTCTAAAAGAGTTATGTTGTGACAAAGACGGCAACTACACAAACTTTACAACCAACGTTGTATATAGAGGAATTTGGCATTTTTAAGCATGAAAGTAATGTATTTATTTCATGCAACATGGGCTTATAGAAAGAAATTTGTCACTTAATTAACAAATATGTTTGATCTGTAGTTTGTTCACCCAGATTTTGCAAATGACATTTTTCTTAATTTTTGGTTTTTAATATTATATCCTTTACTACTATTCATATCAAACATTTTAGTACTTATTTTATCCTTTAAACCATATCATCCATCAAAACGTTGTTTATAAAAGTCTTTCATAGATTGTAAGTTTGTTCTAATTTCTTACCTATTTTTTTGTTAAACAAGGCTATTTAGTTTTCTTGCAGATGTTTTGCAAATGGCATTTTATCTTAACTTTTTGGTTTTTGATATTACATCATTTAACGTTATTTTTTGTTAACCATTTTACAACTTTAAAATTTTTTAACAATTTTTAAAGCTAGCCGCCCAACGGGCAAGCCTTGAAGCTATTTGCGTTTGTTTTGCCATGACTATAAACAAAAGTCAAGGACATTATCTAAGGTTGGGCTATATTTGGAACGGTATGTTTTTTCTCACAGACAACTTTATGTAGCCGTCTCAAGAGTAAAAACAATGGAGGTCTAAAAGTGTTGTGTTGTGACAAAGACGGCAAGTACACCAACTTTACAACCAACGTTGTATATAGAGAAGTTCTTCATAGATTATAAACTATATGTAATTCGGTTATTTTGAACATTAGGTTTAGTTTAACGTTATTATGTAGCACTCTCAAGAGTAAAAAGCAAGAGAGGCCTAAAAGTGTTATGTTATCACAAAGATGGCAACTACACCAATTCTACAACCAACGTTGTATATAGAGAAGTTCTTCATAGATTATAAACTATATGTTGTTTTCTTATTTTCAACCTTAGGTTTTGTTCAAAGTTATTATTTTATTAATAATGGCATGTTTATTTTATTTCATTTATGTCGCTACACGTTCATACTTATATTCCTATTAATTGTATCGTATAATCAAATTTTTAAAGCTAGCCGCCCCAGCGGGGCGGGCCTAAAATCTAGTAAATTATATATACTACACATTTTCTCTCTCCTCATTTTCTTTCAAACATTTCCCAAACCCGAATTCAATTCCAATCCCACTTACGAACCAAACGCACCCTAAATGATGCAATTACTTATTTACCCTATGGGAATAAATGAATGACTATGGGAATGATTTATGTTGTTTGTTTCATGATAATCGGTATGGTCATATCCTTATATTTGCCATACATTAAAGGAGGCAAGGGACCTAGGTATGAGTCTATCATTCTTGAGGGCCAACCACTACTATCAAACTCATACCGATTGTGATTCCTATCAACGAACCAAACGGCCCCTTAATAAGTACGTAGTAATTGGTAAAATCTTTAATAATTAAGAGATATCAATGGCCACGATTACTTCTCAATCTTCTTAATCTAAAAATCTTCTCAACAACCAAAGCCTGTAAACTATATACACCTTGTTGTATAATGCACATGTGTTATTCTATAAATGTAGTATTCCCAAAAACAAAAAATGTAACAATAACATTTAGAGTCCGTTTGGTTTATAGGTGGGTTTGAAATAGGATTTGGATTTGGTTTAGGATTTGGAGAGAGAAAATATATTTTTTAAATGTATTTTATAATAAAATAATAATAAAAAAATATTATTTAAAAATTTATATAAAATATTATGTGAAAGTAGAAAGTGGTGGGTCCCACGGGTTTTGCCAAAACCCTCTAAATTCATGTGGAATTAAAATTCATTCCATCTATCATTCCCTTCATTAAAAGCATGAACCAAACAAGAAATTCTTGTCACATCAAACTTAACACCATTCCAAAGTATCAAACCAAACGCACCCTAAATTTTGTTTGTTGATTTTCAAACTGTTGATAGATAGGTTTGCATTCAGAATCATATTGGAGGCTGAGAGAATAAGGGAACAAATATTGCCAAAGGGGTGGGTAGCAACTAATCCATGTCTCCCTCCACCACATTATAAACACCATTTTAATTTCTGTCTGCCAATTACACAAGATTATTCTACCCTCACATGATCCAAGCACTAATGCGCATACCATCACCATGACCACACCTAACACTATCAATTTTATTATATATGAACAAAACTTTAATTTAGAATGGAAGACATGGAGTACTTGGGTGACAATACACAGATTCCAGTGTTTCATGGTCCTAAAGGCAGTTCAGTACTTTAGTGGAGTTATATAGCTTCTTCCATAGCAGTTTGTGGCGTTATGACTCGTGGGGCTGTTTAATGAACTATCAGCTTAGAGTGTTTGACAGAACCAATTAGGTAAAGAATTGCTGTAAAACTATAAAAGTGAGCTCACAATCCTTATGTCCTGGCCTCGGGTTATTTCTAATTCGAGTTTATGAATAATAATAATAATCACATAAACACATATCCAAACAACTGCACAATATGTAAACCAATTGATAAAAGCTAAAATAATTACATTCATCATCAATAACCGCAATTTTCCCAACTTCATGCTCATTTCTACAAACCCGATAAATCTGATCCTAAATAACCAAAAGCCTAATTAGCTTTAAAACCTTCAAAAACCCGACTAATTGACACGTTTACAACAATCCAAACTCTCATAAGTCAAAAAGCATACATGGATCTCAAAAGAGATTCATACCAAAGCTTGAATCTTTTTTAAGCTACTGTATGAACTAGCTTTACGTTTGGAGGTTGCAAACAATTTTCCATATGAAACTCAAAGAATTCAACTGCTCGTCATTTCTCACCACTCTCAAGTATTCATCACAATGAGTTAAACTATTCCAAAATTGTACAGTTATTTAGACAGACGGCAAACAGTGTTAACTGATTTCAAAAAAGTTTACATGCAAAAACAAATCACAATTTGGTCCAAAGCTTACTTGTTTGCTTCTATAAATTCTCTGTACTCTTTCTTCATTTTGACCCCTGATACACTCCTGCATATTCATTCATGGATGCAATCATGCAAGTAACTCAGAATTCAAGCATAAAATGTTTAGATGAACAGATTTACAACACTTTGATATTATAGAAGATATAGAATAAAAAAGCCAAAATAAAAGAACAGATTTGCCAACCTGATCATTTCTTTATGCTTAAAGAATTGTACACATGGTGTACCCATGATATTTGCTGCCTCTGCAATTTCTGCATCTTCTTCTATATCAATCTCAACAAAGTGGACATTTCGGTCAAACTCATCTATCACCTGTCATTAATCGATATTTACAATTTAGTATGCTGGTATATATACAAAGAAAGTAACCATGGAAACAATATCAATTATCTCCTAATTCTATGCTAATCCAATATGCACATGTTTACCTATTTTACATACATTATCAGAAACGAGGAACATTACCTTGCTAAGAATGGGCTTCAAGGTCCTACATGGACCACAGGATGGTGCTGTATATAACACACAAATGAGCCTGGGACTTTCATGGTACAATTTACGCACTGCATACTGTGGAAGGAGAAATATAGATAAGCATGTACCCAAGAGAAAATGACCATATGTTGCATATATTTGGCGAAGACTTAGACGAGCATAAAACCTTAGTAGATAGATACCTGACCCTTGTGCTTGGTAAGTGTAATGTCAAATCCTTCATTCTCGTCTCTTTGTCCGAGCTCGCTTTTAGCTTCTTCAGGATGGGGCTGTGAAAAGGATGAAAATGGAGAGTTAGGTTTAAATGTATAAAGAAGTGAAAGATTCTTTTGTTACTGGAAATATAAAACCCAAATAGCCTGGATTAAATATTAAAAGTACCTGATGAAATTCAACAAGAAGGTTATTGCTAGCAAGATATCTCTCAACTGATAGTGCAGCAATGCATCCTGATCCAGCTGCAGTTATGGCTTGCCTCCATTCGTGATCCTATAAAAATGTCGACAATATTGGATACATGAAAAAAAATGTCACTAGTCAAATAGAAAGAAGTGAAGTTATAACGGTATCATTAATTTCACCTGAACATCTCCAGCAGCAAAGACCCCTTGAGCAGAAGTCTTCGCAGTACCTTCCTCAACCAAAATATACCCCGTATCATCAAGATCAACTTGTCCTCCCAGCAATTGGCTGTTTGGTGAATGACCGATTGCATAAAATAATCCTTTAGCCTCAAGTACCAATTTCTCTCCTGTATCAAGTCTTCTAATCAATATACCAGACATCTGCCCTTTCGTATTGCTCACCACATCAACCGTCTCTGTGTTGAAATGCACCGTGATATTTGGATTATCAACAACTCTGTAACATTCGCCGTAATCAAAAAAGCAATACATTATTACTAATTTAGTAAAGAAAGACTAACCTATCTTGCATAGCTCTTGATGCCCTTAATTGATCTTTGCGTACAAGCAAATGGACATGACTAGCATATTTAGTCAAATATATTGCTTCTTCGGTTGCTGTATCACCTCCTCCAACAACAGCAAGAACTTGACCCTTGAAAAGTGGTGAAGCTCCATCACATATTGCACATGCACTAATTCCCCTACTCCAAAATTCTTCTTCACGAGGTAATTTGAGGCATTTGGCCGTTGCTCCTGTAGCCACTATTATACTATTGCACTTTACCTTACGGTCACTACTTTGTACAGTAAAAGGACTAGTATTCACATCAATAAACTCCACATCTTCTTGATAAAGCTCTGCACCCCAACGCTCAGCTTGAGCCCGCATCCTAATTACGATCAAAAAATAGATTTTAATCTCCTTACTTCAATGAGAATCTTTGATGAAAAAATAAATGAAATTTCTTAAAACGATAAGTTACCTATCCATTAAATCAGGGCCACTGATACCTTCTGGAAAGCCTGGAAAATTTTCGACATCTGTGGTAGTCATCAATTGTCCACCAGGGACACCGCCTACCTGATATCCTTCAAAGACTACAGGCTTTAAATTAGCACGACCTGCATAGATTGCTGCTGTGTAACCAGCAGGACCTGAACCTATGATTACCAAATTTTCAACACCTTCCCCTGCAAACATATGCACAAGTATATCAAAATCAAGTGGATCTTAAAAGTCAAACATGAATATAAACATCTAATTCCAATGCTCAAACCCCAACGATAATATCACGGTATCACCTGAAATATGTCCATAATGGGGAATGTTTTAACAAATATAATTTTCGTCGATGGGATTTATGCTACTTTATCTTTGTTTCCGCACAGCTATTTGAGTACTCTTATATAGTCGCAACACTCTTAAGGCTAAGTTAGAACGATATGCTGGTATTGGTAAAGATTATATATTATTCAATATCTCATGTCAGTGGTAAGACTTTCCAGTTAGTACCAAACACGAATGTACCATTCTGTGGATGATTGCAACAGACAAATTTCCGCTCAATATACTGACAAGAATTCAAATCTTAAACTATAAAACTATAACTTTATGTGTTAAATAACAAGAACAACCCGTTAGATTAGCCCATTGGACAATAAACGGCTGTTTGTGTGTCCTCATACTAATAATTGATTAAACTTGCAAATGTGGACGAAGACATTTCTACACCATGAGAACTTCAATGGTCAAACAAAACGGAAGTACACAAATATAAAGTTTTCCCAAAAACACTTACAAAAATCAAACTTCCAGAACAACTGTAAATGCTAAGTCAATCTTTCTATCCAACATGTCCACTTTTCTAGTTTCATTAAAACACCTTCACTTTGCACCTTCACTTAGTTTCATTATAACGGACCGATAGAATTTTATTTTGCAGTCATATTATCGTAAAATATCGAATTTTGGAAATGCACCTGGTCCTAAACATTGTGCCTCTAGTTTTTCATTAAAGTCGATCATTTTAATCGTAATGGAACTTTTCTGTTAATCTTTCCCGAATTACTACAGTAAAAAAAAAAAAAAAAAAAAAAAAAAAAAAAAAAAAAAAGCCTCCTACATTAACATAAACATAAACATAAAACATATAAAGATACACATTTATATAATATTTGAACAGCGTTAGTTATATAACTAACCTGAGTTAGAACTAGGCTGACCACCGGAGTAAGCTGCTTTAACAAGTACTGATAAAGACGGCCGTTGGTGGTAGTTTAAGTTGGATTTAACGAAACGTTGACCGATCAAACTGAATAAGATTCTGTTTTTGGGTGTTGAAAAGGTGGGTTGGCGGCTGAGGAGAGTACTTTTTCCGGTGATGATGGAGGTAGTTGCCGGAGTAGTTGTCGCCATTAGGTTCATTCGGAGCCCCACCAACTACTATCAAGTACCAACAAATCACATATTTAACTAATTAATTGTGTTAATCAATAATTAGAGTAAACTAGCAATAACGCGGACGGTGGATACCTTGTAATTAAAATTCTCGGTGAGTAATATTTTTGTTTATATGTTTTATGTGAAAAATGATGATAATATTACGGGGTTCAGATGTACTCGCTCATTAGTCATTATGATGATAAACCTAACAAAGGGAGTTTGATGAAGGAAAATATGCAAATACCGAAATACGACATATACGACAATAAAAAGAAAAGTTAAGATAAACACAGATTTGTAACTAAATAGTGTAATACATTAAGTTAGTTAAAAGGTCCTTATCATTTGGTTAAAATAAATGATTGCAAGATTATATAACATGTGGTCGGTTTGTACCATGTCAAAGAAACGATGGCTTTTATCGTTTGTATCGGGTGTTATATTAATCAAAAAAACGATAGCTTTTATCGTTTGTATCGGGTGTTATATTAATAGTATGAAGCATTTGTATTTGATTAAATTGTACAATATGGATAATAAATTGTACTATTTAGTACTTATTGAGGGGTTTTTTTTTTTTTTTTTTTTGACATTTTAGTGAAAGAGTTGAAAAAATAATTGTTGAATATTGTTTACATAAGGTACGTATTGAGTTTGGGGTGGTCGATCGTTTGGTTTCTACATTCGGTAAGAATCCTTGAATGTGACCAGAGTCATTCAGTATGTATATGTTAATTATCCGAGAGGATAATCGACTTGGGTGGAGAGTTACCAGAGTTGCTTGGTAAGAATTGCTTGAGCTTAGCTTGAACCATTTTGAGGAAATGGTCGAGTATTTATAGGAGGTCCTTAGGGCTGTGAGAACCCATAAAGGCAATCTGATGGTACATGTGGTGATCATTGGGAGAAGGATTGAGGAGAGCACGTTGTGCTTGTCCTAACAGTCCTGGCTAGATCTTCAGGCGTACCGTTTCCCTAGACGCGTTCGTCAGGCATGCTGGTAGCGTAGGGATTGCACCAGGCTTTACCTCTCGAGGGATCTCGAGAAGCTTACAACCCCCACCAGGCAGTGTACCTGATCGTTGTAGTACAGTATAATGACAAGTACCGGGGATTGATCGTTCAGCTAGGAATAGTGTCGCTAGGGTTAGAAAACCTAAAGACTAGGTCTAGAGATGAGGGATGATTCTTTTTGTATTTTTATATTTTTTATAAAAGCAAGTAAAAATCTCGGTTTTGAAGGAGTTGGGCGGAATTAGTTGCTAGTCAACTAACCCAATAACTAAATATGCAATCAAAATAAAATACCGAAAATGAAAAATAAACTAAATTAACTAGAGGTGTGAGCAATATATGGGAGAATTGTGTTTACCTAGATTTCACTACTCCCTATATATCTTTTACAGGTTAATTACTTGTTACAGTTGCGTGGATGACGGGTTGTATTCCTTAATACCATTCATGGGGTGGCGTACTTACTTCCCCAATCCTATAAGCGCCTACTTCACTCCTATATCAAGCCGGCTAAGAAGCTCCTAACATGGGATCACTAGAATTTGCTCATGCATTAAATACAACCATTAAAACCTAGTACACATCGGTTCATGTTTCTTAAGACATTCAAGCATGTTACACAATGGAGATTTGCTAGTTTTCTTAAGCCTAACATTGAAATCATTCATCCATTACAACTATAAACAAGCAATCAACATATAATTAACATCTAGGTTTCATTACATCTAAGCAAACACATGAAAGATCTAGCCTAGCATGTTAAAATCAAGACAAGCATAAGATATATTCAAACAACACATAGACATATTGAATGAATTGAAAGAGGACTTATCTTAATTGAACATGAAAGGTTTCAAGGGGTGAAAACCCTTAAAAATACAGTTAAAAATGACCTAGGGTTTATTAGGTTCGACCCTAGTATTCTCCACACAAGTTCCTCTCTTAATGAATGAAAAATAGAAAAGTATATATAGATTTTGTGAGGTGACGGCGTCAAGAACAAATTTCTGACGCCTTCATCTCGCCGCCAAATAAATTCTCGAACTGCCTAGATCTAGGTTTGACGCCGTCACGTGTACTCCTTATGCAGGCCGTCACCATATTAACTCTTGACGCCCTTCTCTTGACGCCTTCAGGTTTTCTCTGGGTCGTCACGGATTTTACTCCTGACGTCGTCACAATTTTCCTCTTGACGCCGTCAGGTACTGTTCTCAGTATGGAAAATTAAGTCTTTGCCATTTTCTTCACTTTTATGCTCCAAAAACGTCCAAAATGCTTCCTTTTCTAGAATTCACTCCCAAAGTACCTAAAATTACAAAAGGAACGATTTAGGGCAATATTTGATCAAATAAATTCAATTCCGGGCTTAAATGACCCTCTAAAAATGGTTCAATTTTCGCCTCATCATATACCCGTACACTTGAGATTTGCTTGTCCTCAAGCAAATGTGCTTTTATTCTAATCAAAATACAAGTTAGGGGTCATTTAACACTAATATAAAAGTAATTACAACAAATAATCGTTCCACTAAAGACCAAAGACAAGCACGGAGGTCATATACTAGCACCTCACAAATAGTGTTTAGATACTCACATCTCTCGGGTGTAATAAATTAATATCACAATATGGAAATGGAAAACATCTCTCACTACCTGTCATAACAAAATAGATTACCATAGGCTTGGGAAAGGATCAAACCTCCACCACATGGCGTAAGCACCTAGGATAAACTATCAAAGAGGTCTTTTAAAGGGTTGTAACGCTAGGTGTAGGGATATGGAATACACGGTTTTGTTGGATATAGGCAGTCTTTACTGGTGGCGAGTTAACAATCTTGGTTAATTACATTTACAATATGGCGTTGTTAAGCCAAGACTAGACTCAACTTAAGCTAATAAATGAAAAATAACAAAAACATAAAATGAACATAGAATGAAAAGGGATGGTAGTCCGTTTTTTTTTTTTTTTTTTTTTTTTTTTTTTTTTTTTTTTGCATACACTCTTACCCTACCATCCAAAATAATACATCATATGGAATGAATATTCCCCTTACACTTGAATCTTTACATACTTTACAATAAACTAATCTGATGACTCGAATTAAGAAAATCAAAACACTTGGAGTACTTTTAAGATTAACGCACATACGGGGGTAATAATATGATGTTATTCCCCATTACTCCATAACATAAGTACTTTACCCATGAGTCCCAATCGTCCCAAAACAATATGTACAAGGATATGACTCGACTTAGCAACCATGTAATCAATTAGATAATTAACTAAGGGTTTAAACAAATAACAATAATGCACTAAAGATGAGTGCATACACGAAAGGCTAAGGCGATTTGGGTGTACATTTAAGTGGGGTGTAACAAATTCTTTCTTTAAGTAAGATGCTTAAAGTTAGAAACGAAAAGATAGGCTCGGAGGGGTGTACTAGGGGTTTCGTTATAACTAACCTGAGTTAGAAGTAGGTTGACCACCGGAGTAAGCTGCTTTAACAAGTACAGATAAAGACGGCCGTTGGTGGTAGTTTAAGTTGGATTTAACGAAACGTTGACCGGTCAAACTGAATAAGATTATGTTTTTGGGTGTTGAAAAGGTGGGTTGGCGGCTGAAGAGAGTACTTTTTCCGGTGATGATAGAGGTAGTTGCCGGAGTAGTTGTCGCCATTAGGTTCATTGGAGCCCCACCAACTCCTACCAAGTACCAACAAATCACATATTTAACTAATTACTAATTATGCTAATCAATAATTAGCATAGTTGTCAGGATCCCGATCCTGATTTTACGATCTTACGATTTTACAAAGCAAAAACGATCCGGATCTTACGTAGGATCTTAACAACCTTAAGATCTTATAGGATCCCGATCTTAACCATATGATCTTAAAATCTACTCCGATACGATCTTACTTTTCTCAAACCGCAAACTAAAAAACTACAAATTTATGGTTTATGTTTTTATATAATTTAAAAAAGAACATGTAAATCTTCTTAAACATTCAATATTCATAATTTAGAACAACATTTCCATAAAGCATTCATATAATTTTGTGTTTATAATATATAATAATTTGTAGATTTGAATAATATTACAAAGATTATTAAAAAATGACATATAGTAGGATCTTAAGATCCCGATCCGATCTTACGATCACGATCTTGCAAAGCCGAAAACGATCCTAGGTAGGATCCCGATCTTGAAAACCTTGATAATTAGAGTAAACTAGCAATAACGCGGATGGTGGATACCTTGTAATTAAAATTTTCGGTGAGTAATATTTTTGTTTATATGTTTTATGTGAAAAATGATGATAATATTACGGGGTTAAGATGTAGTCGCTCATTAGTCATTATGATGATAAACGTAACAAAGGGAGTTTGATGAAGGAAACGAAATACGACGTATACGACAATAAAAAGAAAAGTTAAGATAAACACAGATTTGTAACTAAATAGTGTAATACATTAAGTTAGTTAAAAGGTCCTTATCATTTGGTTAAAATAAATGATTGCTAGCTTTTTTTTTTTTTTTTTTTTTTTTTTTTTTTTTTTTTCACACATTTTAGTGAAAGAGTTGAAAAAGTAATTGTTGAATATTGTTTACATAAGGTACGTATTGAGAGTTTGGGGTGGTCGATCTTTTGGTTTCTACATTCGGTAAGAATCCTTGAATGTGACCAGAGTCACGAGTCGACTCAGTGTGTATATGTCAATTATCCGAGTAATCAACTTGGGTGGAGAGTTACTAGAGCTGGCCTGGTAAGAATTGCTTGAGCTTAGCTTGACCCATTTTGAGGAAATGGTCGAGTATTTATAGGAGGTCCTTAGGGCTGTGAGAACCCATAAAGGCAATCTGATGGTACACGTGGTGATCATTGGGAGAAGGATTGAGGAGAGCACGTTGTGCTTGTCCTAATGGTCCTGGCTAGATCTTTAGGCGTACCATTTGCCTAGACGAGTTCGTCAGGCATGCTTTGTCTTTGGCGTTTCCTAGGGATGTGTTCCCAGGCCTTTTGTTGGATTTTGGCCTTATTAGGCTTATGTATGAGCCGAGTTTAGAGTGTATGGGCCTTAGTCAGCCAAGCTGAAGGCCCTATACGCTATAAAGTCCCCCCAGTTTATTAGTGTATTTAACATATTTAAGGGAAATACGCTGATGAGCTCATACTAAAGAGATAAGGTCCCCTGGGATTCTCCTAAAGTGCCTTCCTGGATCCAGGGAGGCTGACTTATTTTTTGGTCAACCTAGATATGTGAGACATTAGAGTCATTCAATGTTATGTTTGGAAAATATTTTCATTTTCGAGACTGCTGCATATTGAATGCATGTACAGTTCTTAATGTTATATCTATTAGGAGTTATTGTGAAGATTAAGTAGTTGCCAAGCCTTTCCTATCCCAGGCTTGAGTTTTTTTAATTTTCGTGTGGCCTGGGATTTTGTCTTGGCCGTAAATAGTCTCTTTTCTAGTCATTTTAGAGTTTCCATGACTAGAGATTTATGAGATTTTACTCGATTTGTGTTTCAGGCTGTCGGTTGGCCATTTTGGTGCCTTAAAATCTGACACTTTGAAGCATGTTATTTTTTGCATGAGGTTCATGCTTTTATTGTTGTTTTGACTTCGAATGATATTTGGACACATGTCCATTGGGCCCCCATTTATTTTTCCTATAAAAGGGGAGCACCCTAGCCGTTTTGGTAGTCATTACAACGAAAGTTCACGTGTCTTTTCCTTTGAAACCCCTTTGGTTTTCTTTTGTGAGCGGCGTAGTCAACAAAAGGTGTGTGCTCCTTTGTTTCACGGCAGGCTTTGTTCCTATTAGCAAATTCCCTAATTTTCGTGTGTGTTTTTGTTCACGAATCTATGATAGACGTGTGTCGGCTTTATAATTCGTGTAGATGCGGTTTTCCATTAAATGGTTTTGAGGTGATGGTTGTTTCCTTCTGTTTTGAAGGTTTTTTTTTTTGTTCCATGTTTGTGATTCTAAGTACTCGAATGAGGGGTCGTGGTATTTTATCAATCTCTTTTGAAAAGTTAGTATTTGTTTCGAGATGATTTTTTCCAAGTTCCTCCTTTGGCAGGTTGATCGTTATGACAGGATCTTTATTTTTCGCCAAACGTCCAGGAGCATATTGCTTAACAGCCCTGGATGATGTCTTGACTGATATTATGGGAATGAAGTGATGTACCATTGTAAATGATAACGCACAGGAGGATCTCGTTGCGATTATCGCAAGCTCATCGTCGCTCCTTGGTGAGTTTTCCTTCCACTTTTTGTTATCGTTTTCGTCTTTTTCTAAGTGTACTTACTTGTATTTTTGCCCTGATTGCCAGGTAGTGTATTTGCGAGGTTGACTAGGTTAACCTACCGGATGCTCTCCTGAATTTCAGTGCGAGAAAGTCATTTTCCCTCTTTGTCCTACTCTCAATGGAAAGAGAGTTTATGGGCAAGAGGCGCAATCAACCTAAAAGGAGGGTATTGCGTCGACCTCAAGATGAGGTAAGGTTTAAAGGGTTTTGCTGAATGAGAAGTTATCCGTTGAGTCTTATGCGTTCCTGGAAGTTTTTATTCCTGAGATATCGGTCGCTCTTGGAGATGAGGTGAGGTTTAAAGGGTTTTGCTGAATGAAAAGATGAGGTGAGGTTTAAAGGTTTTTTCTGAATGAGAAGTTATCCAAAGATATTAAAACTACAAGTTTAGAAAAGAATGGAAAAAAATGATTCACTGTGATGAGTGTGTAAATACTCATCATTTTTACCATTTCTGAACTGCCAAAACATCCAAAAACACTCAATAATGAATCAAAATAGTGAAAATATCCCAGGAAAGTGTTTTACATGTCTCAAATGCAAAAATACCAAAAAACAGATGAAAAACACACAAAGTTTGCATAATTGGCAGTTTCAGTCCCACAACTTTTAAAAGTTATCAAATCTAGTCCCTGGTCATTCTAAAAACTTGAAAAAGTCACCAAAGGTCCTTATAAATCAAAAAGTTACATAAATAGTCCTTTGGTGAAAAGTTTCACAAAAAGTCAAGTTTAGTCCCTGAACTTTGAAAATTGTCAAAAATGGTCCCTGGGATATGAAAATCTTTGAGAAAATAAATTTTGGTCCTTGTGTTACTCATATTTGGCAAGAATGGTCCTTGGATGGGAATTTTGGAAAAGTTTCATGATTGGTCCCTGGAATTACAAGGTTTGGCAGAAATAGTCCCTGGAAGGGTAAAATTGGAAAAAAATCATTTGGAACCCTCACACTATTCACCATTGGCATTTTTAACCCTTATGAATATTTTGAAAAGTTGCCAAGTTTAACCCTTCATAAAATCAGAAATTACAAAAATAGTCCTTGTGTAAATAAAACCAAACCGGATCCAATACCTAAACTAATACTACCACTAGTCCAATCCCTAAGCCTAGCCCACTCCCCATTTTTATTTTGGGCCCAAGATACCACCAGTCCACCACTTAGCCCACCCCATCCCACAACAAAAACCGTTTTAAATAACCTACGGTCAAACCTCAGTTGACCCGTCCCCTTTCCCTCCTCAACACCACCACTTGCTCAGCCTCCCTTCTCCACCAATCACAAGCCATGACCCCCCACAATTAATGCCACCACCTCCCTATACCTACCCTTTCACACCATAATTAATGCTGCCCCCCCCCCCCCATTGCGTGTATCAGAGAAATTTGCAAATTGGTTCTTTCCCGCCAAAAATACGTGGCAGCGTGTTAATGGACCAAAGCTTGAAGAGAGAGGTGGGATTTGATCAGAAGCTTGTGGGAACCCTAATGGGTGCTTATAAATAGAAGATGAATGCAAGGAAGAGTGGCAGTTAGTTAATTTAGTTTATTGTATGTCGTTTAAATGCAATTTCAAATTCTTAGTATAACCTAAAGCTTTTAAGCAGTGTTTTAATCTCTTTTCATGTATTGTAACTCTTTTTGAATAATCAATTTCAAGTTTCTTCAACTGTTTCAACTTATGCATTTTTATCTTGAATTTCCAAAAAGTTTGTTAGTTCAATTGTTGTTTTTAGTGATTACTATGGACTTCTAGATTCATATAGGCTCCCAGAAAGCTTATTGAAAGCTTTTAGAAACTTTAAAATCAGTTTAGTATCATAAACTCAAAAACACAAAAAAATAGAAAAAATATAGAAAAAAAATCAAAAAGATTGAAATCATGGTCACTAAGCTGGAGCAGGGAGCAATTTGGATGTCCCTGGGTTAGAGAACCTGTGGAGGTTCATTAGGAATTGGTTTTGTGGTCTTTGGCACTTTGGAAGTTTGCTTGGAAGGCAGTTGTAAGTTTGCTATTCAGTTTTTACTCTCTTTTGTTATCTGTTGATCACTAGTACATTTAATTGTTCATTTCAGTTTCTATTAGCATTAGAATAGTTATCTAGATCATTAGGTTGGATATTAGAGGTAGATTGCATCATTTCCTAGATAATCTGTCACATTAAGTAGTGTTTGGATTTGTGTGTTTCTGAGTGTTTAACTTGGATCTGGTCATTAATTGTTGCTCACTTATGTTTCTTAATGTCACATTAGCTCAGATTAACAAGCAAACACCAGCTGTGTTCATTAAATAGTCAGAATCTTAGAAACTGCTCTCTTACACCCTCTCTGATTGGTTAAAGTGTGGCTCAGTCCCCATTTCCAATCACATTTGAGTAGTTTAGGGTAATTTGAGCTTAAAACATCTTAAAACATCATAATCAAGCAGCTAGGTAGGATTAAAGTTCATATTAGTTAACTATAGGCATTAATCAAAAAAGTCAAAATTACTTGTCCTCAGTTTTCACCAAACTTGCTTGAAAATTTCTGAATTTTGTGATTTAATTTGGATTGTGAAATTTTGAAATTTAGTTGCCTACCAGCTCATCTTTGAGATTTTACCATCATTTCATTTTTAGCAAAATTACCCTGGGCCCCACAGACCCCCAAACTAAGCTGCAGGGCAAGGTTGTGCCCTGCACATCAGCAGACTCACCCACAACATCAACTTTGAGGTGGTTGTGTGACCACCACAGTGGGTCCCACACCCCATAAGCTGGTTTTCTCAACCCCACTCCTACCAGGGATTAGAGATTGACTACTTGTTTGACCTAAGACCCAGTGGACCCCACTTAGTTTAGGCTCAAAAGTTTGTCCCATAATCTGAGTAAAACTCAGATTTGAAAAGTGCTTAATTGGTTCTTGTTAGCTACTAATTAGTTTTCTTATTTATTAACTAATATTAAGTATTAAATAGCTTATTTAGTTTTTATAAGGTAAAACTTAGTTTTTATATTTTTCCTAGCTTTAATATCGTATAATAGGTTTTTATAAAATATATTTTGAGATTCTACTGTTCATTTTCTATTTTTCTTATTTTATTTGTTTAAAATAGACTTAAGTTAATTAAAAGGTAAATAATTAGTAGTTTAATCTTAAAACATAATTTTTAGAGTTTTTATAATTTTGTAGGATTCCTGTGATGGTTAAGTAATTTTATAAATTTTATCTTAATTTTCTAGGTTAATTTATTATTAATATTAATTTAAATTAGTTTAATTAGTTTAATTAAGATTAAATAGTTTGTAATTAATAACAAAGCCACAAAAAGACAAAAATATTTATTTTTATTTTTTATACTTTCTTTAAGTTCTAATTAAGGTTTATAAAATAATTTTTCTAATTTTTAGGTTAATTTATATCATTTGTCATTTTTAGTTAATTTAAATTAGGTTTTAATCTAGATTTTAAATAGTTTAATTAATTAAATAATATTTAAATAGTATTTTAATCATTTTCATAATTTCATTTTCATTTTTAATTTTAAGTTTTAAAAGTGTCAAAAGCACCTCCTGTAGTTTGATAAATACCAAAATCCCACTTTCTCTGTCTGTTACGTGATCTGAATTGCAAATACGTGCATATATCTGGTATCTGATTTTTGTGAATATTATATCTGTGTACCAATACCAAAATAACAGTAGCAAAATCAATTCCATATCATCTGGGCTACTGTACTCAGTCCCACTCATTCATAAACGATTTCCAAAGCACCATTTCAATCTCGCTGGGACATAACGACCCGGGGACACACTACACTATCACCGGAGAATTGGCTTGATTAGTTTGACTTTTACGGTTAACCATTCACAAGTGGTTGACTAATAAAAGTTGATTGGTTCTAAGCCAATCAAAATTTGGCGCCGCTGCCGGGGAGGTTGTTGCGTGTTTTACAAAATCGTTTTACGTTTAGTGGTTTTCAAAACCATCTCTGTAAAAAGTTTTTGTAAAAACATAATCATATAAAAAAAAAACGTTCATTAATACTTCTCCTGAAGTGTTGAAAACACCAAAAAAATTAAAAACAATCAAAAACAAACTGTGACGTTAAATTACTTCGTGTTCTTTAAGATTACAACCTGAAACAGTTGGTTTAAGGTAAGTTCTGACATTAAATTGCGAACTGAAGAGGAAACCTATTTACTTCCTCCCGCCAGCCTGCGAGTAATCTTAAAGGGACGATTTCGGTTAACGAATCAGTTCCAAAAATATTTCCCAAGTTTCCTGCACACACACCCATAAGCCTAAAGCAGTTTTTCAAATTAAATACTAAACCCATAATAAGTTCCCAAACTTAAGATAAAAACTTGCCTTTGTATCCATGTGAGTAGTGTACCTTTTTCAAAGAAGCTGCTCACTTGTGATTATTGGTTTAAGTTCACTGTGGTTTTGCCTCGAACTTGTGTTGAAAAATTGTTTTTAGTGCATGCGCACTCGGTCTCAAGCAAAGAATAAAAAACAGAAAGACGTACCCGAGCTACGTTCTAATACAGAAACCGAAATGGTCGCTGGGCCACCACCACCACTATTACCACCCCCTGACCCTCATCAGGATGTGCCAGCTCCCGATCTCCGAACGATGGAGGAGCTGTGCCAGCCTACCATGCAAGGGCGGGGTGGGCCTATTGCACCACTCACTATTGGGGCTGCGGACTTTGGCCTCAAGCACCACATGATCCAACAAGTCCAGAATTCGTGTCAATTTCACGGATTACCGGGTGACGATGCTAACAAGCATCTTGACAAATATCTTACGGTCACCCAAAGCATGAAACAGCATGGTGTCACCGATGATGCCCTTCGGCTGTACCTCTTCCCCTATTCTCTCACTCATCATGCCACTGCATGGTTTGACCGACTCCCAAAGAATTCTATTCGTACTTTTGATGACATGGTAACCAAGTTTCTAGCAAAATATTTTCCACCTTCCATGGTTACCAAGTTACGAAATGATATCAGCAACTTCCGGCAACGTCCTGATGAGTCTCTTTTTGAGGCTTGGGAACGTTATAAGCTAGCTATTGATCGGTGCCCTAACCACAATATGTTACAAGTTACCATCATAGATACTTTCTATAATGGTCTGACATTGAGGCACCGGGATATTCTCAATGCTGCTGCTGGTGGGACCTTTATGAAAAGGCGTCCCGAGGATTGCTATGACTTGATTGAAAACATGACTACCCACCATAACTTTTGGGATTCCTCTGCGGAGAGGGAGGCGTCATGTAACTCAGTTACTCCTTCATCATCATCTCCTGAAATAATTGCTCTTACCAAAAAGATGGATGATATTTCTACGGCTGTGTTGAGAATGAACCAAACGATGCAACATCAGGTTCAAAATCAACAAGTGAAAGCCGTGGCCCGAAGTTGTGAAACTTGTGGGGGCCCACATCTGTATTCCGAGTGTCCAGCTACTGCTGAATTTCCTCAAGAGAACGTTTATGCTGCTAACGGTTCCTACAATACGGGGGGGTAATTCTTACCAACCGCAAGGGGACCGTAATCTCTTAAGCTATCGTTCCAACAATTTTCTCGGACCTCCCGGTTTTAACCAAAATCAAAACCGTAACGCGAATCAGAATTTTAACCAAGGTCAAAACTCAAATTTCCAAAACCCGAACCAAAATCAAGGCCAGTTTAATCAAAACAATTTTCAAAATGGCAATCAAAACCAAGGTTTTCAAGGAAATTTTCAAAGAAACCAGAATCAAGGGAATTACAATCAGGGTAATTTCAATCAGAGAAACACTTTTCAGGGTAACAACAATCAAAATCAAGGGAATTTTCAAAACAACCGTGTTCAAAATCCCCCTGTTCAAAATCAAAACATTGTTCCACCCCCGTCTTCCTCCGATACTGAGATTAAACAATTCATGAAAGCACAAGAGGAAACGAATCGGTTATTGATCAAGACGATCTCTGAACTTCAGAAGTCTTTAAATGATCGACCCTCGGGCCCGGGTACATTACCGAGCAACACGATCGCTAACCCGAGGGGCGATGTCAAAGCGATCACCACCCGAAGTGGGGTATCATACAATGGACCCTCGATTCCTTCTACCTCTTCTTCTTCTCCTAAGGTAGCGGAACGTGAACCTGAGGTTACTACAGACACGGTACTTCCTACTAATAACGGAGGTATCAACAACGTCCACCCTCAAGTTGTCCCGGTCTCGGCCCGTAAACCGAAAGTTGTATTTGATCCTCCTGTGAGTCCTGATGAAATTCCAAAGAATGATCCTAAGCCTTCAATTCCATATCCTTCACGTGTGTATGATCAAAAGAACCGCGAAAGAGCTAATCATCAGATGGAAAAATTTTATCAAATTTTCCAAGAATTACACTTCGATATTAGCTTCGCGGACGCTCTTCTTCTCATGCCTAAGTTTGCTTCAACAATCAAAAATTTGATAAGCAACAAAGAAAAACTCTGTGAGATGGCAAAAACTTCACTCAATGAGCAGTGCTCTTGAAAAAGCTTCCCGAAAAGCTTGGAGATCCCGGGAAATTTCTCATTCCTTGTATTTTCCCGGGGATGGTTGAATGCTTTGCCTTGGCCGATCTTGGCGCAAGCATTAACCTGATGCCTTACACAGTCTGGAAAAGACTTTCTATACCTACTCTCACTCCGACCTGCATGACACTCGAGCTTGCAGACCGTACTATATCCCGTCCTCTCGGCATTGCCGAAGATATCTTTGTGAAAGTAGGAAAGTTCCACTTTCCGGCAGATTTCATGATTGTTGATTTCGATGCTGACCCACGAGTTCCTCTCATTCTCGGGAGGGGATTCTTAAGAATGGGTTGTGCTTTAATCGATGTATTCGAAGAAGAAATCACTCTACGTGTTGGTGGCGAAGCCATCACATTCAATCTTGATCAGACTTCAAGATACTCCTCCAACTATGACGCTGAAACGATTAACCGAATTGATGTCATCGATGTTGCGTCTGAGGAGTATTCTCAAGAGGTCCTTGGTTTCTCATCCAGTGGCAGTCTTTCTACTGACCCTATCATTTCCGACTCTTCCCCTTCCCTCACTCTGTTTGAGGGAAGTAACTTCCTTCTGGAAGAGGTCGAGGCTTTTCTTGCTCAAGATAGCTCAATCCCAAGTGGGGTTGATGAAAACTATCTTGACCCGGAGGGGGACATTCTTCTCCTTGAAAGATTGTTAAATGACGATCCTTCACCCTCTCCGTCTCCACAAATACTTCATAAAGCGGAAGTCAAAAATGTTGAAATAACTGAAGACTTCCCCGAGGTTGAGCTCAAGGACTTGCCTCCTCATCTAGAATATGCATTTCTGGAGGGTGACAATAAATTACCCGTCATTATTGCCAAAGACTTAAAAGATGAGGAAAAGGCTGCACTCCTAAAGGTTCTTAAGTCAAACAAGCAAGCAATTGCTTGGAAACTCTCCGACATTAAGGGCATAAGCCCGAACTTTTGTACTCATAAAATCTTAATGGAGGATGACTTTAAGCCAGCTGTGCAACATCAGAGAAGGGTAAATCCCAAAATCCACGAAGTTATCAAACAAGAAGTTCTTAAACTTCTTGATGCGGGATTGATTTACCCTATATCTGACAGTCCTTGGGTTAGCCCAATTCATTGTGTTCCCAAAAAGGGCGGCATTACCGTTGTCACCAACGAGGATAACGAGTTGATTCCAACTCATTTGGTCACGGGTTGGCGTGTATGTATTGACTATCGAAAGTTAAATGAAGCCACCCGTAAAGACCATTTTCCTCTCCCTTTTATGGACCAAATGCTCGAAAGACTTGCGGGGAATGAATACTATTGCTTCCTCGATGGCTTCTCGGGTTACTTCCAAATCCCCATTGATCCCCAGGATCAAGAGAAGACTACCTTCACATGCCCCTACGGAACTTTTGCTTACAGACGTATGCCTTTCGGCTTATGTAATGCACCAGGCACGTTCCAGAGGTGCATGATGTCTATCTTTTCCGACATGATCGGGAAAACTATGGAGGTATTCATGGATGACTTTTCAGTCATCGGGGATTCATTTCAGACTTGCCTCTCCCACTTGGAACAGATGCTTAAACGTTGCAAAGAAACGAATCTAAGTCTCAACTGGGAGAAGAGCCACTTTATGGTCAAGGAGGGCATTGTCCTCGGCCATAAAATTTCAAAAGATGGGATTGAGGTTGACAGAGATAAAATCGATGTCATTGCCAAATTACCTCATCCCACCACCGTAAAAGGTGTTAGGAGCTTTTTGGGTCATGCCGGCTTCTACCGTAGGTTTATCCAAGATTTTTCTAAGATTGCCCGGCCTATGACCCATCTCCTCGAGAAGGATGCTCCTTTCATCTTCTCTCCTGAGTGCATCGAAGCTTTTGAAACATTAAAGAAAAAGCTTACCGAGGCACCGATTCTTGTTGCCCCCGATTGGGACCAACCTTTTGAGCTTATGTGCGATGCTAGTGATTTTGCCATAGGTGCGGTCTTGGGGCAACGAAAAGCAAAATACTTTCAGCCCATACACTACGCAAGCAAAACTATGACTGAGGCTCAAGGTCATTACACCACCACTGAAAAAGAACTCCTAGCTGTGGTGTATGCCTTTGAGAAATTCCGGTCATATTTAATCTTGACTAAATGCGTAGTGTACACAGATCACTCGGCTTTGAAATACCTATTTGCAAAACAAGATGCAAAGCCGAGGCTTCTCCGTTGGGTTCTCCTCCTTCAGGAATTTGATATCATTATCCGTGATAAAAAAGGAGCCGAGAACCTTGCTGCTGATCATCTCTTACGATTAGAGAACCCTCATCAAGATGTGTCCGAGAAAAAGGAAATAAATGAAACATTTCCTCTCGAGACACTCAATGCGGTTGCTTTTCGTGGTGACTCTACTACCCCATGGTTTGCCGACTTTGCAAATTACCATGCGGGTAACTTCATAGTAAAGGGGTTGACGTCCCAACAAAAGAAAAAATTCTTCAAAGACGTTAAACATTACTTCTGGGACGACCCCTTCCTCTTCAAAATCTGTGCCGATCAAGTCATCAGGCGATGTGTATACGGACAGGAAGCCACTGATATTCTCAAGGCTTGCCATGCTGGACCCACCGGGGGCCACCATAGTCCTAACTACACCGCCAAAAAGGTGTTTGATTCCGGTTTCTATTGGCCCACAATCTATCAAGATGCCCACGAGTTAGTCAAAGCCTGTGATGCTTGTCAGCGTCACGGGAATATTTCACAAAAGAACGAAATGCCACAAAATGCTATTCAAGTTTGTGAAATCTTTGACGTCTGGGGCATTGACTTTATGGGGCCATTCCCATCTTCTCATGGAAACAAATACATACTCGTGGCTGTTGACTACTTGTCAAAATGGGTTGAGGCTAAGGCCTTACCCACTAACGACGCCCGAGTTGTTGTGAAATTCTTGAAATCCCTTTTTACTCGTTTTGGAACTCCACGTGCCATAATTAGTGATCGTGGTACTCACTTTTGCAATGATCAATTTGCAAAAGTCATGCTTAAGTACGGTGTTACTCATCGTCTTTCTACCGCGTATCACCCACAAACAAGTGGGCAGGTGGAGGTTTCCAACCGTGGTATAAAACGGATTCTTGAGAGGACAGTAGGTGAAAACCGTGCTTCCTGGTCGGATAAACTAGATGATGCACTCTGGGCCTTTCGTACAGCTTACAAAACACCCATCGGGTATACTCCATACAAGCTTGTATACGGGAAGGCGTGTCATTTACCGATCGAGCTTGAGCACAAAGCCTACTGGGCCTTGAAACATGCTAACTACGACCTTCATAAAGCGGGTGATCATCGTAAGGTTCAAATCAATGAATTAAATGAACTTCGTGATCAAGCCTACGAGAACTCTTTGATCTACAAAGAAAAGACAAAGAAGATTCACGACTCTAAGATTAAGAACCGCGTTTTCAACGTCGGTGACAGAGTCCTTCTTTTCAACTCAAGATTAAAGATCTTCTCGGGGAAATTAAAAACCCGATGGACTGGACCATTCACTATTGCTAAAGTATATCCATACGGGACTGTTGAGTTATCTCAACCCGAAGGTCCCAACTTTAAAGTGAATGGTCATAGATTGAAACATTATTTTGGAGAGGACATACCACCCATGGTTGTCCCGGATCTCCAAACTTTCCCCATGGACCAATGAATTCGGGGATCGAGTCAAGCTAGTGACTCGGTGAACAAAAATTAGCCACATATATGGGTTTTCACCCGTATTTCTGACTTCTTTCTACTTTCTACCACCCTAGTGTGGGGGAGTGGCCTTCCCCCACCGTTTCAAAAGTAAATATGTTTCAAAATTCAATAATAATAATAAATAATGAATTTTGTATTTTGTTCAAATATCTATCCTTGTATGTATATTATATATACTTTATCATTCAACTCCCAGGCTGTCAGGGCATATTTATTATAGTTAATCATTCACAAGTGATTAGCTAGCGTGGTAAACCTGACACAAGCATGGGAAGTAGTGATTACATATATCATATTTCAACCTCTGGAATTAGTTTCCTTAAAATTCAAAAAAAAAAAAAAAAAAAAAAATTGTATGTGCAGATAAAATAAAGTGAAAAATAAAAATTTCCACAGTTACCATCGAATATTAGCTTTTCCCGTTCAGAGATTCGGCATAATAGCCGGGACTTTGAATATTGAGGACAATATTCAGTTCTAGTGTGGGGGGTGGGGGGGGGAAACTTCTTACGAATTTTATCACAAAACTTTCTAAGTACCCCCGTTTTTAGGCCTAAATTTTTCGAAATTTTTCACTTTATTTCAAAATTTTTGTGGTTATCAGTCCGCCAAAGTCTAAATGACAAAGGGATTGGCTAGTCCAGGAGCAAACGGCTCTTGGTAAAGACATCTCAAACCCGTTGATGGCTGGTAGTTTGCCAAAAATTGCATGGTTCCTCAGCTCCCCCGTATCCTCATAAACAAATGAGTTGGCTAGCCCACAAGATTATGGCTTGTGGTAAAGGCAGTGGAAAATCCATAATTGGTAATCAGCTCACCAAGATGTTGACTTAGTCCATCAAGATGCTGGCTAGTCCAGAAGCAAACGGCTTTTGGTAAAGACAAATCAAATCCGTTGACAGCTGGTGGTTTGCTCAAAATCACACGGTTATCAGGTGTGCCACAGTTCTTACACCTGGCTACTCCAGAAGTGATGGCTTTTGGTAAAGAGTTTTAAATCCATTAAGTTTTTCTCAAAAGATTGCTAGGGACTGAATTTCAGTGCGAGAAAGTCGTTTTCCCTCTTTGTCCTGCTCTCAATGGAAAGAGAGTTTATGGGCAAGAGGCGCAATCAACCTAAAAGGAGGGTATTGCGTCGACCTCAAGATGAGGTAAGGTTTAAAGGGTTTTGCTGAATGAGAAGTTATCCGTTGAGTCTTATGCGTTCCTGGAAGTTTTTATTCCTGAGATATCGGTCGCTCTTGGAGATGAGGTGAGGTTTAAAGGGTTTTGCTGAATGAAAAGATGAGGTGAGGTTTAAATGTTTTTTCTAAATGAGAAGTTATCCAAAGATATTAAAACTACAAGTTTAGAAAAGAATGGAAAAAAATGATCCACTGTGATGAGTGTGTAAATACTCATCATTTTTACCATTTATGAACTGCCAAAACATCCAAAAACACTCAATAATGAATCAAAATAGTGAAAATATCCCAGGAAAGTGTTTTACATGTCTCAAATGCAAAAATACCAAAAAACAGATGAAAAACACACAAAGTTTGCATAATTGGCAGTTTCAGTCCCACAACTTTTAAAAGTTATCAAATCTAGTCCCTGGTCATTCTAAAAACTTGAAAAAGTCACCAAAGGTCCTTATAAATCAAAAAGTTACATAAATAGTCCTTTGGTGAAAAGTTTCACAAAAAGTCAAGTTTAGTCCCTGAACTTTGAAAATTGTCAAAAATGGTCCCTGGGATATGAAAATCTTTGAGAAAATAAATTTTGGTCCTTGTGTTACTCATATTTGGCAAGAATGGTCCTTGGATGGGAATTTTGGAAAAGTTTCATGATTGGTCCCTGGAATTACAAGGTTTGGCAGAAATAGTCCCTGGAAGGGTAAAATTGGAAAAAAATCATTTGGAACCCTCACACTATTCACCATTGGCATTTTTAACCCTTATGAATATTTTGAAAAGTTGCCAAGTTTAACCCTTCATAAAATTAGAAATTACAAAAATAGTCCTTGTGTAAATAAAACCAAACCGGATCCAATACCTAAACTAATACTACCACTAGTCCAATCCCTAAGCCTAGCCCACTCCCCATTTTTATTTTGGGCCCAAGATACCACCAGTCCACCACTTAGCCCACCCCATCCCACAACAAAAACCGTTTTAAATAACCTACGGTCAAACCTCAGTGGACCCGTCCCCTTTCCCTCCTCAACACCACCACTTGCTCAGCCTCCCTTCTCCACCAATCACAAGCCATGACCCCCCACAATTAATGCCACCACCTCCCTATACCTACCCTTTCACACCACAATTAATGCTGCCCCCCCCCCCCATTGCGTGTATCAGAGAAATTTGCAAATTGGTTCTTTCCCGCCAAAAATACGTGGCAGCGTGTTAATGGACCAAAGCTTGAAGAGAGAGGTGGGATTTGATCAGAAGCTTGTGGGAACCCTAATGGGTGCTTATAAATAAAAGATGAATGCAAGGAAGAGTGGCAGTTAGTTAATTTAGTTTATTGTATGTCGTTTAAATGCAATTTCAAATTCTTAGTATAACCTAAAGCTTTTAAGCAGTGTTTTAATCTCTTTTCATGTATTGTAACTCTTTTTGAATAATCAATTTCAAGTTTCTTCAACTGTTTCAACTTATGCATTTTTATCTTGAATTTCCAAAAAGTTTGTTAGTTCAATTGTTGTTTTTAGTGATTACTATGGACTTCTAGATTCATATAGGCTCCCAGAAAGCTTATTGAAAGCTTTTAGAAACTTTAAAATCAGTTTAGTATCATAAACTCAAAAACACAAAAAAATAGAAAAAATATAGAAAAAAAATCAAAAAGATTGAAATCATGGTCACTAAGCTGGAGCAGGGAGCAATTTGGATGTCCTTGGGTTAGAGAACCTGTGGAGGTTCATTAGGAATTGGTTTTGTGGTCTTTGGCACTTTGGAAGTTTACTTGGAAGGCAGTTGTAAGTTTGCTATTCAGTTTTTACTCTCTTTTGTTATCTGTTGATCACTAGTACATTTAATTGTTCATTTCAGTTTCTATTAGCATTAGAATAGTTATCTAGATCATTAGGTTGGATATTAGAGGTAGATTGCATCATTTCCTAGATAATCTGTCACATTAAGTAGTGTTTGGATTTGTGTGTTTCTGAGTGTTTAACTTGGCTCTGGTCATTAATTGTTGCTCACTTATGTTTCTTAATGTCACATTAGCTCAGATTAACAAGCAAACACCAGCTGTGTTCATTAAATAGTCAGAATCTTAGAAACTGCTCTCTTACACCCTCTCTGATTGGTTAAAGTGTGGCTCAGTCCCCATTTCCAATCACATTTGAGTGGTTTAGGGTAATTTGAGCTTAAAACATCTTAAAACATCATAATCAAGCAGCTAGGTAGGATTAAAGTTCATATTAGTCAACTATAGGCATTAATCAAAAAAGTCAAAATTACTTGTCCTCAGTGTAGGACCGAAAATATAGAAGATTTATGTGATTCGGGAGGTCTTGGTTGATGATTAAAGATGAACTCCATATTTAGTTTAGAGAGAGAAAGTAGAGAGAGGGTGAAGAAAAAGGATATGATTAATAACAAATGAAAGATACACAATTTCCCACACCCCTCATGGAGAGTCATGAGGGGTATTTATAGGCTCATAACAACAATACTATGCCTAGTGTACAATAATAGTCCCTAAAGGTACTACTTGTTACTAATCTAGTCCATTTCACGTATGTGACGTTATCTTTATAAAAGAGCGAGGCTAACAATCTCCCTCCAAGATATCGTCACACGTGAATGGTTACAATGAGACCTATAAATACATTAAAATGTAAAATTACAACAATAGTAAACTATGTTGACGTTGTTGAAGCGCAGAGTCTCTGTAGTCTAGATACTGAGGCAGACTTGAAGTTCTCTCTTCCGACAAACTCGGCGTATTTGATCTTTGGCACTGACGGCACAGATCTTTGTAGCTCTGAACTTCAACTGTAATGGTCTAGTTAGGTTATTACTCCCTCCTAACTAGTGAGCCTTTATTCTTTTTCCTGCTCCCTCCTGAACCGACAACTCTCTTTTCATCACGCAGCGGATAAAGTAGATTCATAAGTGTAGGCACATGGTTGTCGTTCAGGGAGCATCATGACAATATAACTCACATAACATTGCACAGAAGGTTGGTAATACGCTCCGATGTACACGTCATTAGTACTTCTTCGGTTCCAGTGTAAGCACAATTCCCTCGATCAACCAACGTACTAGAGATGAAACACTACTTCTTTTGGCATGTTCTTCTCCCTCCTGATGGTTGCGATGTATCGAAATCATCATACTATTGTGTGTACATGCCAAAATTACCCGTACTTTACACTTCTGATGCAATATAGATAGACCGTGTAAGCATAATTTGTGAGTATATGTCACAAAAATATACTCTCAATACTATTCTCTCAAATCAACCTTTAAACGAACCTCCTTGTAATTCACCGGCTAATAGTAATGACCACATATGGAGACAGCCTGATATGACCAACTTGAAAATGAAGTAAACATCCCAACTTGTGACTTAATGCTTGTACGATAGATGTGACTTAATACCTATACTGAGCACTACAATGTAACTCCTTTAAGTATGAGGTTGCACGAAATATTCACCGCTTGAACAATCCACTACTTCGTGTGACACTGAGTACTACAACGTAACTCCTTTAAGTGATAGCTATACTGTGAGCACTACAACGTAACTCCTTACATCAGTAATAACTAGATTGTCAAGACTGAATTTTTTAATTTTGCGCAGACAAGTTATCTTCAAAAGTCGTGCATCCAACCACCCCTAGACTTTGAGATAAATAAGTACACATTTTGAAATGTCATTTCAAAGTCAAATCAATAATACCGTGCAAAAACTCCGTAGTCATTTTTGTTAAATGAAACAATTCTAGCCGTGAATAATGTATCCCCGTGAAAATTTGTTGAACCAAAATACCACTCATTTGCCAGAAATTATCAAAAAATGTTGGATAACACACTGATAATTCACTTTTGCATATTAGCAACTCAATATCGCTAGTCCACATGCAATTCCAATGTAACAGCCCAATAATAAGTCATTAAACACGAGCCAATTTATGAGCCCACATCCAATAACTGAAAGACAAAGCCCACCAAGAAAGATAACCAGATCCAATCTATTTATACTACTCGTATAACTCAAATTGTCTCATTACATCATAACCCTAAAACACATTTATCATAAACTCCGCCTACCACACATACGCTCCTCTCTCTCCCATAAGATAATACTCCTCCATTTTCAATAAAATCTTTATCTAATCTCAGTCTATAATCATTTTTTCGTGTGGTTGACCTCACGTTTTGATATACTTTTGTATCACACGAAAAGAAATAAGCTGAGATCAATAATAATTCTACCATTATGTTTGAGTCATGGTTGAGATCCGTGGAGATATGATAGTGTTGGATTTGGATTTTGTTTGGTTATGATGTTGGTCGAGGCTGTGATAGTCTTCATCATTTATTGCATTTCCTTTTCTTTTCATGTGACTTACGGACTGATGATGGTTGAAGGACTGAAGTCACAACAGAGTTTTTGGTATATGGTTGTAGTCAAGTGTCTCCATCTCTTTATCTTTATTTCTTTTGCATATGATTTCGAAAATTTCTTGCAAAAAGATTTCGATAATTTTTCAAAAAGATCTCGATAAATTTTGTAACTTATCGAAAAAATTTTTTAACTTATCGAGAAGATGATTTATCGAAAACATGACTTGTCGAGATCCTTAGTTTTCGAGATCTTCGGTTATCGAGAACCTGATTTCGATAACTAGGGTATGGTGTTCTCGAAAACGACTCATGTTCTCGAAAATAGGTACACATCGAGATTTCTTATACAAGAAATCCGATTAGATTCCGGCGACCCTTATTTCCAGTTTCCGATGTGTTTAACCATTTTTTGCGACCTTCTTTTAGACCACGTTTTGACCACAGATTCACGGAATGGAACAAAAAGCATTAAATGATAAGTAGTACAATAGCAGCTAACATGGTGAAAACTACCGGATATAAAGCTTGTGACTTTTTGGACCATTTGGATACAAAAAAAAAGATTGCATGAAACTGTTGTTGATAAAGATAGGAAAAAAAATTTCCCGATCTTAAATAAAGTGAATAGAAACAGCTTCAAGACACATATTCGAACCACAAAAATCAAGAAAACAAACACCGTGAGCTCCGATACCAATTGTAGGACCGAAAGTATTGTTATTTATGTGGTTCGGGAGGTCTAGGTTGATGATTAAAGATGAACTCCATATTTAGTTTTAGAGAGAGAAAGTAGAGAGAGGGTGAAGAAAATGGAATATATTAAGATGAATGAATGAATACACAATTTCCCACACCCCTCATGGAGAGTCATGAGGGGTATTTATAGGCTCATAACAACAATACTATGCCTAGTGTACAATAATAGTCCCTAAAGGTACTACTTGTTACTAATCTAGTCCATTTCACGTATGTGACGTTATCTTTATAAAAGAGCGAGGCTAACACTCAGTTTTCACCAAACTTGCTTGAAAATTTCTGAATTTTGTGATTTAATTTGGATTGTGAAATTTTGAAATTTAGTTGCCTACCAGCTCATCTTTGAGATTTTACCATCATTTCATTTTTAGCAAAATTACCCTGGGCCCCACAGACCCCCAAACTAAGCTGCAGGGCAAGGTTGTGCCCTGCACATCAGCAGACTCACCCACAACATCAACTTTGAGGTGGTTGTGTGACCACCACAGTGGGTCCCACACCCCATAAGCTGGTTTTCTCAACCCCCCTCCTACCAGGGATTAGAGATTGACTACTTGTTTTACCTAAGACCCAGTGGACCCCACTTAGTTTAGGCTCAAAAGTTTGTCCCATAATCTGAGTAAAACTCAGATTTGAAAAGTGCTTAATTGGTTCTTGTTAGCTTATTTGAGATCAAGAGTTGTTGTTTCCGGCTTATTTGTGACTGTTAAGCTTGTTGAAATTCAATTTTACCATTGTGGACCCCACCCAAAGCCATTTGACCTTATTTGACCAAACAGTCAACATAAGTCAACTGATAAGCCAAGGGGGTGCTTATAGCTTATTTATAAGCTATCTTGAAAAGTGTTTTCACAAAAGTTCTTAATTTTCATTAGTAAAACAGGTCTGTAAAAGAAAAATCCAAAAAATCCAAAGTTAAAATAAGTGATAGTTTCTATTTAATTCAAGTTAATTTTAATTTTCATTTTTAGATTTTAATTAAGTACCTAGTGTTTTTATATTTTTATTAAATACCTTATATAGTAAAGTAATTTTTATAATTTTTTCAGATTTTTATTTTGTCATTTAGTGTTTATTAGATTTAATTTTAGTTTTCTTAATTATTAACTAATATTAAGTATTAAATAGCTTATTTAGTTTTTATAAGGTAAAACTTAGTTTTTATATTTTTCCTAGCTTTAATATAGTATAATAGGTTTTTAGAAAATATATTTTGAGATTCTACTGTTCATTTCTATTTTTCTTATTTTATTTGTTTAAAATAGACTTAAAGGTAAATAATTAGTAGTTTAATCTTAAAACATAATTTTTAGAGTTTTTATAATTTTGTAGGATTCCTGTGATGGTTAAGTAATTTTATAAATTTTATCTTAATTTTCTAGGTTAATTTATTATTAATATTAATTTAAATTAGTTTAATTAGTTTAATTAAGATTAAATAGTTTTTAATTAATAACAAAGCCACAAAAAGACAAAAATATTTATTTTTATTTTTTATATTTTCTTTAAGTTCTAATTAAGGTTTAGAAAATAATTTTTCTAATTTTTAGGTTAATTTATATCATTTGTCATTTTTAGTTAATTTAAATTAGGTTTTAATCTAGATTTTAAATAGTTTAATTAATTAAATAATATTTAAATAGTATTTTAATCATTTTCATAATTTCATTTTCATTTTTAATTTTAAGTTTTAAAAAGTGTCAAAAGCACCCCCTGTAGTTTGATAAATACCAAAATCCCACTTTCTCTGTCTGTTACGTGATCTGAATTGCAAATACGTGCATATATCTGGTATCTGATTTTTGTGAATATTATATCTGTGTACCAATACCAAAATAACAGTAGCAAAATCAATTCCATATCATCTGGGCTACTGTACTCAGTCCCACTCATTCATAAACGATTTCCAAAGCACCATTTCAATCTCGCTGGGACATAACGACCCGGGGACACACTACACTATCACCGGAGAATTGGCTTGATTAGTTTGACTTTTACGGTTAACCATTCACAAGTGGTTGACTAATAAAAGTTGACTGGTTCTAAGCCAATCACACTGCCACATTTTTTGACAAAAGTACAAATATTACCCTCGCTGTGCAGACGACGAGGGTTAAAGTGGCGAGAAAAAACAAAGGGGGGGGGGGGGGTGTGGTGGCGAGGCACGACGAGGGTGCCATGGTGGCACGGCGAGCCACAACGAGATTTGCACCGGGTGCTTTAAGAATCAGTCTATCACTTTTCATGATTTGCTTCATTGCTGAAGAAGGAATGATATTTACCCACGGGCTTCGGCTTTGTATATTATTTTCTAATTATCGGACACACATAATTTAGGAAAAACTTTTAATAAAACATATGAAAACCATCTAGTACAACATAAATGTATCGGAAAACCACTAATCCTCAGCTTGCAAATCTCCTCTCAGTAGAGCATACGAGGTGTGAAGACCTGCGCTTCGCGGTGGGACTTTTGAATACAAAATTATTGATTTTCGTTGCATTCCGCCGCAGAGCGCGAGGGATTAACTCTGTAACGGAGCGATAACCCTAAGGAATATTTTTGTAATTTTTTAGCATTTCGTGGCAGACATAGTCATGAAGGACCGTTAGGTAACGACCGTTAGTAGATAACGGCCATTAACTAACGACCGTTAGGTACAGTTCATTTCACATTTTCACCCTTATTGGGTGTGGCAGTAGCAAAAAGCAACTTGCCCCCTAGCAACTTTGCTAAATGTATATCTATACTACTATATAATGCATTTGGTACTATTCTATAACTAGAAAGGCTTAAAATTCAGACTTTTACTTGCTTATTATAGAAGGATTTCAAAATTAATTGGTTAGGAAGCAGGTTGGTTAGGAAACAAGTTGGTTAGCAAGTTTGTTAGAAAGCTGTTTGTAACAACCGTGATTTTAACAGGTTAGTTAGACCTTTAGTTTTGAGTTATCTAACTTTGTTTGGTGTGGTTTGAGTAGGTATATGGGTATATGTGTGATTATTGTGTGTTATAGTGTGATTAGTATTTGGGTTAGCACTAAATCCCTTCGCATTGTAGTGGTCATTGTGATTTTTGGTGATGTTGATTTTGGGAAAGTTCATTTTGATCACCCAGGTGGTGTAGAAATGACTTGTGTATATTTGGCGTTTTGAGGTTTTGCGTAACGAGTCTTCGTTCAAGTATTTGAGCGTTAGTAGGTTACGGGAATGTTGTTTTTGTGAGAAATGTTTATGGAGTGTGTGAAAATATATTTTTGGAAACTTTATTTTGAAAATGAATATTTTCCGATTTGTCGTAAAATTAAGGTTTATCGCGAAAGACGTTAGGTTTTGTTATGGGAATACATAAACTATGAAAAGTACGAGGTTTTGAGTGTAATAAATAAATTTAATAAAAATAAATAAATATAATTAAAGGGGCGGCCGAATATATGGTTTTGGGGGGAAAAGGAAACCAAATTTGATATCAAATACAACTCTAAGCCTTAAGGGTTATCCAATATAATTATAAATACAAAATCAAAATCACCCTATCCCTTTTTGGAGTATACGGTCAAACAAGGGGGAGAGCAACAAGAGAAAATTTTAGGGTTTTGTTTTTGAAGCTAAAACCAAGATCAAGGTATATTTTTAATACTAGTTTTCATGTAATTAATTAATTATTGTTATGATTCATGTAATATTTAATATGATGGAATCTAGGGTTTATATACTTCTGTAAATTAATGAAGTAAGACATGTTAGGATCATTAGTTGTTAATAATATGGTTATTGGATAAGAGAATTGAGTGTAAAACGAGTTAGATTATGTGTTAGGGTTTGGGCAGAAAATTATGGCTGTAAAGATGTGAGTGTAAATAACATATGGTGAAGAGTTAAGTCATGAACTTTAGGTCTGAATTTAAGTTTAATGAAAGAGCTTTCCAAAAAGTCCAGCCACGATTGATTTCAAGGTCGGGAAATTGATCTTTTGATTTTTTTTTGTTAAGGTGTCAAAGCTGTCAAACCGGGACAGATTTTGGGTAAAAGTTTGAGGGTGTTTTGTGGTTGTAAAAGTGGTATTTTGACTAGCCCTTCTGGAATAGTTAAGTATTAGGTTATAATAGACTACCACGAAAAGGATTCGCGATAAAAACTTGTGGAAGTATTTTATGTTAATCAAAACTTTTTGGTGTGCGTTCAGATCCGAATTTGAGTATTTGACAAGTTTGATTTTCTTTTGAGTGCTTGTGTGTGTTATTGGTCCATGGCCTTCTGGGATTAGCTTGTATACTTATGAGAGACCATGGTAAATTTTTGGTGTGAGTTGTTGAGCTTTATTTGTCATGATTTCAGGTGGGTGAATGTACCCAAAAATTCTGTGTTTTCTGATTTTAAGAGTGCAATGGATTTAGTGAGTATTAAGTTATGGTGGTGGTTAGTATGGTGTCTAGGAGATCCATGGTGGGTCATATGAGTCTTAGACATCCATCATATGTGTATTACATGGGTTTTAGCTTTTAGCTTGACCTTGTGTAATGTGGATTATTTTTGTGTGCTATAGATTGTGAGTTGTTTTGTGGAAGCTGCGGAGTTTAAGGTGAGTTCATAGTCCCATATTTTTACTTTGTTTTAAACTTGGGATGAGAATGATGCTTGTCTTAAATGGTTTGGGTTATCGTGATTATGTGTGTGTCAAAAGAGCCTGGACTTATAATGTTATCGTATGCATGCTATGTGTGATTATTTGCTTGTGTGGATATATATGTGTTCCAATTAGGAGGATGCTTATCCTTTTGCTCGCGCATGCGACCTAATTGTGGTTTATTGTGGGATCGGAGGACACGAGCCGTCCTGTTGTAATCATTGTAGGATCGGAGGACACAAGCCGTCCTGATGTTGCCTTATGTGTGTTGTTGCCTTTGTGTGTGACTATGGACTTGCAAATACATGTAGCTATATGATAACTGTAATTTATTTGTCCAGCTATATTTTTATGATCACAGTAAACTGGTTGCCTTGTGAGTGTAAGTGTGTCTAAACCTATGAATCTCACCAACGTAGTGTTGACATTTTAAGCATCATTTTTAGGTGAGCATTTTAAGGCTAAAGTTGAGGGTAGCAATTAGGCGAGACTTGGTTGCATATGGAGACCTTACTTATGTTTTGGGATTTGATTTGATTTGGATTTGGTTTTGATACATTTATGTTTATCGTTTTTTATTTTCGTATCTATTGAAGATACCTTTTGGATTATTGTTGTGGTTATTTATTTTGGGGTATTGTTACAACACTGTGTGTTGGTACATTGCTCTATTTAGGTGCATGTAGTTGTTCTCTATGTAGACACCAGGTGTTGTGATGATATCTATGAAGTTACACCCGCGCGTTTCCGCCGTGGCGGGGTGTGACAAATTGGTATCACAGCCTTGGTTATAGAGAATTAAGTGGTTTAACCTAGACTATAGCTTAGGAGTCCCTCATATAGTTGCATTTAGGACCTATGTGTAAGTGTAATACTTTTACATGTCTATTTTCCTAATTATGAGTTATTTTACCGAGTTTTTGAACGTCTATCGAACCTTGTACTTAGCATCGTGTGTGTGTCATTTATAGAATGGCACCTCCTGCGCGAAAGACACTTCGTTGGACCACAGTAGTCGCTAAGGGACGTAAGAGAGTTGGGAAGATGAAGAGAACCAACAGGAGGATATTGGTCCCCGCTAGCATGGTACCATGTGTGATTGAAGAGAAGCTGACACTCGAGAATGTGAATGGGGAAATGGTGGAGAGATATGAGACAAAGGTAGCTGATAAAAAAGGTTTCACCACCAAGTACCCGTGTAGGTGTCCTCACTTTCTAGAAGATGATGGGGTAGTTTGGGCTAGACCCCGAGGGTTGTATGATTTTGTGGATAGGATAGATGGAGAGTTAAGAAATCGTGAAGATGATTTTGCAAGACATCCTCTACCACAGAATCATGGAAATAAGAATGGATGGGTGAGCGAGGAGGAGGAAGTGGATTCGGATTTGGAGTCCACTCTTAGATAGGACTCGAACCGCGTACGACTTGTTTTCAATGTTATGTTTTTAATGTTTTATGGTTTTGTTGAGTTATTTTGACGTTGATTGTATGTTGGAATGTGAATTCCTTCGAATTTTGGGATTTATCCCCCCCTTTTTTTAATGAGAAGCCTTGGGCAAGTTTAAATATTTTAGTGTGTATACTATGTGTATTATGGGAGTATAATGGTATTGATTGTGTGTTATTTGTTATAAGATGTTACTATTGTTAGGTGTGGCTTTGGAAGTAAGTACACATGTGGAAGGATACATCTAAAATTGTGGGTGGCCAACACAATTATAAATGTATCACGACATATGTGGACTTACAGCCAATGTTACATTGAATCAATGGTGATATGCTTATGTGTGGTAAAGTTGAGTTAATTTGGTTATATGATTGAGAGTGTCTCATGTGATGGGGGTAGATGATTGGGTATGATTACGGAAATTGTGGAATCTTGTGAATGGTCTCTAATGATTCTATTGTCCTGCGTGTTTAGGAAATGGCACCAAGGAAACCAAGACGACCTATCACTAAGTCACCGATGAGTGGAGCTTACCGGACGCCGAAGAAGTCCAAGAAGTCGACACCCATTATTGGGGATAACAACCCTATCTTCAAACAGATGATCAATCAGCAGCTAGAAGCTTTAATGCCTGAACTCGTGACTCAATTGAGTGCGCAGATGGGCAGTGGAGCTCATCCTGATGGCGCTGGAAGTGCTGGAAGTGGGAATAATGGGTGTACTTATAAGGAGTTTATGGCTTGTAAGCCCAAGGAGTTTGATGGGAAGGGTGGGGCGATTGCACTCACTCGATGGATAGAGAAAATGGAGTCGGTAATGGACATAAGTGGATGTAGTGAGGTCCAGAAAGTTAAGTATGCGGTTAGTTCCTTGGTTAACAAGGCGTTGACCTGGTGGAACACGCAACTGCAAGCTAGAGGACGAGTTGCGGCTTTGGGTATGACTTGGGAGGACTTCAAAGCCATAATAGTGGAGGAGTTTTGTCCAACCAATGAAATGCAGAAATTGGAAGAAGAGTTGTGGAATCATACTATGGTTAGGGCTAATCATATGGGGTACACTGATAGGTTTCATGAGTTAGCTAGGATGGTTCCTGATGATGTACCCTCCGATTAGCTCGAGGGACATCCCTTCGAGTCTATTCGTAACCTACATAATCGAAGGCTCTGGCTAGCCTCCTAAAACTTTCTTTGGCGTAAAACTAATCATCAATGATCTAGTTACCAAGTGGGAATTCGCCAATTGAAGGATTAAGCCCTTCGGAGTATCTCTCGATAAGTTTTATGGACGAAACAATTCCAAGTCCAATATTGGGGAGACCAAGTCTTACCCACGTCGCCTCTACCTCTTTAGCACCCCCGCTAAACCCGGAGGAGTGGGACACTAAACCCTAGCGGTTACCACAAATCATGGGACACCCCCATGATCTCTCTAAAACGTGTGACCACTCTCCAAGACCGTTTTCTTTACCTATAAATAGTCCTGGACGATAAAAAGTCTGGTATGCAATCTCTCTCACCTTACTTTACTTCGCTCATACTTAAACTATCATACCGATCACTTATTCACACGCCGGAGATGGTTCGCAGGGTCCAACCCCTGCACAATCACTTAACGTAGTGTTTTCGTATTTCTTATTTCAGGTTATATCCAAGCTTGGTGTAATCACAACACCCCTCATTTCCTTTGATCACCATCGAAGGCCTAGTAGTGCAAAATTGGATTAAGGTGTATGTAAGAAAACATACATGTTTTATATGAACATGCATGTTTTCTAATGCAAAATTGGAGTTCTCGCAGTTCCCGCACTTAACAGGGTTCTGAAAATAAAGCCCCTATATATATATATATATATATATATATATATATATATATATATATATATATATATATATATATATATATATATATATATATATATATATATATATATATATATATATATATATATATTACGTTACTTAATAAACGTTTAGTTATAAAAATTAATTCGCGATACTTAGACTATCTAGGTTCGTGTGTAAGCTTGTTCCAAGGTAAACGGTAATTACAAACGTCGTTGTGATCATAAAAATGTAACTCGAATAACAAACAAAATTTTTTGTTATCGTTAAAACGGTTTTTAATTATCATAATGATTCGTAAATCATCAGGAAAATTACGGGTGGTTACACAGAGAAATTTTTATCTCATTGTAAATATGATGACCCCTGGTCGGAATCAGATTTAACAAAGGACCAAAGCCGTAAGATACGACTGGAACTCAAAAGAAAATAACAGATAATACGTTTAATCATGTGTTGCTGACTGAGTAATTTTATCAAACAGTTACACTTTTCATTTTTAGACGTCAATTGATGACAATGTAGAACAATCGTCCTTGAAATCTTGTTCTGATTATTTGATTAGTTTAAGCAGAAAAATTGAACTTTAAAACATTGTTGTGTATTCAAATCGCATAGTTTATTTAAAAAAAAAAGCAGAGCAACACCCCCTCAGTTGTCTGCAGATTTTGTATTTACAGTTTAATGAACCTTATTTCGGCTTTGATTATGATCTACACCAATAATGTTGGAGAAACTGGTAGAACTTCCAAATCTAACCCTGACTAATCGTGATCAAAGAGTGACAATGACGCTACAATAGTACTCATATTTGTGACAGATACCACAAAAGAAAATAAACACGAGAATGATTTTTATTGCTTAAATAAAATAAGTACAACAAGTATGATACAAATATTTACTACTAAACTTGCGTAAAAAAAAACCCAATGTCTTTAACAACGGAAATTTTGGACCAAAAGTAAACCGAATGACCATAGTAGTTTCATCTATAGTTATGGGTCGTTATCGAGAGTGCTACATTATTCAATTACAGGTCTCGTAATTCTCTTTGGATAGAAAGTCACAACTCTTGGAGGTTGGGGCTTTCTCTTCGGTTCACGTTTCTTCTCAAGATTATCGAACATTTCTACAAGTTCTTGCTTCTCAGATGTAGTAATTGAAGACTCGCAATAGCTATGGATAGCAAACTTACACCGTAAGCACTTGAGTATGAACTTGGATTGCAACTCAAGCCCACATTTGGTGCAATCACCGTCGATTTTAGTTCCCGCAACAAATGACACAGGATGCTCGTGATCTTCAGTATCACGTACATCACCAAACTTTATATTTATGAACTTATAAACAAGTTCATCATGGGAAGAATTAACACCATGTTCCGACTTGAGTATTAACGGAGCACAATCGGGGTGTATAGACTGGGAACACTTGGAACAATGATAGAACCACTTTGTAGGATCAAGATCCTCCTCACAAACATCACAAAAGTATCGACCCTTATAATTCTCAACTAGGGTGTAACTTAGCTTCAACGGGTGCTTGTCATACTTATGCCTGACAGTCTTGGGCAAAAACAGAGCACACGACATATGCAGAAAGTAATCATCATCCCTAAAATCGAAATAAGAAATGTCACCATCTTTAATGAAGTAATGACATGCACTACATGCTCTATTTACCAATGGACTCGGAAGTTTTCCCAAATCCCATAGGTAAATCTTTTTTGGATTTCCTTCATGTTTGATCCAACGTGGCCTATGTGAACAATGAATATCAATTTGGCCATATATATCAGAGATGTATGCAAACCCATTGCAAGGTAAACCACACATTTTACACGAAAACAGAGAACAACTCTGCCGAAGAACATCTTCATAATGCTTGGCATAGATTTTGGGGCGTAGCCGAGCACCACTCATGGAGAATAAAGTTGGAACATTCAGCATAATCTTGTGAACACTTGTAAAATGGCATGCTTGTAACTGGCCTCACACATCCATTGCATAGCAGTTTAACCCTCTTCATTGAGTCATGAAGAGGAACTGATTTAACTCCCAATGTATCATAATCGCATTGGTTCTGAATTAGCACCAGAGGATGTTTATGACTAAAATGTTTGAGGTAACCATTTTAATTTGTACTTTCATCGAAATATACAGAAGAATGTCGTTTTGGAATGTGGTCTGGTAAGATGTTGTATGATTCCTCAGATAGTGGGCAGCACATATTTCCATCTTCATCGAAGATCTTGCCTTCTGAGAAGACACTGTTTTCGTTTTTGTTTTTGTTTTCATATTCCTGTTCGTCTGAATATTACACAATTAAACCCATACAGTCATGCTCTACAAGAGACGGAATACAACCATATGAAATAATTATATATCTTCAGATTCACGAACCATTTATGAGTTGTCGATGTTTTAATGCACAATCCATGTGGACATAAAACATGCATTTACTGCATTTGTAAAGCCAATATTCTTGGTATATTTCCTTTCTACAAATCCTGCATTCACAATCATATACTTGATCCAGGAAGGAATACGAAAGAGTGAGCATGTGAGAACGATGAGATTTAACTAATAACTTTATCGGAGAAGAAAGACAATCAGAGTTGACAACAAAGTTAAGACAAGTGGCACAATGATAAAAAAAAATAAAAAAAAATAAATAAATAAAATAAAATAAAAAATAAAAAAAACCCTTCATGTTCTTTCCCACAAGCGCATTTGCTTAAAATAAGGTCAACTGAAGAAGAGATTAACGGGTGTGGGTGACCAGGATGATGGATCGTGTTTTGCTCCAAAAATGTAGCACAACGTAAATCAAGTTCATAGTTTCACTTAGAACAATGGTAACATAAACCATCTTGATGATCTGTGAGACAATCACTACAGTGCCAGTGAGTTGTCCTTTTTTTAAGATGAGAATATGAGCAGGGTGGGCTGGGGATTGTAAGGTTGTGGATAGTTCAGCACAGAACTTGTGGAGTGAATAGTTGCAAGACACGTTGCTACACTTGTAGTAATATCAGTTAAACCAATCAATTTCTTGGCCACACCTGTCACACGTACACTTAAACTTTTGCACTGTGATCAAATCGTTGTCTTCAAAATCATCATCGTCTTCTATGTAGCCTTGATGCATAAATTGCAAATCTATGAGATTTAGGGGGTGCTCATGTTGGATCTCTTTGAGTTGTACTTCCTTGAAATCCATAATAAGCTCAGGGCCTGGGCAAAAGTTGAAAATGAGGCCAAGTTTATTATAAAAAAGACATGGAATACCATTTACTTAAAAAAGATGTCACTAATCAAGCATTATTTGATGTAAATTGTTGATTGCATATCTCAATAACCTATGTTTTAGTTTGATATTATATATATATATATATATATATATATATATATATATATATATATATATATATATATATATAGGGAAGGGATCCAATAAGAAAAATAATTAAAATAAGAATGGTATGAAGTAATTCTAGCCACATATTTTAATTTGGGAGGGAAAATTTAAATGAAGATGCATCCATTTTTGTAGGTGCATCTAGAATGTGTGGTTGTAATTACTTCATATCATTCTTATTTTTATTATTCTTCTTATTTGATCCTAACTATATATATATATATATATATATATATATATATATATATATATATATATATATATATATATATATATATATATATATATATATATATATATATATATATATATATATATATATATATATATTATTAGTATAATAATAATAATTGTTGTGATTATTATTATTATTATTATTATTATTATTATTATTATTATTATTATTATTATTATATATCCATTTCAACTCCAAAATATATCTCAGAACTAACATCTATCATTGACACTTACACTAAATTAGTTATTGTTGCAAATGTATGAAGTTAGTAGCCATTTTCGTGACTAAAACTAGATTCAATAACATTCACATAAAAAGTTGCAACAATATCAACTAATAGATGTTGGAGGTGATGGAATATGAAGGTTAACAAGTTTAGAATGTTAAGATGACATTATAATTGGGGTTCTATGAATGGAATTAGCATTCTGGTTTAGCCAAGTTGGCTACATTATATATATATATATATATATATATATATATATATATATATATATATATATATATATATATGGAAATTGAGAATTTTACATTTAAATCAATAAAATTGATTTTTTAATTAACCCACATTTAAAACTTTTGGACTTGATTGTAAATTATATTAATCAACGCGAATATAACGTTATTTTACATTAAAGTTAAAACATAATAAAATAATAAAATAATTATTTAAAAAAACGCTATGCATATATTAAGTTTTGTATTCTTTGCCAAAATTTTAAACCAAATTTATCATAAGTTAGACCAAATCAATTCAATTTTAATTTTATATTTGTAACTGAGAGTAAACTTTTACAGGTAAAGATAGATAAACTATTGGCCAAAGAAATTGTCGTACACCCTATTATATCTCACATTTTTAAGTATAATATTTTTAAATAGAAAAATGATTGGCTAATTATATATTTAAAAGGAGCAAATGACACATAATCCTTCCGTCTAAAAATAAATGTTTGTTCTGACTTTTTGAATCTATTTTTTTTCAATTTTGACTTTAAATATCTTTGTTTGTAGTTTATAATACTTGATGAAAATTATATTAATAAAAATATATTTAAAACTCAATTATTCATATATTTTGCGTCAAGTATTATATAACAGAAAAATAGAAAATAGTTAAGGTAAAAAAAAAAAAAAAAAAAACAACTCTCCGTTCTAAAATAATTGTCCTCTTTTGACTTTTTGAAGTTTTTTTTTCAACTTTGATTTTCTTTTTATTTTATTTATTTTTTTGTTATATAATAATTAATGCAAAATATATGAATGAATTGGTTTTTAAATGGTTTTTCATTGGTATAATTTTCATCAATTATTATATAACAAATACAGATATTAAATATCAAAGTTGAGAAATTAAAACTTTAAAAAGTCAAATGAGGATAATTATTTTAGGATGGAGGGACTATTTATTTTGAGACGGAGGGAGATGCACTATACCCCCGGGGTGAGCAGAACCCGCACCGCAAACCGCAATATCCAAAAAAACCGCAAAAACCGAACCACATAAACCGCACGACAAAGAAAACCGGTGGATCGGTTTTAAAATATATATATATATCCGATTTTGCGGTGCGGTTTCGGTTTTAACCGTAAACCCGCACCGATAAATCCGCACCGATCCGCAATTATTTTTATAAATATTAAATAATAATATTAATGATAATATTTCAACTTTTGAGAAGCTTTTTAGAAAAGGCGGGCTTTTGGGCTTCAGAAGTCACGAGTCTTATAGACTCCAAGTCTACAATACAACTCATAATCTCGAATGTAGAGATAAAGCAAGTTTGAGTATTTGAGATCTAAAATTTTACTGTAAAACTAAATCAAAACCTAATCAAATTCCATTTTAAAATTCAACTCTACCAAGATAAACTCCAATTCTACTAAGTTATCTCCTCTTGGTAAGGCATCCCTATTCTAATTATGTTTTGTTTTATTTATATTTGATTTTATTGTTATTTAATTGCAAAGCAAATGCTTTACTTTGTGATCAATCATCATCAGTGTGTTTGATTTGTACGTATTTTATGCAAAATAAGGATGGAAAATATATAATAAAGTACTTATCAATATAAATGTTCTTTGAGTATATATGGTTTGGTCTATTGGGACCCAATTTCTCATTACGTGCTTCACATAGCAAATATGGATTTAGTTATATTTTACGCTTATTAGCAATAGAACCAGGTTGTCATGTACATGTTTTATTTAATTTGTCACGCAGTCATTGCTCTTAAGAGTATAGTTCGACTTCGACCTAATGTTCTTTGGTGTCACGCAGTCATTATTTTATATGTTTTTTGTAGATGGAAGCAGGCAACGAGGATGAACTCGTGGTCGATGTTGATAAACCTGTGAACAATACTGATGAACCTGTGATCGATGTTGATGAACCTGTGATCGATGCTGATGAACCAATGATTGATGTTGATGAAGGTAATGAGCAAAATGAGGAAGCTCGTAGAAGGAAATCATTTGTATGGAAACATTTTACTTACAAAAAAGGTGCTATGAAACATCAATGTCCTTATTGCAAAACATGGATAGCTTCTGGGACAAGAAAGCATGGTACTAGTGCAATGGGTAATCATTTAAAAATGTCATGTCCAACGTCACCATTGTTTGTAAAAGTGACCGATAAGAAGAAACAATCTAAACTCAGTTTTAAGCCATCTACTTTAGGGCAGTCGGGGAGTACTTTGGTTACTCACTCGTTTAGTCAGGAAAAATGTAGGAAATACATTGCTAGAATGTGTATAAAAGACAACCAGCCTTTTAGTATTGTTGATGATGAGGGGTTTAGGGAATTGCTATGGGAGTTGAATTCTGAATTCGAGATGCCATCTAGGTGGACCGTAGCTAGGGATTGTTTATCTTTGTTCCAAGATGAGAGAATTATGCTCAAGCATATTTTGAAAAATCAAACAGTGTGTCTTACTACCGATACGTGGACATCCGTTCAAAATTATAATTATATGTGTCTAACGGCCCACTGGATTGATGAAAACTAGAAATTGAAGAAGAAAATTCTTAACTTTTGTCAAATATCAAATCATAGGGGTGTAACAATAGGAAAGTTGGTTTATCGATGTTTACAGGATTGGGGTATTGATCGGGTTTTTACAATAACGGTTGACAATGCTTCGTCTAATGATGGTGCAATTAAATTTTTGAAAACTCTTCTTAAGGGGCCTAATTCAGTGTTGGATTGCAAGTATTTGCATTTAAGGTGTTGTGCTCATATTATAAATCTTGTTGTGAGAGATGGTCTTGAAGAGCATATCACTTCCGTTGACAGGATCCGTAATGCGGTGAGGTATTTGAGATCATCACCTGCTAGGTTGACTAGCTTCCAAGAGAGTGCCGAGTTTGAAAATATTGATTGTGGAAGAAAACCATGTCTCGACGTAGATACGCGATGGAATTCCACATTTCTAATGCTCGAAACAGCGTTGAAGTTTCAGTCCGCGTTTGAAAGGTAAAAAGTTAATGTAAACATATTACATCTTTGTTATATACCAGTTAACAGTTAACTGTATATGTATGCAACCTGGTATAATGTAGCTTTCATGGTTGTATAAGTATAACAAGGTTTTTAATGAAAGGTTAAATCAAACAGTATGCAACCTGGTATAAGTATGCGACCTGGTATAATGTTAATTGTATATGTATGCAACCTGGTATAATACTAACTTGTTTTTTGCAGGCTTCAAGTTATCGATCCCAATTATCGATCTTACTTTCGTACCGAAGTTGAGGATGATGGCGAGGATAGTACTAGAGGTAGAAAGCGAAAAAAGAATGATAGAGTTTTAGGAGCTCCAGAGGAGGATGACTGGGAATATGCAAGGTATTATTGTTACGGTATTACCTATATTTCTTTCTATTCAAACATGGTATATAAGTAACAAAATATGTTGACCGGTTGTCTCAAATAAATATGTCAATAATGGAGTATTTGAGGATCTTTTTTAGTGTCACAAAGAAGATTTCAGGTTCTAAGTATGTTACAGCTAATTTGTTTTTTGGTGAGCTTGTCACAATGCATGCAACAATATCACAAATGTGTCAACATCCTGATGAAAAAAAGAAAAAAATGGCCTTGTCAATGAAAGATAAGTACGACCAATATTGGGATACTTTGGATAATATGAACTATTTGTTGCATGTTGCATTGGTTTTAGATCCGCGAAACAAGTTGTATTATCTTAAGTATTGTTTGGGATTGATTTATGGTGAACCTGAAGAAAGCGAGGAGTTTGAAAGTGATGATGAAGACCTTTCTAAAAGAGGGCAAGTTGTGAAACGTGTGAAATCTACTTTAAATGAGCTGTATAAACATTACAAGATGAAAGCAGACAAGGAAAAAGATCAAAACACACCCGTTGCATCATCTTCTACTCCTAATTGTGTTGTTAGTCGCTTGAAAGTGGACATTGAGAGTGGTTTTGGAAAGTACATGGAAAAATGAGAAGGTATCAGAAATACTGAAGTTGATATCTATTTACGTGATGGGACTGAAAAAAGGGATGAGAAATTTGATGTCTTAGGTTGGTGGAAGCAAAATTCGGAGAAATTTCCTATACTATCTCAAGTAGCTAGGCATGTTTTAGCAATGCCGGTCTCTACGGTTGCCTCGGAGTCGGCATTTAGTACCGGTGGTAGGGTTATTGATAAGTTTAGAAGCTCTCTTACCCCAAAAACCGCGGAAGCTTTAATTTGCACTCAAGATTGGTTACGGTCCACACCGACTGAGGTAGAAGATATGCAAGTTAACGGCCAACAACTCGAAGACCTCGTGGAGAATTTGGCTAAAATTGAACTTGGTAAGACAATTATATCCTTCCAATTTCTTTTGCTTTTGAATGCGAACACACTGTTAATATAAAAGTTTCTTGTTGCAAATATTTCGTATTGATTTAAGTCTAATAATCTATTTCTTGGACGATTGAAGTTGGGTATATATGAAAATTACTAATATGTTGTATGTTACATTTTGTAGAGATGTTTTCAACCCGCAAAAAACCATATAATGAGTCTTCGATGAATGATGATTTGAACTGATGCAAGACCAAGAAGGCAAGTAGGCAAGAAGGTAAGAAGCAAGTGATGAAATGTTATGTCTTCAAACTTTTGATTATATTGATTACGTAACAATGCATGTAATTTTGAATTGTGTCCTTACATAGTTACATGTAACTTATAAACTAGTAATCATTTGCTTTTAGTCTTTGAACCTTTAATCAACTACGCAACTTATCATTATCTTATTTATTTCAGTTAGTTACAGTTGATTACTTGATTATATGCATTGTTATAATAATGTATTCAAAGTTACAGTTGGGTTGAAGCCCAAATTACTATTGGGTTCAAGCCCAAAATTACAAGAAGGCTAAATGTGGTGTGGTGCTGTTAAAACCGAAAAAACCCACAATGAAAACTGAAACCCACAACATCCGAAACCGCAAAATCCGCATGGTTTCGGTTTCTACTTTTATAGAAACCGCAATTGCAGTTGTGGATCGGTTTTAGTCAAAACCCGCACCGAATCGCCGCAATTACAGGTAAAGATAGATAAACTATTGGCCAAAGAAATTGTCGTACACCCTATTATATCTCACATTTTTAAGTATAATATTTTTAAATAGAAAAATGATTGGCTAATTATATATTTAAAAGGAGCAAATGACACATAATCCTTCCGTTTAAAAATAAATGTTTGTTCTGACTTTTTGAATCTATTTTTTTTTTTAATTTTGACTTTAAATATCTTTGTTTGTAGTTTATAATACTTGATGAAAATTATATTAATAAAAATATATTTAAAACTCAATTATTCATATATTTTGCGTCAAGTATTATATAACAGAAAAATAGAAAATAGTTAAGGTAAAAAAAAAAAAAAAAAAAAAAAAAAAAAAAACTCTCCGTTCTAAAATAATTGTCCTCTTTTGACTTTTTGAAGTTTTTTTTTTCAACTTTGATCTTATTTTTATTTTATTTATTTTTTTGTTATACAATAATTAATGCAAAATATATGAATGGATTGGTTTTTAAATGGTTTTTCATTGGTATAATTTTCATCAATTATTATATAACAAATACAGATATTAAATATCAAAGTTGAGAAATTAAAACTTTAAAAAGTCAAATGAGGATAATTATTTTAGGACGGAGGGACTATTTATTTTGAGACGGAGGGAGATGCACTATACATATCAAAGTTTGTGACGTAAATAGAAAATATACATCCTATGTATTTAAACTATAATGGGTTTCGCATAATGTCATTTAGGTTTGTAAATCATTTTCCATTGGGATATTATCAACTACAATAAACATGGTAACTAAATAAGAAAAGGAAAATGACTTCTAAGACTAAATTTCATGCTTAAAGATATGAGTAACACTAAGATATCATGACACATGGCAAGATTATTGGTGGAGATTATGAAAGATAAAATATACATTTTATATGTCACATGATGAATTGTTCAGGTATAAATTTAATTACGTCTAACTATTATTACTCATAAGAAAATAGCACTATAAAACAATAGAAAAAAATACTTACAATTAATGAAAGAAATTAGCACGCGCCTTGGTAACAAAGGGAGGTAATATAAATGATAATATGTATGGTTTTGCATGTGATTTGTAACATCCTTATATAGATGAAGAAAGAATGATGCTTTTCTTCTGCTTCTTAGATTACCTTTTTTGATCGCTGGGCACACGCAATCTAGGAAGATCGACCAATTAATACAACATACAGAAAATCATCTAATACAACGTAAGTGTATCGGAAAACCAGTATCCTTAGCCTGCAAATCTCCTCTCAGTAGAGCATAAGTCTGCCAACACATAACAATAAATACAAACAAACTCTTTAAACCCTTGATATCTGAGTTCTCAAATACAAAGTCACCATATAGTCTTTTTTCAACAATAAATAAATTCCAGAAACAAACTCAAACCCAGATACGTAACACCAACCAAATCTAACAATCGACCGTAATGTAAAATAACAAATGCAGCAGCAAAAGAGAGGCAAAAAAAACACTCTTTACTTGGGGCTTTTGAACAACCCATACTAAATCCTATATAATAATCAGAAACACAAACACAAACAGAGAAACTAAGAATTGAAAGAATAAATTTTATCATTTGCCCGTATTTCAATTCCTAGAACAGATCAACTTTCTTCTTCATCATGTCTTGCTTCCACTTCGGTATTTTGTAGAATGCCTCTTTTGTCACTCCGAGAACTGCCTCAAATTCTTCAGCAGAGAGATAGGCCTAAACAACATTCGGTTAATCAAAGCAAGAAGTAAAAAACACTCGATAATGGAATAAATTTAATAAAAAAACAAACCTCTCTTCTCTTAAAGTCAATTCCTGTAACTGGATTCTCGGATTTAGCCTTAAGTTGTTCATAACTGAAAGTGCTTTGACTGTCTACACTTTCACATTCGTTTTCATCTGTTGTTGATTTTGGTGCTAAGTCTTCACCATTTGTTTCTTGAATCTGCTCAGATGTTTCTGAAGTAACTTCTGAACCTTCATTACTTTCCGAACCAGCAGAAGGTTCTTCACTCTTTGCTATGGCTACAAAGTGGACACTTCAATTTTATTTCTTTTCAAAAGGACTAGCACTACGTATTAATTTTTATTTCTTTGTTTCCGAATCCCATAAGAATAATGTCTTGAAAATGAAAATCACTAGAAATGATTAGTACCAGGTGAGCTGCTTTCAGATGGTGGGCTTCTAACAGGTCGGACCGGAGAAGCATCAGATGGTCCCTTCTTTTCTGCAGTGAGAACGGAAGATAAAGCAGCAACTGCAGCTGCTCTTTGTGATCCCCGGGTTGGTGCCTTTGGAGAAGCTGAAGATTTGGTGGTTGGTGACGATTTAAAAGCAGAGTTTAAGGCTGCTAAGGCTGATGCTCTTTGAGTGGGCCCACCCTGGTTTCCATTTGACCTATCTTGACTCTGTGATAACATCAAAAATTATAAAAGAACTCCACAACCAATAAATTCTCGACAGGAAATGTCAACCCATAAGAAAACGGGTCAACTGGGGTTGTATTAATAATGGGTCAAATGGTTAAACTGATTAAATATCGCTAAACATGTATTTAAATGTTTACACCTTCCTAAATCATGTCTGTATATTTAAATGGAAAATGATTGGGGGGCCTAAATGTGTGCCTAATTTTATGCCTAAAGTGATGTGTAAGGGTGCGTTTGGTATGCTGCCATGAATCACAATCCGTGTCGGTTTTGGTATAAGATGGGTCCCTCACCTATGATAGATTCATACCACCCCTCTTGAACTCCTATGGAGTATGGACAATATCCATATTTCATTCCCATATAATGTGGGCCCCTCATCTTAACCAAACACTTAGGGTGTGTTTGGTTAAGAGAAATGAAGGTAGAGAAATGGAATTGACCTTATTTCCCATGTTTGGTTTGTCAAAGAAATAACAAAGTTGAGATATCATATTTCTCAAGAAATGGGCTCTTTGTATTTTGATTTCCATCCATTTTATTTTGGAAATGAGTTGCTACTCAATTCTCCGTGTTTTTTTTCCTAAAAAGATTAAAACATTAAAAAAATGGGTATAACAGGGATGCAGTCACGTGCCCCTCACAATCCACCCAACTTTCAAAAAGCTTATGAACCCTAATCCCCAATATCACTATTTTCAGGCGAGTTTTTCCCAAGTCTCCGGCTACGGTCGCCGTCATCTGGTTGTCATCTCCCTCTGATTCTTTAAGATATCCATATCACAAATCTCCATATGTGGATACCCTTTTATTACTGCATCACGTCACCTCCATATAACAATTTGTTGATATCCAATTTAATAATGGTATGTTCTTAGTTTTAGTGATGGACCTAAATTACGGTTTTAAAAAAGCAAAAATTGCTTCGGTAAAGGGACTAAGATATGTAGCAGATTTATATATGTCTTTCTTTTTTTTCTTTTTTTTGTTGCTAGCATCCATATCTTTTCTTTTCTTTATTGATGTAACAATTTTATTTGACTTATCTATTGATGAAAAGATAAGACTATTGCTGTTTGGAATTTGATATTTTATGAATTCGATTTTGCACATAGTTATTTAGATCCAAATTAAATTGAATGTCTCAGAGTGTGATCTTCACGATCCATGAGTCTTTCAAAGTTGCAGGTTGGTTATTTAATATTCAAGATTGCATAATGATAATTTTGTTATCACATTAAATCTGAATAATGCCATATATAACGGAAATCAAATTATCATTGTTTTTGAAATAACACCACGAATCATATTGATTTGCTGGGTTTTTATAAGTTGTTTTCAGTTTTTGTTTTGTTTTTCTTTTATAAAAATATAATTTATTGTTTATTTCTCTCATCAAGTTTTTTGTTACCAAACGTTAGAATTCATCCGAATTCTCTACTCATTTCTATTCTCTGAATTTCTAATCTCTGGTTCATTTCATTTCTCTGAGTTTCTCTCTACCAAACGTGCCCTTAGGGTGCGTTTGGTTTCCTCCTAAGGGAATCAAACTATCACTATGAAAGTGATAGTTTGTGTTTGTCTAGAATGCCTGGCCCACAACTATGACTATGAAAGTCTAATATATTCCATACTCCATATACAACTCTTGAGGGGGGAATGGATCTTTCATAGTTGAGGGACCCACCACTACTATCTAACTCATACCCATTGTCATTCCTCGCAGCATACCAAACGCACCCTTAGAATCATTACCACTATGATTCCCTCATTCCCGTAGGAGATACCAAACGCACCCAAAGTGGGCCCATCTACTATCACCAATAAAATAATGCCACATAAGATTAGGATATAATTAGGCACACGAGTTAGGCATGCCAATCAATGCTCTATTTAAATATATCACTATTTTAAATATCCAAAATAAGTAATATTTCAAGACCAAAAAGTGGTGGTTGGAAAACTAGACCCTTTTTGACTTGCATACAAAACTCACAATTTTGACCCAAACTCATTTTGTAAAGCGCTGTCAAGTAGATGCATAAGTTTACAGGAATCAATTACCTCTGCAGCATTGCCCGCTCCAAACCCAAACATTAGCAAAATCTTCTTTTGGAATGAGTTCCCGTGCGCCTAGTCGCGTTTAAAAGAAATGGGGAATCCAAATCAATATATAAAACCAATTACAATAAGATGTTTAAGTGTCATACAAACAATAGGACAAACACATACATTAGCTTTGGCAGAATCCCATGAGAAAAAAGTTGTGAAGAAGCTGGGTTCGTTTCCTTCTGAAACTCGGTATAAAGGCACAGTTGGGGATAGGCCGTCCAGAGTTGAAGCCAACTCTATGTATTTCTGAAGTCGGATTCATTTAATACACATCAAATAACAGGAAAAAACGATTTGCAACAAAGAAACAAAACTATTCTAAAGAAGTACCTGCCCAATATCAAAGGCTGTTTGCTTTTCCTTGGAGTCAACAGATTGACCAACCCAAACAAACACCTCAAGATGTGTATCTAATATTAAGATATCCTCTGTCAACAGGTCATCTTGTGAAAAATTGTAGATTTCCTCAATCTGTTGTAGAAAAAGAAAACATAACTTAGCCACTCCACAGGCAACTTATTATGTGTTATTAGCATATACAAAATGAAGAACTTACCTCAAACTTTCCTATGGATTGAGAAAGCAGCAACACAGATAACAAGAAAAATTTAGATAAATTAATCGCATAAAAGCTAACCTTTAATTAAATTATATTGAAGCTTATATATGAAAGAAATAAATGAAACCTTTATTGAATGAGTATGAAAACAAGTGAGGATCTCTGGCTGTATCCGGTGCTACTTTTTTACTGGTGTAGCCTTGTTTTCCTCCAAGGGCAAACCAAAAAGTTGAGTTCTCTGTTCCTTCTTTAGCAAACTTCACGGTTGCACCAGGCTGAAATTTAAAGTAAAGGTACACAAAATTAATTACAATTACATTAACTACAAATCACAAAACATGATTGCAGTAGCATTTTTATTTTTGGTCATGCATGTTAAGAAGATTTTCTACTAAAAAATTATACCTTTAAAAATTCAGCAATTTTGGCAGCCACGGTGTGCTGCTCAACAGTACTCTGGTTTCCATGCCACGTGAATAATGACGAACCAGTTTGAAGAAGAAAACAATCATAGGAATTTAATGAGGTTGCGACCTGAAAGGAATCATATGTAAACATGAATTAACTTTCAAGATGATAGAACAAAAGATAATATTGGAAGAGTGAGAATGAGAAAATAAAGGCCCCACATAACATGATTTCAATTAATAACTTAACAAGAGTAATTCCAAAGGGGTGCATACCGCATCTACTTGAATCGCTTTATTATTATGCACTGAAGTTCCCGATATCTGAATGAGCGCTACACCATCTGAACTATAGGTTTCATCATTCAGTCCTTTGTCTGCAATGCAGTTTTTGTAACCAGAGCTCAATCCACCCTGATAACAGAAATGTATCATTGTCTCGCCTCAAATTCCCCAACCGTGTGTACATTTCAGTTTTATATCAACGTATAAACTAAAAAGTAGAATTGTGAAGCACGTACCTTTAACACAACCATAGGCTGAAAGATGGCAACAAACTGTGGTGGTTCTTTCCCTTGATATACACGACCCTGCAGAAGAAGAATTTTTTTAGTATATATTTCTTTATAATCACTGCAACAACTGAATTAACTTTGAAAAGTAATAAAATATCATAGATAAACTACCTGAATTGGTCTTCCTTTCAGTGAGTTGAACATTGTTGTAGCCAACCGTGCAGCCATGTTTTGATCATCCTGATATAGCAAGATACAATCATGTTAACAAATACAGATCACACAGGATTCGAAACTCAGAAAGAAAAAAAAAAAACAAGAATTGAAACAAAACTTTAAAATTTAAAGTACCTCAATGCTATCTTTGCCGATCCAACAGCACAGGTAGTAATCTTCTTTCTTTTCATTAGAATGGTAAGTGTAAAGGACAATGTAGCAATCTCCACTGTAAAATTTACCAATATCCTCCTTTGGTACTGGTGTTTTAGCACTGCCATTTATCCGCCACACCTAAAATGCAAATAAGTAAATAAAAACCATTCAAAACTTCATCATTAGAAAAGGAAACAAGGCATGTGACTGTTTGTGATCAAACCTCGATTTTTCCATTTTCTTCAAGCAAAGGTGGGACCTCTTCAGTTGCAGTAGAACTTTTTGCCAGCCCTTTGAGCCCAACGCCTTGCTGCTTCAGTAGAGCTAGTAATACAGAAAATAGCATGATAATTGATACCTGACACTTTTTTATTAGCAGTGTAAATAAATAGAATATTTACCTGCTACTTTTCCTCTACCACCCTCCTCGGAAGCAACTGGTGCTGAACCTGATGGCCATGACTCAAAGTTGGACTTAAATGAATGTGTCTCATAACCTTGAATAAGCCGAGTTACACGGGTTGACTTGGGCCGATTTTGACTCGCAATAAAATCCTACATAAGTATAAAGGAGAAAATAAAATAAAAAAATCATACCAGAGGTGGTAATTGATTTAAATGTGTCGGAATATCTCAAACTGTTCAATATAAAATAGCTAAGGGAACAGCCAAATGGATCAAACGGGTACGAACTAGAAAGTTGTTCAACAACAAGTTTTTAAGACATAAAACCTACTAATTCGAACTATTCAAAGATTAAGATCATTATTGTAATACTATTGCCTTTCTAACCATATTTAATTATTGCACTAATTGTTTATAAAGAATTAGAAAATGGGAGAAATGTGTTGGTGGGTCAACCTGACCCAGCCCAAGCCAATTATGATGGTACTGGAATACAAATGTTTAATGTCGAAAGGCCTACCTCAGCAGCTTGCACGGCAGCTTTTCTTTCGTCCACTTGCGTTACTCGGCCAACCCATACAAACACCTCTGAACCACAGTCCAATAGATAGCATTTGTTGTTTTCAAGTAACGACTTTGAAAGTTCACCATCCACATCCTTAACCTGACCTTCAGCAATGCTTCAGAAAGAACGACTAAAGGTTAGCACGGATAACGCTTGACCATTTTATATAGTTAACCCACACATAAACATAAGACAAATTATACCAATAGAGTTTTGGTGCAGTCTTCTCTAAAACTATATCATCATCACTTGCAACCTTTTTGCCAATAGGAGCAAATCCACCAAAGATGACCCAAAATTCACCGGAATCACCCTCTGCCTGTAGCTTTCCGTCATCTGAATATATCATTAAAAAGAGATGAAAATAATGAATCAGAAGTCATGGCATCAAATAACTAAATAAAATATGTGTATATAACATATGACTTACCAACAATTGCAACATCACATGTCCCATCATGATATTTTTCCTTTAGGAACTGAATAACTTCCAAAGCTTTAGCCCGTTCTTGTATGTTTGAGTTTGCTCCATTGAATTGAAAGATCTTCTCTTTAGTATCCAAGATAAATACATCATCATGATTCAATGTGGATCGTGAAAAGGGGACCTAAATTATAACAAAGCTCAAAACATTATTTTCATAGATTAAGAAACGAGCCCTAATATATTCAAATTATGGGTGGTATTTAAGACCTGCTTCAATCTAACAGCTCGTTTTCCTTTGCACGTGTACAATCGTATTTGAAATTCTTCTTCTTCAGTTTCCTTAAACCCTGAAGCACAACCTCCCTCAAGTGGTATAATACATGGTTTAAAATATGACAAAAATTTATCAGATTCATGGCCCTGAGGTTCCCTATACTGCACTGCACGCCCACCAAGAATCGCATCAAGTTCAACTGTTTTTATTGCTGCGGTTCCAGCTTCGTCCTGATTTATACCATATAATAAAGACCACTTAAGATACCGTAACATAAACAAATCAAAAATATACAGTAAATAATTATACATATAATAATCTACCTGGCTAGTATCTTTTCCCAACCAGAAATGTATGTCATAAAAGTATGCACCTCCTTTACCAGAAGTAGTCTGAAAATACATGAGAAAGTTCTAAAATTAAACAACTTTTTGAGATGGACATACATGAGTGTTGAATATGATTAGCACCTGCAATACGATGTATGAATCACCACAGTAGAATTTACCATAACTAGATTTAGGTAAAGGTACTGGCTGAAAGTTTTCAATTCTCCATATTTCGGTCCCTCTACAAAAAGTTAAGTGAAAGTCCAATACAACTAAATGCAAGTAACTAATAATTTAAGCTATGAACAGATTTATATAGTTTACAAGTAAGAAATTTAGCAAGGATACACTCTTTGACCCACTCCTTGAAATGCTGGTTCGAGAGCTTTTGCAGAGCCAGACATGGTGTAAAGTACTAAACTTGAACTTCTTTAAACAAGAACAGAATCCCACGATGCAATCTATATTTTAGATCAGTAGATCACTGCAAAGTTCAAAGTACCACCATTAAAAAGTTGTAGTTTCCCAATATCGGGCATAGCATAAAAATGTCTTCTATTTAGTTGAAGGCCAGACAAGTAAGAGTTACACATATATGCAACCCAAATAAAAAGCTTAGACATTGAAAAACATCCATATAATATACATTCCATATTATGAATCATTGAATCCCAGTTGGACATTTTATTAATATTGTGTTAGTCTATGACTATACCTGATGAACTATGAGTGCTGACGGTAGCTAGCTAGTAATCATTCAGAGACGATGGCACTAAAGAACCGTGGGGCATATTAATTACAAGATCATGATTACCTTATCTCAAAGTCATCACTTCCCTAACTAGGAGAAGTGAAATATCTGCCTCAGCTTATATTTATGAGCACAAATATGCCGTATTTACCAACTTAAACCATTTATAGCCAAAACCTAATACTCGCCAATAGGTTAATGGGTGCAGGCGGCAAAATCACTACTTACTACTCATCTAATATGATTGTAATTCTATGATTATTGTATCAATCACCCAAAATTTGCATCAGCGTGGAGAATTTTCAACCAAAATATATCTGCATCAGCATTTTTACGAATTAAAACAGCAGATATATTCGTATGAAAGTCACAAGGGTAGCTATCAATACTTCGGAGCCTGCTTAAAGTATAACTTCATTGTGTATGAAAGTTCCTCAATCAAAATCCTCATTTCACCTCACTTCCTACTTATCAAGTCCAAACACATCTCTAGGCCGGTCATCGCTCAGCCACCTCGTTGGAGATTTACACATTGTTCTTTTACATTAAATGTCCCTTTTTTTATTTTAAAGGAATCCAGCAACTTGTAACAGATAGATTTAACAAGCAAACACATACATCAAAATCCAATTATCGGATTAATGGCTTAAGAATTTCTGAATTATCGAACCCCTCACTAAATCTCTTAAACTGATATTGGGCACATATAATAGACCACTCCGATCAAACTAAACAGCTTGATCATCCCGAAAAACGGTCAATCTCAGTCTCACCTACCAGTTGTCTACCTATATCATATAACAAGCATAGCTCAATAACACAGTCCATAATTCTAGCCGTCTAACACCCATCAACAGATCCATCCAATTATCTTAACCAACAATCCAAACCATAAACCATCAACATCAACAACAAAAAAAGTCACTAGTTCAAATCGTCACCTAATTTCAAATTACGATTCAAGTCAAAAAGATCTTTTACAAGTACACAAACAGTAACACAAGTTCTGGATCATCAAAAAAAGATCCAAAATCTATATTAAATAATGTTTTTTTTTTTGGGTAAAGGGTTTTTTGCCCTGGTAAATATATATTAAATAAAGTTCACAACAGAATTAAATTAAAACCAAAAATACAAAATGGTCTAGACAATTGAAGTGAAAAACATCAGTTGATTAGTATTAGATTAGGAAAACCACAAACATGAACTGATTTTGAGTTTGAGATTCAAAAATTGTGTTGGTTTAAAAAGTGTAATTCAAAATAACTTCTTTTAGCACAGTGCCTCAGAATAGGAGGTCTGCTTGCTCAATCTTGTAATGAAAACATATCCCGAACAATGAAAATGCATATCTGCTAGACAGCTAACATCGCATTCTTTTACCCCGAATATCAAATCATCTCCCAAACTTAACGAAACCTGCCATACAATTTCTGCAACTGATATCGCCCACATCTCGAAAAATGGTCAATTGCAGTCACACTCATTCACACAAACACAACTTGTTTCCTTAAATCATATAAAAACCAATCCACCATGTTCTAACAACATAATCCTCTTACTTAAACTATATAACATCTATCAATAGATCCAACAAACTACCTTAAACAAAAAAACACACCAGATCAAAAAACTAAAATTCAAGTCAAAAAGATCTTTTACAAGTACACAAAGTCAACACAAGTTCAAGATCATTAAACCAAGATCCAAAAACCATACTAAATAACATAAACAGCAAAACCAAGTGAAGAAACCAAAAAGATCTAGACAATTGAAGTGAAAAACATCACTAGATTAAGGAAAAACACAAACCTGAGATGGGTTTGAGAAAAAGTTCAGATCTTGATTAATGGGTGTTAAAAAAGAAAGAAGGAAAGGAAAGTGTTTGTGATGATGATGAGATGAAACAGAAAAACAAAAGGACATAGAAGACCAAAACAGAGCTGGCAAAAGTTATGTATAATTATAGACACAGAAACCACACTAAAAAGTAACTTATGCATTATTATTTGCTTTTTTCATTTTTTTATATATAATATCATTTGTATATAAAAAATTAATTCAAAAAATAAAATAATTCTTGGAAAATTGATTTAAAAAAAAAAAAAAAAGTGCTTATGATGATCTATTGTCAAAATGTTAGAAAACTTTTTGCAACTTGTCTTGCGAACAAATCAACATGGTTATATGATGTTTTACCGTTTATTTTCACGCTGATACTTTAGGAATGATTTATAAGAGTCATACATTATATAGGTTTCGATGTAACAAGTAACTACTAAGATGATGAACGCTAGGATATACTATTAAATACTTTATTTTATATATGTTATTGCAGATGACTTCGCAAATAAAGTAACAGAAATTTTGTTATATTTTTTTAGGTAGATTGTTGTTAACATATTTTTATCATTGTTTCATAGCCTATTACCAATTTTCTAGTTTAATCAATTTATTTAACTTTATAATTTTCGTTTTTTATTTTATGAATGAAGTTCTTGTACTGCCATTGCCTTTTACTCATAATAACTAGTTTTTCTTTTTATCTTTATTTCATTTGTGAACTTTGAAGTAAAAAAAATATATATGTATCATGTCTTGTTATTGAGGTAATTTCTACAAAAGATGGTAGATTTGAAGTGAAGTAAAAGGTTAAAGTTGTTTTGTAAGTTACGGAATTGATGGTTAAAAAGGGTGTAGAATGAAATGAATATACTTGGAATAAAAATTATACTTAAGCTAAAAGAAATAAATAAAGGAAATAAATAAAAGTTGAATTTGAGGCAAAGATCCGGTGTGGGTGGCACCGGCCAAGCTGCCTTTTCGTTTTATTTCTTTTTCTTATCTTTTCTTTCTTCATACTATTATCTTTACTACCTATAAAGCAAAAATGGTCAAAAGGGAATGTGAAAAACTAAACTTTCGGTCAATCTCGAAATTGCCCCTGTGTTAATTAGGAAATTATGAAATGTAATTAATACTCTTATTAAAACACCCTATTAGTTAAAAGTGCAATGATTTATTCACATTGTATATCCAATAAACATATCTACCAAATTAAATACAACCAAACCTGGTTGACCCGGGACGCTTCAAACCAGACGGGTTGAACCGGTTTAATTTGACTCATTTTCGACCCAACCTAGCAAGTTGACCCGGTTTAAATCAACCAATTTTTCGACCGGAATGGTTCAACCGATTGAACCACCCGGGTCGAACCGGGTTTCAAAACATTATGTTTAATTCCCAAATCTTCAAATTTTTATTATTTTTCATTTATTACATATAAACTTTTTTTTATCAATAAACTATCTATCGCTATAAAATCCCGTTGTTATGCACGGGTACTCGTCTAGTTTTCATAAGGTGTCAATAAGTGCAAAATTTGTTTACGTGGTCTGAAATATGTTTGTATTATTTTACTAATAGATATCTCTATGTTTGTTCATGCGTCACTTTTATATTTTAAGAGTCAACTATAATACGAAGGTTGTTTTCAATTTCAAGTGATGTTATTGTTCGATTTTCGTGTAAAACGGTAAAAACTTCAAAATATGATTAAAAATAAAGAGCCGGGTAACACTAAAACAAATCAAGTGTGTATGTATTCACTCGGTGAATAAATGTGTGAAAATCTGAAAAGAGTGATCCCCTTTTCTTGTGTTGATCATCTGAAGAACAGATAAGAATGACAGCTGGCATTCTTTCCTTAGTTAGTATCTGATCGTGCTCGTCCCATATTTTAGGTCGTGTGTCTCCCACTGTCACATGTCAGATACCATATCCTAGTCGTTGGGAGACAGTCATATTGTGTGTGTGTGTGTGTGTGTGTGTGTCTATGGACGTGGCCTTAGAGGCTTTCCCAGGCAATATGCGGCCTGGGAATGTATATGAGCTTATCAAGTGTTGATAATGGGTTTGACCCTGTCTTGTAATTAGTTGGTTTTGGCTACTAATATTCATACGCTATCAAGAATGAGGTTATCTCCTGATGCAAGGTTGAAAAAAAAAATCTTTCAAATTTGTCTTTGAATATCTTTTTGCCATTTCAGAATAGGAAAAAGATTGAGAGACTTAAAAGACAAGACTAATTTTGTGTCTAACTTATGTGTCATTACATCATTGAATTGTGAAAAAGTGAGTCCGGTTGATACAACTAATGAATTGTTATCACACATGTTTAGACACAAAATTAGGCATACTTTTTAGATATGTCAATCATTTCTCTTCAGAATATAGCTTTTTTCTCCGATGAATTAACCAGGCTCACCTCTTGAAGGAAATACTTGATGATAACCCCTCATACAAACAATTATTATTACTATTAAAGGTGCCATAAAAGCTTTAAAGCTTTTTATATTTAAGTTGTGTTTATGAAAATCTTCTTCTTCTTTTATGACCAAAATTTCAATACATTTTTTCTTTTTTGAAGTACTGTGCTTAAAAATATCGAGTCGTATTTTTTATTGTTTGTATTGAGTTTTTGTATATCACATGTCTATGGTTAGATATTATTAAAGGTACCAGAAAAGCTTTAAAACTTTTTTGTATCTGAGTTGTGTTTGATGAAATCTTTTTATTTTTTTTATTTTTTTATTATTATTTTTTTTTTTTTTGACAAAAATTTCAAGACAACTTGATGCATTAGAGATGCAAAACAAATTCATCGACATGTTTATTTATTATTATTTTTTTAAGCATTGTGTTTGAAAATATTGAGTCATGTTAACATATTAACACAATCATAATGTTAGTGAACCCAAGGTTAATTAGATCATGGGTAAGGCGTCAGTTGAGAAAAAGAAAAGAACAAAGAATCTAGAACCCTTCCTAGGGTTTTGCGAAGTAGAACAACAGTAGTGGTGATGAGGAAATTGGGGAGTCGATGAGGATGGTGTCCATGCTACATCTGTTGAGGTAGTGGGTGGGCAAGATGTACAAGACGAAAATAGCTTCAATCAAGATGATAAGGTTAATGTGCACACAACTGATGATGAAGATGACCTAACTCAGCGAGTACTCAAATTAGGTTAGTATAGCGTGGTCTTCCTAACATTGAATGTTAGTGGAGTTGGTATGGAGTTGGACAATACTATGGCAGAAAAAGGAAAGGAAGCTCTCAATAATCCATTGCACCGTCAAGTGATTTCACTATACTGCTTTCCATATCTAACCGTCATTGGGTGCGAGTAGCAATTAATAGCAAATAAAGGGTATTGATACTACCTTATGTTGCATATCCATATCAGGAAATGGCATCGCTGGCATTACCTATACCAAAGCGAGGTATATCACCATCTCCAACTGTTTCATTTAAGGTGTCATCAGTCATGGCCCGTTTCCTATAATCATTTGTAACCATTCAAGCTACATCCCTGCAATATAAAACCAAATATCAAGCATACATGATTTATCCAAAATGTTTGTGATTTGCTTATCTATTACAACGTAAATCAGTAAAAACTTGGGTCGGACTGAAAGTATGTAATTAAGCACGTACCACTGTGTAAGAAGCAACAAAGTCATATCCGAACTCTTCACTGATCAGATTCCAATAGGCCACCATCCTTGTTGGACTATCAGTGTGCTCTAGCATTTATTGGAGGTAAAGGTGTACCGATAGCATCTATCACCTAAAGTGTAAGAACAGGTGATGACGTTGGTGGCAAAGAATCCTAGGCCAACGGAGTCTTTGACTAAATCGCCCTTCGTAGTCCTATTGATCACACAAAAGCAGATTGTTGCCACATACCATTCAACTAAGATTAAGCATTAAAGCTCACACACCTTTGTATGTTCGTGATGATCATATATTTGTTCTCCTTGCCACAAAAAAAAAATTAGTGTCCATTCCTGTTTCGACAATAGAGATAACATCACCAATGCTCATTCCCGTTTCGACAGTTATAGACGTCGATACCCCTATGTAGAATGGCTCGTCACCTGCAAATTTAGATAGCAGAAATAAATAAGCTACAGACAAATGATATCTAAGTTTAAATTCAACTAATAATGTGCTTTCATTAAAGAGTACCAAGCGACTCACTATTCCAACAAATTCAGCCTACAGCTTTACCTAATAAAGGGCTACGTTTATTATTGAGTTAGGACTGTGTGATTAAGAATATTGTAACACAAATATGCAACTGTAAGGTAAAAACATACGACAACCTAAAGCTAGACGTAAGTCGTATATTTTAGAGGTAATGGCAATCACCTGGAAGGCACACCAAGTTCAGTGGCACTAACGACACTTCCACATCATCTAAACCAAAAGTTGACAACTTTACTGGAATCTTGAAAGATTTTTTCTTGCGCAAAATGGAGATTTCCACCCACTTTATTAACATCTAAGAATCCGTATAATTTGCACCCTTGACATGCTTCATCTTTTAATGCTTTGCAAGAACCCTTCCGTTTTACACTGACAGAACAAATAAGCAACAGTCTAATTACTTAAATATCATACAACAAGTGCATGTGTGTGAGAGTGAAAGAGATGACCTGGTCGATCGAGTATGGATCGGACAATGCCTAAGCTTTTGCCCTCACAAACGTATTTACATTAGTTGCAACAAATCCTCCTCCCAGTTCAAATTGGGTCTCTGATATGAGTTGCTTGACTCGCTTTCAAGCATTCCATTAGCGCCTGTGAACCACCTACATAGATAAAGATAAGTTATATTTAAACAAAAATGATAGCTATCTAAAACACACCAACACGTTAAATAAGATGACCATGATACAACATCATTGTTACCTAACATTTTTGCAGATTGCTAAAAATAATAATACAACGGTGTTGATATAAACATTCAAAATCCTGTAATCGACATCAATCACAATAAGTTGGTAGGATCTTAATTTTTAGTAAATAGGAACATATTTTTACCTCTTCAAAACACATCAAGCTCGCCCATGGCTCGGAACGAAAAAACCCTAAATAGAAAAAGAAGTCCTATAGTTTACACTCTTGGTTTTAAAATGTGACCATGGTAAAACAAGCTTAAAAAAGCTTTAAGCTTTCCTAATAACCAACACCAAACGAAATCTAAATATGTATATGTCATAACTTAAATAGATAAAAACCAACCGAAAATTGTATTTATAACTTACCGTTAGAGAAGCGTAAGACTTATTAATATTAGCAATGCGTCATATGTACCAATGGCAATCCAACCCCTGAACACACCCCTTGAACACACCCTTGGTTTTGGTAGATCAGTGGGTTTAGGTGCATAAACTTATTATGGGCCGAGTTTTTTGGAAAGAGTTTTCTGGTGGATCAGCGGGTTGAGGTAAACATAAAGTATGCTACTTGTTTATAAATGGTTTTAAAATAATGTTTGGTTCATGCAACAAAGTGTTTTTAAATACGGTTTTGTTGCTGAAATGTTTGTGCAGAAATATTGTTTTTGATAGAGCTGTCACGCATAAAGCTTTTGGCCATAAGAAGCATAATTTAAACCAAATACTAAACTCCAATAAATGACTATAAATAAAACAAAAAGGAAATGGCATTAAATAAATGTGGGTTAGAACTGAAACAAATGAGGCTCAGAACTGTGAATGTTGAATCAGTGGCCAATACTTGCAATGGCTACAACCACCATCTTACTGTGGATGCCTTGCTAGGGTACGGGCTTCAGTATAGTACGCTTACCGAAGTATAGGCCATGGATGCAACAACAATTTTAGTTAAGTTGCCCTGCCAAGCTGCCGCTCTTGGTAAACTATGTTGAGAAAAAAATGCAGCTAGTTATCATCATTGCCTCAATAATTATATATTATATATTATATATTATATAAATATACTAAGCATTGGGCTTTAATATCCCGTTTGCTATTAAACCCGGCCCTTTTAACAATTTACTATAATTTCTAAGTGTTTAAGCACCGACCCACTTATAATCTCCATCTTTTTCATCCATACGATCACTTCTATTCCTATCCAACAATCTATCCTTATATTCCTTAAAAGGTTCACTTTGCACTTGATTCACCCCCTTATCCTTCCATAAGGCATCCATTCGTTATTTTTCTCAAGATTTTCTACTTCCGTAGAAGCGATATTATAATAACCTAAAATACGAAACAACTTTTGAACATATGTTACGGGTATAACCTTAAAAACTTTTGAAACATTTGGCTAAGTTATGAACATAAGCTACATGAAATTTGCAAGTAAAATTATATAATCTAAGATTTCATTGATATCGACCTAAGCTAGTCTAAACAAAGTTCCTAAACCTAAGTATATAATATGTTGGCACACTCTTTCTTATATTATTTGGAACATCACACGTATACAAGTAATCAAGAGGGCCCGGTTTTATAAAACGTGTACATAACTTATTTCTTTATGATATGGCTTAAATATTGGAATATTTGAAAGAATAAATGGTCTCCTAATCACCCAAATACTCGGCCACTTCCAGCTTTTATCTCCCTTCGTTGCTCATTTGCTCCCAACTGTTTACACACTCCAATCTCACACACAAACCCTAGACACAAAGATGACGGCAGCTCGCATTTTTTTTCCAAAAAATAAAGTGGTACGAAGGAGGTCGATTGAGGTGTGATCGCGAGGGTGATCGACAGATCGTGGTAACAAGGGTGACCTGGTTCGGGGTGTCCTAGCATTGGTGTGAAGGTGGCATTGTGACCGGTTACAAATCAGTTTGGTTTGGTCATGTGGTGCCACGGTTCTATTGACCCGACCACAAGAGAGCTTGTTGGTTCGACTTTGGAGAGCTCCTTTGGTTCTTTTCTGCTTTCGGTCGACTCCAAGGTATCATGTGCTTTCGTCCTTGTTTACCTTCGCATCTCGAAATAAATCTTACACCTCTATAACTTGTAATCTGAAAATGAAATAGACGTCACAAATAATGAGAATTGGATACTATATATGCCGACATTGGTTTCTGTTTTGTCCTCCAAATCAGTCGCCATGCCCACTTATATCTGGTCATCTTAACGATATTATTATCCTATTAATATACGTTCTAAAAAGCTGGAAATAAAACATTCAAACCTGCTATGTATGTCGCTTGACGGATTTTATACTAGAAGGCAACTGTTGTCGTGGTTTTAGGAAATTAATAATATATGGCCATGCATGCAAATCTTATTCAGTTATATGACCAGTTTATATATATAAAGAATAGAATGAATTAGACCATATGAAATGTATTTTATGAATCGCATGCATATCAGTTGTCATTTATGAAATAGATATCAATATTGAAGAATTAGATGGGTTAATTATACGCATAAAATATAAGATCACATGGGATAAGTTCTAATCACTTGAATAATAGTTATATGAAATTTTTTCATGCATGTCATATTTAGTAAACAACATAAACTCATATATGTTTTATAAGTCAACCTTTATGTCTCGTTTGTGGCTAGTTTGTGTCGTGCGGGTATGCTCGTGAGTGTTCGAAACATATTTTGAGGTTGTCGCGGTATAAAATTGATGTCACGAACACATTATATTTGGCAAGTTATAAAAAATGGAAAGCTTCTAAAAATAGAACGAAACCTCAAATGAGTAATCTAATTTAATATGAGCTTATAAATAATAAGACGATCATTAATTCGTGTAAATTCGCTGAAGAAGGATTAACTTCCGATCTTTATGTCTTCTGATGTGTTTGCGCTTACGGTTTAAGGTACAGATATTCTATCCTTTCTCAGTAAGGATTCCGATCTCATGACTTTTTGATCCTTGACTTTAATTCATTTGCTATGATATGATTCATTTGATATGAGCCTTGCTATGATCCCTTTTGTTTGATATATTGTGATGATCCGTTTGATATTATCCTTTGATAGGATTCTGTTTGCTATCCATTATGTTATGATGATCTGATTACTATCACTTTGATATGAGATTCTGTTCTGTTATGCTTTGGGAGCTTTGTTATGATTATGGATAGCTTGCTTTGTTTGTTCTGATATGTTCTGTTCTGATGCCCGAGTTTTTAGTCTACTCATGGAGGTACCATGGGCGTGTCATTGAGGCACCAATGGCATGACACTATCTGGGGCGGTGTGATTAGTCCCCGGCGTCCCCGTCTGTTTATGATATGATATGAGATCTCTTTGCCACTTTGTATATGATTTGTTTATGGGGCGTATGGATGCATCCTAGGTATGTTTGATATGATATGATACGATTTGGTTTGGTGACTGGCTGTACGTGCCTTGTACCCCTTTCACGTCTGGTACTTGGAGGTCGCCCCTCTATGTACACCCTATGAATTGACGGATATGTGATTATGTGATTTGAGACCTATTCGAGTGGCTCTGGTAGGTCGGCTCGTGGCTTTCCTATATTTCTTTATGTATATTCGAGTGGCTCGGGTAGACAAGCCTTTGTTGATACGTGCTCTTTGATTCTGGTTACTATATGATTCATATTATCACTTGACTCTTCATACTCATTATTCATTTGACTTATGATATTTGTTCAGTTGATCGTTGATCTCGTATTCATTTGACAGATGATATTCATTTGAGCAGGAGCTTATGATTTCTTTTCTTATACTTATATACGTTTCGATTATTCGTTTTGTTATATATCTGTTCACTGGGCTTTTTAAGCCCAACCGCATTTCTTTTCCTGCAGCAAGTTTTAGATTGGAAGCTGGGATTGTGTGAAGAGTGCATAGGAGCTCTTAGTGGACTACCTTAAGGATTAGAAGCCCATTTGCATCTTGATTAGACTTGGATGAGATTTAGCTTGGATTTGTATTACATATTGTTTAGATTTAGTATTTCCTTGTTACCATAGTATACCTTTGTAACCTTTATGTATAACTCTTCCGCTTGCGTTTGTATGTTCTGATTTGGCACCATAATGTGACATTTTGACCTATGTCGGGTTGGGGTGTTACAATTATGGTATCAGAGCTCAGGCTGCGACTTGTAGTACATAAGTTATGGCCTGTGAAGTTTTGGACCCTTAGGTTTGCACTTTAAGAGCTTATGGAATAACCTTGGAAGGATTTGCTTTAGGTTCTCCCCTTAAGAACTTTAATACGACCGGTAAGGATTGGGTAGATTATATGATAAGATATTAGTTAGTTATCTTTCTTCCGCCTCACTCTGATTTTTGCCTCTACTTTTAGTTAAACCCTTAGAAGATCATTCGTTCTGGAGATTTAGAAGATTTATCAGGATATGCAACATAAGTTTAGAATGCTTTGAGACTTCCTAGTAATGCCTTATAAGTTTCATTTCTTGAGAATTATCACTTCCTTTTGAACTTCGATCCTTGGTTCATTGTCATTCGTTTAGATGCCTTTTCATCCGTTCAGAGAATTCGTAGATGTAGCAATCCGATGTGGTCGACACATTTTATGGTTTTCCTTGCTTTGTTAAGCATATTAAGGTTCCTTCTACACTATTGGTTTTTGCCCGATCTATTCTATCTCTATGAGAAATCTTGTGATTATCCATCACGAGTATCCGAATTGTTTGATGTGTTTTGAAGATATTTGAAAAGGATTTCGTTCTAGTAATTTGTTTCCGTTGGAAATGTTCGATTTGATTATTATTCTGGGGTTGGAATTGTTGACTGAGCACTATGATGCTACCAACTGTCATATTATAATTGTCATCTTTGGCGATTGGAGAAACTCAAAATTCTGTACCATGGTTCCCAACCTGGTGAATTATTATGATCACCTTTGTTGAAAACTCGTGCATTAATCCCTCGCGGTTGTGAAGATACTTCGTTTGATGAAACTCGCCTCTAGGATTTTTCAGTTGTTTGAGATGTTCGCGATGTATTCCCTAATAAACTACCAAGATTGCAATCTGAATGTGAAGTTATTTTGATCTGGTTATGAGAATTTGTTTAGTCACAACTCGAGGTAGAATGTGATTGCAATAAAAGCATGATTATATGATGTAAGTATTATGATGCCTGGCCAACGTGATAATAGTTACATCATATAACTTGAACTTATTGGGATCATAGTATATTTTGAGAAGTGCCTGAGAACAGTAAGTTACTTGCTTCGGGAACTTTATTCGTATAAGAGTGACGTTTGCTTAATTTTGGAACTCCGTTGTGAATGACATCAGTGGAAGGGAAAGAATTGAAGAGCCAGCTTCTAGGAAATGGTTTCATCTGTGCAAGAGTATATCTTTGAGGTGCTTCTGTTTTATTCGGGGAGAAGAATGAGGATAACATGAAGTTGTGGATTGAATTCTGGAAGCTAAATCGTATCATGTTTCGTGTAAAGGAGCGAGATGTTCCTAGAATTTCTTTTTGATATTCGTTATGGCCTCTATGAGCGTTGTGATGCCAATTGTATTGGCTACTGCTCCGACTATTCCTATGAATTTGATAAATCGCATCTTTCATGAATACTTGGACAAATTGTCATAGTATGGCACATTGGTGTGTTCAGGGATGAAAGAGAAACACGAGTATCATCTTCATATTTTGTGTTGACATTTCTACATTAAAAGAAGCTCTGTGTGATATTTTCGAAGAGTAGCTTTTGTGGGAGGAAGAACGAGAGGAGAATTTTGATAAGCTGAAAAGAGATTTTGTTTCTACCCAGGAAGAAGAAGACTTAGTTATGTCCTTTTGAAAGATGAGAAGATTTTGGTTATGCATCAATACAGCTAAAACTGCAAGAAGTGAACCATCCGATGTATGACTTGGGAGTGATTTGTGGCAGACATGAAGAAGCTCAGGAGCAAGACGGTAGAAGATTAGCTATGTTAGGAGACTAAAGGAAGCGGTTTTGATTGAAGCACACAGTTCTAATCGCTCTATGCATCTTAGTTGTACTATTATGCATAGAGGCTTGAAGCAGGAGCAGGACGGGATGGTATAAAGACAATGGTGACTACATTGGTGATTCTCGCGCACAGATAAGAAGGACAACACGAGTGGAGTTACAGTGGAGCATTAACTAGAACGGATTGCTTGGAAGGTGGATAAAGATTTCTTTCGGCAGAAGACCATTCAAGCTACATGGCGCACCTGCAGTGATCGTGACAGAGAATCGAATTTCGCATTACATTTTTAGAAGAGGTACCGAAGACTATGAGGATATGAGTCGGGATGTTAGTATGACTTCTCATTTTCAGATGGATGGACAGACAAAGTAACTATTTGAACTTGGAAGATGTGTAGATCCGGATATTGGAAAAGTGTTTAATTTTGTTGTGTTTGCTCACTAAGGAAGAGGACATGCAAGTGACAAGAGGTTCTTCTAGGATTTTGTATGAACAAAGATGTGGAATACCTTTTGGTTGGAATAAGGTCGAAAAGCTACTTACTGAAGGTTCAGAATCGATTACAGCAACTGAAGGATTAGTTATTATTGTGGAAGAGGAATTTGGAATCTAGACTGTGAGTTATGTGTTCCGTATGATTATTCTGCACAGAAGTGTTAGACGTTTTGGCATTTGAGGAAGCTTTAGTTCGTGATACGTTAGTTCTTGGATTCGTTTTTATCCGTACGATTATGCTACATATTCTAGTATGCCTTTTGATACGTTTTGATACTATAAGTTGTGATTTTGATCGTCGGTACAAATATATTTCCCATCCCTTTATAAGACTCTCGATACGTTTGATAATTCGATTTATGTTATCTGACTTTGGCAAGTTCTTTCGTTCATTTAGAATTGGGTAGGAGTTGAAGAGGTTTATTCGTTTAGCACTATCTCCATATTTGCTTCGTAGGTATACGTGCTTCTGGTATCTCTTTGTGAGATTTCAACTATCATCTGTCATTTGTCATGTGCTATGCATTTGTTTCGTATTCGCTGGAATCAGATTTGTTATGATTGTGTTCTGTGGAAAGCCTGGGGCTATCCTTGTTTGTCGGGATAGAGTCATGAGAAACTATTCGGTTTGTGAAGATTCTGTTGGAAAGACCTCTCCGATCGTGAGGCTATTTCATTGTCATCTCTATTCACGAGTCGGTATGTGTCCGTGTGACTTTTACGACTTCAATTTCGCTGACAAAATTTTCTTTTAGAGGGGAAGAATTATAATAACCTAAAATACGAAACAGCTTTTGAACATATGTTACGGGTATAACCTTAAAAACTTTTGAAACATTTGGCTAAGTTATGAACATATGCTACATGAAATTTGCAAGTAAAATTATATAATCTAAGATTTCATTGATATCGACCTAAGCTAGTCTAGACAAAGTTCCTAAACCTAAGTATATAATATGTTGGCACACTCTTTCTTATATTATTTGGAACATCACACGTATACAAGTAATCAAGAGGGCCCGGTTTTATAAAACGTGTACATAACTTATTTCTTTATGATATGGCTTAAATATTGGAATATTTGAAAGAAGAAATGGTCTCCTAATCACCCAAATACTCGGCCACTTCCAGCTTTTATCTCCCTTCGTTGCTCATTTGCTCCCAACTGTTTACACACTCCAATCTCACACACAAACCCTAGACACAAAGATGACGGCAGCTCGCATTTTTTTTCCAAGAAATAAAGTGGTACGAAGGAGGTCGATTGAGGTGTGATCGCGAGGGTGATCGACAGATCGTGGTAACAAGGGTGACCTGGTTCGGGGTGTCCTAGCATTGGTGTGAAGGTGGCATTGTGACCGGTTACAAATCAGTTTGGTTCGGTCATGTGGTGCCACGGTTCTGTTGACCCGACCACAAGAGAGCTTGTTGGTTCGACTTTGGAGAGCTCCTTTGGTTCTTTTCTGCTTTCGGTCGACTCCAAGGTATCATGTGCTTTCGTCCTTGTTTACCTTCGCATCTCGAAATAAATCTTACACCTTTATAACTTGTAATCTGAAAATGAAATAGACGTCACAAATAATGAGAATTGGATACTATATATGTCGACATTGGTTTCTGTTTTGTCCTCCAAATTAGTCGCCATGCCCACTTATATCTGGTCATCTTAACGCTATTATTATCCTATTAATATACGTTCTAAAAAGCTGGAAATAAAACATTCAAACCTGCTATGTATGTCGCTTGACGGATTTTATACTAGAAGGCAACTGTTGTCGTGGTTTTAGGAAATTAATAATATATGGCCATGCATGCAAATCTTATTCAGTTATATGATCAGTTTATATATATATAAAGAATAGGATGAATTAGACCATATGAAATGTATTTTATGAATCGCATGCATATCAGTTGTCATTTATGAAATAGATATCAATATTGAAGAATTAGATGGGTTAATTATACGCATAAAATATAAGATCACATAGGATAAGTTCTAATCACTTGAATAATAGTTATATGAAAAATTTTCATGCATGTCATATTTAGTAAACAGCATACAACTCATATATGTTTTATAAGTCAACCTTTATGTCTCGTTTGTGGCTAGTTTGTGTCGTGCGGGTATGCTCGTGAGTGTTAGAAACATATTTTAAGGTTGTCGCGGTATAAAATTGATGTCACGAACACATTATATTTGGCAAGTTATAAAAAATGGAAAGCTTCTAAAAATAGAACGAAACCTCAAATGAGTAATCTAATTTAATATGAGCTTATAAATAATAAGACGATCATTAATTCGTGTAGATTCGCTGAAGAAGGATTAACTTCCGATCTTTATGTCTTCTGATGTGTTTGCGCTTACGGTTTAAGGTACAGATATTCTATCCTTTCTCAGTAAGGATTCCGATCTCATGACTTTTTGATCCTTGACTTTGATTCGTTTGCTATGATATGATTCATTTGATATGAGCCTTGCTATGATCCCTTTTGTTTGATATATTGTGATGATCCGTTTGATATTATCCTTTGATAGGATTCTGTTTGCTATCCATTCTGTTATGATGATCTGATTACTATCTCTTTGATATGAGATTCTGTTCTGTTATGCTCTGGGAGCTTTGTTATGATTATGGATAGCTTGCTTTGTTTGTTCTGATATGTTCTGTTCTGATGCCCGAGTTTTTAGTCTACTCATGGAGGTACCATGGGCATGTCATTGAGGCACCAATGGCATGACACTATCTGGGGTGGTGTGATTAGTCTCTGGCGTCTCCGTCTGTTTATGATATAATATGAGATCTCTTGGCCACTTTGTATATGATTTGTTTATGGGGGGCGTATGGATGCATCCTAGGTATGTTTAATATGATATGATACGATTTGGTTTGGTGACTGGCTGTACGTGCCTTGTACCCCTTTCACATCTAGTACTTGGAGGTCGCCCCTCTATGTACACCCTATGAATTGACGGATATGTGATTATGTGATTTGAGACCTATTCGAGTGGCTCTGGTAGGTTGGCCCGTGGCTTTCCTATATTTCTTTATGTCTATTCAAGTGGCTCGGGTAGACAAGCCTTTGTTGATACGTGCTCTTTGATTCTGGTTACTATATGATTCATATTATCACTTGACTCTTCATACTCATTATTCATTTGACTTATGATATTTGTTTAGTTGATCGTTGATCTCGTATTTATTTGACAGATGATATTCATTTCAGCAGGAGCTTATGATTTCTTTTCTTATACTTATATACGTTTCAATTATTCATTTTGTTATATATCTGTTCACTGGGCTTTTTAAGCTCAGCCGCATTTCTTTTCCTGCGGCAAGTTTTAGGTTGGAAGCTGGGATTGTGTGAAGAGTGCATAGGAGCTCTTAGTGGACTACCTTGAGGATTAGAAGCCCATTTGCATCTTGATTAGACTTGGATGAGATTTAGCTTGGATTTGTATTACATATTGTTTACATTTAGTATTTCCTTGTTACCTTAGTATACCTTTGTAACCTTTATGTATAACTCTTCCGCTTGCGTTTGTATGTTCTGATTTGGCACCATAATGTGACATTTTGACCTATGTCGGGTTGGGGTGTTACAAATATCATCCATAAGTTCCTCCAACTCCGCATATTCAATTGACACTTTCTTTTTAGCACTTTTTCTTTAGTCATTACATGACTTCTATTTCTGTGATGTCTCCAACATGTGCTTACTGTTTATATCTCCCCTTCTTAACCTAATTTTGGCGCTAGACACAACTTTCCTATGCATTTCCTGGGTAGGTCCACTCGGTTTTGAGCTTTCCATAGAAACGCTATGTAACAATCGTGATTTTAGCAGGTTAGTTTGACTAATAGTCTCGACCTATTTAGCTTTTACTTGGTGTGAATTATGTGTTATGTGTGGTTTATGTGTGATATAGGTGAGTTTTATCACTAAATCCCTTTGCGTGGTGTTCTTTTTGTGAGTGAGTAATGTTGATATTTTGATAAGTTCATTTTGGTCGCCTTAGTGGTGTGAAAATGACTTGTGTGGTTTTGGTGTTTTGAGGTTTTGCGTAACGAGTCGTCGTTCTAACATTTGAGCGTTAGTAATTTACGTAGAGTTTGAATTTGTGAGTTATATTAACATTTTTGTGTGAAGTTCTATTTTTGGAAACTTTATTTTGATAAATGATTATTTTCCGAGTCGTCGTAAAAACGAAGGGTTAACGCGTAAGACGTTAGGTATCGTTATGGGTTGTTATAAAATATCAAAAGTATAAGGTTTTGAGTGTAATAATTAGATTTAATAAAAAAAATATATGAATTAAGTGGGGCGGCCGATTATGGTGTAGGGAATGGAAAAGGAAACTAAATTTTACTCCAAATATAATTCTTAAGCCCAAGGATTATCCATAATTAATATAAATACAAAACCAAAGCTCCCAAATCCCTTTTTCCTGCAAATTTTGATCGGCCACAAGGAGAAGAGAAGATAAAAATTAGGGTTTTTATTTTTGAAGCTAAAATCAAGTGCAAGGTATAATTTTTGATACTTGTATTCACTTAATTGTTTAATTATTGATTAGATTCATGTAATACTAATTATGATGGATCTAGGGTTTATAAGTTTCTGTAATTTAATTAATTAAAACATGTTGGGATCAATTAATGATTATATTATGATGATTGGTGAAGAGATTTGAGTGTAAAACATGTTAGTTTATGAGTTAGGGTTTCAGCAGAATTGTAAGGCTGTAAAGATACGAAGTTATTTAATAGATGGTGATGAGTTAGATCATGAATTTTGAGTCTAAATTGTAGTTCAGTGAAAGAGCTTTCCAAAAAGTCCAGCCACGATCGATTTCTAGGTGCGGAAGGCAGCCTAATGATTTTTGCGAGAAAAGGTGTTAAAGCTGTTAAACCGGGACAGATTTAGAGTAAAAGGTTTAAGGTTCAAAGTGGGTTAGAAAGTGGAATTAGGGTTAGCCCATCTATTAGAGTTGAGTTCTATACTATACTTGACTTCCACATGAAGGAGGGACGTTAAAAAGTTGTAGAAGTATGATTTGTAGGTCAAAACATTTTGGTTTGCGTTCAGATCCGAATCTGGATAGTTTTTATGTTTGATTTTTCAAAGGGTAGTTGTGTGCGTTTTTAGACCATGTCCTTCTGGGATTAGCTTGTATGCTTATGAGAGACCATGGTGAATTTTTGGTGTGAGTTGTGGAGCTTTTCTTACTGTGATTTTATGTGGGTAAACGTACCCCAAAATTCTGCGTTTTCTGATATTACTTGTGCATGAGATGTAGTGAGCGTAAGTGATAGGTAGTGTTTGGTATGGAGTCTAGGTGAACCATAGTGGTTTATATGACCTTTAGACATCCATCATATGTGTGTTACATGGACTATAGCTTTTAGCTTGGTCGCGTGTAATGTGAGTTTATTTTTGTTGTATAGATTTGTAATTTGTTTGTTTGGAAGCTATAAAGACTGAGGTGAGTTCATAGTCCCATTTTTACTTTGTTTTAAACTTGTGATGGGAATGATGCTTATGTTAAATTATGATTTTAAGTTATTGTGATTATGTGTCTAATAAATGCATGGACTTGTAAGTGTTATTATATGTGTATGCATGCTATGTGATAACTGTGTGGATATTTTGCGTGACTTGTTTGGATAGTAGTTAAGCTTCCATTGTTCGTATGAGCAACTCCAATAGGAGGGAAGTAGTCATACTCACTATATTTCTGTGTGGTCTGATCAGAGGGTGATGGATACCCATTATTATTATTATTCTTTATGTGGATCGTGGGTGCGTTCCGTCCCTATTGTTGCCTTATGATGCGTTGTTGGTTGATTGATGGAGATTGCATGCTAGATTGTATAATAACTAGTCTTACTGTCATGCTATGTTTTATAATCACAGCTAACCGGTTGCCTTGGGTGATATTGTGTGTCTTAAACCTATGAATCTCACCAACTTTATGTTGACGTTTTTAAGCATTATTTTTAGGTGAGCTTTCTAAGGCTAAGGTAGAAGGGAGCGACTAGACGAGACTTAGTTGCATTTGAGAATGGATTAGCTTTATGTTTGAACTATGGATTTGTTTGATTTTCTTTGTGATACCCTTTTGGGATATTGTTTTTGGTTATTTTATTTAGGGTATTGTTACAACACTTTGTGTCTGTACATTGCTCTATTTGTTTGCATTAGTAATTCTCTATATAGACACCATGTGTTGTGATGATATACATGAAGTTACACTCGCGTTTCCGCCTTGGCGAGGTGTGATACGCTAGCTACTCGTATAAACTCCTTTACTACCTTCGTGTTTTAAGCAGCAAGATACAATAACACTCTTAAAATATAGATAATGCTTATGTTTTGTAGCATTATGTCTTTGTTGAGATGTAATATCATCTATTCATCAACTCTTCAATGATGAGCTTGATGACATTCACGAAAGGTACAAATGGTTCTTCCTTCTTCTTCGACTTCTTTTGCAACGATGTTGTGAATTCAAAGATGTAGGTGTTCACATTTTATTGTATGAGTTGTAGGTTTGTTGTCTTCCACGAGTTGGATGTGGTGCCGGAATTGGTGAAGGTATATGATAATGTTGGAAACAATGTCAGTGGTTGCGGGAAATATGGAATGATTCTTGAGAAGTTTTAATGATTGTGGAGTGATCACAGTGAAAGGATATGGAATAAATTGATGGTTAAGAAACTCCAATCTTTGATAAATTCATTTTCTGGAAGAAGTTCTTCATCTGTGAAAATGGAAAACTTCGTTGACTTCTTCCTGAATGTGTTGTGGTGATTGTTCTTGTTCTTGAGCCATTTTTGCGAGATGTGATTTTGAAACTGATATGATATCTGATAAGTACCTGGATAAATTTCAATTCATTTATTTCACTCTGTTTGTTTTTATATGCTCTGGCATTTCTTTTTCGAGCATATTTCATTTCATTTACTTTTCTTATGCTTTCTTGCTTTTATAGCATAAGCGCATGCTCTTTTCTTTCATGTGATTTAATTCTCTCTGTCTATTTTTGTTTTTTCTCACTAAAAGTTTGTTTGTTGTGATACTTTTTCTAAAGATTTGAAGGTTTAGAGATAACATTGTTTTAGATTGCTCATGCATTAAAAATATACGTTTATCTAGCCTTTATGAACTTTTTGGGAAAAAGTATCAACTTTTATTTCAAACTTAAGTAATCTAGTACGTACTAGATAACTTGTTTTAGAAAAAAATTTACAAAGATAATTTATTTGCACGAGCGTGAGATTTCTTGACAAATGACAAAATTTTGAACTCTCAATTACGTTGCCTAGTTAAAGGAGTCCATTATCAGCTTTTAGGTGATAACTATTCCTAATAACTATTTTGAAGATGAGAAGTTCTTAATTAAGTCAAATACAAGTCGTCTCAAAAGAGCTTTTGGTTGCATAAGAGTGAGATCCCGAAACGTATCAAAACCTTAAATACTCTATTACGTTGCGTAACTAAAGGGATGCATTATCAGTTTTTACATGACAACTAGCCCTAATAACCACCTTGAAGATGAGATATTCTTGGTTATGACGGTGTCGAGTTATCTCAAAACCATTTGAGTAAACAGATTTGAGTGAAAACACTTCAAGGTTGCATGAATTTGTTTTAAATGTTTAAAATTCATAGCATTGGCAACCTAGAAATAACTTAAATTTGAATCCATCAAAATCCAAAGTTGTCAAAATCGCGCCTAAGGCGCGCCTAGGCGCTAAGGCGCACAAGGCTCCAGCCTTGGGGCTTTTTTTGACTCGAGGCGCACGACATGCATGACTCCCAAAAAAAGCCCGCGCCTTAGCGCTTTTTGCGCCTTGGCGCCTCGGGGGATTTTTGCGCCTAGGCCATATTTTGCGCCTCGGGGTTTTTTTTTTTTTTTTTTTTTTTTTTTTTTTTTTTTTTTTTTTAAGATATAATGCATGGGCCTTTTAAGTCATAGGTGAGTATTTATATAATTTGTAAATTTGAATTGATTTTATGTTTATTTTATTGATTGAAATTTTCTTTAAGAAGTTATTTTGTTTCATTAAATATTTTTTTACGACATATTATCATGAAAATGTACCATTGTGCCTTGAATATTAATATATTGCTTGCTTGATATTTTGGGTTAAATTGTGAGCTTTGTTAGATGTAAGCTACAAGTGTAGGACACAAACATATTTAGTCTGATAAGGATTTTAATTTCTATATAGGTTATCGAGCAAAAGAGTTGATCCGTTCTAGAAGTGACCACCGATCCATTTTAATATTTATAATGGCAATATGTGTTATGCATTAAGTATTTTAATATTATTTTGTATTATTTAAGCTACATAAATGGTCACATATGTTATAAAAAACTTAATGCTTTTAGTGCGCCTCGCATTCATGAATCCCGCGCCTTGGAATGCGCCTCGACTCGAGGCTCTTTGGCCCCCTTTGCGCCTTAGTGCGCCTTGAGCCTTTCAGAACACTGTCAAAATCATATATTCACCTTGACATAATGAAATATCATTCACAAAGTGTATTGATGCGTGGTTTTGCAACCTTGCAAAAGGTTTTACTTCTCAAGGGATCTTGAGAAGCTTGAAATCCCCACCAGGCAGTGTACCTGACCGATGTAGTATAGTGAGTGGCAAGTACCGGGGGATTGATCGTTCTCTAGGGGAATAATGTCGTTAGGATCAAAAGCTACTTAAACTAGGTCTAAAGGTGAGGGATGATTCTTTTTGTATTTTTATCTTTTTATGAAAGCAAGTAAAAATCTCGGTTTTTGGAAGAGTGGACGGAATTAGTTGCTAGACAACTAACCCAAAATTACAATAAATGTAAAATAAAATAAAATAACAGAAAAGTAAATTGGTGAACTTCTTATAATGGGAAAAATGTATTTACTTAAATTTCACTACTCCCTAGTTATCTCTTACTAATTAATTGATTTGTTACAGTTGTTTGGATGAAGGGTTGTATTCCTTAATACCAGTCATGGGGCTGTGTGCGTCCTTCCCCACTCTATAAGCTTCCATCTCTTCCTATTCAAGCCTCATAAATAGTTACTTATGCATTAAATACAACCAATAACATCACAGTACACATCTGATTACGTTTCTTAAGACGTTCAAGCCTATTACCATGTAGGAGTATGGCCAGTTTTCTTAAGCCTGACGCGAAAATCAATCAACCAAATCAACTAATAACAAATCAACAATCAATAATCAACAACTAGGTTTCATTAGATCTAAGTAAACACAAAGAGAATTAAGCTAACATGTTAAAAGAAAGATAAGATAAATAATCAATCAAACAACACATAGACATATTGAATGATTAAAAAGAAGACTTATCTTCAATTGAATATGAAGGAAAAGAGGGCTTGGAAACCCTAAGTTTACAGTAAAATTCGGCTAGGGTTTTATCTCCCAAAAGTTACACACTTAATGAATGAAAAATCAAAAAGTATATATAGATATACAAGTCTGACGGCGTCAGGATTTAGCCTCTGACGCCGTCAGATCGCCATGTTTAGGGTTCTCAGATCACCTAGATTCACTTCTGACACTGTCCCTTTATAAGGGTTCTGGGCCGTCTCGTGTACAGCTAAAGAGGGGCGGCCTTTATTCTGGAACACCTGACGCCGTCAGGTGTTAACCTGACTTTGGTTTCTTGGGCGTCACTTGTAAAATCCACCATCATTCCAGTATAAGGTGACGGTGTCAGCATGTAAAGCCTGACGCCGTCAGGTGTGATTTCCTGACTTTTCTTGTTTTCTTCATACTTGAGCATAAAAACGTCAAAAAAGCTCCAAAATGCTCCATTTTCCAGAATTCATGTCCCAAGTACCTAAAATGACAAAAGAAACGATTTAAGGTAGTATTTGATCATAAAAACATGATTTAGGGCTTAAATGACCCCATAAAAGCGTAACAAATATCTCCTTATCAAATACCCTTACATTTGGGATTTGCTTGTCCTCAAGCAAATGAGCTTTTATACCAATTAAAATACAAGTTAGGGGTCATTTAACATTAATATAAAAGTAATTACAACAAATGATTGATCTACCCTAATCAAAACAAGCATGGAAATTATATACTAGCACCTCACATATAGTGTTTGGATACTCTCATCTCTTGGGTGTTATAAGTGTATATATCACAAATGGAAATGAAAGAAATATCTCTCACTACCTATCATAGCAAATAGATTACTATAGGCATGGGAAAGGATCAAGCCTCCACCACTTTAGTGTAAGCACCTAGGATAAACTATCAAAGAGGTCTTTGAAAGGGTTATAACGTTATGTGTAGGGATATGGAAAATACGGTTTTGTTGGATAAAGGGATATTTAACTGGTGGCAAGTTAATTGTCTTAGTTAATTACATGTATAATGCGATGTTGCTAAGCCAAGACTTGACTCAACTTAAGCTAAAAACGAAATAACATGAACATAAATAAAATAAAAGGAATGGAATGGTAGTCCGTATGTTTTTTTTTCTACTTTTCTTTTTCTCATTTATTTTAATTTTTCTTTGTTTTTCGATTTTTTTATACACTCTTACCTTCCCACCCAAAATAATACATCAAAGGAGCTTGTTTCCTCCCCTTACACTTGAATTTTTACATAAATCAAAATAAAGACTCAAATCAAGATAATCGAAACATTTGGAGTATTTTAAAAATTAATGTATGTATAGGGGTAATAAATGATGTTCTTCCCCATTACTCCATTACACTAGTATTTTACCCATAAGTCCCAATCGTCCCAAAACAATATGTACAAGATATGACTCGACTTAGCAACCATGTAACCAATTAGACAACTAACTAAGGGTTTAAACAATTAACAATAATGCACTAAAGATGAGTGCATACAAGGAAGGCTAAGGTGATTTGGGTGTACATTTGGGGGTGGATTGTAAACAAATTCTTCCTTTAAGTAAAATGCTTAAAGTTAGAAACGAAAAAGATAGGCTCTAGGGGTTGCACTAGGGGTATCGCGTACTAAAAATGAGTACATCGCAAAGGTGTTAGAAAATTACTTGACCAATAAAGTCAATGTAATTATATTATAGGCTTAAAACAAGAGTTATCCTAATACCTCTTATCATATAGTAAATCTTAACTACACGAATGTAGTCTCACTAGTGGTCTTGGGATGCATCACTAACGCAAGTTTTAGAATATAAATAGGGAAAATGGCAGGAAAATGCATCATACTTGCCACTTTTTGTCATTGTATGTAGCGTCCTTTTTTTTTTGAGTTTGGCACTAATCTTTTTGAATCGTGTCATTGTGTGTACCCACCTTTTTAAATCGTGCTATTGTGTACTTTGGGACCATTTTACCCCTACTTTTTTAAATTTTTAGGGGTAAAATGGTCATTTCACGGCTGAAAAAGTCGCAAAGTACATACAATGACACAATTTAAAAAGGTTAGTGCCAAATTCAAAAAAAAGGACGCTACATACAATGACAAAAAGTGGCAAGTATGATGCCTTTTCCTGCCATTTTCTCATATAAATACTACCGGTACACTTACAAGCGCTAATAATAAATGCTTTTCCTAACAAATCTAGGTGCGAACCTCACATATTTGGGGTGGAAATTTTTGAGTGGTAAGTTTTTTTTTTTTTTTTTGCTAGTCATATAACTTCTATCAATGATACGCTTATTAAGACTAGAGTTTCTCTTCTAAATGTTGCAAAAATTTTAAATTTGGTGCTAAAATTACCCTAACAAGTATTTCTTTCAGTTTTATTACACATCTACTATTAAACAAAATAAAAATCAAGTGAATTTGTAATTTCTAAGGTATCTCAATTTTACCCCTCTTACACTTAAGTCGAACATTGTCCTCAATGTTCATTTAAAGAATGTAGAAGTAAAAACAAATGAGAAAAAAAGAAACTAGTACTCCCCTGATTTGCTCGGTATGAAAAATGTGGTAACATGATTAAATCTTCCTCCAAGAAAATGTACATATAAAGCTTCATTCCGGAATTAAGATCATCTTCTTATCCAATATAACCTGTAAATAACGAAGAAAACAAAGCACGAAACCTCGCGTAAAATTGGCGGTATACTATATATAAAACTAAATCTTATAAAGCAAGTAACGTATAATGCTTGCAAAATAAATGTTTGCAGATTCCTGGAGTTCAAAAAATTGAGATTTTACGAAACTTTACAATCCCGGCAGCCAAACAAAACCTGGAAATTTTTTTTAGGAAACAGAGCCTGACGCCATCAGGTTGTAACTCCTGACGCCATCAGGATGTACCTGACAGAATTTCTATCTTTTGTTTCCGAAAAATTTCTAGAAAAACCTGTGTTTTTAGACCTAGAATTCCTGCAAAACATCCATTGTGACTCGATACAAGCATTTGACTCAAACAAAAATGTAGTACTAATATGTATATTCATATCTCATTATTATCGTTCATTTTCACTTCGTTCTTTAAAACAAATATGAGATTTCCTTACACTTATCTTTTATAAAACACCTTTATATGTGACCAAGTCGAAGTTAAAAACAAAATAAAGCATTTTTACAAGTTACTATGAGACATGAATAATAAATAATGGGAATGTAAAATACATACGGAAACAAATAAAAGCAAATAAACAAGCAGACAAACAAAATAAAAAGCTTTGGTTGCCTCCGAAGAAGCGCTTTTCTTTATTTACGAGTCTTGTAGCTAGGCTCAAAGTCACACCCTATCCTATGTGAGTGAGTTCCTCATCGAGGACATCTTTAGAATCGAATTTAGGTTTTAGCTTCCTATCGGTACGTTTTGTTTGGTATGACTTTTCAAACTTCTCTCCATATGGATCATATAATGTCATCTTTATGTGACATGATCCATCTCCTTCCTTAGGTGGCTTATTCCAATTCCACTTACATTTATCACCCTCTCTTTTCTACCTATTCATTCCTAGGTTAATGGGTAAGACTCCTAGGAATTCAATCATCTTTCTAAAAACTAAAGGATCTTCAAATGGGTCCAACTCTGTGTCCCTAGCCAAGAGTTGTTCTACCAAATGTGTTTGGTTAACAAATTCCTCTTCTAGGTAGAATAGGCGTTAAGGCCCTATGAAATCCCTATTAATCCAAGGTCCATACCTAGAAGGTCTCCTATTTACATCTACCCAATGAGGTGTTGGTTCCTCATTAGTATCGTAGGCATGTTTCTTAACATCATATACTGACCAAGTTTCATCTTCTCCTACCGCTATTTTAGACTCCTTACAATAAATCATCGCACTTACGGTAGCTAAAAATCCTCTTCCTATAAGCAAAGGGCATGTAGAGTCACTAACCATATCATGGAAATTGGCTAAAATAGTTAGTCTTCCTATGTGCACTAAAACATCCTTCACTACCCCAACCGGATATGCGACACTTCCATCCGCAAGACCTATGATTACTTCCGTCTCATCTAGTTTACCTGGCTTAAGAGTGGTGTAAAGGGACAACGGAAGTAGATTTAGGCTTGATCCAAGATCGGCTAATGTGTCAAAAGCCTCGGAGTTTCCGATCTTGCAAGGTAGAACAAATATGCCCGGATCATCTAATTTCTTAGGTAAGTTATTTTAAACGAAGGCGGTCCCTTTTTCACCTAATTTAAGCTTATTCTCGTACTTTTACAAAAGGGCATTGTAGTAAGGAGCATGAGTTAAAACATCAATAACCGGACGTTCAAGGTGGAGCTCCTTGAATTCATCGTCAAGGTTTTGAATAGGAGGTGTTTCAATTATTTTGTTAACTGACTTTTTATTGGTGGTTTCATCATGATGGTCTTTTTTCAGAACTTGAGTTTGCTTGAAACACGTGCTCATAGCATTGACCGAGTAATATTGTAGGCAAGAACTAAGAGACAAAACTGATGAAATAGAGTTAACGTTTAGTTTCGGGTTCTTGACTGTGTCGCTTGGAAGGGCTCCCAAGTCTCGATCATTTAGAATTCAACAAGGTGTCAATCTTATTTGTCATCTCGCTTTGCTTTTGTTTGAAATCGGCTTCAAACTTTGTCAAACGTGCTTCTTGAGATGCCATAAAATTGGACATCAATCCTTCAAAATTATTGGTACTACCATAGTTATTGGAAGGATTGTTGTTAAAAGTACGATTCGAGGTTGAACCGTTTGGTTGAAAACGATTAGGTGGATTGGAATAATTGTTTTGAGGAGTGTTTTGATTTTGTTTCCACCTAAGGTTTGGGTGTTTCTTCCAGGAAGGGTTGTAGGAATCAACATAAGTGTTTGGCTCGGGCTTGAAAGTGTTCCACTTATCTCTCGCTTCGTCGGTATGCGAAGATGCGTAGTCTGCAAAAGCTTGTTCGGGGAGTTTCATGCAATCACGAGTGTCCTAGGGACCACTACAATATTCACACGAAGAAGTGATTTTGTTCACTTGGCTTGAAGGTTTAGGAGCTTCGTAGGATTTCATAAGAAACTTGACTTGGTCCTCAAGTTCCATGATCCTACGGTCGGGAATGCTTGAATTATTCGAAGGCAAAGATATTGCCTTGACCATTTTGTTCAAGTCACGGGGGTCATTTCAACATTTGTTGTCATAAAGAGCAAGATCTTCTATGATTCCCCATGATTCTTCCGCATTCTTGTCACGTAGCTTACCACCGGCCGCTTGATCAATGGTTTGCCTTGTGGATTGATTGACATGATCATAGAAGATTTGGACTTGAAGCCAAAGATCAATGCCATGGTGAGGGACATTTTGGAGTAAGACCTTGAAACGAGTCCAAGCTTCGTAAATGGTTTCACCTTGACGTTGTTGGAACACCAGGATGTCATTCCTCAACTTGGTGGTTCTTCCCGGTGGGAAAAATTGAGGAAGAAAACGAGAGGTGAGATCATCCCAAGAGGTGATGGATCCCGCGGGTAAACGCTCAAGCCATTGACTAGCTTGGTCACGTAGAGAGAATTGAAAGAGACGCAATCGGGTCGTCTCTCGAGTGGCAACATCAAGGTCTATGGAATCTAAAATTTTAAGGAAATCCTTAAGATGTTAGTTTGGATCTACGGAACGAAGTCCATGGAATGCACATCCGCTTTGCACTAACCGGATGGTGTCGGATCACAAGGGAGACACATTGGCTCCTTGGGTGAGCTCAATGGTGTTTCGATAGCCTTGGTGGCTAGGTCGGGAGTATTCTCCTAACGTGCAGGCTCTAGGTGGTTCGGGTTGGTTTGGTTGTGGTGGGTTTTGTTGTGGTGGGTTGGCTGGATCAAAGACATTACCACCTTCCATGATGGCGGATGGTAATGGTCACGAACAAAGAAACGAAGAAAAAGATAGACTAAAGAAAACCTAATAAAAATAAAATAAAATTCCCAGTAGAAAGGAATATAATGAGTAGACCTAATAAAAATAAAATTCAACCTAAACAATAACTATTCCCCGGCAGCAGCGCCAAAAACTTGATGCGTGGTTTTGCAACCTTGCAAAAGGTTTTACTTCTCAAGGGATCTTGAGAAGCTTGCAATCCCCACCAGGCAGTGTACCTGAACGATGTAGTATAGTGAGTGGCAAGTACCGGAGGATTGATCGTTCTATAAGGGAATAGTGTCGTTAGGATCAAAAGCTACTTAAACTAGGTCTAGAGGTGAGGGATGATTCTTTTTGTATTTTTATATTTTTATGAAAGCAAGTAAAAATCTCAGTTTTTGGAAGAGTGGGCGGAATTAGTTTGCTAGTCAACTAACCCAAAATTACTACAAATGTAAAATAAAATAAAATAACAGAAAATTAAATTGGTGAACTTCTTATAATGGGAAAAACATATTTAATTAGATTTCACTACTCCCTAGTTATCTCTTACTAATTGATTGATTTGTTAGAGTTGGTTGGATGAAGGGTTGTATCCTTAATACCAGCCATGGGGCTGTGTACGTCCTTCCCCACTCTATAAGCTTCGATTTCTTCCTATCCAAGCATCGTATACAGTTACTTATTCATTAAATACAACCAATAATATCATAGTACACATCTGATTACGTTTCTTAAGACGTTCAAGCCTGTTACCATGTAGGAGTATGGCCAGTTTTTTAAAGCCTGACGCGAAAATTAATCAACCAAATCAACTAATAACAAATCAACAACCAATAATCAACAACTAGGTTTCATTAAATCTAAGTAAACACAAAGAGAATTAAGCCAACATGTTAAAAGAAGGATAAGATAAACAATCAATCAAACAACACATAGACATATTGAATGATTAAAAAGAAGACTTATCTTCAATTGAACATGAAGGAAAAGAGGGCTTAGAAACCCTAAGTTTATAGTAAAATTCGTCTAGGGTTTTATTTCCCAAAATTTACACACCTAATAAATGAAAAATCAAAAAGTATATATAGATATACAAGTTTGACGGCGTCAGATTGCCGTGTTTAAGGTTCTCGGATCACCTAGATTCACTTCTGACGTCGTCCCTTTATAAGGGTTCTGGGTTGTCTCGTGTAGAGCTAAAGAGGGGCGGCCTTGATTCTAGAACACCTGACGCCGTCAGGTGTTAACCTGACTTTGGTTTCTGGGGCGTCACTTGTAAAATCCACCACCATTACAGTATAAGGTGACGGCGTTAGCATGTAAAGCATGATGCCGTCAGGTGTGATTTCATGACTTTTCTTGTTTTCATTATACTTAAGCATAAAAACCTCCAAAAAGCTCCATTTTCCAGAATTCATGTCCCAAGTACCTAAAATGACAAAAGAAACGATTTAAGATAGTATTTGATCCTAAAAACACGATTTAGGGCTTAAATGACCCCCTAAAAGTGTAACAAATATCTCCGTATCATGTATATTTAACAAAGTGCAATCATAGAAAAGTCTAATTATTTTAATTAAACATATGCATCTCGAATTACTTAAAAGTAATGTCGGGATACAATCATAGTCTATTCAATACTAAACTCATCATATGCAATTTGTATTCACAAGTTTAAAATCCTCCTTTCAGAAAAAGTTTGATATTTCTCATTTTAAAATATAATTTTTGAACTTTAGAAATACACGTTTGTGTTAAAAATGTGCTCAATTTTGAAACTTTTATATTTTTGAAAAATAAATTTTGACAAAAATTTAAGTTTCTGAACAAGTGATGACCTTTTAGAAAATGTTTTGATCAAATAGTTACTTTGTCAAAATTAAGAAAAATAATTATAAGAGTTTTATAAAGTATAATACTCTAAAAAAAGTCTTATAAATATTTTTGAAACTTTTGGGAAAGTAACATTTAGAAATGATGGGTTACAAAATTTTGCAAGATTGCTCTCGCAATAAGACAATTTCATTTCCCGTTTTCTTTCATAATCATGATCTAAACATTATTTCTTAGTCATTTAACCACAACAATTTCATCAAAACTCCTTATATCAGAAACCAATATTAATCATAGTGTATTCCCTAAAATGCAACCCTAACACGTTATTTTCTATCAATGTGATGCATAACAGAGTATAAAATACATAACAAAGATATAAAACAACAAGTTAAAGATGTTTGAAAACTCATTTTTGCAGTGAAAACACTAGATTCAAGAAATCATTGCTTTTTTATGAGTTTTGCGATAGGAGTGTTTTGTGAGTGAGATAGGATTGTGATAGTAAAAGGTTTGTGTGTTTTTCTCGCAAAAGAGCTGGGTGAGTTAATAACTTTTTGAAATTTAGAACATTTTAATTCTGATCCAGTTCTGCGAGAGTTTTTGACTAGGGGAGGGTTCAAAGATATTTTTAACTATTTAATCAATACTCCCCCTTGTCTTAAGCTCATATTCACACAAAGACCTTTTTGTTAACATTATACATTTAACAGAGTTTTTGAAAATATTTTAGTTCAAGTAAATGAACGTTTGTATTATATCAAAAATGTTTAAATGAAATCAATCATAAAAATCCTTTTTGTTAACTTTTATTTTTCAACAAATTTCGAAAACATTTTAGTTCAATGAACTTTTGTGTTATATCAAAAATGTTTAAATAAAATTTATCATAAAGTCCTTTTTGTTAACCTTTTATTTTTTAACAAGTTTTGAAAACATTTTAGTTCAAGTGTATGAACTTTTGTGTTATATAAAAAATGTTTAGATAAAATTTATGATAAAATCCTTTTTGTTAACTTTTTATTTTAACAACTTTTGAAAATATTTTAGTTCATGTAATTGAACTTTTGTGTCATGTCAAAAATGTTCAAATAAGATCTATCACTCCTCCTCGAAGTGATATATTTTCCCAACTGTTATAACAACAATTTTCTCATCATTTTTTCATTGCAACAACATTTTTGTTTAAAGTTTTCCAACAACTTTTAACAACTTATTATTTGATTTCAAAAACAAACTTCTCATTATTCTCCCCTTAAAAAATAGCGTAAAATTTTAAGCTGTTTTTGATCTATTATTGAGCAGGGTAGCATTGTTTTTGAAATTTTATTCTTACTCGAGCTAAAAAAGATTAAATAAATAATCAAAAAAACATGCTCGAGATTTGGGTATTATGAGCAAAAAATTTTATAAAATGGTTTTTGTAAGAAAATCTTTTTGTAAAATCTTGTATAAATTTTGCTCGCAATAAATAAGAAGATTTCTCTTCTTTTATGAAGGATTGACGCACTGAAGTTTCTTTGAAAAAACGGGTGTTGATCTGTGATATAATCAACAACCATTATGAGTAATGAAATTACCTGATTGTTTTACTAGATTTACTTGTACTTATATTGACTGCTACTTTGTTGACTTCTAATGATATACTTTTTTTAAACCAAATGGTAATTCATTTTTGGGAAACATCTATCTATCATAATAAAAAACAAACTGCTATGTTACATATATGGAAACCATGGTATCATAAAGTATTACTTATTAATTATCAAAAAATATTAAAAACAATATAATAGATTCTAAAATGAATTGGACAGCCACAATAATTTTTTACGACTAATACAAATTTAAACTCTATCGGACAACACAACTATACTACAGATGTTACAATCTCAGCAGAGTACCAATGAGTGTTTTCTTATTCTGAACACAATGAACCATCTCCTTGGGATTCACAGCCATGTATACCAATAATGCGCCAAAGACCATAGTTTCATTCCACTTGCATTATTGAACATCTTTAAACTTGAAGTGTAAGTGCCAGTTGAAAAAGGAATCAAAGAAACAATGACACCATCTAATTTATGAATGATTGGTATATAAACTGCCAAACATTGAAATTCCATAAAGTCAAAGAGTCTAAACAACTAAATGGGACTCCCCATTCACAAACACAAACCAAAATGTCTTAAAGCATAATGTAAATTCTCCAACCAATTGTTTAAAAAGTGATTGGGACTCCCCAATCACAAACAATGAACCAAAATTATCGAAAATGCATAGTGCAAATGCAAATTGTTTGAAAAAAATGTCCATAAATGAAAAATGTGTTGCTACTGTCCACCACCAATAGGGAGAGCCTGCACCATCTTCAAGGATTTTTCTCAACTTTTATATCAAGAATCTTCCTTTTGGTCTTTGAACACTCATTGCTTGGCTCCGCATCAGAAGGTCGTTTATCACTGCTGCTTTTTACAGGAGGACTTGTGGCGGTACTTTTCAACACATTGGTTGGTGTAACATTCTCATCGGTTTGGGATTCAAGATCCTACAAGTAATGGGTCAAATGCATTTAGCTATTTTATAAAAACTTATTATCTTATTGAAGATGAAAAGGATTCAGGACTTACCAAGGAAGATCTCCCAACTACCTTTGAACTTGTAGACTCATTTATGCGTGGGAATTGCACCAGGCTTTACCTCTCGAGGGATCTCGAGAAGCTTACAACCCCCACCAGGCAGTGTACTTGATCGTTATAGTATAGTATAGTGACAAGTACCGGGGGATTGATCGTTCAACTCAGGAATAGTGACGCTAGGATTAAAAAGCCTAAAAACTAGGTCTAGAGGTGAGGGATGATTCTTTTTGTATTTTTATATTTTTAGAAAAGCAAGTAAAATCTCGGTTTTTAGAGGAGTGGGCGGAATTAGTTGCTAGTCAACTAACCCAATTACTAAGATGCAATCAAAATAAAATAATAAAAATGAAAATAAACTAAATTAACTAGTGGTGTGAGCAATATGTGGGAAAATGGTGTTTACTTAGATTTCACTACTCCCTAGATATCTTTTACAGGTTAATTACTTGTTACAGTTGCGTGGATGACGGATTGTATTCCTTAATACCATTCATGGGGTGGCGTACTTACTTCCCCAATCCTATAAGCTCCTACTTCACTCATATGTTGAGCCAGCTAAGAAGCTCCTAACATGGGATCACTAGAATTCGCTCATGCATTAAATACAACCATAAAAACCTAGTACACATCGGTTCATATTTCTTAAGACGTTCAAGCAAGTTACAAAATGGAGATCTGCCAGTTTTCTTAAGCCTAACATTGAAATCATTCATCCATTACAACTATAAACAAGAAATCAACCTATAATCAACATCTAGGTTTCATTACATCCAAGCAAACACACAAAAGATCTAGCCTAGCATGTTATAATCAAGACAAGCATAAGATATATTCAAACAACACATAGATATATTGAATGAATTGAAAGAGGACTTATCTTAATTGAACATAAAAGGTTTCAAGGGGTGAAAACCCTTGAAAATACTATTACAAACGACCTAGGGTTTATTAGGTTCGACCCTAGTATTCTCCACACAAGTTCCCCTTTTATGAATGAAAAATAGAAAAGTATATATAGATTTTTTGAGGTGACGGCGTCAAGAGTAAATTTCTGATGCCGTCATCTCGCCGCCACTAAAGTTCTCGGACTGCCTAGATCTGGAGCTGACGCCGTCACGTGTAATCCTTCTTTAGGCCGTCACCAAAATAACTCTTGACGCCCTACTTCTGACGTCATGGATTTTGCTCTTGACGCCGTCAGGTACTGTTCCCAGCATGGAAAATTAAGTCTTTGCCGTTTTCTTCACTTTTATGCTCCAAAAACATCCAAAATGCTTCCTTTTCCAGAATTCACTCCCAAATTACCTAAAATCACAAAAGGAACAATTTAAGGCAATATTTGATCAAATAAATTCAATTCCGGGCTTAAATGACCCCATAAAAATGGTTCATTTTTTGCCTCATCATATACCCTTACACTTGAGATTTACTTGTCCTCAAGCAAATGCGCTTTTATTCTAGTCAAAATACAAGTTAGGGGTCATTTAACACTAATATAAAAGTAATTACAAAAAATAATCGTTCCACTAAAGACCAAAGACAAGCATGGAGGTCATACACTAGCACCTCACAAATAGTGTTTAGATACTCACATCTCTCGGGTGTAATAAAGTATATATCACAATATGGAAATGGAAAACATCTCTCACTACCTGTCATAGCAAAATAGATTACCATAGGCTTGGGAAAGGATCAAACCTCAACCACATGGCGTAAGCACCTAGGATAAACTATCGAAGAGGTCTTTTAAAGGGTTATAACGTTAGGTGTAGGGATATGAAATACACGGTTTTGTTGGATATAGGTAGTCTTTACTGGTGGCGAGTTAATAATCTTGGTTAATTACATGTACATTGTGGCGTTGCTAAGCCAAGACTAGACTCGACTTAAAATAATAAATGAAAATAACAAAAACATAAAATAAACATAGAAAGAAACGGGATGGTAGTCCGTATTTTTTTGTTCTTTTCTTTTTCTATTTATTATTTTTTATTTTTATTTTTTTTTTGCATACACTCTTACCCTACCATCCAAAATAATACATCATAGGGAATGAACATTCCCCTTACACTTGAATTTTTACATACTTTACAATAAACTAACCTAATGACTCGGATTAAGAAAATCAAAACACTTTGAGTACTTTTAAGATTAACGTACATATGGGGGTAATAATATGGTGTTATTCCCCATTACTCCATAAAATAAGTACTTTACCCATGAGTCCCAATCGTCCCAAAACAATATGTACAAGGATATGACTCGACTTAGCAACCATGTAATCAATTAGATAATTAACTAAGGGTTTAACAAATAACAATAATGCACTAAAGATGAGTGCATACACGGAAGGCTAAGGCGATTTGGGTGTACATTTAAGTGGGGTGTAACAAATTCTTCCTTTAAGTAAGATGCTTAAAGTTAGAAACGAAAAGATAGGCTCGGAGGGGTGTACTAGGGGTTTCGTGTACTAAAAATGAGTACAACGCTAAGGTGTGGGAAAAATTAATTGACTTAACTAGCTAAGTAATATGACTTAAATGGTCAAGTAATTATGATACGGGTTTAACACAAGGGTGATCCTAATGCCTCTTATCATGTAGTAAATCCTACTACACGATTGTAGTCTCACTAGCGGTCTCGGGATGCATCACTAACGCAAGTTCTAGAATCTAAATGCTACGGGTACTCTCATAAGCCCTAATAGTAAATGCTTTTCCTATCAAATCTAAAGGCGAACCTCACATATTTGGGTGGAAATTTTTTCTGAATGGTACGGTTTTGTGCTAGTAATACGATCTCCTATCCATGAGACGCTTGCTATGGCTAAAGTTCCACTCCTAAATGTTGTAAAAAAATTTAAATTTAACGCTAAAATTACACTAACAAGTATTTCTCATAGTTTTATTACACATCTACCATCAAACAAACAAACTCAAGCGAAAGTGTTTCCTATGAGGTATCATCATTTTACCCTCCCCTTACACTTAGGATGAACATTGTCCCCAATGTTCAAGTAAAGAATATAAAAGTGAAATAAGTAAAACGAGTGAAATCAAATACTCCCCTGATTCGCTCGGTATGGATAATAAGGTAGCAAGGTTAGATCTTCCTCCAAGAAAATGAACAATCAAAGCTTCCCTTCCAGAATATAAATCATCTTCTTGTCAAACATAACCTGTTAAACCTGAGAAAACAAACAAGGCAACCTCGCGTAAAATTGGCGGCAATCTATATATGCTAACAAATCATAGAAAGCAAAGTAAGATATAATGCTTGTGGAATGATGTTTGCAGATTTCCTGGAGATTATAAAACTAAAGATTCAACAAAAACTTTAAGACTCCGTTAGAAAAACAAAACTGGTAAAATTTCTAGAATTTTACACGTGACGCCGTCAGGAGTTTCTTCCTGACGCCGTCAGAAGTGTCCTGCAGAAATTCTTATATTAAGTTTCCGGAAAATTTCTGGAAAAATTTCGTCCTACTTCCAGGAAAATCCTGCAAAACATCATTATGACTCGATACAAGCATTTGACTCTAACAAATACGAATATACATGTTCATTTAATATTGTGGAGAATCATGATCAAGTTTGTTTCTTAAAAACATATTTGGGGTTTCCCCTTACACTTATCTTTTGCGAAATACCTTTGGATGAAGTTAAGACTAAGCCAAATAACAAAATAAAGTATTTTCACCATTTTAGTTTGAAACATGATCTACCAACAATAAAAATAAAGCATGCATACGGAAGCAAATAACAATCAAACAAAAATAAAAATCACAAAAAACATGGGTTGCCTCCCAAGAAGCGCTTTTCTTTATTTACGAGTCTTGTAGCTAGACTCAAGGTCATGGGTTACTACGTGACCTCATCATCAAATGTTACATCCTCCTCACTAATCATTTCATTACTGTTTTCTTGATAATGTTTTACACGTTGTATGTTGACAGTAAATTCTCTACCTTCATCGTCTAGTAACACAACAGCTCCAGTTTTAGAGGAACTTTTCACCGTAAATGGCCCATACCATCTAGACTTGAGTTTTCCTAGAAATAACCTTAACCGAGAGTTATACAATAGGACTTTGTCCCCTTTTGACAATTCCTTGGGTTTCTTAATTCGTTGGTCACGCCATCTTTTCGCCCTCTCTTTATATGTGATGGAGGACTCATACGCTTCTAACCTAAGCTCATCAAGCTCGTGTAATTGCAAGAACCTATTGGTTCCAGAAATTGTATAATCTAAATTACATGCCTTAAGCGCCCAATAAGCCTTATGTTCTAATTCTACCGGAAGGTGACATGCCTTACCATACACCATGCGGAACGGGGTCGTTCCAATAGGTGTTTTGTAGGCAGTACGGAATGCCCATAAGGCCTCATCAAGTTTAAATGGCCAGTCTTTTCTATTTTGACTAACCATTTTTTCTAGTATTCTTTTAATAGCCCTGTTTGTGTTTTCGACATGGCCATTGGTTTGTGGATGATAGGCGGTGGAAAATCGATGGGACACCCCGTATCTCCTCATGACCTTTTCCATTTGTGCATTGCAAAAGTGGGTTCCCCTATCACTGATAAGAGCTTTAGGAATCCCAAATCTAGCGAAAAGCTTTTTCAGGAAATGAATAACCACCCGGGCATCGTTGGTCCTAAGGGCTTGTGCCTCTACCCATTTTGAAACATAATCGATGGCAACTAAAATGTATTCATTTCCTCCTGAAGATGGAAAGGGTCCCATGAAGTCAATTCCCAGACATCGAAAACCTCACATACTTGTATAAAGTTCTGAGGTGCTTCATCCCTACTTGATATGTTCCCGGCCCGTTGACATGCATCGCATTCTTGTACCATTTCTTTGACATCACGGAAAATTGTGGGCCAATAGAACCCTGCGTCGAAAATTTTTCGGGCGGTGGTGCTTATCCCATGATGGCCTCCAGAGGGGCCAGAGTGACATTCTCTCATGATTTTTACTGCCTCACTTTCCGAGACACAACATCTGATTATTTGATCAGGACACCTCCGGAATAAAAACGGTTCATCCTAGAAGTAGTATTTTAGTTGGGAAAAGAACCTTTTTCTTTCGTATCTAGTCATGTGTTCTGGAATGAGTTTGCTTGCGAGATAGTTGGCAAAATCAGCGTACCAGGGTTCAAAATCTGTCATTGACATGAGTTGTTCGTCAGGAAATGAATCCCGAATCTCACTTCTATCGTGCTCATCAAGGGGATTTTCAAGAGGAGATAGGTGATCAGCAGCCAAATTTCTGCCCATCTTTTATCACGAATTTCAACGTCAAATTCTTGTAACAACAAGATCCACCGAATGAGTCGTGGCTTAGCATCTTGCTTAGCAAAAAGATATCGGAGAGCCGAGTGATCGGTGAAAACGATTGTCTTTGAAAGGACAAGATATTGACGGAATTTGTCGAATGCGAACACCACAGCTAATAATTCTTTTTCGGTGGTAGAGTAATTATCTTGAGCAGGATTCATGGTTTTGCTAGCGTAGTAAATAGGCTGGAATAGCTTGTCACGCCGCTGGCCTAATATAGCCCCGGTAGCAAAATCGCTAGCGTCGCACACGATTTCAAACGGTAACTCCCAGTTGGGTGTAACCATGATTGGAGCTTGCGTGAGCTCCTTTTTTAGGAGATCGAATGCATCCTTGCATTCTTGAGAGAAATCGAAAGGAGCATCCTTCATTAGCAATTGAGTCATTGGTCGAGCTATTTTGGAGAAATCTTTGATGAATCTCCGATAAAACCCGGCGTGGCCCAAGAAGCTGCGTATTGCTTTAACAGTCGTGGGATAAGGTAACTTAGATATAGCTTCCACTTTAGCTTGGTCCACCTCAATCCCATTCCCTGAGATCTTATGTCCTAACATAATCCCTTCTTTTACCATGAAATGACATTTTTCCCAGTTTAATACCAAGTTGGTTTCCTCACAGCGTTTGAGCATTTTTTCTAGATTAGTAAGACAGCAGTCGAAAGAGTTCCCGAAGACTGAAAAGTCATCCATGAAAACTTCCATGTTGTCTTCCATAAGTTCGTGAAAGATTGCGGTCATGCACCGCTGAAAAGTGGCAGGGGCGTTACACAGCCCAAAAGGCATTCTTTTGTAGGCGAATGTTCCATAAGGGCAAGTAAACGTGGTTTTTTCTTGGTCCTCAGGTGCTATGGGGATTTGGAAATATCCTGAGAATCCATCCAAGAAACAGTAGTACTCGTGCCCAGACAATCTCTCCAACATTTGGTCAATGAAGGGTAAGGGAAAGTGATCTTTCCTTGTGGCATCATTGAGCTTTCTATAATCGATACATACCCGTCAGCCAGTAACCGTTCTCTGGGGTACCATCTCACCCTTGTTGTTCTTCACCACAGTCATTCCTCCCTTCTTTGGTACGACTTGTACAGGACTAACCCACGGGCTGTCCGAGATTGGGTAAATTAATCCTGCATCCAGAAGTTTGATGACTTCTTTCTTCACAACTTCCTTAATGTTGGGATTCACCCGCCTCTGGGGTTGCACGGTAGGTTTATAATCTTCTTCCATGAGAATCTTATGCGTGCAAAAAGTCGAGTCAATCCCCTTAATGTCGGCTACACTCCACGCAAGCACTCCCTTATATTTCTTTAGGACCTCTAAGAGCTTACCTTTTTGTTCATGTTCGAGGGAAGAGTTTATGATTACCGGCAGTTGGTCCTCTCCCTGAAGGAAGGGATACTCTAAATGGTTAGGGAGTTCCTTAAGATCTAGCGTAGGGGGTTCGATAACAGAAGGCTTAAGCTTATTTTCGGGTTTTCAGAGTTCGAGATGTTCAATGGCCTTCGGTCTAGGGTAGAAGGAGACTGCTCCAACATCCTCCATCTTTTCTACCTCCAACAAGGGGAGAAAACTCTCATCTCGTAACCAGCCTTCCTCAATCTGTTCATCAACACAGTCATCAATGACATCCGTGAGTTCATCGACCTCTCCAATGAAATAGAGCCAGTTAGCTGCTTCGAGAGAGAGGTCCATGGTGTCTTTAATGTCGAAGGTTAAGCTATCGGTTCCTACTCGTAAGGTTAACTTTCCGTCATGAACATCGATGACTGCACGAGTGGTAGCAAGAAATGGTCTCCCTAAGATGATGGGCACCAAGTCATCCTCCTCCATCTCCAAGATTACGAAGTCAACCGGGAATTTAAATTTTCCAACCTTGACTAGCACATTCTCGCATATCCCCACGGGGTGTTTGACTGATCTGTTGGCTAGTTGGATGTTCATACGGGTAGACTTTAATCCGGAGTATCCTAGTTTAAGGAACATGAAGTAAGGCATGAGGTTGATACTCACCCCTAAATCGGCAAGAGCATTCTTTATCAATAGAGATCCTATGAAACAGGGCAAGGTGAAGCTGCCTGGATCGTCTACCTTTTTTGGTAACCCTCGATGGGTCACTACCGAACATTCTTCCCCCAGAGTCACAAGACCCTTGAGTTTCTTTCGGTTAGCGAGTAATTTTTTAAAGTATGTGCTATACTTTGGCATGTGATAGCAAGCATCAAGGAGGGGTATGGTGATCACTGAGTCTTTTAGATATGACAAGAATCTTTTATTATCGTTCTCAGTTTTCTGGTTTTTTAGTCGGGATGGGAATGGGACTCTCATAGGTTGGTTAGGCGGGGTTGATGGGGATGGGATCGCCACGGGAGGTTGTTCGGGAGCCTCGCTGCTCACATCACCCTCCTCTTCGCGAGGCTTGGTTGGATCGGGGGTGATAGGGTGCGAGCTCGGGTAAGGGGGTCCTTGGTTGTTGTTCCAGCTCGAGTGGTTATCGCGAGCATGGGGTCTTTTTGGCTTACTGACGGCATGTCTAGGTTATCGAGGGTGAAGTTAAGCTTGTTGAACCATTCTCCGATGTCATTCTGTTGCTCATCGACAAGTTCATCAAGACCTTTTAATTGTAAGCCTTTTTCTTGAGTGAAGTGACCAAGGTCATCTTCAAAAGTGATCCTAATTTCAAATTCAGGGCCTTCTTCTCCTTCTTTTCTCTTCACCAGATTTCCCCAGAGGGTGTAATCGTCGTTTTGGTAAAAAGGCAAAAGGGAGGGATCAACATAGATGTCACCTCCTGACAGGCACGCATGTTCAGTCGTTGGTTCTCCTCCGCACTCCTCTACCTCGTGCGGGCCCCCACAGTAGTCGCAGATTAAGTAAGGATTTGAAAGTTGTTTTGGTAATTGCAACCAAGCTAGGTATTCCATTCTTTTGTGAATTTTTCTTAGCCGATCTGAAGATGTTGAGGTGTTTTCGGTCATGCTAGCAGTCGACTTAGGTTCATCCCAAGTGTCATCCTGGTCTTGAGCATATTCCTCAATCCTATTCCATCCTTCCTCGGCACTAAGATTAGCTAATCTCCCTTTTCTAGAATTGTTGATCCCGTTCCGGTCATTTAAGGAGACATTGTCGTAGAAGATTTGGACCAAAAGCCAGAGTTCGATGCCTTGATGGGGAACTTGTCTTATTAAATCCTTGAATCTAATCCACGATTTATGGAAGGGTTCATCCTTCTCTTTTCGGAAGCGGAGGATCCTATCTCTAAATGCTAAAGTTTTCCCAACTGGAAAGAACTTCTCATAAAATTTGGATATGAGTTGCTCCCGCGTGAAAATAGATTCGGACGGAAGCTTATCATACCACTCTTTGGCTTTTTTATAGAGGGTGAAAGGGAAGAATCGTAATCGGGACGTGTTTCTAGTAGCCCCATCCGTATGGAGGGTGTCTACTATTTTTAAGAAGTCCTTGATGTGTTGAATCGGGTCATCATCATCCAACCCACAAAACTTGCACACACTTTGGACAAGCCAAACATCGGTCGCATGCAAGACCTCACTGGTGTGTTCGTTTGGGTAGACAATAGCGTTTAAGAAGCCATGAGGATTTGGTGAGGAGTAGTCCTTGAGGCGCTTAGGAGTGGGAGTTGCGGGGGTACTCATCTCGTTGTTGGATTGGGAGCTAGGGGTTGTAAGGTGATTTTATGAATTTTCTTCAGAAAGGGGTGCATCAAAATCGATGGCTATGCTGGATGGTTCAGGTGTTGAGTAAGATCTTCTTAACCTATGCATTTCTCTATCAGGTTCTGCATAGGGCAAAACAAGGTTTCTAGCGGAACTACGACTCCTAGTGATTCTAAGGTTAGAGAATTCGTAGGTTGCCATGATGGCGAATGGTGGAGATTATGAACAAAGGCACGAAGAAATAGATAGACTAAAGAAAACCTAAAAATAAAAATAAAATCTTACTAGAAAGGAATCTAGCAAGTAGACCTAATAAAAAGAAATCCTAACCTAGACAATAACTATTTCCCGGGCTGCGGCTCCAAAAACTTGATGCGTGGAAATTGCACCAGGCTTTACCTCTCGAGGGATCTCGAGAAGCTTACGACCCCCACCAGGCAGTGTACCTGATCGTTGTAGTATAGTATAGTTACAAGTACCGGGGGATTGATCGTTCAACTCAGGAATAGTGTCGCTAGGATTAGAAAGCCTAAAAACTAGGTCTAGAGGTGAGGGATGATTCTTTTTGTATTTTTATATTTTTTAGAAAACCAAGTAAAATCTCGGTTTTTAGAGGAGTGGGCGGAATTAGTTGCTAGTCAACAAACCAAATTACTAAGATGCAATCAAAATAAAATAATAAAAATGAAAATAAACTAAATTAACTAGTGGTGTGAGCAATATATGGGAAAATGGTGTTTACTTAGATTTCACTACTCCCTAGATATCTTTTACAGGTTAATTACTTGTTACAGTTGCGTGGATGACGGATTGTATTCCTTAATACCATTCATGGGGTGGCTTACTTACTTCCCCAATCCTATAAGCTCCTACTTCACTCCTATGTCGAGCCGGCTAAGATATATTCAAACAACATATAGATATATTGAATGAATTGAAAGAGGACTTATCTTAATTGAACATGAAAGGTTTCAAGGGGTGAAAACCCTTGAAAATACTGTTACAAACGACCTAGGGTTTATTAGGTTCGACCCTAGTATTCTCCACACAAGTTCCCCTTTTATGAATGAAAAAAAGAAAAGTATATATAGATTTTATGAGGTGACGGCGTCAAGAGTAAATTTCTGACGTCGTCATCTCGCCGCCAATAAAGTTCTCAGACTGCCTAGATCTGGAGCTGACGCCATCACGTGTAATCCTTCTTCAGGCCGTCACCAAAATAACTCATGACGCCCTACTTCTGATGCCTTCAGGTTTTATCTGGGTCGTCATGGATTTTGCTCTTAACGCCGTCATATTTTCCTTCTTGACGCCGTCAGGTACTGTTCTCAGCATGGAAAATTAAGTTTTTGCCGTTTTCTTCACTTTTATGCTCCACAAATGTCCAAAATGCTTCCTTTTCCAGAATTCACTCCCAAAGTACCTAAAATCACAAAAGGAACTATTTAGGGCAATATTTAATCAAATAAATTCAATTCTGGGCTTAAATGACCCCCTAAAAACGGTTCATTTTTTGCCTCATCACTCATTATCCTATTAACTTAAGATGAAATAAAAGAACGTGTAAATAAGTCATTCAAGATCAAGTTACTAACAATTTATACTGCAATACAGTGATTACCTTAACGGGTGTAGTAGATGCGGTGAGAGCACTCAGAATATCGGCATCATCCGAGAGACGCAAGATAGTGAATACAAGCAACATCTTTTTCAGATTGTATTCATCAATAGAGACTTTAAAGGCAAGCCTTTTACAAACCAAGCCAGTGATTTTAGCTGGTGATACGTGGGATTGCGCCCTTTGCAAAAGGTTTTACCTCTCAAGGGATCTTGAGAAGCTTGCAATCCCCACCAGGCAGTGTACCTGACCGTTGTAGTATAGTATAGTGTCAAGTTGATGCGTAGGGATTGCACCAGGCTTTACCTCTCAAGGGATCTTGAGAAGCTTACAACCCCCACCAGGCAGTATACCTGATCGATGTAGTATAGTATAGTGACAAGTACCGGGGGATTGATCGTTCAGCTAGGAATAGTGTCGCTAGGATTAGAAAACCTAAAGACTAGGTCTAGAGATGAAGGATGATTCTTTTTGTATTTTTATATTTTTATGAAAGCAAATTAAAAATTTCGGGTTTGAAGGAGTTGGGCGGAATTAGTTGCTAGTCAACTAACCCAATACTAAGATGCAATCAAAATAAAATGCTAAAAATGAAAATAAACTAATTTAAACTAAGGTTGTGAGCAATATGTGGGAGAAATGTGTTTATTTAGATTTCACTACTCCCTAGATATCTTTTACACGTTAATTATTTGTTATAGTTGCGTGGATGACGGATTGTATTCCTTAATACCATTCATGGGGTGGCTTAGTTACTTCCCCAATCCTATGAGTGCCTACTTCACTCCTATGTCGAGCCGGCTAAGAAGCTCCTAACATGGGATCATTAGAATTTACTCATGCATTAAATACAACCAATAAAACCTAGTACACATCGGTTCATGTTTCCTAAGACGTTCAAACATGTTACACAATGGAGATCTGCCAGTTTTCTTAAGCCTAACATTGAAATCATTCATCCAATACAACCATAAACAAGTAATCAACACATAATTAACATCTAGGTTTCATTAGATCTAAGCAAACACAAGATAGATCTAGCCTAGCATGTTGAAATCAAGACAAGTAAAAGATATAGACAACCACCACATAGACATATTGATTGAATTAAGAGAAGACTTATCTTAATAGCACATGAAAGGATTCAAGGGGTGAAAACCCTTGAAAATACTGTAAAATACGAACTAGGGTTCACAAAGTTCGGCCCTAGGGTTTCTCCACACAAGTTCCTCTCTATGAATGAAAAATAGAAAACTATATATAGAGTTTAGAAGGTGACGGCGTCAAGAACAAATGTCTGACGCCGTCATCTTGCCGCCAAATAGTTCCTCGGACTGCCTAGATCTGGGTCTGACGCCGTCATGTGTACACCTTATGCAGGCCGTCATGATTTTAAATCTTGATGCCCTTGTTGTGACGCTGTCAGGTTTGCACTGGGTCGTCACCACTTTTACTCCTGACGCCGTCAGGATCTTCCTCTTGACGCCGTCAGGTACTATTCTCAGCATGGAAAATTAAGTCTTTGGCGTTTTCTTCACTTTTATGCTCCAAAAACGTCTGAATTGCTTCATTTTCCAGATTTCACTCCCAAAGTACCTAAAATCACAAAAGGAATGATTTAGAGTAATATTTGATCAAATAAATTCAATTCCGGGCTTAAATGACCCCTTAAAAGTGGTTCATTTTTCGCCTCATCATATACCCTTACACTTGAGATTTGCTTGTCCTCAAGCAAATGCGCTTTTATTCTAATCAAAATACAAGTTAGGGGTCATTTAACACTAATATAAAAGTAATTACAACAAATAATCGTTCCACTAAAGACCAAAGACAAGCACGGAAGTTATACACTAGCACCTCACAAATAGTGTTTAGATACTCACATCTCTCGGGTGTAATAAAGTATATATCACAATATGGAAATGGAAAACATCTTTCACTACATGTCATAGCAAAATAAATTACCATAGGCTTGGGAAAGGATCAAACCTCCACCACATGGCGTAAGTACCTAGGATAAACTATCAAAGAGGTCTTTTAAAGGGTTGTAACGTTAGGTGTAGGGATATGAAATACACGGTTTTGTTGGATATAGGCAGTCTTTACTGGTGGCGAGTTAACAATCTTGGTTAATTACATGTACAATATGGCGATGCTAAGCCAAGACTAGACTCGACTTAAGCTAATAAATGAAAAATAACAAAAACATAAAATAAACATAGAATGAAACGGGATGGTAGTCCGTATGTTTTTTCTATTTATTTTCTAATTTTTCGTTTTTTTTTTTTTTTTTTTTTTTTTTTTTTTTTTTGCATACACTCTTACCCTACCATCCAAAATAATACATCATAGGGAATGAACATTCCCCTTACACTTGAATTTTTACATACTTTACAATAAACTAATCTAATAACTCGAATTAAGAAAATCAAAACACTTGGAGTACTTTTAAGATTAACGTACATATGGGGGTAATAATATATGTTCTTCCCCATTACTCCATAACATAAGTACTTTACCCATGAGTCCCAATCGTCCAAAAACAATATGTACAAGGATATGACTCGACTTAGCAACCATCTAATCAATTAGATAATTAACTAAGGGTTTAACAAATAACAATAATGCACTAAAGATGAGTGCATACACGGAAGGCTAAGGCAATTTGGGTGTACATTTAAGTGAGGTGTAACAAATTCTTCCTTTAAGTAAAATGCTTAAAGTTAGAAACGAAAAGATAGGCTCGGAGGGGTGTACTTGGGGTTTCGTGTACTAAAAATGAGTACAACACTAAGGGTGTGGGAAAAATTAATTGACTTTATTAGCCAAGTAATATGTCTTTAATGGTCAAGTAATTATGATACGGGTTTAACACAAGGGTGATCCTAATGCCTCTTATCATGTAGTAAATCCTACTATACGAATGTAGTCTCACTAGCGGTCTCGGGATGCATCACTAACGCAAGTTCTAGAATCTAAATGCTACCGGTACACTCATAAGCACTAATAGTAAATGCTTTTCCTATCAAATCTAAAGGCGAATCTCACACATTTTGGTGGAAATTTTTTCTGAATGGTACGGTTGTGTGCTAGTCATACAATCTCCTATCCATGAGACGCTTGCTATGGCTAAAGTTTCACTCCTAAATGCTGTAAAAAATTTTAAATTTGGCGCTAAAATTGCACTAACAAGTATTTCTCATAGTTTTATTACACATCTACCATTAAACAAACAAACTCAAGTGAAAGTGTATCTGTAAGGTATCATCATTTTACCCTCCCCTTACACTTAGGATGAACATTGTCCCTAATGTTCAAGTAAAGAATGTAAAAGTGAAATAAGTAAAAAGAATGAAATCAAATACTCCCCTGATTCGCTCGGTATGGATAATAAGGTGGCCAGGTTAAATCTTCCTCCAAGAAAATGAATAATCAAAGCTTCCCTTCCAGAATAATAATCATCTTCTTGTCATACATAACTTGTAAATCCTGAGAAAACAGACAAGGCAACCTCGCATAAAATCGGCGGCAATCTACATATGCTAATAAATCCTAGAAAACAAAATAAGATATAATGCTTGTGGAATGATGTTTGCAGATTTCCTGGAGATTATAAAACTAATAATTCAACAAAAACTTTAAAACTCCGTTAGAAAAACAAAACTGGTAAAATTTCCCGATTTTTACACGTGACGCCGTCAAGAGTAAACTCATGACGCCGTCAGAAGTGACCTGCAGAAATTCTTATATTAAGTTTCCGGAAAATTTCTGGAAAAACTTGGTCCTACTTCCTGGAAAATCCTGCAAAACTTCATTATGACTCGATACAAGCATTTGACTCTAACAAATACGAATATACATGTTCACTTAATATTGTGGAGAATCATGATCGGTTTGTTTCTTAAAAACATATTTGGGGTTTCCCCTTACACTTATCTTTTGCAAAAATACCTTTGGGTGAAGTTAAGACTAGGCCAAACAACTAAGTAAAGTATTTCCACTATTTAGTTTAGAAACATGATCTACCAACAATAAAAATAAAGCATGCATACGGAAGCAAATAACAATCAAACAAAATAAAATCACACAAAATCATGGGTTGCCTCCCAAGAAGCGCTTTTCTTTATTTTACGAGTCTTGTAGCTAGACTCAAGGTCATGGGTTACCGTGTATCGCTTATGCTCACATAACCAAACGTGAGCCATCTAATAGTTGCTTCATCTTTCTTATAATCATCTCCTAACTCTAAACATCCGCGATAGTATCTTTTATTCTTTTCATGAGTGTATTTAAGTCCTTTTCTCTTTTCATTCTCACTTAGCATTTCAATGGGCGGATACCTACTACACTTCTCCATGGAAAAATCCTTGAACCTAGGGTGTGCACGGGGCATTTGGTAGACAAAATCTTCATCCCCATCCGAGAATGTAATTAACCCTTCCATAAGTTTTTCATCAAGGTTGGTCAATCTTTTGAAAGGTTTTCCAAACACAACTTGGGTTAACTTATTATCAATAAATTCTCCTAGATTCTCCATAACCATGAATTCAACGAGATAAACAAAGTTTCCAACAAACACATGCAATGGTATTACCCTAACAATAATATTTTCCCCTTTGTATTCTAACTCATCTACCATGATTTTATTATATTCATTACGCGAGATTATGTTTATTGGGAGAGATGAGTTAAGATAGGCGTTAAAGCTCCTAAATCCGATCTTACAAGGAAATTGCATGTTGAATGAACTATCATTCTCAATCCTTGTTCTAGGGTCGACATACCTAAGAGGGTTTACTTCCTCTTCCATCCTATCCTCATTAATCACATCACCATCATCAAGATCCTCGTCGGAGTTTGAATAGTAAAAAAGACTAGCCCTACGGTCATCATCATGATCAGACTCCTCTAACTCAGAATTATTGTCAAAGTGGTGGTTAGGCGAGAGGTTAGGTGGGTTCTCATTTTCCACTAAAGGGATTGGGGTGGGCATTTGGAAAATCCTACGACGAAAAACACGAATAGCAGGAATCAAACGATCAATGTTATTGTTATCCATCGAGATAGTTTACGAACAAAGGAAACAAAGAAATAAGATAGACTAAAGAAAACCTAAGAATAAAAATAAAATCTTACTAGAAAGGAATCTAGCAAGTAGACCTAATAAAAAGAGATTCTAACCTAGACAATAACTATTCCCCGGGCTGCGGCGCCAAAAACTTGATGCGTAGGGATTGCACCAGGCTTTACCTCTCAAGGGATCTTGAGAAGCTTACAACCCCCACCAGGCAGTGTACCTGATCGGTGTAGTATAATATAGTGACAAGTACCGGGGGATTGATCGTTCAGCTAGGAATAGTGTCGCTAGGATTAGAAAACCAAAAGACTAGGTCTAGAGATGAAGGATGATTCTTTTTGTATTTTTATATTTTTATGAAAGCAAATTAATAATCTCGGGTTTGAAGGAGTTGGGCGGAATTAGTTGCTAGTCAACTAACCCAATACTAAGATGCAATCAAAATAAAATGCTAAAAATGAAAATAAACTAATTTAAACTAAGGTTGTGAGTAATATGTGGGAGAAATGTGTTTACTTAGATTTCACTACTCCCTAGATATCTTTTACACATTAATTACTTGTAATAGTTGCGTGGATGACGAATTGTATTCCTTAATACCATTCATGGGGTGGCGTACTTACTTCCCCAATCCTATGAGTGCCTACTTCACTCCTATGTCGAGCCGGCTAAGAATCTCCTAACATGGGATCATTAGAATTTACTCATGCATTAAATACAACCAATAAAACCTAGTACACATCGGTTCATGTTTCCTAAGACGTTCAAGCATGTTACACAATGGAGATCTGCCAGTTTTCTTAAGCCTAACATTGAAATCATTCATCCAATACAACCATAAACAAGTAATCAACACATAATTAACATCAAGGTTTCATTAGATCTAAGCAAACACAAGATAGATCTAGCCTAGCATGTTGAAATCAAGACAAGTAAAAGATATAGACAACCAACACTGATGAGTGCTCAAACCCTCAACATTTTTGGTTAAATCTGAACTGCAAAACATACAAAAACACTCAGAAATGCATCAAAATACTAAAAATATTTCAAAATTGTGTTTTATATGTTTTAGATGCAAAATGAGCAAAAACAAATGGAAAACGATCAAAGTTTGCAAAATTGGCAGTTTCAGTCCCTCAACATTCATAAATGTCAAAATTAGTCCCTGGTAATTCAAAAAATGGAAAATTATCACCAAAGGTCCTTTTAAAATCATAAGTAGTCATATTTAGTCCTTTGGTGAAAAATCTCAAAAGTTTTGGAAATTTACAAGTTTAGTCCCTGGAGCTTTGGAAATTGGCAATATTGGACCCTGGTGGGATATTTTTGGAAAATCATTCAATTTTGGTCCCTGGAAATCACAAATATCAATTTTAGTCCTTGGGATGTTTGGGGAATTTACATGTTTGGTCCCCGTAATTTGGAATTTTGCATAATTGGTCCCTGGAAATTTTAAAATGGAAAATTAACTTTCATGGCCTTGGACTATTCAAATGTGGCAGAAATGGACCCTTGAATCAAGTTTGGAAAATGGCAAAACAGCCCCCACCATTTTCAGATTTTACATATATGGTCCTTATGGTTTCTTAAACTTAAACTAAATAAACAAACCCAACATCCACCCTTCACCCCAATCCAATTACACCCCTGATCCATACCATTTCCCTGGCCCAACAACATCCAGCCCAAACTCCCATTTTAATACTCCCCCGTTTTTATTTAACCCTGGTCAAACCCAACTTTGAACTCACCCCTAACCTCCATTTCCCCCCTAATAACCAGGGAGCTTTGTCCACCCCACCTCACCTCCATAGCCACCATACCACTCTTCCTTGTCCCCCATAGTACACCCCACCATTAATACTCCCACCTAAAATTACCTAACCATTGCCAATTGCACTCTACCCAGTTTCCCGCCAAAATGGATTCAACGACTTAGATCATATATACTCATCCAATGGCCGAAAATAGAAGTGGGAAAGAGAAGGAGTATGCTCAGGGTCTATAAAAGTGATACAAAAAGAAGAAAGAAGCATTAGTGTAGCAGTAGTGTAGAATATATTTTTAGTTAAGATTAGTAACTTCAATTTCATTGAAACTTTATATTTCAGTCAAAACTTTAGTTTGTAATTCGTTTCCCTTTGAATTAATACAAGTTTTTAGTCCTGAATTCCAAGTTTCAGTTTAAGTTTTATTTTCATTAAAAATAGAGGAAAATACAAAAAAATAAATAATAATAATAATAAAAAAATTCCAAGAAGAAAAAAGAGCAGGGCAAATTTTTGATGATATTGGTTGTAGTGCCTCATGGGAGGCTATAGGTGGTGATTGTGGACCCTGGTTTATCAGTTCTGTGCATTAGATCTTTTGTAAGCAACATATTTCATTTTTTGCATTTATACTGTAGAAGTGCTTAAAGCTGTTTATTCTTGGTTCCTCTGTGCTTATTTAGCTAAATTTAGTAATATTGTTGCCTAATATCTAGTTGTTGTTCATTAAAATCTTGAGTTGCTAAGTTTTTTTTATTCCACTGTTAAAATGGTTTAATGATGATGTATGAGTATAAGTTGTTGTTGTTGGTAACTTTGTGCTTAAATAAGTCTTTTATATCATATTACAACTCTGTGATTCAAACTCATGGTCTAAATCAGTGTTTCCCTTCAAAAATCACAAGTTAGCTTTTGTTAAGGGGTGTTTGGTTTAGTCCACTGTTGAGGTTTCTTGTGGATGTTTGACTTTGATCTTTGTTTCATTGACTTGCATTAGGTTTAGTTAGGCCTTAGGAATTATAAAACTGGCACCCTAAACATTAGAAAGTCAAAATCACCCACCATTACCTCTCACAGTCTACTGTTGAGGTTTTAGGCTTCAACATTCACCATTTTGGTTCAATAGTTGCTAATTTAGCCTAAACTAGTCTTGTGTTAGCATAATACAATCAAATCAGTCACTAGGAATCATCAAAAGTTCAATATAGTCAAAATTTCAAGTTTCATCAAAAAGTCAAAATGCACCTTTCTCAGATGTTACCAATACGACATGATTTGTTTTGAATTTTGTGTTATGAGCTAAGCCTTGAAACTTGTTTCTATTTGTAACCCCCCAACTTGACTACAAATTCCTAACTTTGTTATATTTTTGGGATTTTTCTGTGGGCCCCCACAACCACCCAAAGTCAGCTGCAGGGAAGCCCCTTCCCCTGCTGCAGCAGACCTCAGCCAACACGACCACTTTGGTGGTGGTTTCTGGCCACCTCAGTGGGTCCCACTTGTCCATCCTTGGTTCCTTCAACCCCCCTCCTGGCCCTTTTCAAGTTTTGAGCAATAGTTGGACCTTAGACCCTGTGGACCCCATCAGAATTCAGCCCAAATCTTTGTCCCATTTTCAGTTTTCACATAAGAAATATAAGTGCTTAATTGTGCATATTTGCTTATTATGTGGACCCCAGAGGCTTTTTCCAGCTTAATTATGTCCAATTAACTCATTTTAATCAGAATCCACCTTTGTGGGTCCCACTTAAGCTCATTTGAGCTTATTTTCTTATTTGGTCAACATAAGTCAACTGCCATGACTTATTGTGTCCATAGAGCTTATTTTTGATTTTCAAAAAAGTTGCTTTTACAAAATTTAGTTGTTTTTAGTTGTAAAATAGTTTTCAAAAAGAAAAATCCAGAAAAAATAATTTAATTTCAAGTGATAGTTTCTATTTAATTTGATTTATCTTTTTAATTTTCATTTTTAGATTTTTATTAATTAACCTACATTTATATATTTTTCTTAATTTCCTTTCATATTAAAGTATTTTTAGTATTTTTCTCAGATTTTTATTTTGTCATTAAGTATTAATTAGAATTAATATTAGTTTTATTAATAATAAATTAATAATTAAGTATTAAATAGCAAAATTAGTATTTATAAAGTAAACCCTAGTTTTTATATTTTTCCAAGCTTTTATAAGTTGTAAAATAATTTTAGGAATTTTCTTATAATTTTTACTGTTCATTTTCTATTTTTCTTAATTTAAAATACTTTAAATTCATTAATAATTAGTTTTTAATTAATAGTACTTATTAAAAAAGTAGGAAAAATATATTTTCAGTTTGAAAATTAGTTTTATAATATTTTAGATTTTTTAAAATTTATTTTTCTTATTTTTAGTGTAATTTCATAATTAGTTATAATTTAGGTTAATTTAAATAATTAATAAGTAGTTAGAAAATAGTATTTAATAAATAATAATTATATAAATAATTTAAAATTTTATTTTAATTTTCCAAAAATTATCTTTTATTATTAGGATTGTAAAAATGTAATTTTCATACCCGTAAGTATTTTATTTCTTTAAAACTCGCGTTTTATTTTGTACGTTTACGTTATTTAAAATGTAAACGTAAGCGTTTTTAGGTTTTAAACGTTTCTGGTTCTTCTTAATTTCCAGTCTTGTTCATATAGCTTATTTAAGCTATTTTCTTGTAGATTCCTTAGTTTAATCAATCTCAAAACCATTTCTAGTGGTGGGTTTTATTGTGGTGGGATGATGGGTTCAAGGATGTTCCCATCGTCCATGATGTCGGGTGGTGAAGAGTTACGAACAAAAACACAAAGAAATAAGATAGACTAAAGAAAACGTAAAAATAAAAATAAAATCTTACTAGAAAGGAATCTAGCAAGTAGACCTAATAAAAAGAGATTTTAACCTAGACAATAACTATTCCCCGGGCTGCGGCGCCAAAAACTTGATACGTGGGAATCGCACCAGGCTTTACCTCTCAAGGGATCTTGAGAAGCTTACAACCCCCACCAGGCAGTGTACCTGATCGTTGTAATATAGTATAGTGACAAGTACCGGGGGTTTGATCGTTCAGCTAGGAATAGTGTCGCTAGGATTAGAAAACCTAAATACTAGTTCTAAAGATGAGGGATGATTATTTTTGTATTTTTATATTTTTTTAGAAAGCAAGTAAAAATCTCGGGTTTGAAGAATTTAGGCGGAATTAGTTGCTAGTCAACTAACCCAATACTAAAGATGCGATCAAAATAAAATACTAAAAATGAAAATAAACTAAATTATACTAAGGTTGTGAGCAATAAGTGGAGAAAATGTGTTTACTTAGATTTCACTACTCCCTAGATATCTTTTACATGTTAATTACTTGTTATAGTTGCGTGGATGACGGATTGTATTCCTTAATACCATTCATGGGGTGGCGCACTTAATTCCCCAATCCTATGAGTGCCTACTTCACTCCTATGTCGAGCCGGCTAATAAGCTCCTAACATGGGATCATTAGAATTTACTCATGCATTAAATACAATCAATAAAACCTAGTGCACGTCAGTTCATGTTTCCTAAGACGTTCAAGCATGTTACCAATTGGAGATCTGCCAGTTTTCTTAAGCCTAACATCGAATTCATTCATCCAATACAACGATAAACAAGTAATCAACACATAATTAACATCTAGGTTTCATTAGATCCAAGCAAACACAAGATAGATCTAGCCTAGCATGATGGAATTAAGACAAGAACAAGATATAGACAACCAACACATAGACATATTGATTGAATTAAAAGAATACTTATCTCAATTACACATGAAAGGGATCAAGGGCTACGAACCCTTGAAAAACCTGTAAAATTCGTACCAAGTTCGTACTTAGGGTTTCTCCAAAACTTATCTCTTTTTAATGTGAAAATTAGAAAACTATATATAGGAAATAGGGTCTGACGGCGTCAAGACAAAATTTGTGACGCCGTCATCTCGCCGCCAAAATAAATCTCGGACTGCCTTGATCCAGATCTGACGCCGTCAAGTGTTATGTGTTTCCAGGCCGTCATGCATTTTCCTCTTGACGCCCTACTTCGTGACGCCTTCAAATCTGTACTGGATCGTCATGGAAATTACTCTTGACGCCGTCAAGATTTTCTTCTTGACGCCGTCACCTACTGTTCCCAGCAAGGAAAATTAAGACTTTGGCGTTTTCTTAACTTTTATGCTCCAGAAACGTCCGAATTGCTTCCTCTTCCAGATTTCTCTCCCAAAGTACCTAAAATCACAAAAGGAACGATTTAGGGCAATATTTGATCAAATAAATTCAATTCCGGGCTTAAATGACCCACTAAAAACGGTTCATTTTTCGCCTCATCATATACCCATACACTTGAGATTTGCTTGTCCTCAAGCAAATGTGCTTTTATTCTAATCAAAATACAAGTTAGGGGTCATTTAACACTAATATAAAAGTAATTACAACAAATTATCGTTCCACTAAAGACCAATAGACAAGCACGGAGGTCATATACTAGCACCTCACAAATAGTGTTTAGATATTCACATCTCTCGGGTGTAATAAAGTATAAATTACAATATGGAAACGGAAGATATCTCTCACTACCTGTCATAGCAAAATAGATTACCATAGGCTTGGGAAAGGATCAAACCTCCACCACATGGCGTAAGCATCTAGGATAAACTATCAAAGAGGTCTTTTAAAAGGTTGTAACGTTAGGTGTAGGGATATGAAATACACGGTTTTGTTGAATAAAGGAAGTCTTACTGGTGGCGAGTTAACAATCTTGGTTAATTACATGTACAATATAGCGTTGCTAAGCCAAGACTAGATTCGACTTAAGCTAATAAATCAAAAATAACAAAAGCATAAAAATGAACATAGAATAAAAAGGGATGGTAGTCCGTATGTTTTTTTCTCTTTTCCTTTTTCTATTTTTTTTTTCTTTTTTCTTGATTTTTTTTTTTTTTTTTTTTTTTTTTTTTTTTTTTTTTTTTTGCACACACTCTTACCCTACCATCCAAAATAATACATCATAGGGAATGAACATTCCCCTTACACTTGAATTTTTACATACTTTACAATAAACTAATCTAACGACTCGAATTAAGAAAATCAAAACACTTGGAGCACTTTTAAGATTAACGTACATATGGGGGTAATAAATGATGTTTTTCCCCATTACTCCATAAAATAAGTACTTACCCATGAGTCCCAATCGTCCCAAAACAATATGTACAAAGATATGACTCGACTTAGCAACCATGTAATCAATTAGATAGTTAACTTAAGGTTTAATAAATAACAATAATGCACTAAAGATGAGTGCATACACGGAAGGCTAAGGCGATTTGGGTGTACATTTAAGTGGGGTGTAACAAATTCTTCCTTTAAGCAAGATGCTTAAAGTTAGAAACGAAAAGATAGGCTCGGAGGGGTGTACTAGGGGTTTCGTGTACTAAAAATGAGTACAACGCTAAGGTGTGGGAAAAATTAGTTGACTTAACTAGCCAAGTAATATGACATAAATGGTCAAGTAATCATGATACGGGTTTAACACAAAGGTGATCCTAATGCCTCTTATCATGTAGTAAATCCTACTACACGAATGTAGTCTCACTAGCGGTCTCGGGATGCATCACTAACGCAAGTTCTAGAATCTAAATGCTACCAGTACACTCATAAACACTAATAGTAAATGCTTTTCATATCAAATCTAAAGGCGAACCTCACATATTTGGGTGGAAAATTTTTCTGAATATACGGTTATGTGCTAGTCATACAATCTCCTATCCATGAGACGCTTGCTATGGCTAAAGTTTCACTCCTAAATGTTGTAAAAAATTTTAAATTTGGCGCTAAAATTGCACTAACAAGTATTTCTCATAGTTTTTATTACACATCTACCATCAAACAAAACAAACTCAAGCGAAAGTGCATATGTAAGGTATCATCATTTTACCCTCCCCTTACACTTAAGATGAACATTACCCCCAATGTTCAAGTAAAGAATGTAAAAGTGAAATAAGTAAAAAGAATGAAATCAAATACTCCCCTGATTCGCTCGGTATGGATAATAAGGTGGCCAGGTTAGATCTTCCTCCAAGAAAATGAACAATCAAAGCTTCCCTTCCAGAATATCAATCATCTTCTTGTCATACATAACCTGTAAATCCTGAGAAAATAGACAAGACAACCTCGCGTAAAATCGGCGGCATCCTATATAAGTTACTAAATCCTAGAAAACAAGATAAGATATAATGCTCGTGGAATGAAGTTTGCAGATTTCCTGGAGATTATAAAACTTAATAATTCACAAAAACCATAAGACTCCGTTAGAAAAAACAAAACCGGTAAAATTTTCAGATTTTTTTACACGTGACGCCGTCAAGAATTAATTCTTGACGCCGTCAAAAGTGACCTGCAGAAATTCTTATGTTAAGTTTCCAGAAAATTTCTGGAAAAACTTGGTCCTACTTCCTGGAAAATCCTGCAAAACTTCATTATGACTCAATACAAGCATTTGACTCTAACAAATACGAATATACATGTTCATTTAATATTGTGGAGAATCATGATCGGTTTGTTTCTTAAAAACATATTTGGGGTTTCCCCTTACACTTATCTTTTGCAAAAATACTTTTAGGTGGAGTTAAGACTAGGCCAAAACAACAAAGTAAAGTATTTCCACTATTTAATTGAGAAACATGATCTACCAACAATAAAAATAAAGCATGCATACGGAAGCAAATAACAAACAAACAAAAATAAAATCACACAAAACATGGGTTGCCTCCCAAGAAGCGCTTTTCTTTATTTACGAGTCTTGTAGCTAGACTCAAGGTCATGGGTTACTACGTGACCTCATTTTTGGTTCCACTCTCTAGGTCGTCTTCTAAACCAGTTTTGTATTCCGGACCTAGTTGCAAGCATTCTTTGTAGAAACCAAGCATCATATTCTTTACATACTTTACTCCTCTACGTCTATCCTCCTCATTCCTATAATAAGCCGCTTGCTTGTGTTCCTTTTCGAAATTAAAGAGAAAGCGGTATTGCTCAATCTTGTAGGGCATTTGATAGGCAACCTCATCATTCTCTTCCTTGAATCTAACTATCCCTAGAGTCGGATCATAACTCATCCTAGTGGCCTCAACAAATGGTTTTCCACATATTATTTGGCTTAGGCAAGCATCTATCACCGGACGAGTGTCTTCTACTATCATAAAATCGATCTCATAAGTGAGATTCCCTATAATCACATGTAATCCCTTCACTCTTCCTGCAAAATTACTTATTATATTCTTATTGGGCATCATCCTAAAATTAAGTTGCTTCTTCATTACCCAATTGTAATAAGTCCTAGTCATGATATTTACGGGAGATCTAAGATCAATGTAAGCTTTCCATATATGCATGTGCCCGATATTGCATGGTATGTTAATGTTAGAGGGGTCTCCCATTTTGATAAGGGGTGTGCCAAGGATATATGGTCTCTCGGGACTATCGAATAAATCCTTATGGTATTCCCGTTCTTCCTTGGTGGGCAACTTATCAAAGTACTTCTCTTTAGGCTCTACTTCCTCTAATTCCTCTTTCTTTTTAACCTCAACTTCCCTACTTTCATCTCTAGTCTTGGTTTCTACTCCAACTTCATCTTTGTCACTCCCTTCTATCTCCTTATCTATTGGCTTAATGGTAACAACATTGACAAAGTGGACATGTTTGGATGATGAGGGGTCCTTAATTTGGATTTCGTTATTGGTGTCCCTAGTGTCCTTCCTAGGTGTGGCTAACGCTTGGTTGTTGAGGGCCTTCAACAAGTTGTCAATCTTGTTGGTCATCTCCGTTTGTTGTTGGTTGAATTCGGTTTCAAACCTAGCTATACGAGCTTCTTGAGATGCCATAAACTTTGACATCAATCCTTCAAGATTGTTGGTACTACCATAGTTGTTAGAAGGATTGTTGTTGAAAGTACGGTTGGAGGGTGGACCGTTTGGTTGGTAACGATTAGGCGGATTGGAAGAATTGGGTTGATTTTGTTTCCACCTAAGGTTTGGGTGATTTTTCCAAGAGGGGTTGTATGAATCACCATAAGGGTTTGGCTCGGGCTTGAAAGTGTACCACTTATCTCCCGCTTCGTCGGTACGCGTGGATGCGTAGTCCGCAAAAGCTGTTCCGGGGAGTTCCACACAATCACGAGTGTCGTGGGGACCACTACATAATTCGCATGAAGAAGTGATTTTGTTCACTTGGCTTGAAGGTTTAGGTGCTTCGTAAGATTTCATGAGAAACTTGACTTGGTCCTCAAGTTCCATGATCCTACGGTCGGGAGTGCTAGAATTGTTCGAAGGCAAAGATATTGCCTTGACCGTTTTGTTCAAATCACGGGGATCATTCCAACTTTCGTTGTCATAGAGAGCAAGATCTTCTATGAGTTCCCATGATTGTTCCGCACTTAGATCAGGTAGCTTACCACCGGCCGATTGGTCAATGGCTCGCCTTGTGGAGAGATCGATATGGTCATAAAAGATTTGGACTTGGAGCCAAAGATCTATGCCATGATGAGGGACTTTTTGGAGTAAGTCCTTGAAACGAGTCCATGCTTCATAAAGAGATTCATTTTGACGTTGTTGGAACATCAAGATGTCATTTCTAAGCTTAGTAGTTCTCCCCGGTGGGAAAAATTGAGCAAGGAAACGAGTGGTGAGATCATCCCATGTGGTGATGGATCCCGCGGGTAAACGCTCAAGCCATTGACTAGCTTGATCCCGTAGAGAGAATTGGTATAGGCGTAATCGGGTTGTCTCTCTAGTTTCAACACCTAGGTCTATGGAATCTACGATTTTGAGGAAGTCCTTAAGATGTTGGTTTGGATCTTCAGAACGAAGTCCATGGAATGAACATCCGCTTTGCACTAACCGGATGGTGTCGGATCGCAAGGGGGTCACATTGGCTCCGGTGAGCTCAATGGTGCTTCGGTAGCCTTGGTGGCTAGGTCGGGAATACTCTCCTAAGGTTCGGGGCCTAAGAGGTTCTAGTGGTGGGTTTTATTGTGGTGGGATGATGGGTTCAAGGATGTTCCCATCGTCCATGATGTCGGGTGGTGAAGAGTTACGAACAAAAACACAAAGAAATAAGATAGACTAAAGAAAACCTAAAAATAAAAATAAAATCTTACTAGAAAGGAATCTAGCAAGTAGACCTAATAAAAAGAGATTTTAACCTAGACAATAACTATTCCCCGGGCTGCGGCGCCAAAAACTTGATACGTGGGAATCGCACCAGGCTTTACCTCTCAAGGGATCTTGAGAAGCTTACAACCCCCACCAGGCAGTGTACCTGATCGTTGTAATATAGTATAGTGACAAGTACCGGGGGATTGATCGTTCAGCTAGGAATAGTGTCGCTAGGATTAGAAAACCTAAATACTAGTTCTAAAGATGAGGGATGATTATTTTTGTATTTTTATATTTTTTTAGAAAGCAAGTAAAAATCTCGGGTTTGAAGAATTTGGGCGGAATTAGTTGCTAGTCAACTAACCCAATACTAAAGATGCGATCAAAATAAAATACTAAAAATGAAAATAAACTAAATTATACTAAGGTTGTGAGCAATAAGTGGAGAAAATGTGTTTACTTAGATTTCACTACTCCCTAGATATCTTTTACATGTTAATTACTTGTTATAGTTGCGTGGATGACGGATTGTATTCCTTAATACCATTCATGGGGTGGCGCACTTAATTCCCCAATCCTATGAGTGCCTACTTCACTCCTATGTTGAGCCGGCTAAGAAGCTCCTAACATGGGATCATTAGAATTTACTCATGCATTAAATACAATCAATAAAACCTAGTACACGTCAGTTCATGTTTCCTAAGACGTTCAAGCATGTTACCAATTGGAGATCTGCCAGTTTTCTTAAGCCTAACATCGAATTCATTCATCCAATACAACGATAAACAAGTAATCAACACATAATTAACATCTAGGTTTCATTAGATCCAAGCAAACACAAGATAGATCTAGCCTAGCATGATGGAATTAAGACAAGAACAAGATATAGACAACCAACACATAGACATATTGATTGAATTAAAAGAATACTTATCTCAATTACACATGAAAGGGATCAAGGGCTACGAACCCTTGAAAAACCTGTAAAATTCATACCAAGTTCGTACTTAGGGTTTCTCCAAAACTTCTCTCTTTTTAATGTGAAAATTAGAAAACTATATATAGGAAATAGGGTCTGACGGCGTCAAGACAAAATTTGTGACGCCGTCATCTCGCCGCCAAAATAAATCTCGGACTGCCTTGATCCAGATCTGACGCCGTCAAGTGTTATGTGTTTCCAGGCCGTCATGCATTTTCCTCTTGACGCCCTACTTCGTGACGCCTTCAAATCTGTACTGGATCGTCATGGAAATTACTCTTGACGCCGTCAAGATTTTCTTCTTGACGCCGTCACCTACTGTTCCCAGCAAGGAAAATTAAGACTTTGGCATTTTTTTCACTTTTATGCTCCAAAAACGTCCGAATTGCTTCCTCTTCCAGATTTCTCTCCCAAAGTACCTAAAATCACAAAAGGAACAATTTAGGGCAATATTTGATCAAATAAATTCAATTCCGGGCTTAAATGACCCCCTAAAAACGGTTCATTTTTCGCCTCATCATAGTTACTTATGCATTAAATACAAACAATTTATCGTAGTACACATCCGATCATGTTTCTTAAGATGTTCAAGCATGTTACCAATTGGAAGTCTGCCAGTTTTCTTAAGCCTAACATCAAAATCATTCATCCACAACAATTATAAACAAACAACCAACCAATAATCAATAACTAAGTTTCATTACATCTAAGCAAACACAAAGAAAACCTAGCCTAGCATGTTAAAGTAAAGACAAGCATAAGATAGAATCAAACAACACATAGACATATTGAATGATTATTGGAAAACTTGTCTTCAATTAAACATGAATGAAACAAGGGTTTGGAACCCTTAAAAATAAGGTAAAATTCGTGCTAGGGTTTCTCCAAAGTTCTCCTCCTCTAACAAATGAAAACTAGAAAACTATATATAGAGTTTTGAGTCTGACAGCGTCATGTGTAAATTCTGACGCCGTCAACTCGCCGTCATAAAAACTCTTGTATTGCCTAGATCCAAATCTGACGCCGTTATGTGTAACTTGATTCATGGCCGTCTCTTGTATTTCGGACGTGATGGCCTTGGTGACGCCGTCACGTGTAAATCCTCCAAAAACATTTTGGCACGTCACGTGTAACTTGATTATCCACCTCTTTGTCAATGAGTGGCGGCGTCACATACAAATCCTGACGCCGTCAGGTACCAAATTCAGCATGATTTGGAGACTTTGTCGTTTTCTTCACTTTTTCGCTTCAAAAACGTCCAAAATGCTTCCTTTTCCAGATTTCTTCTCAAAAGTACCTAAAATGACAAAAGGAACGGTTTAGGGCAATATTTGATCAAATATTCTCGACTTTGGGCTTAAATGACCCTCTATAAGCGATACACTTTTCGTCTCATCAAATACCCTTACATTTGAGATTCGCTTGTGCTCAAGCAAATGCGCTTTTATTCTAATCAAAATACAAGTTAGGGGTCATTTAACACTAATATAAAAGTAATTGCATTAAATAATCATTCCACTTCAACCAAAATAAGGACGGAAATTATACACTAGCACCTCACAAATAGTGTTTAGATACTCATATCTCTCGGGTGTAACAAAAGTATATATCAGAATATAAAAATGGAAGATATCTCTCATTACCTGTCATAGCAAATAGATTACCATAGGCTTGGGAAAGGATCAAACTTTCACCACTTGGCGTAAGCACCTAGAATAAACTATCAAAGATGTCATTTAAAAGGGTTATAACGTGAGGTGTAGGGATATGATAAACACGGTTTTGTTGGATAAAGACAATCTTTACTGGTGGCGAGTTAATCATCTTGGTCAATTACATGTACAATGTGGCGTTCCTAAGCCAAGACTCGACTCGATTTAAGCTAATAAAAAACTAACAAAAACATAAAATAAACATAAAAGGAAACGGGATGGTAGTCCGTATGTTTTTTTCTCTTTTTCTTTTTCTATTTTTTTTCTTGATTTTTTGGATTTTTTGGACTTTTTGGATTTTTTTTTTTTTTTTTTTTTTTTCATACACTCTTGCCCTACCATCCAAAATAATACATCATAGGGAATTTACATTCCCCTTACACTTGAACTTTTACATACTTTACAATCAACTATTCTAATGACTCGAATTAAGATAATCAAAACACTTTGAGTACTTTTTTTAAAATTAACGCATATATGGGGGTAATAATTGACATCTTCTCCAATACTCCATAACACTAGTACTTTACCCATGAGTCCCAATCGTCCCAAAAACAATATGTACAAGACATGACTCGACTTAGCAACCATGTAATCAATTAAACAATTAATTGAGGGTTTAAACATATAACAATAATGCACTAAAGATGAGTGCATACAAGGAAGGCTAAGGCGATTTGGGTGTACATTTGGGGTGGATTGTCAACAAATTCTTTCTTTAAATAAAATGCTTAAAGTTAGAAACGAAAAAGATAGGCTCAGAGGGGTGTACTAGGAGTATCGTGTACTAAAAATGAGTACATCGCAAAGGTGTGGGAAAAATTAATTGACTTTATTAGTTAAGTAATTATGACTTCATTGGTCAAGTAATTATGGTACGGGTTTAAACACAAGGGTGATCCTAATGCCTCTTATCATGTAGTAAATCCTAACTACACGAATGTAGTCTCACTAGCGGTCTCGGGATGCATCGCTAACGCGTGTTCTAGAATCTAAGTACTATCGGTACACTTATAAGCATCTTTTCCTAACAAATCTAGGGGCGAGCCTCACATATTTGGGGTGGAAAATTTTGAGTGATACGGTTTTTGTGCTAGTCATATAACTCCAATCCATGAGACGCTCATTAAGACTAAAGCTTCACTCATATATATTGTAAAAATTTTTAAATTTGGCGCTAAAATTGCCCTAACAAGTATTTCTCTTAGTTTTATTACACACCTACTATTGAACAAACAAACTCAAGTGCAATTGCATTCTCTAAGGTATCATCATTTACCCTCCCCTTACCCTTAGGTTGAACATTGTCCCCAATGTTCAATAAAAAGGATGCAAAAGTAATGAAGGTAAAAGAATGAAACAAATACTCCCCTGATTCGTTCGGTGTGGATAATGTGGTAATATGGTTAGATCCTCATCAAATAAAATGAACGATGAAAGCTTCCCTCCAGAAATATAAATCATCTTCTTGTCCAATATAACCTATTAAACTTGAGAAAACAATCATGGCAAACCTCGCGTAAAATCGGCGGCAAACTCTATATATATTAAAATCCTAGAAAGCAAATTAAGATATAAGGCTTGTGGAATGAATGTTTGCAGATTTCCTGGAGTTTATAAAACTAAAGAATTAACAAAAACTTTAAGACTCCGGTAGAAAAACAAAAAACTCGCAAAATTTTTCAGAATTTTACACCTGACGCCGTCAGAGTGCTCTGACAGAAATCTTATGTTAAGTTTCCAGAAAATTTCTGGAAAAACTCACGCCTTAATTCCTGAAAATCCTGCAAAACATCATTATAACTCGATACAAGCATTTGACTCACACAAATGCTAATATGCACATTCATTTAATATTGTTGTGGTCCATGTTCAAGCTCGTTTAAATTTAGATTTCCCTTACACTTATCTTTTGCGAAATACCTTTATATGAAGTTAAGACGAAATTAAACAACAAGGTAAAGCATTTTCACAATTTATTTTGGAACATGAGCCACAAACAATAAAAATAAAACACGCATACGGAAACAAATAAAATCAAACAAACAATCAAACAAATAAAACAAATAAAGCTTGGGTTGCCTCCCAAGAAGCGCTTTTCTTTATTTACGAGTCTTGTAGCTAGACTCAAGGTCACATCCTACCGTGTGTCGCTTATGCTCACATATCCTAGTGTGAGTCATCTAATTTTTGCCTCATCTTTCTTATAGTCATCACTTAGCTCTAAACATCCGCGATAATACCTTTTATTCTTTTCACGGGGGTATTTAAGCCCTTTCCTTTTATCATTCTCACTTAGCATATCGAGAGGTGGAAACCTATTACATTTCTCAATAGAAAAATCCTTGAACCTAGGGTGTACACGGGGCATTTGGTAAACAAAATCTTCATCCCCGTCCGAGAATGTAATTAACCCTGCCATAAGTTTTTCATCTAATTTGGTTAACCTTTTAAAGGGCTTCCCAAACACAACTTTGGTTAAGTTACCATCGATAAACTCTCCTAGATTCTCCATGACCATAAACTCAACCAAATAGACAAAGCTTCCAACAAACAAATGCAATGTCTTTGCCCTAGCAACAATATTATCTCCTTTGTGTTCTAACTCATTTACCATAATTTTATTGTATTCATTACGCGAGATTATGTTCATTGGTAAAGATGAGTTAAGGTAAGCATAAAAGCTCCTAAATCTTATCTTACAAGGAAATTGCATATTAAATGAGCTGTCAATCTCAATCCTTGTCCTAGGGTCGACATACCTAAGAGGGTTCATCTCATCTTCCATCCTATCCTCATTAATTACATCCCCATCATCTAGGTCCTTATCGGAGTCCGAATAGTAAAAAGGACTAGCCCTATGGTCGTTATCATGGCCAGACTCCTCCATCTCAGAATTATTGCCAAAGTGGTGATCAAGCGAGAGGTTAGGTGGGTTCTAATTTTTCACTAAAGGGATTGGGACGGGTGGTTGGAAAATCCTAACGAATAACAGGAATCAAATGATCAATGCTATTGTTATCCATCGAGATAGTTTATGAACAAAGAAAACAAAGAAATAAGATAGACTAAAGAAGACCTATAAAAATAAAATAAAAAATTTACTAGAAAGGAATCTAACAAGTAGACCTGATAAAAAGAAATTTCAACCTAGACAATAACTATTCCCCGGGCTGCGGCGCCAAAAACTTGATGCGTGGGATTGCGCCCTCGCTAAAGGTTTTACCTCTCAAGGGATCTTGAGAAGCTTGCAATCCTCACCAGGTAGTGTACCTGATCGTTGTAGTATAGTATAGTGGCAAGTACCGGAGGATTGATCGTTCAACTCAAAGAATAGTGTTCGCTAGGGTTAAAACTCAATTAAACTAGGTCTAGAGGTGAGGGATGATTCTTTTTTGTATTTTTATGTTTTATGAAAAGCAAGTAAAAATCTCGGGTTTAGAGGAATGGGTGGAATTAGTTGCTAGTCAACTAACCCAAATAACTACAAATGCAAATAAAATAAAAATGACACTAAAGTAAATGTGGAGAAAAACAATAATAAGAGAAAATGTGTTTACTTAGATTTAATGGATGAAGGATTATATTCCTTAATACCATTCGTAGGGCCGTGTACGATCTTCCCTAACTCTATAAGCTTCTACATCTTCCTATGTCGAGCCAACTACTAGCTCCTAACATGGTCTCCTTAGTAGTTACTTATGCATTAAATACAACCAATTTATCGTAGTACATATCCGATCATGTTTCTTAAGACATTCAAGCATGTTACCAATTGGAAGTCTGCCAGTTTTCTTAAGCCTAACATCGAAATCATTCATCCACAACAATTATAAACAAACAACCAACCAATAATCAATAACTAAGTTTCATTACATCTAAGCAAACACAAAGAAAACCTAGCCTAGCATGTTAAAGTAAAGACAAGCATAAGATAGAATCAAACAACACATAGACATAATGAATGATTATTGGAAAACTTATCTTCAATTAAACATGGATTAAACAAGGGTTTGGAACCCTTAAAAATAAGGTAAAATTCGTGCTAGGGTTTCTCCAAAGTTCTCCTCCCCTAACAAATGAAAATTAGAAAACTATATATAGAGTTTTGAGTCTGACGGCGTCATGTGTAAATTCTGACGCCGTCAACTCGCCGCCATAAAAACTCTCGTATTACCTAGATCCAAATCTAATGCCGTCATGTGTAACTTGATTCATGGCCGTCTTTTGTATTTTGTACGTGATAGCCTTGTTGACGCCGTCACGTGTCAATCCTCCAAAAACATTTTGGCACGTCACGTGTAACTTGATTATCCACCTCTTTGTCAATGAGTGACGGCATCACATACAAATCCTAACGCCGTCAGGTACCAAATTCAGCATGATTTGGAGACTTTGTCATTTTCTTCACTTTTTCTCTCAAAAAACGTCCAAATTGCTTCTTTTTTCAGATTTCTTCTCAAAAGTACCTAAAATGACAAAAGGAATGCTTTAGGGCAATATTTGATCAAATAATCTCGACTTTGGGCTTAAATGACCCCCTAAAAGCAGTACACTTTTCGTCTCATTAGCTGGGAACACTTGTTGATCAGCACTCTACTTACCAAATTTGTACAGTATTAGTCACATGATATGTAGTTAAGAAGCATACAATTTTTTAATGTTACAAAACATAGTACATAATCTTTACCTTCAAGCCATACTTTTCACAAAGTTGGTATGTTGATCTACCAACCGATGACTAAACTTCATCATTGAACAGAGAGAGCGGCATTGTGCCAGATTCATCTTGAACCCGCACTTGAAGCCGAAATCTACAAAAGGTTTATTTTGAAATGCTTTGTTAGATGATGATTGAATGAAGTAACTGTGCAAATCTTTTAATGTTATTGTTATTACTAAGTGCATAAACGTACATTGATTTGATGCCTTTAACAATTTCATTGCACTTGGTGCATCTCCACTGATCAGGGATGCTTGTTGAATTATTTGTTGTATCAGCATCGAGATCAACAAATTCACTGTCTTTCACCACTTTCTTGCTACACCTTCTGCATCCAAGATACCACCATCCCTCCTCTTATTGTATCGCGATGATCATTCCAATAACGGAAGCGATGTCTATAAATAATGCAAATACATACGACTCAGAACTTAAACTTTAACTAATTAATTTTGTATGGAAGATGGTGTACCTTTTCAACATCCAAAAGCTCGACAATGTTTTTTTACAGGATATTTATTAAGAAAATCATCCTTCGTTGAGAATTTTGAGCCAACAGAAATATGCAATGTTGTGTTCTCAGACGGTTCAGCATTCTGTCTTGAAAACAACCTACAAAAATTCAAAAAATCACTTGTGCATACTTATACATGTGTATTAATTGAATCTATAGAACATTGTATTTCAGTTACCTTAACCGATATGCTTCAACATCTCTGAATTCATCTTTCTCAATGATTTCACTGGCATTGAACAAAAACAGTTTTGTTCCATGATAGCCGTTTTGGACACACATATTGCCTATAAAAAGATATGAACAATAACATGCAATTGGTTATACGATATTGAAACATTTGAGATAATTTATAGTAACACAGGTGATAAGATGTTACCGTCCCACGCTTTCATCATTGCCAATTGCAGAACAATCATGATTTTACCATGATCCACATTTGCTTTCAAAAAGTCATTTAATTGTTGTGCAAATACGCCCCATAACATAAACTTAAGCTCATTCTACCTACAAAATATATGCAGATCATGATGATGGAATAACATAGATGAATGCATTATGTGGTTAATTAAACAAAACCAAATAGACTTATAGTACTCACTCAGCATCTATAAGAGTCAACGGTTTCTTTTTTCCCTTGCTCCCATTCTTATCATAATTATCCAACTCTTCACAGGCAGTGACATGCCCAGCAACATCTCCTCATGTAAAAAAGATAGTAACAATTCTTACAGAATACATTTGAAGAAATCATCCTATATCCAAAACACTATTCAAATGACATTTAACACATTATAAAAGCATGGATTAAAATACATACCAAACTAACTATCTTCTTCTATCTGCAAATCTGTTATGGGTCTGTAGTTTCTAAAATCAAATCCATAAAGAGAACCAGTAAAATAAGGACAAGGTTCAACCACTGTGTTGCTCAAGAAGCTGAGACGCAGAGCATTGTTGGCCATCCTATACTTAGGTTGTATTTCCCCAAGTGAGTATCTTTCCAGGGTCACACCTGCGCCTTCAACCAACTTGTGCTTGAATTTATTCACCAAGGCCATCCTGCAGGTGGCCTGCATTTTCGTATTCTGTATACAAAAACATGTACCAACTTTCAACTACATATGCAACCTACGATTAACAAATTGTTTAACTAAAAAAACACACATAAGAAGATTTGTGCTTACATTTTCATCCATAAGTATCATTTTCAGATTTTTCACATGAGATTTACTTTACATTTCTTGAATCCAAGTTCTTAAAACTCAAACTCTCAAGCTAATGTTGTCTTTGACAGCGGATAGATCTTTGATATAACCTGAAACAAAGATAGCCATAGGTTGTGAATTGTTATGGGACAATGAATAGAGAAAAGCTTGATGTGTGCAGCTAACACATATCCTATGGGCATTAGCCTATAAACCGTATCATAACTTGACTATTTCACAATTTAAAAAAAACAACCAATGAATTCCCCAAAAAATTTCCCAAAATTATGATTTTAGGGTTCTTCAAAAAAATAACTAATACATACAAACAAAATATAATTAACAACTTTTATTTAAAAATTAAAAGACTTACATGGGTTAGTATGTTGACATCTATACCAAAAATAGATGAAACCCTAATCGATAACTAAGAACCAACTCAAAACTGATTGAAACACCATCAATGCTAATAATCCCTTTACAAAAATAACTCAATAGGATCCTTGGATGAGAAGTCATATTGGACGCGGAATTTTGATTTTTGGAAAGGTTATTGATATATCTCAATACTTAAAAAGGAGGAGCGTACCATTCAATAAATAAATAAACGCTTTATAATGGAGAATTACAATTATGAGTATCCTAAAATACGGAGTCAAGGAGCTATTGTGAGGTTTGACTTTGTCATTTTGAGTTTGAAAGTATAATGCATTGGAGTGCTTGTATATTGTATCTAATTATGCAATTTTAGAGGGCTAATTAATTTTAATTTTTAATACTCGTGCTTCAGAGTACTTGTAAAAAAACCTTATTTTATTTGTTAAAATATAAATAGATATTTTATAAAGTTGTAAAGATTTATCCCATAATAAATGTAATTTTATAATATTAAAAGGTCTGAAATAATTGATCTGACATTTTACAAACTTTTTAAATTTTTTTACCATAGTGATACCTCTAATGTTTCAAAAAGTCTATGAGTAAGCAATCATATATTCGTTTTATGAATCATGTACAAGTATCGTGTTTTTCAATTAAATGAGTCTCGTCAAATATCGTCATCAATATAAGTAACAAAGACTATGAGAATCAATGAAATTTAAAACATCGCTCGACTCACGTAACAGACTGTAGCATTCTGTTCTCAACTTTTTATGTAGAGGAAAATGAAAGTGAATGGAAGTATAGAAAGCGGTAAGGAAAAAAAGAGAAAGATTGCTAAAAATTTAGAAGTGTTCTTAAGTTGTAAAAAGAAAGAGAGGAAAGTGATGAAAAAAATATTATTTGACGATTATGTCCTCCATCATGTATTTAATTGAGGCTCATATTAAATTAAAGAAATGTCAATCTAGTCATAACAAATATTTTAGTTTTGTCTCATTCACTTTCATCCCAAAAATGAGAAGAAAGTTTTAGTATAAAAACTCATACCATTTTACTTCTTATTTCACACTTTACTTTCACTTTCCATTTTCAAAAAAACTAGAGAACACACATTGTTTTTTGTTTTCTTCACTTGCTTTCACTTTCCACCCATTTTTTCATTTGAGAAAGGTTATATTTAACAAAAATTAGTTGTTAGTTTGAAATGAGAGCTTTAATATTTAGCTGCAATTGTCAGTTTGTGGTTTTAAGTTTAATGAAAATGCTTTAATAAGTTGTTTTATGCTTTACTATTTAGCTTTAATATTTACCTACCATTAATTGATTGGCTATGTGATTTAATAAGTTGTTTTATAACCATTATACTTCCTTTAGACTTAGTAACACGTCTTTAACTCATGATGAAGTAACTTGTGTGGTTCTAAGCTTTCTTTATTATTCGCTACCCACTCTTAGCACCATCATATCAAATTAAGTTCTAATGTGTAGTAATGAAAAAGCTTTTACATCATACTAACAAACTTAAAATAATATAACTTGCCGCATTATCAAATATCTTGGATCAGTTTTTGTCAAAGAATTAAGTCTAAAATGTATGTTTGACATTTGGAACCATGTTAGATGCCTAGCTTTGTTCTCCTAAACAATCAATGACCAAATGGAACCTGCTGGTTTTTCTTAAATCATAAGTTGAAGTGATTTCATATTAAAAAAAAGTTAATGGGAGTCGAAATTTGGAATATTGTAAGAGGTAACTTGTTAGCAATAACAAGTATTTAATGGTAGATATGTTCATTTGCATCAGAGAAACTTATGTGAGGTTTTATAACGTCCATGATCCTTTTTAGAAAGCTTACCAATGCCTTATGTTGTGACTATAAATGTATTAGACATTGTTTGTTTCAAATCTTTAAACTTGAGTTAAAACTTATTTTAAATAATTGGCTTGTTTGAATCTAACTCATCACGTGATACAGTGTTTTCACTTTTCAATAGTGATTCAATGTCTTAACAACTTGTATTTCAAATTAAAGAATTTACTCTGCACTAGTTAAATGTCCATTTTTTTATTTTAGGATGTTCAAAAATAAATGTTTATTTTGTGTTTCAACCAATCGAAATGAAGTTTAACAGGTAGTGTTGATATTTCATTGATGGATAGTGTAGCTAGTGTGATTTTCTAAAATTTTGTACAAATTGAAAGTGAACATTTTAATTTAGGAACTATGATTCAAATTATAAACAAATAAAAATATATTGTTTTTTTAGAATATTGTAGCTTTAGAGATATGAAAAAGAAAAGTGGATTTTGCTTTCTATATAAAAAAGAAGAGAGTGGGCATGACAGGGTCCTTTGTTCCAATTGCTAAACCCAATTCATTCTCTTGGACTTGTAACCATCAATCACAGGCTGTTTATCTCAACCATCAACTACATTTCATGTGAGATTATTGTTATTTATTTATTAATGTTTTTCAAGGTTATATTTGAGTTTTTAGTTTCATCATCATATGATTTGTGCAAAATCATAGTATCATGGCAGTCACTGTTGGCCCATATAACATCACCTTTACTACTTGGCCTATGAAAAATGCAACTCAAATTGACTCATTTTCAAATAAATTGTTCACTCACTACGGATTTACTAGTACCTTTTTACTCTTGTGGGCACTTGTTAATCATTTCACGTGCACTTGGCCACTTTAGGAAACAAGAAATTTAAATATTCACTGTACATGAGAAATAAAGTATCATAGTATATTAAAAGCACGTTAGACCAACTTTAGTGTTCGTCACATATGTATGTGTTTATATGTGATTCAGAAATCAATCAACATCTAAGAATGATAATTTTGGCACTTGCAATAAATTCAGAAATCAAAGTTCACTCCAAGACATCATAGAGGACATCCAAACATACCTTTAGGAGGATGGTAACAAAAACTATGGTCCTAAAAGACTACATAGCAACATGAACCAATTTCACCTTTTGGACTTTGTTTTTGGTTGAAAGTAGTATAAACATGAGGAGAAACATATGTGCAATCATCTCACATGCTTCTTCCTATAAAAGATATTTCTTATAAGCAGAACTGAGTCACTAAAATTATATCTAACCAAATCGCGTTGTGGCGTAAAGCGGTAAAGCTGTTACTGAAGTTTAGTTCTGCTTCTCATCAATCATTGTACTTCCGCTAGATGATGATGTCGTATCAACTTGCATGCCAAATGGATATAAAAATCTGCACCATACAAATAATATCACCAGCTACTGAATGATAAGGGCGTTATCTTCTCAAGATTGGCTAACTGTCACAAGAGGCTTAAACTTCATCTTCACCGTCTAAATTTTAGTAATTAATCAAAATGTAAGTACCATGCATGCCGGTAGGTCAATTAAGATATATTTTTAAAAGAGATCAAACATTTTTCGCAAGCGCAACATACATAGATGATCCAGAAGATATTTTCTAGTGGCATCATCAACAGATAGTAACTTCTTTAACATCTCTTTTCTGTAACTGGTTCTTGTTAAAGGATTGAGATTCTCTCAAGTTAGTATGAACATTACCGGTCATGTTCTCTCACAAAGAAAAGTGTGGGGTCTACTATTGGACCCGGTCTTTCTTTTGTTTGTGGGGGAACATGACCGGTCATGTTCATACTAACTTGAGGGAATCTCTATCCTAAATAAATGCTTCTGATAAGGACATGCAACTTTTTTGTTGGTTGTGACAAATCAAGCACAGCTCTTAAATTTCCATAATTGCATTGTCCAAAAGCAGAAGTGGTGGGATGAATTCACTACCGTCATTGAAAGCAACTCCAACTCCAAACACTGGTAAGGACCTAGAGATTTGCAGTTGCATCAAAAACTTGCTGGGCTTTGACTTGCATCTCAGAAACAAACTGTAGAGCCAACCTACAAAATCGTTTTCTGTTAGAAACACACTGAGGACCAGATTGAGATACTTACATCTCTGCATTAATCTACATATACTATGAGATCCATTAGAAGGTCTTAACCCTAAAGTCATTTGTAAGTAGTATAAACCTATGTAATATTAATGTCCAATCAAGCTGATCAGTTCAAATGCTTTTTCAATATCTCTCATGGCCAAAATCTTTAATAATTAAACACATAGCCCATACATACAACACAAGACTTTCACACTAATGAGGTAGACCAGGTTGTCTAATCCATAACCCATCAAGGAAAAAGGATATAACATGATGAAGTAGATTATCAGTGTATGATAATGAGAACTTTCGTATTGTGTTTGGTACTGAACTGCAAGTACATCGTAGAGGATATTGCAAGAGTGAATGAGTCATCTGTTGAAGGGGCCTGGTTCCTATCAGGTAGTAAGTATATAATAAAAGGTATTGCTAAGAGTTAGCAGTCAAAGGAAGTTATGGCCGATAGTGAGTGTCCAATGTCAGCTGTGCATCTAATTGAACCAAATGCTTCTTGAAGTGACATTGGTCTCTTTTAGTATCAAAGCAAACTCTAGTTTCATGAGCCTAAGTTTGAATACAGTATGATTAAACTGCATATGTCTAAAAATGAGGCACACACTTCAGAGGGAATCAAGAAAAAAAGCCATACCCCCAACCACAGCCAAGTCATATAAGCCCCAGTGCCTCACTGGAGTCAAGGGTTGCAGCCTAGCCATATTGATAAACAAATAGTTGAACAGTAAAAATTAAGATTTTTGTTTCTTCACCGCTGCTTCATTTCTTGTCTCCCTTTCTACCTTATGCTGATGTGATTGATGCTATTTAACTTGCGAATATAACGTATTGCTAAATGCTAAAAGTGTTTTATTTATTGATTGTCCAATCGTTAGTGGGCTAATGATCACTGAACATTAACATTTAATTGTTTAATACTGGTTCTGCAGTTGAATGTGAGTCATCCCATATAGATATGGTGTTTCAAACTTGTAGGGAATGTTAATGACATTTTCAATAGATTCAATCTATATGGAACATATGCGGTATGCCTCTTTGGTGTTTTTATTGGTTATCTTTAAATTACTGTAGTTTTTAGCAAGAAACTCGTGCCTAGGACTTGAGGGAACTTTATGACTTGCACCTTAAATAACATGGAGAGGTAGCAAGATTGTGTATATACAACTCAAATCAGTAATCACACATTAAAACATGCATTAAGAGGAAGTAGTGGGGTTGGATTGGTCAAAAGAATATGTAAGTACGTAACTTTACATATTCAAGCAACACTCGCGTTAATAGAAATATAGGACTTAACCAAACAGGATGTAATGTCATTTTGCTAATTATGGTTTCTCATGTCATGTCACTTATGTTTGAATTGACAGGATACGAGTCGATCATGCATTACTTTCAAAACATGGTAGGTATGCTAAAGAGTGATTAAGACAATCACTCATGCATATGGCACTATCTCAAACACTTATACCCATTGCTATTTGAAAAATTAAACTGGCAACTAATTGAATAAATACATGCAGTGACCCTATAAAAAGAAGTGATATCCAACATGTGTAACTAACAAGTTGGCCGTAAACACAAAAGCACCAGCTGCTAGAAGTTGTGTACCAGCTAAAAGGGAAAGTTTAACTGTTCTACCTAGTTATCCTAATCACTGGATCCGCTCCGTGCTACTAGTCTATTAAATTCACAATATCGGTATGAAGAATTTACTGTTGTTTTCAGGTTCTCAGATTGAAGATTCATATTTTACTGATTGTGTGTAAAAAGGAAAGATAACCTGGATGAAGGGCCACCAGAGAATGCCACAAGAACTGTATCACTTTATCAGTCTGTAAAATCATGGCACTGGAAGTAACAGCAAGCTTAAACATTCTATAAAGGTTAATTCAGAAGCAATCGGCACCCAATCTGCCACCACCGTCTCTGCAGGTGAAAATTGTGCCTTTGGTTGATTTCCATATAAGACACATCAGCATGTAACTTCTTCTGCTTCAATAAATTTCTTCTTTATAGAAACCGAATCACACAGGTTACGAATCTTGATTTTTTGGCTTCCGTTGTAGTTTGTAGCATATGTAAGACACCGACTATATCCAACTTGATGTAAATTTATCATATACATGCAAAAAAGCATTAACACACTAGTGCATATTCGACATTTGAATATGAGACTTTGAAACATCAAGTATCAAGCGTCATCTACTGGTCCAGCTATTTTAAGTTTGGCGTCTTCTATTTACCAGTAATCTTTGCAAGAACAAGACCCATCCTTAAAATGATGAAACCGGCTTCGATCTCTCACCACAATTTCTCTTTTATAAACCTTAGAAATGAGTTTTATTGCAAGGTGACAATCCGCACATACCCTCAAATTTTTCACAACCCTTATAGGGGTTCCGGGAGGTGTGCTGATAAGCATAAATGCGATTGCAATCTTCTCACTATGATACGATAAAGCAGTCTCCTTTTCCTCTTCTTCAATATCAGCAAGCACATTTGCAATATGAGGCACATAACCTTCTAACCTTAATAACTTTGTAATCTCTATCAATTTCACATACATATCTTCACTTTGTGGATGAGATGTGTCGCCCATTGTGAACTGATAGACATGATTTCCTAACTCGACTAAGCTATGACCAGGAGATTTTTGTATCCCTTGATCTAGCATTGCTTTTCTCACGTTTGACACATCTGACCAGCGTCTCTCGGAAGCATATAGGTTGGATAGCAAAACATAGTCACCACTGTGATTAGGTTCTAACTGTAAAAGTCGAGCTCTTGCGACCTCTGCTAAATCCGAATGCTTATGCACGGTACATGCTCCTAATAAAGTCCTCCAAATAACTGCATTCGGCTTCAATGGCATGTTAATAATGTATTCATAAGCTTGTTGTACGCGACCTGCTCTCCCCAACAAATCAACCATACATCCGTAATGTTCTATTCTAGGCTCAATCCCAAACTCTTCTTTCATTCTTTTGAAATAAGCAAACCCCTCATCAACCATTCCACAGTGACTACAAGCATATAACACCCCTACAAAAGTAATCTCGCTCGGCGTTAATCTTTTTCTCTCCAACTCCTTAAAAAGATTAATCGCCTCAATCCCAAACCCATTCATCGCTAAGCCAACAATCAACGTAGTCCACGACACAACACTCTTCTCCTTCATCTCACCAAAAACCTTCTCCCCTTCCACAATACTCCCACTCTTGGCATAAACATCCAAAAGCGCATTAGCAGCATGCAAATTCTCCACCAACCCAACTTTCACCATATACGTATGCACCCTCTTCCCTAACGCCAACGCCCCAATCTCAGCACACGCAGTCAACAAACTAACCAACGTAAACCCATCCGGCTCCACACCCTCCTCACACATCTCCCTAAACAAACTCAACGTCTCATTCACCCTCCCATTCAAAACAAACCCATTAATCACCGAATTCCACGTAACCAAATTCCTCCTATCACACATTTCGCCAAACACGTTATACGCACACTCCACCCTCCCACACACTCCATACATATGCACCAACCCATTCTTAACAAAAACCAACCCATAAAACCCATTCTTAACCACTATCCCATGCACTATCTCCCCCTCCCTAACATCTATCATTTTAGACACACATTTTAACAAAAAAGGGTATGTATGAGTATCGGCCTCAACGCGTAAAAAGCGCATGTTTCGGTGTATATGCAATGCTGGTGTGGGGTCATTGGATTCAGCATAGGCTCTAATGATGGTGTTCCAAGTGAAAATGTTTGGGTTAAGGATGTGGGTGAAAATGTTGTGGGAGTATATGATTGGTGCTGAGAGTGTGACTGAAGTGAATAAGAGATGTTTGCCTATGTTTGGTTCTGTTATGGGAATGTTGCAATGTTTTATTGAGAATGCATGGATTTGTTTCAGTTTAAGGAGGGATGTTGCATATGAGTGCACAAGTGCTATGCATTTTTTTATCAGGTTTTCTGTCTGCATGTTTGGGGGTTTTGGAAAGGATGGATTCTGTTTGAAGAATATGTGAGGGGTGTTTTGGGTATATTTCAATAAGTGACTTAACAGAGAGTAAATTACATAAATGGTCCTTTTTGTTTTGGAGTTGTCAAGGGAAAAGGGTTCGAAATGGTTACGGTGATACAGCAGTTATGGCGTGTACATCTGCGTCAGAAAACACTCTCTGGGGATAATGTGAACAAGAAAACCGTATCTCTATTTTACAGTCATTGTGGTTTGTGTTTGGGGGCTGTTAATGACGCTCATCGGTTGACAAACCAAGAGCTCCTGCCCCCTTGGCACGGGTCTAATAATCATTCTATATGCACTTGTCAGCTGTCACAATAGCAAACATTCTAAGGAAATTGATGACTCATTGTAAATGAAGAATTAAGGCTTAAAGCCTTGTACACAGAAATGCATTTTATGCTAATCTTTAGTGTGTCTTGTATATATGTTTGTGTAATTCAAGATTTCAAGTATCAATCTACAAACTATTTGAATAATAATTTCCGCAAGTTTGATAAAAACCCAAAATCAAAACATCATTCGAAGAAAACATAAAAGACCCAATCATACCTTTCTGGGAAAATAACAAAAACAATAGTCCTAAAACAGTAACAAAACTACCTTTTGAACTTATTGTCCTAAAGACCTAAATACAATTTTAAAGAGAAAAATGTGCAATCACTTCACATGCTTTTTTTGAGTTTTTCTACAAAAAGAATCCTATAAGCACATACAAGGCACAACAAAATCGGTTCCAACCCAAAATGCCAGTTCTGAAGCTTAATTCTGCTTCCCTCGGTGAGCATTTTCTAGCTGCTAGATGTTAATATCATACGAACTATCTTTGCTAGGAACTTTTGGTCGCTGCAACTTTCCCTGTGCAATAAATTCATTCCATAATCCAAAGCTAACAAACAAAACCACCAGCTGCAGACTGAATGCACTTGAGATAAATTTTCATGAATGGCTAATTTCACAGGAAGCTTAAACTTCATCTTCACCGTCTGAAAGCAAACAATCTTGTATCTTTTCCCTGAAAAAAAATTGTTGATGGTATCTTAATAAATGTGCACAAACATTTATTAGCAGCACATGTCAAAGTGTAGAATTACCAATCGAAAACATTCATGTCAATACTATATTCACAACCAAGATTCAAACATAGGCCCTTGTTCTACCACTCTACCAGTTAATAGTATGACCGGATGATATGGTATAGTAGTGAGTCCATTCAGCATGTCATAATTTGGTTCAAGCGTAACTAAACTCAAACAGTCATACGTACTCTGACATGTCTTGATGTCAGAGTTGTGTTAAAGTTTAAGTACAATGGATATATTTCGAGGGTACCCAATTAAGGGTGGATACCTAATTCTGTTAAACCAAATTGTTAATGAAGTCATAAATTTTGTTTAAGTGCTTTAAAAGTACGACGCCGTAACTTTGTTTATGACAGTCACAATTTTGTTCAAGTAATGTTAAATTGCTTATGACGTCATAAACCAAATTGCTTATGAGTTATGACATCATAGTCTTGTTTATGACGTCATAATTTTGTTTCAACTTTCAAGTTCAGTATCACCATCTCAGCATGTAATAACTTTGTTTATATCAAACAAATATATTGATATGTTTAGAGGGTGTTTCGGATTACTAACATAAGTGCTTATCTGCTTATTTTTCAAGCACATAAGCAGTTTAGGTACAACTTTAGCGTAAATAAGCAGGTTGCTGCCTGCTTACGATCTAGAACAAAAGCAATCCCAAACACCCCTTTCGCAGCAAGCCATAAGATATACCCTGGTTGTGATGTCCAAAACTACTATTCTACTAAAAGAATCGAATAAATAAAGTTGTAGGACAAAATAAGCATGACGATTTATAAAGAGTCTCACCTAATCCATTTTTCGTTCCCATTTTTTGCTCGGGATATGATAGATTCTGGCAAGAATGAATAAAACTGGTCCATAGATGACGGTTCCTCCGGAAGTATCTGATATTGGCAACTAGAGCAGCATGCAGCCCCAAAAATATTGTCCAGTGGTTGAGGGTTCTTATAACAACTCATTGGGCTGTTGCAAATAGGACAAAATGCCTCTGGGGGAAGAGATTCAATAGGCTTCAAATTAAACCTTTTTTGACGGCGTTGAGATGCCAAATCAGCGTCATCTACATTTGCTTCTGGAATCCTATTAAACGGGAAGGGGGTTAGCTTCCCGGCAGTCCTTACAATTGTGCACTCTCGTGCAGGATTTTCTTCCTGAAATAGATCAAAAGAACATGAAGAGTTTGCAGATTCACATAATACTTGACAATTAATTTAATTTTTATTTGAACTTCAATTAATTTAATTTAAAACATGGTGGACTGCTCTTTACCTGCAAGACTTTCACAAATGATGAGATCAACCCATTGATGCCAGCTTGAGAATCATTGAAAACCTCCACAATCTTCAAACTGATATGTTAATCCATCATTAGTCCAATAACAAAGATAAAATCCATTAAATGGTGGAGACATTGAGTCATGAATCATGTACAAACCTATCAAGATTGCAAAGCATGTTGATCTCTTGCATGAGACAATCACGTAAGGGAAGCACTACCGGGACTTCCCATCTTGCATCAGCGTATTGTATATCTGCTGCTAACGAGTACCCTTGGCCCTGGAAAGAAAATATTTCAGTAACCGCTCAAATTAAAATCAAAACTGAAGTCTGCAATTATTGAATTTGAGCAGTAACCAAGAAGAGACAAACCTTAACTGTTGCTGCAAGCACATGACAAGCTATCCTTGATGTACACGAGCCTAACACAAGTTTAGTGTAACCATTTTCAATAGCAATCTGCATAGCAAATACGATGACAAACATAAATACTATGCTATTATTAATGAATATTGAATTACCAATTAGTCAATAAAGAGATGTTATTTTCGTATCAAACCTTTTGCAATGACATCATACGTAGATGCGTCAAAAGATCTTCTTTTCCAGTGGCATCAGTAACTGTGTTAATTAAATTCTGCAACATTTCTTTTCCATCATTGGTTTTTGTTGAATAGATGCTTCTGATAGGAACCACGTGTAACTCTTTTGTTGGTGGTGCTAAATTTAACACAATCCCTTTAATGTCTTCAATTGCTTTGTCCAAATCACCAGAAGCGATGGGATGAACTTCACTTTCATCAATGAAAGCAACTCCAACACCAAAAACGGGTAAAGACCTATCTCTATTTGCAGTAGCATCGAAGTTTTTCTGGGCTTTGAGTTGCATCTCAGAAACAAACTGAAGAGCCACCCTGCAAAACAATAGTTTTCTTTAAGAACACATTATGGACAAAGATATTTACATCTCTATATCCACCTATGTTGCAACATTGGAGGTCTCAAGTCGATTGTATGTAGTATAAATCCAATATTTATGTGAAATTAAGCTGATGGTTTCACATGCTTTTTCAGTAAATCATGCACATGAGCATATCGATACAGCAAAAGGCTCCACATCGTATATATGATCTAATCATGTTCATAACCTAGAGAGGAAAAAGACTACATGATCAAGTAGACGATCAGTATATGATGAGGGAATAACTTTGGTATTGTGGTTGGAACTGAGAGGCAAACATTACACAGGATTGCAAGAGTTATAAAATACATTTTCAGCAAAGAAAGTTATGGCTAAGGATTAATTGGTTATAATGAGTTTGGTTCACATCAGAAATTCAAAGTTTATAAAGGATATTGCTAAGAGTTATCGATCAAAAGAAGTTATGGCTAAAAGCAAGTGACCATTTTGTTTTTTAATGGTGCTAATAAATGATGGACCAGTTGTTGCATGAACTGACATGAGATCTTTTAACGACACTTGTTTCAAGAGCCTAAGTTTGAACACATTTTGTTTTTAAAACTATAGTTATGTAAAAGATGAGGCAAAAAACTAAAGGGATACAAGGATAAAGCCATATCCCTGCCACACCCAGTCACATGACTCTAGGAGTCACACTTGAGCCAAAGGTCTGTAATCTAGACAAACTACTGTGAATAATCAGTGAAGGTTAAATCACAAATTTGTGCATATCTAGTGACATTGACAGTTTAAAGACTATAAATCGAGCTGGGGACTCATACATCATGTTTCACTTGGCTCTCCACATTCATAAAATAAACCCGATTGACATAAATTATGAGCTATGAGTCACTGCTACTTGAGTTAAAGTCCCTTAGTTGTCAATATGGCTAGATATTTACTAATAAATGATTCAATTTATAACCTGACATACAATGTAGCTGCATAGAATGAAACCCTTTGGCCGAAGTGCCACTCCGATGACTTGGATGTTGTTTTGATATGTTTTTTTCTGACCTGACAGCCGACTCACACTAAAGCAAGAAAGTGTGATAGGGAGCTGATGCATACATATTCTAGAAGGAAGAAATCAAAGGGAAAGAGAGAAGAATCTGGATCACAGATCAACCAATGATTTGACTGAAAATCAATCCCTGATTTGCAGCATTCTATTATGAGCAAGCACATTAAGCATTCCCTGATCTTCAGCAATTTACTTACCATATTCTAGTATTTTCAGTTACTTTTATTAGCTATAAAATAAGGCAGAAGGTAGAGCATAATCATCAATCAATTGTAATTCAATTTGAGTCCTCTCCATAGGGACTAGCTGATTTCATTGGAGTCCATTGTTCAGATTCTGCATTGTTCTTCAATAAATCATTCCTATCCTTCTTATTTCACATGTTCTGTTAGCCTTGTTCTAACATTTGGTATCAGGGCAGTCTGATCCAGAATGGTGAACACCAGAAATTCAACTTCTCAAAACGAACCAAACCACACCCACACTTCTTCACCTGCACAAAATCCCGACAACCTCGCACAACAATTGTCTTCCATTGCTTCCAAACTCAATGCTCTTGATGCCCTTGCTGCTGATGTAGCAGTTCTTAAGGCACAAGCGGGCCCGAGCGGGTCCTATAGGGGTAAGTCAAAAGAAACCACCTTTGGATCTCGTCACGGTGATGATGATTCAGAAAGTAGTGGCTGGTACCATAACTCGACAAGGAGGCCGTTCACCAAGATGGAATTTCTCAAATTTGAAGGGGGCGACCCTCGCGGTTGGATCCTAAAAGCGGAAAAATATTTTCGCTATTATCAAACCCCTGATGAATCAAAGGTGGAAATTGCTTCCATGTACCTAGAGGGTGATGCACTGGACCTCTTTGCATGGATCAGCGCTGAAAATAATCATCTTCATTGGGAAGAATTGGTGAAAATTTTACATGAAAATTATGGCCCGGCAGAATTTCAAAACCCAGATGAGCATCTGTGCAACATCAAGCAAACAGGCACCGTACAAGAATATAGACAAGAATTTGCAAAAAGAGTTGCACGAGTTCATGACTGGCCAGATCATTGTCTCTTGGGTGTTTTCCTTAGTGGTCTTAAGGAAGAACTGAAAGTCGATGTACGAATTCACAAGCCAAGGAACGTTTTCAAGGCTGTGAGCTTGGCACTAGAGTTTGAAGCGAAGTCTCGACCCGCTAGCAACCCAAGAGCATCCAATTCCTTCAACTACAACAAACCGAGTTCGTACTCAACTTCTCGTGACCCGGCCAAACCATCAGCCATATCCCAAAATACACCATCTTCAGGACAGTCTAAGAATTGGGAAAACGAAAGACAAAATCGTCGTGATAAGGGGCTGTGTTTTAGGTGCAATGAGAAATTCGCACCAGGACATAGATGCAAAGCATCCACTTTCTCGTTGCTGGAAATTGCAGATGATAGTGAGCAACTAACTGAAAGAGAAGCGGGTGTTGATAGGAATGAGTATGATGAAGATATAAATCAGCAAGACATGGCTGAAATATCTTTTCATGCCATTCTTGGAAAGACTTCGGGTACAACTATGAAGGTTCAGGGTACCCTTGAGAACAAGAAAGTATTGATACTCGTCGACAGTGGTTCAACTCACAATTTCATCTCAGCATCACTGGTGAAACAATTGGGTTTGAGGGTGAGTATGGTTCCTGCCTTCGGAGTTCAGATTGGGAACGGACAGATAATTCAGTGCAATCAAATTTGTCGTGACCTTACTGTAAAGTTACCGGGGTTGGATATTACAGAAGACTACTTTCCATTTTCAATTGGAGGAGCTGATCTTGTTTTGGGAATCAAATGGCTAGCATCACTCAACACGGTACAAGCCAATTGGAATGAGATGTTCATGATTTTTTATGTGAATGGGAAGAAATACAAGTTGCAAGGAGTGCCATCAGTCGCTGCTAAAACAGATGTGTCTCTTCAATCTTACTCAACCATTCCTGCCACCACTTTAGAAGCACCACGAACACAAGTTGTGATACCAGGTATTCAATCACTTTTATCAGCTTATCAAGATGTTTTTGCAGAAGTTAACACACTCCCTCCAAATAGAGCACACACCCATTCTATTACCTTGCTACCCAACTCAACCCCACCTAATATTAGACCTTACCGTTATCCTTATAACCAGAAAACAGAGATCGAAGCACAAGTTAATGCATTATTAAATTGTGGGTTCGTTCGACCTAGTTCCAGTCCATTTGCTAGTCCTGTTTTGTTGGTTAAGAAAAAAGATGAGTCATGGAGATTTTGTATCGACTACAGAAAATTAAACCAACAAACCATCCCCGATAAATACCCGATCCCCAACATAGATGAACTCCTTGATGAACTCCATGGTGCTACCATTTTTTCCAAAATTGATCTCAAGTCGGGATACCACCAGATCCGCATGAACCCCTCTGATATACACAAAACAGCCTTTCGAACCCACTCCGGACACTATGAATTTCTTGTCATGCCTTTCGGGTTGACAAACGCCCCGTCAACTTTTCAATCAGCCATGAATGACATGTTTCGGCCTCATCTTCGCAAATTTATCTTGGTGTTTTTTGATGACATCTTAATTTACAGTGCAAACATAAAAGATCATTTACAACATTTGCAGATTGCTTTAGATCTTTTACGCAGCAATAAATTCTTTGCCAATGCAAAAAAGTGTGCTTTTGGTCAGCGACAAATTCAATTTTTAGGGCATGTTGTGTCAAAAGACGGGGTAGCTGTGGATCCAGAAAAGGTCCAGGCTGTTTTGAATTGGCCATTACCGCGTGATGCGAAAGAAGTACGCGGATTCCTTGGGTTAACAGGATATTATCGCCGATTTGTAAAAGGTTATGGATTGATTGCAAAGCCATTAACTGATTTGACCAAGAAGAATGGTTTTCTGTGGAACGAGGAAGCACAATCAGCCTTCAAAAAACTGAAGTTGGCTCTAACCACAGTACCCGTTTTACAACTTCCAAATTTTCTTGAACCTTTCACGGTTGAGTGTGACGCTTCTTCGGCAGGAGTGGGAGCTATTTTGCTGCAATCAGAACATCCGATTGCCTTTTTCAGTAAAGGTTTTTCGTTTTCTAACCGATTAAAATCAACTTATGATAGGGAATTGCTGGCCTTGGTTTTGGCACTGCAGAAATGGAGACATTATTTAATGGGTAGGCAATTTTTTGTGAAGACGGATCACTTCAGTTTAAAGCACCTACTTGCTCAACGAGTAACCACTAGTGAACAACAACGCCTCCTCATGAAGTTACTTCCTTTCGATTTCACCATTATTTATAAAGCTGGAAAGGAAAATCAAGGAGCTGATGCTCTTTCAAGGAGGCCACAACATGCTGATTTTCTAGCCCTTGCAATACCAGTTAACATGGATTTTTTAAATCTCCAAGAAGCTTTGCTCAACGATCCATACACCAAGAATATCATCACCTCTATTAGACAAGACCCAACAACTCATCCTGAGTTTTCTTTAAGTGACAATAAGTTGTTCTATCAGAATCGTCTTGTTATCCCAGATGGCTCGTCCTTGCGCAAGAAACTTTTGTCTGAGTGCCATGATTCATTAACAGGAGGGCATGGTGGTTATCTTAAAACACTTAAGCGCCTCTCTGAAAATTTCTTTTGGCCAAAAATGAAGAGTGATGTAAAAGTTCTTGTGCAAAATTGCTTGGTATGTCAACAAAACAAATACCAAACACTTGCTCCGGCTGGTCTACTACAGCCTCTACCGATTCCAAGTCGTGTTTGGGAAGATATCTCTTTGGACTTCATTGTTGGGCTTCCAAAATCAGGAGGTGTTGATACCGTTTTAGTCGTGGTTGACAGATTGACTAAATACAGTCACTTTTTACCACTGGCTCACCCATTTACAGCCAAGTCGGTGGCTGCACTTTTTTGTAAGGAAATTGTTCGCTTACACGGTATGCCTCGTTCCATCATATCTGATAGAGATGTCATTTTTCTAAGCAACTTCTGGCAAGAGTTGTTCCGTCTTAGTCAAACTCGACTACGTATGGGCACCGCTTATCACCCACAATCTGATGGTCAGACGGAAGTGGTTAACCGTTGCCTAGAAGCTTACTTACGGTGTTTTGCTCATGAGCGACCCTCTTCTTGGAGCAAGTTTTTGGCTTGGGCAGAATACTCGTTCAATACCGGTTATCATACTTCTAGTGAGACGACACCTTTTAAGTCTGTTTATGGTCGTGACCCGCCTCCACTTAACCCGTATGTTCAAGGTGAAACTCATAATGCAGACTTAGAGGAACAATTGGTTGCTCGTGATGATGCACTCCAGCTTTTACGAGCCAACTTGCTTAAAGCACAGTCACATATGAAAGCACAATCAGATTCGAAACGAAGAGAGCTATCATTTGAGGTGGGGGATGCTGTTCTTCTTCGAATTCAGCCGTTTCGTCAACGCTCCCTTTCTAAACGAAAGTTTGAGAAGCTTTCACCACGGTACTTTGGACCGTACACTGTGACTCGCCGAGTAGGTCCTGTAGCCTATGAACTCGCTCTTCCTGCTGACTCCAAAGTACACCCTATCTTCCATGTTTCCCTACTACGCCCGGCACATGGTCAATCGGTTTCTCAACCCCCTGCACCCTTACCCATCACTGATGACTGGGAACATATTCTTGTTCCTGACAAGATTCTAACACACCGCTGGATATCCAGATCTAATACTTTGGAATTGTTGGTGCAATGGCAAAACCGACCTCTTGAAGAAGCCACTTGGGAAGATTATGATTTACTTTCTGGACAATTCCCACACTTTTGCCTTGAGGACAAGGCAAGTTTCCATGGGGAGAGTACTGATAGGGAGCTGATGCGTACATATTCTAGAAGGAAGAAATCAAAGGGAAAGAGAGAAGAATCTGGATCACAGATCAACCAATGATTTGACTGAAAATCAATCCCTGATTTGCAGCATTCTATTATGAGCAAGCACATTAAGCATTCCCTGATCTTCAGCAATTTACTTACCATATTCTAGTATTTTCAGTTACTTTTATTAGCTATAAAATAAGGCAGAAGGTAGAGCATAATCATCAATCAATTGTAATTCAATTTGAGTCCTCTCCATAGGGACTAGCTGATTTCATTGGAGTCCATTGTTCAGATTCTGCATTGTTCTTCAATAAATCATTCCTATCCTTCTTATTTCACATGTTCTGTTAGCCTTGTTCTAACAAAGTGCCTCACATTAAAGCCAGAAAGTGCCTCACAGTCTGGCAAAAAAGGAATTCACCAGCTTGAAAGCTAAAATGTTCCAAGGGTTGGTTACTTACCATCAAAAGAGTAAATGAGTTGATATAAGTGGCATTGATAGGTTTGCTGAACAACTTTGGGTGTCTCAAAGTTCAACGGGAAATATCATTGTTGGCTTGTTGCAGGACAAAGAATAAACACGCACCTTGGCTTCTGAGATGCTAGAACAAGAATAAGAAGATTGATTCAAGTGAGACTGAAGTCAACTTTTGGGTTATCGCCTTATCGGTACTAGTATTTTGCACTGGGTCCCTTAAGTTCAGATGAAAGTCAAACCCCTCAAAAAAATTTCAAGTAGTATGCACTATGCCATGCAAAGTATTATAAGAATTATAAGTAAACAATAACAGTGTTGCCTCTTCACCAAATAACCACTGCTTCATCTCTTATCTCTCTTAAAAACTTAAGCTGATCTGATTGATGTCTAATTCTCCTATTCAATTAAGGGAGTGACTTCAATAACGTTTGTATAAACAGTGGTATGTTAATGTTCATTTTGTGGTAGTGGTTAAATGATGCTAAAGCCGGGGATCAACAATAAATTGTTAATTGATGGTTACATACACGAGAGTGATCACTGATCCTATATAGATCCGCTGTTACAAACGTGTAACAAAAGTTAGTGAATTTTAAACATTCAATCTTTAAGATGCATGTGCCTCTTTGGTCTTAAGATGTATGTGCTTATACCTTGAGGCGAGTTTAGCACTTGCACCTTAAATAACATGGGGATGTACAATATTGTGTATATAGAGCTCAAATTAGCTGATTAAACACTGGTTTATCTGTCATGTGGTAGTGTTGCATCTTCTATACTAATCCTTAGTCCTTACCTCTACATATTCAAGTAGCACTAATTCCAAAGGACTTGACCACCACCAGCAAAGTATGCCAAATGGTTCATAACACACTGTTACCTATGTTTGACTTTAAAAGATACAAGCCAATCAAACTACGAGTAGTATTCTACATATGAGTATATGACAACAAACAATGTTATAGTCACCTCCATTCCTATTACCCTTGTTATAAAGGATTGGCCGTTAGCTGAAACTATATTAGATGTGAAACACAAATAAAACCATGACCCAACGTCAAGTGAAGACTCGACATCATCATTTAATAAGTTCAAAATATGATGCAGTGAATATATAACAGCATTGGCGTGCTAGAGATAGTTTAAGACAGTCACCTATGTACATGCAACGAACAACTTGGTCACTGATTCAAGAGTACCAGCTGCTAGAACAGATCTTATACCTCCTAAAATGCAAGTTTCAATCATTATACTTAGCTTTCTTAATTCTTGAACCAGTCCAAATGCCTTTAAATGTCCATGTTAACATCATAATGAAGAATTGAATGATGCCTTTAGGTTGTTTGACTAATAACTCCAGAAAACAGTAATATTGTCGCAGGTCTTTGTCCATCTCGATATATATTAGAGTAAGGTGGGTGGTTGGTTAAGCTTATTTTTAGGCTAATAAGCTTATTTGGTTTCAGCTTATGTTTCATAAGCCCGTTTTTTCGGCTTATTTTGAAACTTATGAGCTTATATAAAGCTTATTATAACATAATGAGCTTACATAAGCTTCAAAATAAGACTTATGAAACACAAGCCGAAACCAAATAAGCTGATACGCCCAAAATTAAGGTTAAACAAACACCCCCTAAAACCATCTTATGCAAATAAATTTTCATAGTTGGTGCCTAGAACTTCTAAATCCTTTAATAAACTTCCTCTAAAACGGTTCAATAACGCAACTTCTAAGTCCTAAACTCTTATCGGTTCACTTCCTATGCGTGCCAATCAACAAAACTAAATAAAATAGCTCAAATCATTCTTATGCGAAAAATAATTCCAATTTATATACATAAAAAGCTTGAAAATAGGATATAAACCTTGACGAAGCACCACCGGAGAACGCAACGAGGACTTTATCAACAGGCGAAATCATGGCATTAGAAGTAACAGCAAGCTTAAACTTTCCATATAAATTACTCCGGAAACAATCTGCACAGAATTTACCGCCACCGTCACCGCCTGTGAAGATTGTGGCTTCTGATGATTTACATTTGAGACACGTGTTGCGATTGTTGTTATTACAATCGCTGGTTGACTTCTTGTTTTGTGTTGGTGATTGATTATTGTCGTTGCTTGTGTCTTTGTAGCAACCACCGGATTCGCATCCTCCGCCGGTGCCGTTACAAGCCATTTGATGGTTTTGGTTTTAGAGTTTGAGGGGTTTTAGGGTTTTGGTGGTTGGTAAAGTAAGTGGTGAACCGAGAGCATAGATGGCAAAAAAAAAAAAAAAAAACCCTCCAAACCTACCGAGAATCCGATACCTGACCCCGATTTAACCAGGTAATCCTCGAGTTGACCGGAGTTGACCGGGTATGGAGATTGGCACGGGCAATCCCCGATACTGAAAAGCGGGCACGGTAATAATCTTGGATCCCCGAACCCATCCCCGAATATATTTTCTATACAAAATACATTATATGTCTATATTATGTTATGCAACTTGATTTCATCATTCTCTATATGTACTTTTGATCATTTGTTTTAATAAGGCATATATTAATTCATATAATGAGTTTTATATGATCCAAGGTTAGATATTTACTTGTGATCCAAGGTTGATCTAATAAGTTTTCTTCAAAAAAATAATTTTTGTTATACGTGTAAATGTTTCTAAACATCAGCAATTTAAATGTTTTGTATTTTTTTTCCAGGTTCCTATGTAGAACTATCTGTTTATAACATGGCTTACTTATAATTATGTAACGGGAAAAAATCTTTGATTCCTCATTGGGGATCCCCGTTGTAACACCCCAACCCGAGAAGGGCTAAAGTGTAATATTATGGAGTCAAATCAGAACACAAACGAATGGAGATACATTTCTAATACAAAGTATACCAAGGTTACAAGGAGAACTAAACAAAATACAAAAGAGTAACAACAATGAACTAAGCCCAACATCAACTACTTCTAATCATCTCTAAGTCCAGCCAGTAGCTAATCAGGGTGAAGTCTTCTAAGTCCAAAATAAGATCTCTCATCCACAAACCCAACTTCCTACTAAACCTGCCGCAGGAAAAGAAATGCGGCTGAGCTTAAAAAGCCCAGTGAACAGATATATATATATATATATATATATATATATATATATATATATATATATATATATATATATATATATATATATATATATATATATATATATATATATATATATATATAAACGAAGCAAAAGATAAGGAACAAAGAATATCATAGGGTGCATTGGGGAAAACAAAAGGTATAATAAGGATGATAAGAATAAGTTAAAGGTTAGGTTATATCACGAGCCAAACAAAACAAAACAAAGTCTTCAGCAAAGTAACCATGTACTCAAAGGGGAGACCTCAGAATACCAAATGTAGTAGGAGGGGAGTCCTCAAGTAACCACGGAGTAGCTAGCTCCCAAATATGTGAAAGGCACGTATTGCACACAGTACCAGACACCAAACCAAATGTAGTAGCAAATCAAATCAGAGCAAATCTAGGATGCATCCATACGCCCCTACCCAAACCAAATGCAGATCAAACAAAGGGACGGTGTGGAACATCACTCGACCACACTGGAGTCATGACATTGGTGCATCAATGCCACGGTCATGTTACCTTCATGACTAGGAAAATGCCCGGGTATAATACTGAAGGGTCAAAGGCAAATCAAATAGCAAAGTCTAAGTCAAATCAAAGTATCATAATCCAAGGTGCATAGCAAAGGTTCAGGTCAAAGATTTACAAATGGCAGGGTTCATAATCAGAGTTCAAATCAAAGGTTCATAGCAAGGTTCAATTCAAATGGATCAATGTCAATGGGTTAAATGGAAAGATCAAAGTCAAGGTTCCAATCCACGAGGTTCACTATTCCAAGTTCCAAAGTCCCAAAGTTTATGATCAAATGGTCATAATAAGAGTTTTAAACAAAAGTTCAATTTAGTAGGTTCCCATCATTTGCTTAAAAAGGTTCGTAGTACAATCCCATTTAGAAAGGTTTATAACAAGGATTCATTTAGAAAAGATCTTCCAAAGATGACATTTATAAAAATCCCATAGATAAGTGATCTTAAATCATATTAAAAGTGCCGTTATAAAATAGTTTCTCCTTTAAATGTTCCCATATCATAATTAAGAAAAGAAATTTCACCTCCCGTTATATTATCCCAAAAGAACATTCAAAGTCTCACAAGGGTTTCACCTCCCTTTATAATATCCCAAAGGGTATCCAAAGTCTCACAAAGCTTCAAAGGTTAAGGTCACAAAAGGTTATCGAATGGATCATAAGAGGTCAAACGAATAACAATAGGATCGCAAATACCGGTGAAGCACATTAATTATAGAGCCGAGTACATAAACAAGATCAAACGGAATCATAATACGATAACAAATCAAAGACAAAGTCAAGAGAGAGGAAGTGTGCACTCTTACTGAAAGAGTACTGAATATCTGTACCTCAAACCGCCAATGAAACCATATCATAAGAATAGGAAGTCACTCCTTCTTCAGCGAATCTACACGAATTAATGATCGGCTAATTATTAATAATTTGTTTTAAATCAGATTACTCGTTTTTGTCCGCTTTGGATTTTTAGCAACTTTTTATTTTTAGTAACCTGCCAAATATAGTGACTTTCCATTTTAAATAGTTTCTCGATTTAGTAAGTTTCCATATTCAGTAAGAATAGTCATTGATATTTCCAAGTTACCATTTATTACGTTAAAGCATTTTAAATGATATATTAGGGTTTATTTATGTCAATTATAAAGGTATAGGGTTTAAATTGTTATTATCACAAGTTTAGGGTTAAAAGTGTCAAATAACAAAGTTTAGAGTCTAAAATGTCACTATTACAAAGTTTAAGGTCCAAAGTGTAAACCGCTCACATGACACAAAACTAACCCGAGACATTCTTTTCTTATTTAGTTCGAACAAACAAAACCGTAAATGCATGCATGCAAATCCATTTCTTATATGACATGATAACAGTAATATGGTCGAAACCGACTCGCACCTTTTATATTATTTTCATCTCGAAACAAAACAATTCATGCATGCATTTCATCCCTATTAGCTCGTTTGGGTTTTAGTGTAACATCTATATGTCGAATAAATATAGATCAAATCATACGAACACAACCAATTCCAGTTACAACTTATTAGATCGCTTATAGGAGGTTTTTATAGGAGGTTTCCTATATCGTGATTTTATGTGAGTTTCTAGTCGTGTATATGCATAAGTATCAACTGGTTCTTTTAGTTTTTAGAGTAAACTGCAAAAATGGTCCCTGTGGTTTCCTGAGATTGCAAAATTAGTCACTGTGGTTGGCTAATTGCAGGCGGCTTCCCTGTGGGGGTAAACTTCACATCATTTTGGTCCCTCGCTTGTAACGACGTTAGTGAGAGTTAGTTAAGTCGTGGTCCCAAATTGAATATATGAAAGGAACAAGGACAAATATGTCATTTTACTCGTGGACCCAATTTTGTATATAATTAGGTGGTCCAACCCGACACAATCAAACACACACCCGACATTAACATTAAAAAAAACCCCAACTTTAAACCCTAATTCCAGATAACCAATTCAATCCAATTATACAATTAGTTTCATCAAATTCGTCCTTATGCTTTACAACAACTAATGATGACATCTTCTACAAGTTTATGGTACATTAGACCAGATGGAGAGAAGGTTGATACCAAAGACCTTTATGGTAAAAGTCCTAACTTGTGATTTACATGTTTTGTTGTCATATTGAAGTATTGTATTGGTATCTGATTTGTTTCTATATTTTTTTGAAACAGAACAATATCCACACTTGTTTTCACTAAGGGTTCATCATGAAGGTCGATTTTCAGAGTTACCAAAGAGGAAGTATGTTGGGGGTCAGGTAACATTTGTGGACTTGATAGCCATTGATCAGTTTAATATTGATCTATTGAACTCAATAATGTACCAGAGCTTAGGATATGAAAAGAATGTGAAAATGTATTATCACTACAAAGTTCCTTTGAAAGGTTTAGATACTGGACTAAGGCCTTTAGGTGGTGAAGATGATTTTCATGAAGTGGTAAAGCATGTTAATAGGCATAGGGTAATTTATGTTTTTGTTGAGCATGGCCATACAAATGTTGATTTAGAAGCAGAAAGAATGCAATCATTGAAGCAAACTGATAAATGCAAGGAATTGGATAGTAATGTGGAGGTAGTTGAATTAGAAACAGAAGTTAACATGTCTAGTGAGAGTGAGGATGATGAAAACAATAAGAGTGATGGGAAATCTGTTGATGAAAACCTTGAGAATGACGAAAGTGATAGTGAGTATGAGCAATCTACTGAGGGTGAGGATGATGAGTTAGAAGAATTTGTAGATGAGGAACACATAGTAGAGGAAGTACATGTTAACATGTCTACATTTAGTTTTGAAGTTGAACCAGAGACACACGACCTAATGCAACCCAATGTGAACTTAACTGAAGATGATTTGGAGGTTATAGATTATGACTCTTTTGAAAGTGATGTAGGGTCTGACACAGAACAAAAAAGGAGAAAAGGACTTAGAAAGTTAAGAAAGGGTACTGATGGTTCAAGTATTAGAAATGCTTTGGAAGTTGGGTTTGAATTTGCCAACAGGAATGAAGCAAAAGATAGGATAAGGGCATATTCAGTTGAAACAAGAAGGAACATTAAGATAGTAAGAAATGATAAACTAAGGGTTAGGGCAAAGTGTTTAGGTGTTGTTCCTGAGAATATTGGAGAGGCAACAGCTTTATGTGATAAAGGCAAGGGCAAGAATGTAAATGTGAAAGAAAGTAAGGGCAAGGATGTAAAAGTAGAAGATGACAAAACTGGTTGTCCTTGGGTTGTGCATATGTCAAAGGGTGATAAAGGCAAGCGGGTAGTTAAAACATTAAATAATGAGCATACATGTTTACAATCTAGAAAAATAAAAGCTTGTACTTCCACTTTCCTTTCAAAACACATCCAAGATCTGTTAAATATGAACCCTGATATGCCTGTCAAGGCTATCCAAGAACAAATGCAAAGAAAATTCAATGTTGCTGTAACCAATACCAAGGCATTCAGGGCAAAAGCAAAGGCACAAGTTAATTTAAGAGGTGATGCTAGCCTACAGTATTCACTGTTGAGAGATTATGTGAATGAGTTGTTGAGATGTAACCCAAATAGTACTGTTAAGATTGATGTGTATCCAGCTTATAATCCAGATTCACCAACAAGAATGTTTAGGAGGATATATGTGTGTTTGGGTCCTTTGAAAGAAGGTTTCAGAGCTGCTGGTAGAGATTTAATAGGTTTAGATGGAGCATTTATGAAAGGTCAGTATCCAGGACAGTTACTCACAGCAGTTGGTGTGGATGCTAACAATGGGATATACCCAGTTGCATATGGGATTGTGGAATCAGAATCTAAGCAATCTTGGACCTGGTTCTTGACCTGTCTTGGTGATGACTTGGGTTTACAAAGAAATTCCCACTTCACATTCATCACAGACAGACAAAAGGTTAGTTTTTACTTACTAATTAACTGCTAATCTTATTCATTTTGTTTGTTTTTTACTTAACTGCTATGATTTGATTTGTGGCATGGAATGGATCTGATTTGTGGCAGGTTAAAGGTCCATGGGGGGAGCAATGTGTTGTAAATTGGCCTCAAAGAAGTTGCACTTGTAGGAAGTGGGAAGTGTCTGGGATTCCCTGCAAGCATGTTGTAGCTTGTATCCATGACATGGCTGACAGTGGAATGAATATTGGTTTGCCAGAAGACTATGTCCATGAATCATACAAACTAAAAACATGGAAAGATGTGTATTCATTTAAGGTGAATCCAGTTAATGGGAGACAGTTTTGGGCCAAGTTTGATTGCCCAACTACATTGGTTCCACCTAAGGCAGCTCCACAAGTTGGTAGGCCATCTAAGGCAAGAAAGAAAAGTGCTGGTGAGATTGAAATGGTAAAAGGGGGCAAACTAACAAGGTCAGGTAAAACTGTGAAATGTGGTATTTGTAAAGGAAGTGGTCACAACAAAAGAAGTTGTACTGCTCAAGGTGTTGCAAGTCATGCAGGGACAAGTCATACAGGTCCAAGTGGAAGTCAAGCACAAGGTGGAAGTCATACAGGGCCAAGTGGTACAAAGAAAAGACCAAGAAAAGTCACTGATGGAAGTGCATCTGGAAGTCAAATGGGAAGTCAACCACCTAATGGAAGTCAATCACAAGCTGGAAGCCAGGTTCCAATACCACAAAATGCACCTGCAAATGTTGCTGCACCAGAACATGTGGCTGCTGGATTTGTTAATCCAACCAAGAGAACAAAGAAAACTGCTTCAAGACTTAGTCCACTTTAAATCAGTCTTTTTTAAATGATATGTTTGTTTAAGACTATGGTGTTTGTTGTTTAAGAATGTTATTTTCCTTTCCTTTAAGACTATGGTATGTGTCTGGGATAATCTTTTGTATGGCAATGACCTTGGGATAATCTTTTGTTTAACTGTTTCAATGTATGGCATTTACCTTATAATCTTGTATTTAGCTTTTGCACTTTGCTTTTTTTTTTTTTTTTTTTTTTTTTTTTTTTGCCTTTTGCACAATCTCTTTTTGGGATAATCTGGATACATCAGTCACCAACATAGTGTTTGTGCACAATACTTGGTAGCACAAAGTAAGCCTTTCATTAACTTGAACTTCATTACATATACCAAAACTTGTTGACCATTACATATTACATTGGCCAACTATGAGTTCAGTTAAAAAGAACAACAACCAACTACCTTTCATTAACCTTAGAAAGGCAGATTACATCAAGATCATAAAAACAACCACCAACCAAGTAAATATCAAACAAAACTTCATCCTACGATATCCAACTGCCATAGCATCTAAAGTTTGTTGCATTTCATTTCTTGACCTTAGAAGACCTGGTATAATCTGCCTTGAACGAGCACACATTGATGGATCAAACCATGAAAAGAAATCACAATGGGAACCCTATAATCAAGTATTAACATCATTAACTATATAACCTTTAAAGAAAATGCATTACAAGAACCAAAAAAAAAACTTACAATTTGGGGGCAAGACAAAAACCTTCGACCAGGGTTATTGTTTGTCCAAGAAGTTCGAATAGCAGCTTGGTTACCACAAAAGCAATTCACATTTGCCATCAATTTGTTTGATTTGGTATTGTTTAGAAATTAGGGTTTATGGGGATGGGATTATTTTATTTTTGGGGATTTGCTGTGATTAAAAAATGAGGGAGGATGGATTTATAAGGTGGGGAATTGTTTTTATCCAAGTAAAATGACATAATTATCCTCGTGTGCAAGGCACGTGCCACGACTTAACTAACTCTCACTAACGTCGTTACAAGCGAGGGACCAAAATGATGTGAAGTTTACCCCCACAGGGAGGCCGCCTGCAATTAGCCAACCACAGTGACTAATTTTGCAATCTCAGGAAACCACAGGGACCATTTTTGCAGTTTACTCTAGTTTTTATGTAACATGTTTATTTCGAAGTAACGATAGGTCTATTCATACGTGAAGCATGAGCCTAAACAGGACATATAGATTGATTTCATTAAGTTTCAAAACCGTTATTTCATGTGTTCATTCCTATGATTTCATGTGGACGAGTTTTATGATTTTATGTGTTGTATCTTTTATTGTCGACAAGGAAACCAAAACATATTCCAAAATAGAACCATGAAATCAAACAAGAAGAATCGAATCAAATGAGTTGGATACCATACCCTTGATGCGTGATAATACGAAGGAAAAAAATAAAGCAAGAGTCGAACACTTGCTACAATCCCAGCCGAAACCAACCAGTCATCACCCTTCAAACAACCCTTTAACCCACGACACACGACCCTCATTCGAACCAGAATTCACCACGTCCAAATCCACCACCAAGCCCACTATTGAGAACTTTTAGCAGCCTTAGTGTCGAACAAGAAAAAGAAGAAAAGAACTAGCAGTTGCACCTTTTTGGGAGAGAGTTTTAGTTTTTTTTTCTTCTGATTTTATTTTCCTGTGTTGAAAAGGTTTGTGTATTCGGTTTAAAGGAAATCGTGTGAGGGGATTGAGAACAAAAAGGAAAGCACGCTAATTTTGTGGGATTTGTTTTAATGAAAACGTGTGAGGGGAAATCAAGAAGGAAAATCACTGATTTTATGTGATTAGATTATTGCCTTTCCAATTTATAGCAAATCATGTATATTGACTTGTCTTTAGTTTTGGTTTACTTGTGCCCATTAAATATTTCGGCAAACTACACTATATTAGGCGTGTACATGATTAAAATGTATAACACAGTATAGTTTTATCATATCATAAGTATTATAGATCTAATATGTCGCGAAAGGTTCAAGTATTATCATATAAATACTTAGGTTATAATTTAAATATATGTTTGAGATTTTACGGGTGTTATACCCGTTCCCCATCGGGGACGGGAATGGGGACGTAATTGTGACCCCGACGGGGATAGGGACGGAGATGGGGAGAGCTATTTAACTTCGGGGATGGGGATGGTATCAACCATTTCCCGCATACCCGACCGCGTTGCCATCTCTAACCGAGAGAGAACCGAATCGAAGTTAACCTTGCGAAACCGAAATTGAAACTGAACCAAATAGATAGTTTAGGTGTATGTTACTTGATTTTGAACTCGAACCGAATTGAGTAAATCCAAAACCAGAAACAATAACTATATAAAATCGAAAATCGAACGGAATAAAGTCGGTTCGATTTTCGATTGATTTTGCTCTGCACTAAAGGATAGTTGGGTTCCACTAATTTAATAGTATTACTTTTCTAAAAGAGGCTCACTTTTTCTATTAAGAGTAAACTACACCGTTCGTCCTTGTGGTTTGCATTGACCGCAGCCTTTCGTTCTTTGACCAAAAAAATTGCACCACTCTGCCTTAAGTGTGAAACGTTATGCGCCGTTAGTCCCTCCCTCTAACGAAGTCCACTAACGCTCGTTAACTCTTATTAACTTGTTTTTTAATAAAGGCATAATCGTCATTTCGTACCATAAGGACGAACGGTGCAATTTACGCTTTTTGTCCATTTTTTACGCTTTCGTCTGTTTTTTAACGTTTTTGTCAGTTTTTTTTACGTTTTCGTCCGTTTTTTTCGCTTTCGTCCGTTTCTTTACGTTTTTGCCTTTTTTCACGTTTTGTCCATTTTTCTTATGTTTTCATATGTTTTCTTACATTTTTATATGTTTTCATACGTTTTTATCCATTCTTATCCATTTTTATATGTTTTCATCCGTTGTTTACGCTTTAGTCTATTTTTTTCGTATGTTTTTTCCGTTTTCGTCTGTTTTTATGTTTTCGTCTGTTTTTTTTCGTCCATTTTTATACGTTTTCATCCGTTCATCCTTATGGTGCAAAATGACGATCATGCACTTATGAGAAAACAAGTTAACAAGAGTTAACGAGCGTTAGTGGACTCCGTTAGAGGGAGGGACTAATGGCGCATAACGTTTCACACTTAAGGCTGAGTTGTGCAATTTTTTTGGTCAAAGGACGAAAGGCTGCGGTCAATGCAAACCACAAGGACGAACGGTGTAGTTTACTCTTCTATTAATGAGTCTATATGCATAAGCCAAAATAACTCAAAGTCTTCCCAATAAGAGGCTTATATATAAGTAAGCCTCACTACCCTTCCCCATCTAGTAAAAAAAAAACACCACCTAAGTCAATTGTAGAATAATTTTACTCTATTACTTAAATTCATTTTCAAATAGGTATTCTAAAGTCATCCGGAAATTATGAGTTTTTGTTTACTTAGATAAGAGTATGGGGAGTCATAACACAAGTTATGAAATAACACCATGCTACGTCAGCGCCACATCATCTCAGCACCAAATAACATAACACCAAAAAATACCAGGAAATCATAACACCCAAGTTTAGAACGTGTTTTGTAAAATTTCTTCCTTGTTCACGTTGTAACGCACGTTACTATACCAACTTGCGTTATAACGCGCTAACCTGGGAAATGGCAGCAACGCAAGTTAACATGTTGAATTGGTGCCACATCAGAAATAACGCACCTCCTGCATTATGACTCCCTCTTCTCTAAATGTGGTCCAACTTTGGTACAGTATATCTGTAAACATTTACATTCCTTCTCTTGCCTTTCTCAAATTTGTACCTAATAAAATTTAAACTCTTAACTTTTTGTGAATATGTCCGGTAATCTTGCCGCTTAATTCATTTTTATATAGGACATCTTTTTTTCATATTATCTTTTTCTCGTATTCTCGTTTTACATGCTAAACTTTGATTTTCACCAATGTTTACACATATAGTTAATCACATCAAATAACCATTCCAATCATTTTCTTTTCTCAAAATATAATACAATAATAAATTGCGTTAAAATTTTTAGATTAACAACGGGTTTTTGTTATTTGGGTAATAATAATATCAACCAACAAAATAAGATGTTACATATTTTTATTTATCTTTTTATCTTTCCAGATTATGCGTCAATCATTCATGAACATATATAAAATATTCACTTTTTATTTATCCTCTAAGAAGAGTAGAAAGATAAGGAGTAAAATATACTCCTTCCGTCCCAAAATTATTGTATCTATTGACTTTTTTTGTCTTTATTTTTCAACTTTAACCTTAAATATTTTTGTTTATATTAAATAATACTTAATGCAAAATATATGAACGGATTTAGTTTAATATATTTTCATTGATATAATTTCTATCAAGTATTGTATAACACAAATAAAAATATTTATAGTCAAAGTTGAGAAAGAAAGACCGAAAAAGTCAAACGAGGACTATAATTTTGGGACGGAAGGAGTATTATTTTATATTAGATCGTAGATAGCAATGTATGTTTTCAAATGTACTGATTTGATACGTGAATTCCAAAAAAGTTATAGAAATGTAACGAACTTTCATAAGTATTCTAATTTAGTATGTTATGACATGTCACATGTCAGATTTTCAGGTATTACACGTCATCATCAAGTACCAAATTGAGACACTTATGAAAATTTATTACAATTTTATAATGTCTTTAAAGTTTACGTACCAAATCAAAATATTTGAAAAAATACATTGTTATTTTTCGGCTTAATTCCTGTTATTTTTCATAACACTAAAAAAATGTACCAAAAAATGTGTGTATCACTATATTGGGAATGTGATTTTTTGTGAGCTAACATATTCGTATTTCACGCTCATTCCCTCTGTTCCTTCTTCCCTACGCTCCACAATTAATGTTGATCCGATTCTTCCTCCCTACGTTTGTTATTCTAAGAAATCATACTAAAAACTCTTTCCATAAATCAAAACTTCCTCCCTACGTTTGTTATTTTAACTGAAACCCTAATATTATTATTGGGGAAAATGGGTTGGATCATTAAGAACATTAGGAGAATGCTTGAGAAAGAAAGGTATGTGTTTTTGTATATCCTCTATCGCTACATCAGTTTCCAAATCAAGATCCTATGATAATAAGTTTAATTGATTGTTATTTTTTATTATGTGTTGGCAATTGTTTTGTTGGTTTACAGGTTTTATGATCGGGCTACATATAATAGGAACCCAAAGATGGTGGCTTTGAAGATGAAGACCGAGACTCAGTCCACCAACATAATCCTGAAACACCACATGGATCACCACCTTCAGAAGTCAACGGAGGAGGGTCAGGTCAATACATGTTCTTAGTATACCAGTTACAATATAAGTGAAAACCGTCTGAAAGAGGTAAAAGATTAGGGCCTCTTTATATATCTTTTTATAGGGTTTTAAAAAATCAAGTTTTTTATATATGCTTTCGAAAAATTGTGTATTTGTCGACTGCATATTGTTGGGAATTCTGTGAAGTAAGAATTCTGCTGCTGTTTCTGCTGAAAGGATCCTGCTGAAGAGTTGGTTTCTGCTGAAGCAGTGTATCTGCTGAAGACTAGTTTAAGCCTTATTAGTTTCTGCGGATATAGTATTTCCGTATTTTATGTAATGTAGTTTGGATATGCATGAGTTTATTTAGGAAGTGATAATGCATATCTTTTAGAAGTTTTAGAATATACGTTTCTTGAGAAACGGTTTAGGGTTCCTTGAGTATAAAAGGAACACACGGTTTATGTATTGAATAACTTTAGTGAATACTCTTATTATAATTAAAAGATCCATAGAGGATCAAGAGTTCTTAGTATCAAGCTTGTGTTTTGTTTCCGCTTTATAAATACAACTTGCAGAGATTGTCTATTAGTGTGTTATTGATTACAGTGACATTACTAACGATTCTAGAGTGCTCAAGAAGATCTATCAAGGTCTTTATATAGTTTCAACAAGTGGTATCAGAGCCTCGAGAGAGTCTCTGTCATACTAAGAAACACAAATCTTACACCTTAAAAATCCAAACAAATCAACAACCATGCCTGGATCTGATGATGATGTTGATACAAACCAAAACATTAACACCACTTCTCTTCAACAACTCACCCTCTCTAACAGTAATGCTAAGTTTCCATACTTGAAGAATGCTAAAGAATATCATCTGTGGTCCATGAAGATGCAGAACTGGATCACAAACATTGATTGGAATTTGTGGGAGATTGTTAAAAAAGGGAATAGCCTAAAGAAGCATGTTACAGATGCTGATGGAGTTGTTACAATTGTAGGTCCCAGAACTGCTGAAGAAATTCTGGCTGTGCAGAGGGAGAGTAAAGTCAGAACAATTCTGCTCCAAGCTATTCATGATGACCACATGGGTGACTTCCACTTTATGGAGGATGCCAAGGACATTTGGATGGCTATAAAAGCAAGATTTGGTGGGAATGATGAATCAAGAAGGTTGCAGAAGTCTATGCTGAAGCAAAAGTTCCAAGAATTTCAGATTTCAGAAGAAGAGGGAATTCATAAGGGTTGTGACAGATTTTATCGAATATTAAGTCAACTTAATCAGTTGAAGGCAAGACCCGATAATGAGGACTGCAATGCTAAATTTCTGAGATCTCTGCCACCATCTTGGTTACAAGTTTGTATTGCTCTCAAAACCAAAGGTGGGTTGGACTTGATGTCTTTTGATGACCTCTACAATAGGCTTAAATCCCTTGAGCCTGATGTTAGAAGTCCTATTCGTCCATCCACTCATTCTGCATTTGTTGGTGCTTCTACAAAACCTGTGCATCAAGCCTCAAGCTCATATTCATCAGGAACATCTTCTCAAACTCATACTCAATCTACTTCTAAACCAAAATCCAGTAGTGTGTTGGAGGATATTATTCATTCATTTGTGGCTGAATATGAACATCAGCAGTTTCTTGCTTATGAGGATTTTGAACAGGTAGATCCATTGGAGATGGAGGAGATGCACTTGAAATGGGAGCTTGCAATGATATCCATGAACATTAAGAGGTTTGAAGCCAAGTCTGGAAGGAAGTTTGGTTTTAATGGAAAAGAGGTAGCAAGGTTTGATAGAAGGAAGGTTAAATGTTACACTTGTGGACAAGTGGGACATTTTTCAAGAGAATGCAAGGAGAGAAAGCCTGGAGATGAAGTTAGATATGGTTCTTATCCAGTGGAAGCAGGGACAACTAAGGCTGCACCTTCAAAGGCTATGGTGACTCTGGATCACCAAATTGATTGGGATGAACATGAACCTGCTGGAGAGGATGCTTCTACTTCCTCACAAGTGAATCTGCTGGCATACTCATCTTCAGAGGACCAGAAGGAGCAAGTCTCCTTGATGGGAATCTCTCAGGTACACAATTGTATGTTTGGATGTAGTGTAAGATACAATGAGCTTAAAAAGGAATTTGATGAATTGAAACCAAAGTACAATGAGTGTTATATAGAGGTAGAGTCTTATAAATTGGCTTTAAAAACTCTAGAGAAACAAAAAGTATGGTTTCAAAAGAATCAAGTTAAATATGATGAAAAAATAAGAGTTCTAGAAAGTGATTTAGAAATTGCTAAGATAGACTTAAAACGTACTGAAAAAGAGAAGTTTGATCTAGAAAGAGAAAAACAAGAATTACAAGTTAAGTTAGACAAAGAGATAGCTAGAGGTAAACAATGGCAAATGTCAGGTGATAATCTAGCTTGTGAACTCTATGGTAGTCAAGCTGTGAACTCTAAAATTGGTTTAGGATTTCAAAAATATGTTGGTTTAGAAGCTAGGAATGACCTAGGCAAAACCACATCAGCAGGGTTAGCTAACTTTGTCAAAGAAGGTAACTTACATGCTGTCCCTGGACCTATAAGAGGGGAACATATGCCTATTGACCTATCCAAACCTAGTGACTTTGATGGATCACACCATCTCTATGGCAAAAAGTCAACTGACTTGCCAGACCCTAGTGTTAAATCTACTGACTTTGTCTCTTGTTGTGACAGTGACAAGTCTTCTGATGAAGGGTCTACCTCATTTGCTAGCTGTGATTCAAGTGAGAAGTCTGACCTGCCCAAGACCATACCAAAGACATCACCCAAGGCTCCCCACAAGCCTTCTAGAGTTGCTGCTGATAACAAGACAGTTTCTACTGAAGACTTGTTTTTAAATTCTTTGCAAAATAATTCTTTTGGTTATGTTACAAACAATTCTGTTTATCATGGTGGTTTGAATACTTTTTCATGTTATGGAACTACTTTTGGTTTAAATAAATCTTCTAAAAAGAAGAAGTGTTTTGTGTGTGGAAGTAAATATCACTTGATTAAGGATTGTACATTTCATGAGCAAAGAATGGGTGGATGTGTTAGTCAAAGGAAACCTAGGCAAATGTGGAAGAATGTTAGTGAAATACCATCTTTTGTTCCACATCAGCAGAAACCCAATTCTGCTGAATCACATTCTTCATGGAAAAGAACCAGTACTAGACCTTATGTTCGACCTAATTACTTTGACTCAATATATTATGGTGGTGTGTATGGGAATACTGCTGTGAAGCCCTCAGCAGGTTGTTCTTGGACAAAGAAGGGACCCAATATGCATTATAGGCCCAAGAACAATGGTGGATCTAAAACATCTACATGGCCTATTACTAATGATCCACAAGGCAGGCTCAAGTCAGCAATGACTTGAGTCTCCAATGTGTACTAATTTTGTATATTTTTTGTTGTTGTTGTAGGAACATCCTTTGAAAAGTACTGAAGTAGGTATTGTTGATAGTGGTTGTTCTAGAAGTATGTTCGGGAACAAGGACAAGATGCATGACTTTGAGCCCATAGAAGGAGGAGGCACTGTAACATTTGGATGTGGAGATGGAAAAATTACAGGGAAAGGAACAATCAAGACACCCTTGTTAGACTTTGAAAATGTTTATTATGTGAAGGAACTGGAGCATTTTAATCTATTCTCAGTATCACAAATTTGTGACACTAAGAATAAGGTTTTCTTCTCTGAAGATGAGTGTCTTGTACTTTCCAAGGACTTCAAACTTCCAGAAGACACAACTGTATTGCTGAGAGTTCCAAGAACCTTCAACTTGTACACTTTCAATTTGAATGATGTCAAGCCAAAAGGTGATCTAACATGTTTGGTAGCCAACGCTTCCCTGGATGAATCTAATAAATGGCATAGGAGAATGGCACATGTGAACTACAAGACCATAACCAAGTTGTCCAAACTTGGTCTTGTTAAGGGCCTTCCTTTTAAACTCTTCACCAATGAACACAATTGTATTGCTTGCAACAAGGGAAAGCAACACAGAGCCTCTTACAAAGCAGTCAAAGCTGTGAGCACCATTTCTGAACCTCTTCAGTTGCTGCACATGGATCTTTTTGGTCCAACTCCCATTAGAAGTATTGATCACAAGTACTTCTGCCTGGTTATCACAGATGATTATAGCAGGTTTTGCTGGGTATTCTTTCTCAAAACTAAAGATGAAACAACTCCAATTCTGAAAGAATTCATTATCTTAGTTGAGAACCAGCTGAATAAAAAGGTTAAAGGAATTAGGTGTGACAATGGTACAGAATTCAAAAATGTTGTCTTCATAGAATTCTGTAAGTCTAAGGGGATTAGAAGGGACTATAGTACTCCAAGAACCCCACAACAAAATGGGGTTGCTGAAAGGAAAAATAGAACCCTCATTGAGGCAGCAAGATCCATGCTTGCAGACTCCAAACTACCCACAATGTTTTGGACTGAAGCAGTAAGTACTGCTTGTCATGTCTTGAACAGGGTATCCATCACTAGACTTCATGTCAAGACACCTTATGAACTTCTCACTGGGAAAGTTCCAGACATACATTACCTTAAGCCTTTTGGATGCAAAGTGACTATTTTGAATACTGCTGAAATACTGGGTAAATTTGATGGGAAAGCTGATGAGGGATACATTGTAGGCTATTCTGCTCATAGCAAGGCCTATAGAGTTTATAATCTCAATGCCAAAAGGATAGAAGAGACCCTCAATCTAAGATTTCTTGAAGATCAGCCTAATGTTCAGGGACAAGGCCATTCTTGGTATTTTGACCTTGACTATTTGACTGACTATTTGGGTTATACTAGGCATGCTTCTAATCCAAATGCAGGTACCAATGATCCAAACACTAAACCTGCAGGTTCCTTGGATGATGACTCAGAATGTGAGTCTGAGCCAGAAGAAAATACTTTTGTTGTACCATCTTTTCCACCTAACCATTTTGTAGGTAATCACTCTGCTGCTGAACAAGATGATGAGTCACATTATGCAGAGGATCTTGCAAGACTGAAGAAGCAAGAACATGCTGCTACTAAGGAAGCTCAGAAACTCCATGAAAAGGTTACACAAGAAACTGAAGCTATTCTACATCAGTCAGCACAAGCAGTCAGTGGAAACAAGGATACTGCTGAAGGCACACCTATTCCCACTGATAAGGTCACAGATGCTGATTCTGCTGATGCTCACTCTCCCATCTCTACTGAAGTCTCTGCAGATTTTGATAAGCCCTTTACCAGATTTCCAAGTCCTTTTGATCTTGGGAATTATCAGCCAAAGTCTGGCTTGTTCCACTCAGCTTCTTATGATACTGAGTTTGGGCCTACAGTCAACAACCTTGATGCCACAATTGATGTTCCACCTACAGCTACAAAAAGGATTCGTAATGCTCATCCCCTATCAAAGATTATTGGAGATCCTAAAGACCCTGTTAGAACAAGAAGTACTGTAAAGAATACGAAGTATGGTGAAGTTGCTTTCATCTCTTATGTCTACAATCAAAAGAGGAACAATCACACAGACTTCAAACATTGTCTGTTTGCATGCTTTCCTTCTCAGATTGAACCAACTAGTGTTCCTCAAGCACTGGCTGATTCAAGTTGGCATGAGGCAATGCAAGAAGAGATGTTGCAATTTAAGAATCAGCAGGTTTGGATTTTGGTTCCTCTTCCTGATGGTAAATATGCCATTGGGACAAAATGGATTCTGAAGAATAAAAGAGATGCCAGGGGTATTGTGGTGAAGAACAAAGCAAGACTAGTGGCTCAAGGGTTTAGACAAGAGGAAGGCATTGACTATGATGAGGTCTTTGCACCAGTGGCCAGAGTTGAAGCAATTCGGATATTTTTGGCCTATGCCTCTTATATGGGCTTTATGGTTTATCAGATGGATGTTAAAGGTGCTCTCTTATATGGTGAGATTGAAGAGGAGGTTTATGTGACTCAACCCAAGGGATTTGAAGACCCTGATCATCCTGAGTATGTGTACAAAGTTGTCAAAGCTCTCTATGGACTTCATCAAGCTCCCAAAGCTTGGTATGCTAGACTCTCCACATTTCTGCTGAAGAATGGCTACAGAAGAGGTGCCATTAACAAGACTTTATTCCTCAAGAAAGATTCTAGGGATATTCTTCTTGTGCAGGTGTATGTGGATGATATTATCTTTGGTTCAACCAAAGAAGCATGGTGTAGAAAGTTTGAGGATTTGATGAAGGGAGAATTTCAAATGAGTGCCATGGGAGAACTCATTTTCTTTTTGGGTTTACAGGTTCAGCAGAAACCTGATGGTATTTTCATACATCAGGAGAAATATGTAAAAGATATGTTGTCCAAGTTTGCTATGGAAAATGTCAGGACTGCCACTACTCCATATGAGGCTACCAAACCAAAGAACAATCTTGCTCCTGATCTCCCTGTGAATGTTCATTTATACAGGTCTATGATTGGTTCTTTGATGTACTTGACTACCTCAAGACCTGATATTACATTTGCTGTGAGTGCATGTTCAAGACACCAAGTCACTCCACTTACTTCTCATATGAATGCTGTCAAGAAGATTTTTAAGTATCTTAAAGGCCAACCAAACTTAGGTCTTTGGTATCCCAAAGAGTCTCCATTTCAGCTAGCAGCTTATAGTGACAGTGACTATGCTGGTGCCAATTTGGATAGAAGATCCACAACTGGAGGTTGCCAATTCCTTGGAAGAAGACTGATTTCTTGGCAATGCAAGAAACAGACCATAGTTGCTACCTCTACTACTGAAGTAGAGTATGTTGCTGCTGCCAATTGTTGTGGACAGGTTCTATGGATTCAGAATCAACAACTGGATTATGGGTATAACTTTATGAATACTACCATTTTCATTGACAATCAAAGTACCATTTGCATTGTTAAAAATCCAGTTTTTCATAATAGAACCAAACATATTGAAATCAGACACCACTTTATAAGGGATGCTTATGAGAAACATTTGGTTAAAGTGGTCAAAATTCACACAGATGAAAATGTGGCAGATTTGTTAACCAAGGCATTTGATGGACCAAGGTTTCAATATTTGGTGGTCCATATTGGAATGCTAAACCCTTAACTGCAAAGTTTAAGGGGAGGCATAAGCCTCAGGGGAGGATGATGACTGTAAACTTTGTATGATATTGTATAAGTTGTATAATTTCTGAGTTTTTAACACTAACCCTCTAACAGTTGTGCAAGTTGTTTGGTGTATTTGCTTGTTTGATGTTGATTTTGCAGATGTTCTGAGAATGAAAGTCCCATGATAAATGTCACCAAGAGCTATAGTCAAAGGAATGTGGTCAAAGTGCTGAACATGGTTTCTACTGATTAATTGAAAAATGTTGAAGGTCTTACACAATGGATAAATTTAAATAAGATCTTTTCATTCATTCATAGAAACAAGTTACAGCTTACATTCAATGTTACAATTGAGTTACAATGACCATTCCTAAACATTTGGCTAATTTAGTACTACTAGCTTCTATCACTTATTACAAAATACTTGAGGCTATGACAAGTACAATGATGAAGCTGAAGATGAAAATGTAAGAAGAAGAGAAGGAAGACTGTGAAGATGCTCATGAATCAAAGTCAAGAAAATACTCAAGAACTTTGTTCCATGGCAACATTCCTCAATCATCTACTTCAGCTTCTCCTTTCCCTTACGTATGATCTCAGCCTTCTTGCTCTATCCAATGTGTTCTTGATGTGGAAGACCAGGTCCTGGAGCAGGAAGATTCAACACCAAATTTTGTGATGTTGGGGGAGATAGATCCCTATTACTTGATCTTGGTTGGGATCTCTCTGGTGTGGAAGGAGGAAGAAAGGTTGGATCTTCATTTTCTTCCTCTGAGGAGTCTTCATCAGAGGTATAGATGAAGGGAGAGACAAGCTCTCTCTCAGAAGGAACGGGTACATTGCTTGGTTCACCCTTCCTATGAGCATTCCATTGTCTTTCTTGTGCATTCCATCGGTTCTCCAATGCTCTTTCAAAGTCAGAACCATCAAGCCCCCTTGGATATGGTGGTACATCTTCTTCTTCTGATGGAGAAGAGGAATTTGAATCTGAGATTTCTGGGTATGAAGACATGATTTGGATGAAGAATTGGGGTTAATTGAAAAACTAGGGTTTGAAAGATGATTTGGGGTAAATTGGTGACTGAGATGTGATTTGGGGGTGATTAAATAAGCAAAGTTTAGGAGTTACGATAATTAATGCGAGTTGGGTGGCACAGTAAAACCAAGATATTAACCGAAGATATTTTTACTTTTGGTCGATTCTGCTGAAGTTGACCATTCTTCAGCAGATTTGACTTTCATTTCTGCTGAAGGGTAAATTTTCAAATTGGAAGTTTTTTCAGACTTGGTCAATAAGTTGTTCCGATAATTTTGATCACGATTGGGGAACTTCCAAATTTAACCCACTTTGCATATCTCTTCCTAAACAAAATTATTCGCTTATCACTCCATTTAAACACATTATTCTCTGAGTAATTCATAACCATCTCACACACGATTAACCCAATGGCACAACTCGAATTGAAAGGCGACCATAATAAATATGCTATTCTGAAAACAGCAAAGGGACATGAAGAATTCGATTTGATGGTGGAGTTTCTAAAAAGGTCGAAGATTCATTATGCTTTGACTTATAGTCCCAATTTGGTGTGTGAATCCTTGGTGAAGCAATTTTGGGCATCTGCTACTAAGAGATCTGCTACAGAGATTGTAGCTGAAATAGATGGTGTAGAATATGTGGTGACAGAAGAGTTGATTAGGACAAAGCTTCAGTTGGATGATGAAAATGGTGTGTATCATTCCAACACTGCAGAAATTCTTGCTGGGCTAAGAGAAGCTGGATATCAAAGTACTGATACATCCAAGTGGCACAAGAATCAATTTTGTCCGAAGTGGAGGTATTTGGTGCATCTGCTGCTTTAATGTATCAGCAACAAGTGTAGTGGATGGAACCAGTTCTCTCTGCAATTGGGTTGTGGTATTGTTTGTCTTTCTAAGGGTGAAACTTATAATTTTTCTAAGTTTATTTTTGATAATATGCTAGAAAATATAGATAAGCAACAACATAAGTTTTTAATTTACCCTATATTCTTACAAATAATTTTAGACATAACCACTGAAGATAGAACCCATATACCCATTAAAAGTCTAGGTTCTAAGTTGTTTGCCTCAATGAAAACTAATTATACTGGGGAACATCATCCTATGTTGGAAGCTATGTTGCCACAAGGCAATGCCAATGTAGTTGAGGGTGATGATGTTGGCAATATACCTGCTCCTAATACTGCTGATGATGGTAATCCATCATCTTCTGGTGTTGCTGCTGATGGTAATCCTTCAGTGGTAATGGAAGAAGTGCCAGCTACAACTGCTGAACCAGTACCTGATTCTACTGACTTACCACCACCTACCCCTGTACAAATGTCTCCTAGTCATACCATTTCACCAACTCAGGATGCTCCAGCTGAGCAAATTCATGAGTTTGAAGATAATTTTCAGACTCTTAAACCTGAGAGTACTAGACTACCTTCACCCAGCCTGATGAGTGAGCCAATTAATGAAGGCTTTCCTAATGTTGTAAATGAGTCTGTTTCTCCTAATGGGTTCAATGAAGCTCCTCTTACCAATGAGCAATCAGCTGGTAGAGCAGAGGACCCTCTTACTCTCACATTTGTATATGATTCCCTTAGCAGGTACATGAAAATGACTGAAGATCTCCAGAAAGAACTTGCTGAGACCAAGACTACTCTTGGTAATGAAACTAAAAGTTTGAAAAGCAAGGTTCAAGATTTGGAGGCACAACTAAGTCAGCAGAAGCAAAGTAAAGATGGATTGGATTCTACTGAAGTAGCAAAGGAGGCAAATTTGGATTCTCTTGAGATTCTAGCTGAAGTTGCTAGACAGTCTCATGTTGTTCCTCCTACAGTTGCTGAAGTACCTCAATCTAAACCAAAGATACTAGTTCAAAGACGAAGTACAAGACAATATTTGGCAAGGAAAGCTGCTGAAACTTCAAAATTGACTGGTGGTGATAATGATGTGCTGATGACTGAAGCTGTGGATATACTTCAGGAGAAACAATCATTAAGTAGGGTTGCTGCTAATCAATCTGCTGATAGAGGAAATACATCAGGAGAAACATACTTTGTAGCAGGAAAAGAATATTTGAATTCCCCTGTTCATCATTCATCAGAGAATCAACAAGTTTCTACTGATAGAGAGGTTCAAGAATTACATGATGAACCTATGGCAGATGTGAATGTTCCTATTGATGATCTTGTTGAAGGAACAGATGATGATTTGGATGAGCTTGTTACTGCTGAAGAAAGAGATGGACAAGAAGAACTGAATGGGAAAATTATAAGAAGAATACTGATATGACTGAGGAACAGCAAGAAAAGTTTGATGCTACATATGAGTCAGTCAATCAAAGATATGTTTCTACTTTGCCTATTGCCAGACAAAGAGAATTGGATGCAACTGTTCAAGAATTTGATGAGTCAGATTGGCAGCAGATTGGACAACAAATGCTTAATAATCCTAATGTAGCTGCAGAAATTATTGGTAAAAAGGTAGAGAAGCAAGACTGGCCTTCTGAAATTGTAAAATTGATGAAGTTGAGAAAGAAGGTAGCAGATGAGTTGAAAGCTAAAGCTAAAAGAGAGAAACCTATGACTCAAGCACAACAGCAAGATTATATGAGAACTTATGTGAAAAATCAAAGCAGTTCTTTGTTTAACAGTGCTTGGTCTAAGCAAAAGGTGTGGGGACTTCCATTTAACAAACTGGTTGAGATTTATAACAGAATCAAGGCTAGGAATGATAAAGATGGAATGGGTGCTTCCAAGAATATTCCTCTCCTCAATGCTGATACTGGTGCTGCTGAGAAAGTATCTTTACCTGATACTTCTGCTGATGTACCTCATGTTGCTGTTTCATCTTGTATGGATAAAGGTAAAGCAAAAGTGATGACATCAGATCCTCCAACTAGAAAGAGAACTAGGAGACAATTGGAGCAGGAAAGATTGGGTGAAGAGACTGCTAGGAGGTTAGTTGAGGAACAAGAAGCTGAACAAAAGGCTGAGCTTGCCAGATTTCATGAACTGAAGACAAGAGAAGTTGAAATTCAAGCTGCTAGAAACAAACAAATCAGGAAGGCTATGGATGAACAATATGCCTCTGCTGCACTTGAATCTTCTCAAGATTCTACTGATGAACAATTGGATACTCCATCAGTGGATACTGATGCTGCAGAAGGTGATTCTGCTGAAGCAGCAGTTCATGATGCTATTTATGTTCCTGGAAGAAGAGGCAAGAGAATGGCTAAAGTCAGATCATCACATTCAAAACAAAGTCTAATTAATGTGAATGATTCTGATGCTTCATTTATAAGGGAAGGATCATCTGATGATTGGCCAGAAGGAATTAGAGATGTTTTGGTTCATTGGGAGTTAAGTAAAGATGGTCAAGTGAATACCATTTACAGATTGAATAAAACTTCCATATCCTTTACATTTCTTCAGCAGATTCTTCATCTTGTGAATTATCAAGATTTAGTCACTCTATATGAGTTGGTTATTAAGTACTATGCAACTCATACTCCTGAAGGTTCTGGATTGTATTTGTTGGGTGATCTTCAAGTGTTGTTTGATTCTTCTACTCCTACTGGTGCAAGTTATGATATCTGGAAGAACAATCAGAAATGAAAAGTTCAGAGTTGGAAGTTCTATCCTATGCCTTATGTTCATGTGTTGGAAACTACCACTGGTCTGAGGATTATTATGGATCTTACCAACAGATATCCTCTGAAGGTATCTCTGATGGAGAAAATGTTACAACAGAAGTTGGAGATTCCTCCTGATCCAGTTGGTAATACAAGATTGTTTGCTGAATCTTTGGTGAAGGTTTTCAAACAAAGGATTAAGACTTCCAGAGTAGCATCTGATTAGGGATATCATATTGTATATTTTGTCTTAAAAAAAAAAAAAAAAAAAAAAAAAACACTAACATTTTGTTGTATAGTATTTGTATGCAGGTTTGATTATCAACTTACCTGATGTTGACTATTCCATCATAAAGTTGACTAGTCCAAAGGGTACAACTTTGGTAAAGACATATCAAATCTGTTGATAGCTGTAATGGTTTGCTCAAAACCATAGGGTTTTCAACGCACCCATGCTTTGTTACTGAGTAGTTGAAATGGTTGTCAATTGACCATGGATTTTTCCTTTATGGATTCCAAATAATTGGCTAGTCCACATGTATATGGCTTGTGGTAAAGGCAGTAGAAAACCATATTTGGTAATCAGTTAACCAAGATGATTTTCATCAAAATAATTGGCTAGTCCTAAGCAAACGGCTACAGGTAAAGACATCTCAAATCCGTTTATAGCTGATGATTTGCTAAAAATCATGTGGTTATCAGTGTACCTTTGAACACTTGGCTACTCCAGTAGTGATGGCTATTGGTAAAGAGACATCAAATCCATTATTTTCAATGATTCACCTCTCACAGGAGTTAACACACCTGGAAGTGATGAGAATAGTATGAAACTAATTTGTTTTGATGTACATTTGGTCATTTGTTGCTGCAAAGAATGGAGCTTTCAAGTATGTGCTGATCATAGAGATTCTGCTGAAGATGATTCTTTGCTGGTGCTATCTTATTACAATCCTCTTGGTATGTTATTTTGAAGATCTATCAAGAATCTTGAACTTAACCAGGTCAAATTCAAGATTAGGGGAGGATTGTTGGGAATTCTGTGAAGTAAGAATTCTGCTGCTGTTTCTGCTGAAAGGATCCTGCTGAAGAGTTGGTTTCTGCTGAAGCAGTGTATCTGCTGAAGACTAGTTTAAGCCTTATTAGTTTCTGCGGATATAGTATTTCCGTATTTTATGTAATGTAGTTTGGATATGCATGAGTTTATTTAGGAAGTGATAATGCATATCTTTTAGAAGTTTTAGAATATACGTTTCTTGAGAAACGGTTTAGGGTTCCTTGAGTATAAAAGGAACACACGGTTTATGTATTGAATAACTTTAGTGAATACTCTTATTATAATTAAAAGATCCATAGAGGATCAAGAGTTCTTAGTATCAAGCTTGTGTTTTGTTTCCGCTTTATAAATACAAGTTACAGAGATTGTCTATTAGTGTGTTATTGATTACAGTGACATTACTAACGATTCTAGAGTGCTCAAGAAGATCTATCAAGGTCTTTATATAGTTTCAACACATACACTTTATTTGAAGGTCGCATAGAAGATTTTCGTTGGAATGTTTAAGAGAAAGGAAAATGTGGGAGGTAATCATTTGTGAGTTGATTTAGTATTTACTCATTTGAGCATTGTTTTAGTATTTTAATCATTTCGCTTAGTTTAAGCTCTTCAAGATGAAAAATCCGTTTTGGAGTTAAAAACAGTCTCTTTGGAAGCAAGAGATTACACGAAACAAATCAGTTTCTATTTGATAAACTAACTGATGTTGTTTTAGAACTGTGGTTGCTTTATTGTTTCATGATTTAAGCATGTTTGTGTCATCATTTTTTTGTAGGCCAAATATGCAGCACCGAATTTATGCTCTTCAACAATCAATGTAGTTGTTTCAGTCCATGTTTATATCAATTTTTTTTTGTTTAAAGTGGTTTAAATTTTTTGTTTATGTTTCTGTTCAGTTTTTGTTTGTGTTTGTTTAAAGGGTTTTGGTTTGTGAGCACTAACCGAGCTGCTGCCATCCCGAGCAACAGGTAAAACAGTTTTTGATTTTGATTGATTTTTTTAAATTTACTGTTCAAGTTCAATCTGTGTTTGTGTAAAAGGTTTTGGTTTGTGAGCACTAACCGAGCTGCTCCCGTCCCGAGAAGGTAAATAATGATGTCATATTCAAAAGATTATTCGCTTTGATTTGTGACCTTTTATATAGTTCTCTTTTCGACATTGACTTCACATGTGGGTACGGATGTGTTCGGATGCATTATTTTTATTTTTATTTTGTGTTCCAGCCAAAAGACATGGATCTTATTAAAGTCGTTTCTCATGCTGCAATTTGTCATGCTATTGGACACATCTGTTCTAACATTTCAGTTGTTGCTCTCTATTGGTCTTCTGCACAATCAATTAGAGGTATAAAACCCGTCAGATTTAATTTAGTTGTTGCTCTCTATTGGTCTTCTGCAATTAGAGTACAGGTTGTTGTCGATCGATCTGCATATCAGTTGGTCGACAAGTATGGAAAGGTATGAAATTGTAAAAAAGATCGAATGTCGTATAAAGAGGTATCTTATGGTTTGAGTTTTATCACCAAGATCAAATATACATTAATGAACCATTAACAATAAATAATTAACAATAAGCATAATCGTTTTGGATGCTTTGTATTTAGGTACAAGGTTAATATGCATTCCAATTAGTTGGTGTCAATGTTGCAAAAATCGTGAATCGGTACTGAGGCGGTCTGGGGCCGATTAACATTTTTTACCGATTAATCGGCCAATTTTCTTGACTCGGCTGATTAATCGGCCGATTTTCGTGGAATTCTCTCCAAGGTCCTGGGCCGATTACCGATTAATCGCCGATTAATCGGCCGATTCGGCCGATTTTTGCAACACTACTTGGTGTATCAACAGTTAAAGTGTGATGGCAGGTTACAACACAACGATATTGGCTTACGGACATGTATTTTTTTTCATGTTTAATTAGTAACAATTTTTATTATGGAAACTATTTTGTGGGAATATTTTGAATGGCTATTTTATGATCTGCAGACTGGTAGGGGGAAAACTTATACATTGTGGGGTCCACCAAGCGCAATGGTTGAAGATGAATATGCCAAACGAGTAAGCAATCATGTTTCCAGTCATGATCTACGCAAAAGTTGAGATTGTAGGTGATAAAAGCTTATTTTATTCAAAATAATTCATAGATATACAATGAACAAATTTGTTGAACATGTTTTCTTTACTACTTACTATCATATTATAACTTGCCTTGCTATATCTTTACTTTTAATCAGAGAATACCACACATTAGCATTAGAAATGGCAATTTGACACTTTATATACAAATTGTTTGGATTTTTTTGTTATGTAGCATGTTTATATGGATAGAATTTGGTCAAATGGGTGAAGTTACTTAAAAGTTATGCATGAAACCTATAAAATTGCTTTATTAAAAAGAATTTTTAGATTATTATTGTATTCAAATCGTTTTTTACTTATAGTCAACGCATGTATATAAAAAGTGATAAAGATTACGTGTTTTGACCCGAACCGCTTTGGGATTTACTAACAATTAGTTTTTTTTTTTACTGTATATATACTCATGTACAACACATTAAAGTAATTTAAAAGTGGTACATTGGTGTTTTGTATGTACATAAGGTATAGGAAGAGAAGTTTGGCATTAGAGTGAAGAGTGAATAATGATTTCCCTCTTTGGTTTTCAAACATTTATTTTAAGAATGATAGAATATAGACTCACTGATTAGTGGTTTTGTGAAAAAAAAGAGCTCCTATTTGAATGTGTGTGTGTGGTAGTGGTTGTAGTGTTTCAACCACTTGGATACTTGGTGTAACTTAATCACATGCCTGTAGCTTCTATGTTTATCTTGCCCATAAAATGGACTATCCATAAGTGTACATTAAAAGTTAAGAGCTTAGAGATAAATGTATATAAAAAGCTAAGAGCTTACTGAGAAGTGTGTAAAACTATCAGCAAGTTAAGAGCTTACTGATAATTGGTGTTCTATGCCTTACGTAATAGTTGTTGGTCTGTTCTTTACTTAATAACAAATACCCTTTTTCCATTATTGATTGTGAACACTAATGGCATTGGATCAAAATAGTTTTTCTTTAATACATGTCAAAGGGGTCATCTCTAATATAGGTCAAATGGGCAGTCTATTCTTTCCAAGCTATAATAATTTAGAGTGTTTCCTTTGGAATATGGTATGCATATAATAATAAAAGATGCGTTGTCTCTTTTCCTCATATGGCGTATTATATAGAACGATAGCCTGATTGAAGTAACGATTTCATATGTTATTTTGTTGTTGTTTTCTTTTCGGACGATATGACATCCATGACGTAAACTCTTAATTTAGTTTGATATGAATGTGTGATCAGACACCCTTTAGAATCTGATGTCAAAGGCACATGAAAAACCCACACTCTTTATCATTAATGGTTCAAAAAATAATCAGATATGAAGGAATCAAAGTGGCAAAAATACAGGTCTTGAACAAAACGAGGACACACTCGAGCTCTTTCAAAGGTTGTTGTTTGCAGGTTACTGCTGCTGATGGCAGGTTGATGCTACTGTTGTGCTTGCAGCTTGCTGCTATATTGCTGGACACCAACAAATAGGGTATGTTTGGCAACGAGCATCATGAAGCGTTTTGCTTTCAAGTGTGAAATTGAAAGTTTGCTGGATGAAATGCATTAATTTTTTCAAACCCATGTTAATGTTTTGTTGTTTTGCCAAAGATCAAACTTTAGAAAATTGTTAGGTAGTGATCATGTTTCATTTTGTTTTGTTGTATGCTCAAGTGTACATTTTTCTTTTCTATTTTATCTCTATATATCAATAAAAGTAAGACATCTTTACTTATTTATGGATGTGAATATAATTTCCAACTATCATTATTTTCATAATGATGGATTTCCGTAAATAATATATAAGTGTTTATTTTGGTAACTTTGTTTTTGAAAAGCCGGTCTGTCACAGCCGTGCATGTTTGACCAAATCTATCCCAACCGCTGGATCAAAATGATATTCAATCCTGACCTTAATAAGTCATAAGAATATAGACCGTTGGATCATTGGAAGATTTAATCTCAACTGTCAAAGGGTGCGTAATTTGTGAAACACCAAGAACTATATGTTTTTGAATTCAAAAAATGGCGGGTACAATTATATCTTAGCAACTGCATATTAGCAGTTTTATCTTTACCTTCTTTCAATTCTAATCATCATCATCAACACACTCACCAAAATATTCACATATACTCCAAAGTTCCTTTGTTTTTTTCTTTACCTTCTTTAAATTCTAATCATCATCAGGACGTCAGGTTATGTGGATAGTGTGTTAATCATCATCGACACGTCGGGTTAGGTTGATAATTTTAAGTACGGGTCCAAATGGGTCATGTCAGGTTCACCCGATTGACGATTAATCTTAAATCATGTTCTTTATTACTAAATCACCTATAACATAAAACGTATTGTTGGAACCTTATAGCAAAATTACCTAAAACAGACGACTGATGAAGAATTTGCAAGACAAATGTTAGCCAGTGTCAACCCTATTAGCATTCGTCTACTCAAAGTAAGTTATGTCTTAAAGCAGGTCATTTATGATATTGTGATCCCTATTTTTTCGTATATAAATAACCATAATGTAAAAAATGTAAAATGTAAATGGTATTTTAGTATTCACTTGGTCTTTTTTATCCTTATTAATATGTTGTACTTATGTTGTGACATTGATTTTTTAGGGCTACAAATCAAAAGGGTTCAAACTATTTGGACTCTTAGCAACAGCTGGATTTATTGGTACTCATGCTTCAGAAAATCTTCATGTTATCTTCATAGATCATTTGTAGGTCAACCAGCTGGTATTTGCTTATGAACATGCATCAGATGAATTTCTAAATTATGATCAGGTGAAACATTGTAATATATACACATCCGTAACCAATGTACACCTTTCAACTTCATCATGTACTCTACACATGAATACCCTCATTAATGCAAATAGGCCTTAGTTTTGTTGATGATCCAAGAAAAAGTTCACAACCACTTCCGTTGATGCGTCTCTTCGTGCAAAAGAATATGAGTCTACTATGAGGAGAAAAAGGGTAGTTGTTTATGGAATATTAGGTGTGCACGGAATGGACATTTGCTATTAAATTGAGAAGTAATCTGAATCATTATTTTGCAGGAACAAAAGGTAACGGGCATGGAAAAACTAAGTTTATTGGCAATGCATGTGTAGATTCTTGAACTAATGCTATTTCTTTTTTCAGTAAATAGGTAATAAGCAAGAGAATGGCAAGAATCACAAAGAAGGAACTATTTATTCTACATGTGAAAAAGGTACTATTTTTTTTTGCAAGAACGATCCATACGTTCATATTGATGCTCTATTATAATATTGTTTATTATGTTTATTCTTACTAATTAAATGCATCACATAACTTATAATTTGTGTCATATGGTCATCTCATAATTCCATATGAATTAAACCAATAAAAGATTGGGTTTGAATCGATAGAGAAGTACTTGAAGGTCTATCATAATTGCAAGGATTGGGTTTTGAATCGATAGCCGCTCACACACATCATTTTATGTTCGAATCAATGTATTTTAGATTCGCCAAGGCTTTGGTTGTAAATCGATAGGCGGTTACACACATATTTTGCTACTCAAAACAAAAAGTTTTGGAGATCCCAAGCTTGGACGTTTTTTGTGTAATTGTAACATAATCAATTTCTTATCTTATAATGGACGCATTGTCTCATTCTTTATTTCATATGTTAAATGGAACATGGTTATGTTATCAATTATCTTATTATCTCATTTATCTATTTCTTTAAAAAATTACCCGGTGTCAACGGGTCTCTAAGCTAGTAAAAGTATAAAATTTCAACCACGTTTGTACAAAGGAAACAATGTTTGTGATCCTACATCCAAAAGAATGTAGTGAGATCAAAATCACATTGTCTAGCGACACATGACAAATTTAGTGCTGGACAGATAAATTTTTCGTTCATAACGAACATTATGAAAACCAATACAAAAGAAACTCGATAGATTAATACTCGTTTAATTAATCTCTAAAATAATATTTTCAGACCCCGATTCATTAATTTATAAAAATCAACATTATCCAACCTTGATTCATTAATTTATAGATTTTTAATATCAACAAATTAATAACTTTTTTAATTAACAAAAAATTTAGATGATCCCATGAATATTAATTTATAAAGTTTCTACTGTTTACGAATGTTATAGGATCAGCTATATCAATAACTATATAATCTTATATTAAATCAACCCACCTTTCTTAGAAAGAACATCATATTAAAAGTTACATTATTTAAATAAAATAAATATTGCATTCAAAGTGAATTTTATATATGTAACTAGAACTGATGTATTTTAAATTTACTTAACGCATTGTTTTAGGGAAAATGAAAAATAGAAAAAGCGTGGATCTTAGTAGCTAGTAGCTACCAGCCTACCACGCCTGCCATGAATAACAAATTTTTATCTAATTATTTTTGAGACGGTGTTAATAGGGTTGATTTGTGTTTAGTTTGACATCAAATAGATAATAAACATCAGGGAATATATTAGCTACAATATTTTATAGCCAATTTTTTATAATTTTATGTTATAATTTGTGGGTTTCTGAATTTTCTGATGGGTTTCTAAATCATTTTAGTGGATCCTGAATTATTTTTTGTGTAATTTTGATAAAGATTGTAGCTATGTTGGCTACAATAATTATAGTCAAGATATCCCTTAAATATCATCGAAATTGAATAAAACAAACAAAATTTTAGTTGCTTTATGGTTTGGGTTTGAACCGAATTGAAATAGTTAATTAGTATTTGGTTTTGTTTACAAATTAACAAAGTTGGTACCAAATCGAATCGAAAAAACCCGGTAGTCTTTTTGTCCACATAAAATAAAAATACATTTAGTCATCTATATAAAGGTACTTCACTTTCATAATTTTCAATATCGCGTCTAAAACTTTTACTGCCGTTTATCAACCATTTAACATACTAGACGAATATCCGTGTATAGCAACGGATTTTCTAGCGGAAAACAGTTATAGGTGTGATATTATGGTTAAGTATTTTATGTAACATTTATACATAAAACATAAAATCGAAATGATGTGTGAAAAGTTCTCTTTTAGCTGATCGCGCAAGAAGATGAAACTGATGGTTGTTCCACAAAATCAGAAGGGGCTGTTGCATTATAAGTTGTTGCAATGGGTATTGATGAAACACGTGTTACCACATCCTGGAAGACATGGTCAACAACATTTCTTTTACCAATGAGATTAGTGAGTAGTGCAGGTAATATTTGACTTATGGCATTTCTCAAAAAATTCTGCATATATGATTTAGAATCAGGCTTTCTTTTAGACAATATCGCCTTTAAAAAATGCCACGTTATTAAACGATTTGGGTGCATCAAACCATTTAAGTTTAAATAAATCCATAAGCTAAGGTGCTAATCTCAAAAGAACCTACCGAATCGTTCTAATTAACTTGGTCGAACAACGTTCACAATAAAAGTGCACTTTCGTCACAAGCAACCAGGTTCTTAATATCTGAACCAGAAAGAAAAAGTGGATAAGAAAGAAACATATGATACACATCTAAAGAAAATATACAACGAATGGTACAATCGTGCATGATAAGCACGATAAAATATGATTCAAGATAGCCATATATGTTTACTGCCAATGATAAATGTCAAGAGTTCAGATGCTAATGAATCCTGAAACATGTTATGGGCACACAATTAACTGATTTTAGAGGTTTTAACTCGTTCTAGTTTCCCACATACCATGCCTGCAATGAAAAGGGAAAAAAAAGACACAATTGAAAAAACAAATAATTAATTAGTCTCAACATTAAACGAAGACAATTGAAAAAACAAAACACAAAAGAGTGGAGTAAAGGAAATGGCGAATCTGAAACCTGTGAATTGGAATTTCAATACCACCGAATACTTGATCGTAACTGCACCATAAGAATTGACATAAACGATATTAAAATGTTGATATCACATTCAAAATCAAATAAAAAATGGCATAAAGCTGACAAACATGCACCAAACAATTCATAATTGAGTTGATACATTCACAAGAATTTGAGAATCACACGGAAAAGATGAAAAAATAAAATCTTATTTATGATTAAAATCCTGAAGAATCGAAACTGAAAATATGTGGCGATTTTATGATGCTGATGAAGGGGTTTTTTCGAATAATATTGTGTCATTTACTCTTATGTTGGTATGAATAAACTTTGAAAGCTTTCCAAAAAGTCTGGTACAAACACTTGATAAAGATGGGCCGTATATCTTGAGGCTGACCCAAATTTTATGAAGCTTACATGAGAAGTTTTGTTACAAAGTCTTATTTCCTTAATTAGTGGTAAAATTCAAACTAATATTCACAAATAGTTTATATCAACAACCAATATTCACAAATTTACACTTGAATTTTAACACAACAAATAGACCAACAGTTTAATGAATGAGTGAACAATGAATGTGAAAATGATGTATCCTTAAGATAAATAGACGAGTACCCGTGCATAGCAACGAGATTTTATAGCGTCAGATAGTTTATTGATAAAAAAAATTTACAGGTTATAAATGAAAAATAATAAAAGTTTAAAGATTTGGGAATTAAACATAATGTTTTGAAACCCGGTTTGACCTGGGTGGTTCAACCGGTTGAACCGTTCTGGTTGAAAAATTGATCGATTTAAACCAGGTCAACTTGCTAGGTTGGGTTGAAAACGGGTAAAATTAAACCGGTTCAACCCGTCGGGTTTGAAGCGTACCGGGTCAACCCGGTTTGTGATTTGTATTAATTGTTTTAATTGGTTGTATTTAATTTGTTAGATATGTTTTTAATTTGTTGTACAATGTGAATAAATCATTGTACTTTTAAATAATTTGGTGTTTTAATAAGAGTATTAATTACATTTCATAATTTCGTTTAATAAGATTATGTGTAGTTAATATTTCAAAATTTCACTTTCAATAATGTTGACCAAAGTTTCAAGAGTTCGCTTTTAAGGTTGATCATTTTTACATTATATGTAGTTAAGATTATGTTATAAAGTTAACTGAATTCGGAACCGAATTGAAATCGAATATAATGTTTAGTTTGGTTGTATCCAATTTAAAATTGGTTTAGTTTTATTTCTACGACTTTTCAAACCGAAAAACCCGAACCAAACTATGAATAAACCAAAAAACCAAACAAATAAACATCGAAAAAAAGTTGATATCTTAGCATTCTTAGGTATTGTGGTCTCATAACTCAAATGTGACTTAAATAAAATGTTACGAGTAATAATCAGCAATCACAAAATTTGTTAGAAATATTTTCACAAGTATTTAACACACATCATGATATCAACATACATGATTTCATTTCATAACCTTCTAACCTGGCCAACACGGAGCTGACACCTGTCCACAAAACTTAACCGTCTTTCATCACACACACTCACTCACCCCCACTTAAACAAACTAACAAACTCACAAAAAATATCCTAAAAATTTCAAATCACTATTCACTCCCGCCTCTTCTTCCTCATTCAAATTATTTTTTATAAAAAAAAAAATATATATAAAAAAAATGAAATCACGTTTTCCTAATTCATCTGAACAACTCGTTGCTTCTGCTCTTCTCCTTCTTTCTTCATCCTCAAGGTAACTCCAATTTTCACCTCGGTTAATTTTTTTTACTGTTTTTCAATTCAATCAACGTTTAATCACAACTAATATGTCATTATGTTACGTCAATTTTACGCCGATTTACACCTCGATTAAGTTATTTTTACTGTTTTTGATTCGTTTAACAGTGACGTAATCATAACTAACTGTAATCTCATCACGTTAGATTCAATTGACGTTGATTTTACAGCTCGATTAAGCTGATTTTTACTGTTTTGATGACGTAATCACAACTAACTATATCAGTTTCATTATACGTTGAATTACACTCGATAAGCTGATTTTACTGTTTTGATGACGTAATCACAACTAACTATATCAGTTTCATTATACGTTGAATTACACTCGATAAGCTGATTTTACTGTTTTGATGACGTAATCACAACTAACTATATCAGTTTCATTATACGTTGAATTACACTCGATAAGCTGATTTTACTGTTTTGATGACGTAATCACAACTAACTATATCAGTTTCATTATACGTTGAATTACACTCGATAAGCTGATTTTACTGTTTTGATGACGTAATTTATACGTTGATTTACACTCGATTAAGCTACTTTTACTGTTTTGATGACGTAATCACAACTAATTGCATCAGTTTCATTTTTAAGTTGATTTACACTCGATTAAGCTGATTTTACTGTTTTGATGACGTAATCACACCTTATTTGTAGCTAGATTGATAATTTTTTACTGTTTTTGAATGCGAAAAACAGTTACGGAACAAAAACGAAGCGAGATATCGATTATTCGGAGAGCTTATTGTTATCGAGATCAACCGCTTCATCTATTGTGAGTAGCGATGATGTTTATTCGTCTGATGAAGCTCATGCACGTGGTTTGCGTATGGTTACTTCTTCTATTTCTTGTTTCGATCGCGAGTTTAAGCTTCAGGTATTCATTCACAAGCTCTGTTTGTTAGATCTAGCGTTTGATTCGTTATCGATGAATTACAGTTTCGATTTGATAATTTGAACCTAATTTGCTGTTATTTTATGATCGATTAGGTTTATGTTTAAATAAGTGATTAACGAGCCTAATTAGCGCTCTGTTTGGTTCAAATTTGAAATATATTAATCTTTTGTGCTTAATTTGATCGTTAAACAGATTAAATTATTGTCGCGTAACTACAGATGCGATAATTGTTTATTTATTATTTTGATTTGATGTGATGATCCGAACGAATATTTGTGTTGATGATGTGATTTGAGAGATGAATCTGTAAACTGATGGAATTACGGATGATGTGTAATTGTAGGTAGTTAGGAAGAGTAGATCAAGGACGTTATGGTTATCAGATTGTCGTAAGAAATCGAGTGCTATTGTTGTGTCTGGGAGTTCTGGTAGCTCGTGTTTGACTTCAGAAGGCTCTTTGTGTTTGTCTGGTGGTTCAAGTAGCTTGGTTTCGAGCTCGAGGAGCATGGTTTCTAGCTCAAGGAGTATGGTTTCTAGCTCGAGGAGCATGGTTTCTAGCTCGAGGAGCATGGTTTCGAACTCGAGGAGCATAGTTTCTAGCTCAAGGAGCATGGTTTCGAGCTCGAGGAGCCGTGAGTTGAGGATAAGGAGAGGGAGGAAGGTGGTAAGGGATGTGAAAATGAAGATGAAGATGAAGAAGCAGCCGTTTTATGTGCTGAGTTCGGCTCGTTTGTTGCATCGATCAGAAGCGATTTTGAATGTGTTGGCTTGTATTGGATGTGCTTCTGAAGTTAGGATCAGAGAGTTGCTTGGTGATAGTCCTGATACTAGCAAAGCATTGAGAATGTAAGATGTTGACTCTGTTTTAACTTTTAAACATATTGCAGCATGGCACGTGGCATAAAGTGCATGACACGTGTGTATTGGTGATGACATGGCATAAAGTTATTTATAAAAAGTGTCAGGTGGCATCTGTCTATTGTTAACATTCAGGCTTTATGACATTTAAGTAAAAGATAAAAAGATATACTTTAGTGATGACATGGCATAAAGTTATTTATAGAAAGGTGCCACTTGGCATGGTAAATTTAGGAAGCAAGTGAAAATCACAGTGCAGCATTTGAGACTTATGTAAAAGAAAGTAAAAAAAATGTTGGTTACATGGGTAAATGACACTTGTAAATGGGTGATGGCATGGCAGGTTGCTGAGGAAAGGGGAGGTGAGAAGGTCAGGAGCTGGAGGGAGAAGTGATCCATTCATTTATCAGGTAAAGCTTCTTCTAGTTGTTAACTGCATTAATGTCAATTGAAAGGTAAAAGTGTGTGTGTATATGCATTGCTAACTTAAAAGATTTTATTCAGATAATCTAAACAAATTTTATATTGTTTGTTGATGGGTAGAATAGTTATATTTACTGGCCAAGATGGGTTAGAACATTTAGAAAAATTGTTGCTATGGTCTAATTGTAATGAAATTTATTTTATATACAAACCTGTTACTCTATAATTTATCATGGTTTAATTGTATGCTTTGGGTTACCTCATCATTCAAAAGCCAAATCTAAAATTCTTTTTGAATTACTACATTTCAACAATCAGCTATTTCATGAATCATAGTAACATACAGTCTTTGAAAAGTTACAAAACCATCCATGCATTGTTAATAGTTAAAAGCCTAGTATAGTTTTGGGAAGACACATAAATATTACTTCAAACTAGAACTAGAAGTTGGGTAAACTAACAAAATGGCTTATCACATTTACAGATAGATATTGTTTGTTTTGACACATAGTGAAAAACTAGTATTACTAGTGCAAAACAAATATCATATACGTATTAAAGTTGAGCTGTTAAAGTTCTCTAATCAGTTTTTTTTCTTCTTGCAGATAGCTGCAAAGTAGCTATTTGCTTCAATTATTTGATGATACCCCTGCATATATATACACGGTTATAGCAAGATGCCACTAATTTCCAAGTTTTGATTCTACAAAGAGACGAATACTTAGATTTATCGCCTGATAATGGAAGTTATATAAGGCCATTTCATGTGATATTTGGCTTGAATTATTAGTTTATATATATAGTTATTATATAGTACTATTGCTTAGCAGAATGCATGAGAGTAGTAATTCAAATGTAAGAAAAAAATTCTCTCATGCATACTGCCTAGTTATTATCTCATTTATATGTTACTTTTAATAAAAAGCATACTTTATATTATACTGAACATAATAGGGTTATTATACACAGAGGTTACTAAAGTTTCCAAAAAATTTGCTTTAAGTTACTATAGTTTTTTTTTGTTCAAAGAGGTTACTCATGTAAACGGGTTCGTTTAATTAGGTTACTCATGTAAACGTGTTCGTTTAATTAGGTTACTCCCAAAGTTTGCTACCGGGTGTAACAGGTTTTCACTATCTTTAATTTACATTTTTGGTCCTTGTGTCATGGCGGGTATAACGAATTTAGTCCTTAGGAAGTCATTAATGTTTTCAAAGTTAGTACTTTGCGGATAATGTACAGGACCCGATATAAGTTATATCTTGGATTATATCAAATACATGTATCCTTATTCCATTGTATTACATATGAACCCGGTAAATGAATCAAACCCGTCCCAAATCTATACCGAATCAAAAACGTTCAATGATACTGAGTTACATTCGTTATACAGCCCAAGCTAGCTGGCTAACCATATACAACGTTCTAAAACTTGACTACATGTGGTTATATTCAAGATATATCGTAACATGTGGTTTATAACCTACAAAGAACAAGCATGAAAATGTAAACAAATCACACATACAATCACTAAGTCATGAAAACAAAGCTGTGTATACTGTTATGCCCATCGCCAATTGTGATACCAACAAATTTCTTGGAAGATTCAGTGTGAAAAAAGATTTGTGTCCTTCCCGAACATAGCATATCCAAAGCATCCCGTTCCAACATAAAGGGTGGTACTTATGGCAAATCTTCATTATTTTTTCAATACTTTCTTTGATACTTTCATGATTATTAAAATCCTCCGATACTTTCTTCGGTTTTGGACACGTGAATACACTAAAGGCAAAACAGAGTGACCACATAAACAGAACGAGAAAAATCCAATTGATAAGTGTGAGGTGGAACTGTGGAATAATGATGTCTCTTTTACTTGGAATCCAACATCTAAAGCACCATGAAATACTAAAATGATAACCACAGTAACCGAGAGGAAAACTCCAATACCTGCATTAAAAACATATGGAAAAAAAAAAAATTAGATATCATAATTAGATATTAGAAAAGGTATAATATAATATCGGCTAAATTTCTCAAATCTAGGTAAGTTCTTGAAGCCGAGACATCTTCAAAGCATAAAGGTATAATATCGGCTGTAAAAAGTGCAGCAAACAGAAAAACAAGGTAGATAGATAATGCAATCCACCCGCCTTCATTTAGCGCATATGCAGTTGAGAATAATGCTGTCGAACAAAACAGATAGACCCCAACAACAAGAACATAAGCGAGGATTCGAGAAAAAACATATAAAAAGCAAGGAAACCCCGTTACGGGACACCTACAGGAGAGGATTAGAGAAAAGAAAATCTAAGGACTAAATTTGTTAAACCCGACAACCCACAAGGACCATTTCGTAACTTTTTACCTGCTATCATAAGTTGTAATATATGGAGTAACGTAAACAACCGGTCACCCAAACAATGGTAACCTCTTTGAAAAAAAAAAAACTATAATAACTTAAAACAAATTTTTTGGAAACTTTAGTAACCTCTGTGTGTAATAACCCGAACATAACATATATCTACTTAAGTGAGTTGCACAGTTGCAATATCTTAATATATTTCTTTGCATACTTGTTATCTCATTTACAGTATTTACTCTATTATCTACTTTTAACTGCGTGTGGCGATAGATAAAATAGATTGGTCTATCATTCGACACTTCAAAATGCTAGGTGGATCAATTGAGTTGAAATGGGCCAAATTGCTTGACGGACCAAAAGCAGTTATTTTTTTATTCTACAAAAATAAAGAGTGCTAAAAGTGGGTCAATTGGCCCAACCCAAACTAGTGCTGATTGTTTTGTGCTTAATTAAAGATAACGGCCAAAAATGTAAAGTGATGGAGTTACGTAAGAAATGAAGTTGGAACTTCTCGCATTTTATTGATAAACTTTTTTGACACTAGTTTTTCTACATCAGATGTCGATCTTCATTTGTTTTTATTAACAAATGTGTTTTAAATATGTAAAATTATAAGGTTCGGCTAACACGACATCAACAAACATAATTTACAGACAATATTACATAAAGCTTGCATCAAACTCTTTATAGCGTATACAGTAATGAGGATACAGCCATTGTTGAAGCCATAAAAGGTTAAGTGGCATGGATTATAGACTCGCATCACGTAAGTTTTTTTTTTCACCTTCACATATATCTTACGTGTTAGACACCATAAAATTTTCCGTAATGGCTTTAAAAACGTGGTTAATGAAATCGAAAACCATGGGATGTCCCTTTGGTCTACCACTCTACCCTATGTTTCCCAAGTTGCCCATTGTTTTCTCTTTTATAATTGTATGCACGTATGTTATTTAGGGATAACATTATTTCATTTGTACACGTGTATTGATTATTGTTTTAAAAATTACTTATAGGGCCTCATTTCTGTTATCATTGTTGTCATCTCATGGCAGTCAGGATTTTTGAATTTTAGCTTATAAAACTCTTATACGCAGGGACGAAAGGAATAAGGGGGTCGAATTTTTTTCCCCAAAGGTTAGAGGGGTCATTTGCCTATAGTTACGTCATATGCTTAAATTTTATAAGGTAAATAGCAAAGCGATTGGGCATGTTGGAGGGGGCCGAGCACCCCCTGGCTCCCCCACTGTCTCCGTCTCTGCTTATACGGAGTAGTTTTGTCATCATTGAAGATATTTTTATTTTAAGCACTTACCCAATATATAGTCTGGTTAAACAATAACAAAGTAATTTTTTCCCCTCCCCCTTTTTCAAGTACACTTGCAAATGCATTATTGGATGTACATGCATGTAGTAGATAAGATAAAACTCGTACTCTTTTTAATTAGCCGAATCTCACAAGAAACAAATTTGTTGTGCATTCCAAAACTGAAAACACAAAACCATGTACAGTCAGCCTGCCAATAAAAAAACCCACAGAAAACACTAACCAATCTACTCACTTACTATATATACATTGCGAGCTTGCAACCTTAACTCATTCATTTCACACAACATTTCACAATGTCTAATCAAGCTACAGATCCTGTCACTAGTAAACTACTAATTGCTCATCATCAATCAGCTTCGGCAGCGCTTGATAAAGTGGCGGTCTTAAGGCGAATTCGTTACCATAAATGTTTACGTAAACTTGATGGCACTTTCGAGTCACTTGTGAATAAGACCGTTAATGATGAAAAGTGGTTGGAACCTATTGATGCTTTCACATCGCCTTGAAGGTTAAGAATCGCGTAAACGAATGGATATACGACGGCAAGTACTACGTCGAGTACAAGTACTGATAGCAAGTCATGACACAGGCGTTAGAAGTTGGCAGGAAACATAGATTGGATGATATTTCAGCTTATTTTGTTGTAACTTTTGGTCTGTTACGATCCCAGCAAAATAATACGAGTATATAAATAAAATGGATACCCCTTTCTTATAGTTTCTGTTTCTTTGTATGGATTTTACTTTAACGACATATTTTCTTGTTGATGTTTGTTCATATATAAAGAAAATAAGATTCTTCGTGTTCTTTTTATGTTCATTTATTAATCCGTTAAATGAAACAAGTATAAAAGGATATAAAAAACAATAACACGTTCAAATATACATAGCAATTTGTTTTGTGTGTGCCCATTTTATAAACATACATGCTTTACTAAAGATACAAACATATAAATGAGCATAAATCGCCGTTTCAAAAAAATAAAAATAATAAAACATAAAAAAAAAATAAATGAATATAAATGACGCATAAGCAAGTGTTTATAAACGCAAATAAACAAAAGAGACATTTTTTTTTTTATGTTCATTCACAAAATGTTATTCATGTTCCCTCTTCTGCTAAATAACGATTTGTTTATCTAATGGATTATGAACTATCAATAAATATGCAATTTATTTACAACACTACTTGGTATTATTTCCGTTCTTGAGGTCAACTAGAAATGCCAAATGCCACAGCTTATGGGCCCCAAATTTGAAGGACCTTAAGGGGTGTTTGGTTCGCCGAATTCGTTGTAATTCGATGTAATTGTAATTCGAATTTCAATTACATAAGGTTTTTGGTTGGTTAATGAACGGAATTGTAATTATTTAAATTACATTAGGCCTACCTTTTGATGTAATCTGAATTACTTTGGCATAGCGAAAGTATAATAACATTACAAAGGAATTCATACATATTTACAAAATTAACCCCACACATAAGAAAACTGTAGTACTTTTTATTTTTTGTCGTATCTGTTACATCTCTTACATATCTTTCTTACCCACTTTCTGGTTCAATCATGTGGTATTGTCTTGACTTCCGAAAATTTTCATAAACTTTTTTATATCTACTACTGAAAAAAACCTTAGATTTTTTGTTTCATTTATACTACTATATAATGCATTTTAGACTATTCTATAATTAAAAAGGCTTAAAATTCAGATTTTTACTTGCTTATTATGGAAGAATTTCAAACTTAATTGGTTAGGAAGCAAGTTGGTTACGAAGTTTGTTGGGAAGCAAGTTGGTTAGGAAGCTTGTTAGGAAGCATGTTGGTTGTTCAAACTAAAATTATTTGGCTTAACCATCTCTACTTATAAAGCATAAAAACAACTAAATATGTAACTGAATAACCAAATACCGCAAAATATATTCACAGGTAGCCGCCGCCACATTGCGCGAGTACCGTTATAGTATTTCCGAATGTGTTTGTAACCTTTTTTAAGCCATGTGTGTATAGTCATTTATGATATTTATATTAATTTAGCTAGTCTTAACATATAAATGATACATTAAAGAAAAAGTCACAAACATTCATGGGTAAAATAAATCACAAACATTTATGATATTTACTATTACTTTTTTATGGGTAATTTTATAAAACTTAAATTACAATTTTTTTTCAATGTAAATGAGTTAGTACTGAATTATATTAGATCCTGCCAACCAAATACATGACCAATTTCAACAATCCAAATTACAATTCCTTTTACAAATTACAATTACATCAGAAACTTTCAGTGAACCAAACATCCCCTAAAAGTTTTGTGAAACACATATTTTATTTAAGAGTTAACTACATTTTTGGTCCTTATGGTTGTATCAAAATCTCACTTTTGGTCCAATTTTCAAAAAACGTGATATTTCAATCCAAAAGCCATAGTTTGGTTCCGCTTTTGGTCCAACTTTCTAACGGAGTTAGTTTAGTCGTTAAGTCTAATTGTAAAGTGGCAACATTAGTCCTTTAACCTAACGGTCGTTTGCAACGTTCGTCCTTTATACCAAAGATCGTTTGCAATGTTTGCACCGTTATTCCTTTCAGTTAGTTAGTCTTTTAAAAATTCTAAAAAAAAAATCGAAAAAAATTAAAATAAAAAATGATTTTTTTTGTGGAAATTTTTTTTCCAAAAATAAAAAAATTTGGAAAAAAAATTTTCTTATAAAAATTTTTCTTAAAAAAATCAAAAAAAATTCTAAAAATAAATCTTTGACGAATTTTTTTTTTCAAAAAAAAAAAATAATTCGAAAAAATTTTTGTTTAAGAATTTTTTTTCCTAATTAAAATTTTCTTAAAAATTCAAAAAAAAAAACTTTCTTGTTGAAAAAAAAATTTCAAAAAAAAAATAATTCGGAAAAAATTTTGTTTAAGAAAAAAATTTCTAATTTTTTTTTCTAAAAAAATTTTCTTAAAAAATTCGAAAAAAATTCAAAAAAAAAAAAAAATCTCATTGAATTTTTTTTCCAGAAAAAAAATAATTCGGAAATAATTTTGTTTAAGAAAATAAATTTCTAAAAAAAATTATGAGGATGGTTTGTGCTAATTAGCAGACTTGATATTTATGTAATAATGATCTATTTATTATCGTCAGTTTTATATTTTAATTTTAAGTTATTTTTCAAGTTATATTTTTTTTGGAAAAAAAATTTTCCGACAAAAACAGACGATCATCATAATTTTTTCTACAAAAACAGACCATCAGCGTTCTAATGATTTCTCAAAACAAATAAAATAAACTGAAAATAACAAACCGTCATCATAATTTTTTTTTTTCTGAAATTTTTTTTCTTAAACAAAATTTTTTCCGAATTATTTTTTTTGGAAAAAAAATTTTTCAACAAGAAATTTTTTATTAGGAAAAAAAAATTAGGAATTTTTTTCTTAAACAAAAATTTTTTCGAATTATTTTTTTTGAAAAAAAATTTTCGTCAAATTTTTTTTTTCGAATTTTTTAAGAAAATTTTTATTAGATTTTTTTTTTCAATTTTTTTTTGGAAAAAAAAGTTTTTTCAAAAATAAAATCATTTTTTTAGAATTTTTTTCTAATTTTTTTCGATTTTTTTTTTTGTATTAGATTTTTTTTTAAAGACTAACTAACTGAAAGGACTAAAGGTCCAAACATTGCAAACGATCTTTGGTATAAAGGACGAGCGTTCCAAACGATCGTTAGGTTAAATGACTAATGTTGCCACTTTACAATTAGACTTAACGACTAAACTAACTTCGTTAGAAAATTGGTCCAAAAGCGGAACCAAACTATGGCTTTTAGACTGAAATCTCACGTTTTTTGAAAATTAGACCAAAAGTGAGATTTTGATATAACCACAAGGACCAAAAATGTAGTCAACTCTTTATTTTAAAAGAAGCCAATAGGTGAAAATATATCTTAAAAAAAAGGTTTCTCTAATTTGTGCCTTAAAGGTATAAGTTAAGCACACCAAAAGTACATAAGAGCTCACAAAAAAAGTACACAGAGATTCACATAAAATTACAGACAGGTGTACTTTTATATGGGTCCCTGTGTATTTTTGATGTACTTTTGATGTGCTTAACTTGTGCCCTTAGCGATACATTATAATTTTGATAAGAAGTGCTTGAAGAATAACTTTTTATAAACTAAATAATATTTATGAAACAAATGTTTTTCTAATGCTTTGTGAAAGAAATTACTATTCATCTACAGCTATATTTTCTAAATTGGCAAAAATAGTCTTTGAGTTTCAAAGCCGGTCTTTAATAAATTAAAATTTCATCCATGTCGTTAAATGAGATTGCAACAATAGTTCTACCTGTCAAATGAGATTGCAGTTATTATGTTAAATATGTGACTATTTGTGTAACGAAAATTTACAAAAACAATCCCTTTAGATTCCTATTGATTTCAGTAACAATCTCTAAGTTAAATTTAGAGATTGTTTGTGTTAGAAAATATTACATAGATAGTAAATGCTAGTTACCTCACTTACACAGAACATTCATATTTCAATGTTTAACCCCCCCCCCCCCCCCCCCCCCCCCAAAAAAAAAAAAAAAAAAAAAAAAAAAAAAAAAAATTATGTTGGATAAAGATGTTAACATAAATTCACGAAATCGAATACTTATTGTTGATTTTTTCCCCACTGTAACACGCGAGCAACTCCTACTCGTGTTTTACATAATTATCAATAAAGGGATTTATTTTGAGTTTTCGCCCAAGGGTTCCGAAAATCTAGGACGGTTGTGATTATTTTACTTCGTATCAAGAGATAAGTTTGTGTTTTGCCAAGAATATTTTTTGAAGAAACATTTCAAATGATTGCTCTAAAAGTTACATGATGAATTTGTCATAAAAGCTCGATTAAATTTACAAAGTCAGATTTATATTACAAGATAAACTAAATGGGACGAATCATTTTTGAAAAAATAGTTGAATGACCAAAATGTTCTAAAAGTGTAGCATATATGATAATTGTAGTGCTGTGAATCATAGCCGACTTTTGAAATTTGGAGGCTCTGTGTCACAATTTCAAAGTAGGCTTAGGTCGAAATATTATAAAATTAGCTACCAATAATGTTAGTATTCATTTTTATTTCGAAAATATATAATAGCTATAATGTGTTTCTAAGAAATATTTCAAAAGAGAAATATATGTAGTTGTTTTTGGGAGAGTTTAACCGTGTAAAGGTTCTTGCACAAAATTCTGACAAAAATATTGAATTATAAGTATTATTAAATGAGCTGAGGAACTACGTCGTATTGATATAGGCTTTTCCCGCCTAAAATGATGGGCTATTCTGGCCCATTTATTTAGCCTGTTTGTTGAATTGAAGGCCTGTTTACTTTTATTTCATAAACAGAAACGGAGGATTAATATTTGAAACGGAAACAGAAACGCTGGGCTATTCTGGCCCATTTATTTAACCTTTAATAATAATAATAATAAAAAACAATTAATTTTGCAAGTGTCGATGATCTAATGATTAGTGCAGTAACCTAAAATAATTTGTGGCCAGATTACATTTTCAAGTACGACATTCACGTGTGGTTTGGTGGAAAGTACACCAAGAAGCTTCTACATCATAACATGTAAAGTAATCTCTTATCACACTACAGTCTCAATAAACGTTAAACTCAAACTGAAAGGAAGCGATTTCAACACGAAAAAAAAAAAATCAAAAAAAAAAAAAAAAAAAAAAAGAAAAAAGAAAGAAAAAGAAAAACCGACAGGGAAAAATGGGAATACTTTTGAGATTACTCAGGAAGGTTAATGTAATACTATTTGATCTATCTGTAAATCGATTTTCTTTTGTCATCTGTACGTTTCTTATTATTTGTAGGCATAAATTTGCAGTGGAAAAAAACAATTGTCGTGGGAGTTGGGACAATATAAAAGGTATACCAAAATTTGCTAATGCATACGCTTTGTCACAATGCTTATGTTTTTTTACTTGATCTCATGTTTGCATTGTGTTGTACCAATAATATCACGTCTACAACTAATCTAAATGTATAAAGTGGGTGTGAGCACTTTAGAGAGAAGAGAGAAAGAGATAACAAAAGTCTCGCATAACATTGATAGAGAACACACACCTCATAACCCATGAGGTAGGGGGTATTTATACCCAACGTTTAGCCAAGCCTCCATCGCGGATATACAAGTTCCGTGATGGTAAACTTGTGTCGCATACAACTATTATTACACAACATACCATATACTATGATAAAGTATAAATAGAAGTCCCTAACAAATGATTTACACTTTTCGTGTTCCAACAATCTCCCCCTAAGGGTAGATCATTCGGGTCTTCTATTTATGGGTATTCGGTTAGGCCAGCTTCGACATCTGATTCTTTGTTCCATTCTTCTCCATGATGCACGAAGCGTGAGCCTTTCCCTTATCACTTTTACAACTCTAGTCAATAAATGATGATTGCTTGCAGTCATCTCAATCTGCAGCCTCTCCACACGTTTCTTATTTCGCTCAAGTTTCTTCAGTATCTTGATTAAGGTACCTGAGGAGAACTTAGCTACTTCAACGACTCTGAATAATATTTTCTGCCTTTTATCGGTCTTGTAAACAACACAAAGTCCAAGTCCGGGTCTAGTGAAGTAGGTCCAGTACTTGATCTTTTGAATACCGACGCAAGCTAACATTGGAGGAGTCAGGTTGACTTTCCTTTGATAGCTTTCGATCCCCATCTAGAAGTCTTCAATGTGAACTACTACAACATAGGCTTTCATGAAAATTAGGACTGATTCGATCACGTCTTGATCGATGGCTTTCTTGTTGTAGCAGTCTCTTCTTCTTTTCAGAATATCTTCAAGATCATGAGGATGAAGATTCAAATAATCTGATTCGCTGAAGTGGTAATGTTGATTGTCGGTTCGAACTACGTGATAATCAACATGACCATGTGAATGCTGATACTCGGAGTTAACTTCAACATATCTAAGGATTCTGGAGCTTGAGTAGACTTCATCACGAGGCTTCCTTTTGAGTTGCCTTAGTCGGTAGAAGCCCTTAGATCTTTCATTAACATTAATAATCCCTATAAATGCATCGAAGTTGTAATCCTCACGATCAACTTCATCTTCAGAGAATATATCCAGAAATCTTTCTTCTTCCAGAAATGGTTCCGAAATTTCCTCATATGTGGCAACTTCCTTTGTAGATGGTAGGTATTCATTTGGACCATTCAACATATATTTTAGATCGTCGTTGAAGTATGGAACTAAGGGTGCAGAGTCAGATCTTGGAACCTTGGGAATCTGTTTCCACAATGGAGAGCGTTCTCTTCTTTCTCTTACAAACGTTGAAGAAGAAGACACGCCAAGAGCTTTTGAGACCTCTTGATATACAAGTCTGGTATTGAAATCTCTGTCGCTTTTGAACTTGTAAATTAAGGAGTCATAAATGATATTAACTCTTTGGTCCATAGTGTCGTCTTCCTGAATGTTGATTCCAAACCTTTCATGCAGATCTGAGAACATGCAGTCAAGCTTTTCGATTGTAGGATCTCTAATTTGTTCTTCAGTTTGTATCAGATCCCTTAGCACATCATCAAACACATCGTCATCTTCTACATCGGATACATCGAATCCACCGGTCTCTGGAGGTATTTCACCTTCCCTGTAAGTCATATCGTCCCAGTCATCCTTCTCACCACCTGCATCTTCTTGTTGAGTATCAATCTCAACTTCAACATCTTCAGCATTTACTTCTTCTGGATTATCTGTTTTTTGTTGTGAGATTGATTTTTGTTGTTGTTGTTGTTGTTGAGATGATGTTTGTCTTTGGAATGAAAATGTTGCAGTGGTTGTTGTTCTTTGTCTTTTAGCGCTTTCTCCCCCTCAGGATTATCCGAGTCTGGATCATCCTGATTGTGCTTCCTTGACTATGGACGACATTGACTTTCTAACTCTGTGACTCTTGAGGACAATATTGTAATAAGTTTGATTGCCTCAGAGTTCAACTTTGTCATTTATTTTTCGACTTTCAAGACTTGATTCGTGACAGGAGTTGGTGCCGGTGGTTGAGCTTCGGGGTCCAGTAAGCCATTGTAGAGGTTGGGATGTGCTGCCATGAGTGATTCATCATTCAAGATCTTATCAAGCATTAGTTCGGAGATGCGGTTCAGTGATAATGATCTTGATGATGTATAAGGTCCAACTTGTGTACATTGTTGTCTTTGAGCTGCAAACCTTGACTCCATGTCAGCATGAAGTTTTCCCACTACTTCGTTGAATTGTGTGGTTGTTACAAGTGGTACCGGATCAGCTCGGATTCTTCGAAACAATCTCGATGTAGACATCGTTTGTATGTGTTTTGGGTGAGATGTTGTTGTTGACGGTTGTTGAAAGTGAGTTGTTGGTGGGGTTGTTGTTATGTGAATAGTTGTTGTTGCTGTTGCGGTTGTTGTTGTTGTTGTTGTTGTTGTTGTTGTTGTTGTTGGAGGTGATGATGTTGGTTCCACATCGATAATGATGGGAGGGGTGAGCTGGTGTTGCTCAGAGGACCTAGACCTACTGTTGTCAAACTTCATCTTCTTCCTACTCTTCTGTCTATGGGTGTCATCTCCGTCCCCCTTATCATCTCCATCGTCATCATCATGACCAACATCACTAGACCTAAACTCCTAACTATCCTTATCCTCCTTAGAAGGTTCACTTTTCTCCTTATCCTTCCCCTCATCATCTTCGCCTTAGTTTGTTTTCCTATCTTCTTCCTCATCCTCGTCTAACAATTGACTTCCCTTCTTAGAGTGTTTTCTAGCCGATTGTTTTTTACGCATCCTAGGTTTTCCTACTTTGGTGCTAGACTCTACTTTGACCCTAGGCGCATCTGGGGTAGGTCGGCTTGATTTTGAGCTTTCCGTAGGAGTGCTTTCTATTCCCATATACACCTTATATGCATTCGATTCCTTGTTAACAAGATCCAACAAGCCTTGTAGTATAGGCATTGGTGCATTGTTGGTAACTATTGAGTCACCACTTGTGCTGTGTATGTACGGCACTTTGGGTGTTGGACATGTTTGTCTTCTTGTGATATTGGGATATTGCCTCATGAACTAAGCTGTCAGTATCTTGAAGTATCGGAAAAACAGAATGCATACATTCTTCTTCTTCTCCGATCTACGGACATGGTCGACAACATCTGTCCATAAAAGCTTCGCATAATCGAAGTGACACTATTTCACTATACCATACATGATTTGATATAATGAAGTAGTGCCTCTATCCATTCCCGTTTCTTTACCGGTAATGCACCGATTAAGAATTGAGAAGAGCGTAGCCCATCTTGCAGGTAGGCATTTCCTTTTGAAATTCGACAGGACTTTGAACTTGTGAGTTTCATGAGCATCTTTATCATATCCAAGCTCCATAAAGAATTATTTGAGCTAGTTGACGGTTGGTGGTTGTTCGTATGCTGTGAGGTTGCCATGTACTGCTGCAGGAAGATTGAGTGCCATTCGAAGATCTTCTGATGTTAGTGTAATCTGTTATGTTTCAATGGTGCTTTGGATTGTGTCAGGTGTGGTTTCAGTGAGGAACACAACATGACGCCAAAATTGTTGAAGATATATCATGGGAGTAGTAGAGTCGAATAATGAGAGCATGGGATAAGTTGGATGATTTTGAAGGATTGCAGGGATGATTGGGTGATAACATTTAAAGAGAGATATGCGGAATTGGTGATTGCATTCACCAAGTCTGATGTATTTAGCTGTTGGCACAAGTTCTTCATTTGTTGGTATTTTTACAGCTGGAGCATCTTCTTGAATGTGTTGTGGTTGATCATGAGCTTTTTCTTGAGCCATTATGATGAATGATTCTGAGATGGCATAAAAGATGTAAGTATCTTGATAATGTTTACAATTTTTATTTTTCACTCTGTCTGTTTTTATATGCTCTGGCATTTCTTTTTCGAGCATATTTCATTTTCTTTTTCTTTTCTTATGCTTTCTTGCTTTTGTAGCATAAGCGCATGCTCTTTTCTTTTCACATGCGATTTTATTCTCTCTTTCTGTTTTTATTTTCCTCACCAAGAGTTTGTTTTAAAGTGATACTTTTTTAAAAGATTTTTAAGGTAACGATAAAACGTTGTTTTATAATGCTCATGCTTTAAAATATACGTTTATCATACCATTATGAAGTTTTGGGAAAAAGTATCATCTTGATTTCAAACTTAAGTAATCTAGTTAAACTAGAATACTTATTTTTGGAAATAAAAACTTTCACAAAAAATTTGTTTGCATGAGCGTGAGATTTCTTAACAAATGACGATACTTTAAGCTTTCTATTACGTTGCTTAGTTAAAGGAGTCCATTATCAGCTTTTAGGTGATAACTATTCCTAGTAATTATCTTGAAGATGAGAAGTTTTAAGTAAAGTCGGATTGTAATACGTCTCAAAAGAGCTTTTATTGCATAAGAATGAGATTTCTCTAAACATATCTAGACCTTGGATACTCTATTACGTTGCGTAGCCAAAGGGATGCATTATCAGTTTTTAGGTGATAACTAGCCTAATAACTACCTTGAAGATGAGATACCCTTACTTTAAATAGTGTCGAGTCGTCTCAAAACCATTTGAATCAAAACAAATATGAGTGAAAAATCTGTTAAGTGATTGCATGAATTGGTTTAAAATTAAATTCATGGCATTGGCAATCACTAATAATTTGTAAACATATCCGTCAAATCAGTCATGTACACAAAGTATTCATAAAAATTGCAATCATAGAAAAGTCTAAGTCTAGTAATTAAACATATGCATCACATAGTCTGTTAAGGCAATAATAGTGATACAATCCTAGTCTAATTAACAAAAAACTAAGCATATGCAATATTTTATGTCTCAAAGGTTTTCATTTCATCTTAAAATGAGAAAAAAATTGTATTTGATGAAAACAAATTGAGAAAAATACTTGTGTAGATTTTTCAATCACCTTGGCTTTTCTTAAAATCATTAAGAACAAATTGTGACTTAATTTGAGAAAGATTGTTTGATCAATGTTTGTTACTTAGTCAAAATTTATTAAAATGTTTGAAAAACTTTATATAAATATAAGAATTATAAAAGTTTTGCAAAGATTTTAAAAAATTTGGGCAGAGTAACATGTAGTTTAAGTGGATGAAAAAGCTTCGCAATATCTGGTATCGCGGATTTGGTGTCGCGGGCAAATGGTCAATGAAAGTCAATTTCGCATTGAAGGTGAGATAGGTATCGCGGACCAAACTAGATGTGATGGTAAGCCATCGCATAAAGTTTCGAATCCAAAACGTTCGTATTGAAAACTGTGATGGCAAGCCATCGCATGATATTTAGAAAAGCTCGTACCGCGGAGCATTTATCCGTGATGTGAAGAAAAGTTTTCTTCGCAGATAAAACTTTCGGATTATTTAAATAATATTGAATGCACATTTTGCCTCTTTCCTAAAGTCTCGGATCGCATCCAATATGATGTCGCATCGAGAACTGTTCATCTTCTTCCCAAAATCCGCCCATTTTAACCAAATCAAACCGTTCAAAAACCCATTTTCTTTCAAATTAGTGATCAAACCGGTCTATCTCAGTCATCTAACCAAAAAGTTTTGACACTAACACACCACAATTTAAACTCAATAGTGAGACTGTTAGCATTAAAAGTGACGATCATTATTGAGTCGACAAGTATTGTAATAGTTAAGGATATTGGGCTATGGACTTGGTACTTATTAAGTATATCATGTAAGCCTTTATTAGAATATGTAAACCAAGCCCATTAGACAATGCCCATGGAAAGCCTTTTAGGGCATTATGTTAAGTACTATATAAACACCTCAAAGCTTATTTGTGGTGTGTGCTTGTGTGTGTATTGTGTGTGCCTCTTGAATAAAAGTTCTCTTATTTTCATCTCTTTATCTCTAATATTCACGCCACATATATAACATCAAGTCACCATCTCTCTACTTCATCTAGTGCTTATATTTGTGTTAAAGTTGATAGTTTTAAGGTCCTAACAAGTGATATCATTCGCCTAACAATGATTTAGGAGTGTGTGGAAATCATTTTCATCAAGTTTTTTCCTTAAAAGTTGCGTTTTTCTCATAAAAAACGTGAGCTTTTCTTTAAAAAGCTTTGATTTTTACAAGTTTTAGTGTTAAAGTTGTTGTTTTTATTGAAGTTTTTGTGATTCTAAGTGTTTTGGGAGAGATTTGATCAAAAGAAACAAGTGTAAAAAGTGTTTTTGGTTGGAAAAATCGGTTTTTGGAAGTTTTTGGTCATTTTACGCGTAAAAGGACACCACTTCCCTTGATTTTCGCTGAAAAAGTACTGTTTACGCGTAAGTTTTAAGTCAAAACCCCTTTTCTACGCATAAGCTTGGTCAAAACCCTCTTTCTACGCATAAGTTGAGTTTCTACGCTTAAGATCCTACGCCAAAGTCTGTTTCTACACAAAAGATTGGATTCTACGCCTAAGATTGGATTTTACGCATAAGATCCTACGCATAAGTTCTTACGCATAAGATTTACGCAAAAGTTCCTACACAGAAGTTGTACTCAGTACTTCCCTGACTTGGATAAGTTTGTGGAATACTTCGACTTGGGATATCTTACTCACTTGGATAAGTGTGAAAGATTTGGTTACATACCTTTCGCGTAAAAATCTTACGCATAAGCTAAACCTTACGCGTAACATAAATCTTACGCATAAACACATAGTTTACGCATAAACAACTAATTTTACGCTTAAGTTTTTCTTACGCATAAGATTACTGTCTACGCATAACTTTATGTTTAGGCCTAATATTTGCTTTACGCCTAAGTTCATTGTTTACGCGTAAGATTCACTGTTTACGCATAAGAATTTGATTTTTGACGACCAAACTTCAAACGACCATACCTTTTGAACCGTAACTCCGTTTTCGACGAATTTGCTGTCAAAACGACCGTGAGACCGAGAAGAAGGACACGTCGAATAATTTAAAGATCATTTAAGCCAAGCTTCGAGGCACAAATCCACTCCGAACAAAAGTTATTGAGGTTTTAAGGTTTAAGATCAAATTTTTCACCATAAAAACTTGCATCAACTTACACTAAACACAACTCCTACTTCGTTGGAATGATCCAAGATCAACTTTTTCACACATCATTATACAATGGAAATGAAAGTGCAAATCCAAGAGAGAGATTCGAAGAAAGTGTTTAAAGTGTTCAAGTCACAAGTTGAGAAAGTCATTAATACATATGGATGTGAACCAAGGTTCGATGTGGCATTTGAATACTACGTCAGAGTTCAATTTCTTCATTTTCAAGAAAAACTCATCCAAAGCCTGAATCAACTTGAAAAACTACTCAATGAAGAAGAAATTCACACAAGTAACTGCAAAGCAGCTCTTAAAGTGATCCAAACTTAGTTCCAGAGTATCTTTAACCCTTGGATAATGAACCAGTCAGAGTTTATCGATGTATTCTACCAAAGATTTTGGGTAAGCTATTCGACCTTCAGAACTAAATGCATATATGACATGGGTGAACTCGAAAAGATAATTGATGCTGAGGAAGCTGAGTTAAATGAAATTGAGAAGCTGAAACGGGAAAGAGAGCAGATTGAAAAAAATATGCAGTTAAAGGAAAGAGAGCAGATTGAAAAAGATATGCAGTTAAAAGAAAGAGAGCTAATTGAAAGAGAGATGCAGTTAAAGGAAACAAAGGTGATTGAAAGAGAGACAGACAAAGATTTTCAAACAGAAGAGGAAACGGTCAATGATGATGAAGTATCTGATGATAGTTTTGTTTTCACGGGAAGTGATTCATCTTCAGAACAATAGGTCGAAAGCAGCAGTCCTAGCTATGATTCAGATACTGATGATACACAAAGGAATGAAGCTGTTTGGGATACCGAAGATGATCATATCAGACCTACATCAGACACAGAGTTATTGGCTACGGTACAACATTCAAACAATAATGATAATGTTGTTGTGTTCGATAATTTGTTTGCTCATAATCAGACACATCCCGAGCATTCAGAGTCTACTAGTGACACATACATGGTGCAACAAAATGATAGTAATATCACTTTTGCTACTCCAGATATGGATCCTAATAGAGGTGAGCCTGCCCAGGATGGATCTACTTATGAACAAGATCGTGCTTTATTTGCTTCATTAATCAATAATTTCAAACATGAACTTGACAAGTGCAAAAACGACAATCGTGAAGCTAAGCAAGCGAATGTCTTATTGACAAAAGAGCTTGAGAGATTTAAGGAAATGGAAAAAGGTTTTGAAAATGTTACAAAAAGAAAAGCTGAACTTGAAATTGAAAACTCAAATCTTAAATCTCAAGCTCGGAAGTTTGAAATGAATGAAGAGTCTGTAAAACCACTTTTAAAAAGAAATGAAGAACTTGAAGTTGGTTATAGAGAAGCTGTTCTTCGTAAAAAACGTTCCATTCAAAAACTGGATGAACAAATGATTCTTAACAACAGAAAGGTTAAAACGCTTTTAAAAGAGAACAGTGATTTAAAAAGTGAAAATTCAAGGCTTCAGAAAACCAATTCAAATTTTGAGGTTGTTAACACAAAACTTGTGAATGAAAACAAAGAGTTTTTGAAACGAGCAAACGATCTTGAAAACAAACTTTGTAAAATGGGACAGACATCTCAGACTATCAACATGCTGCCTACTAAAGATGAGGAGGTTGATAAACAAATATCTGGGATTGGTTTTGTGAATAATGCTCATGTGGAAAATGAAAAACCGTGTTGGTTAAACAAAGTGCAAAAGTTGACACCTGTTTTGTATAACGCTGAAGATATGGGAAAAGGATTGTCAGCAGACCTTTTGTATGAGTCTCAAGATGGTTTAGAATGTGAAGAGGAAAAATGTTTGAAAGTAAAACAAACAAAAAACCTACTCTCGTACCACGGCTTTGTGTATGGTTGTATACAATTGACAGATATTTCAAAAGAACCTTTCAAAAGGAAAGACACAAATGTGAAAAGATTTTTCAAAGAAGCTCAACTTGCTACTTATGATGCTAAGTTATGGCAAAATAGAGCAAGGAAACAATTTTGTAATCTTAAACATCACATTGAGCAAACGTTAAAGGTCATTTGGTTTAAGCAAGAAAACATTACAAACAACGTTTTCTCTAATCCTCTTTCATCAGATTTACGCCTTAAGATAGAAGTCAAAAAGATTTTGAAAGATGAGATTGAACCTCGTGTGAAAGATATCAACTTATGTTTTGAGTACTTTGAAAAACATCTAGTAACTGAAATGAGAGAAGATCTAAAGTACGTTCACTCTCTTGAAGACGAATTTGATGAAAAATGCTTAATTCTGGACATTCAAAAAGAATTTTTCACAAATCAAATAGAGTCGTTCAAGTCAGCATCTGTCAGCCATGAGTATGAGAATGTGCATTTTGGACAAAATCTTCTTTGAAATATGAAAATCTTTATCTCAAAAAGAAAATCACCGAGCTTTCAAAAGAAGTAGCTGATGTCAAAGATGAATTGTCAAAAAGAACTGCTCAGTTTGAGAAAGATATTACTATCTCTTTCCAACTAAAACTGCAACAGAAAAATGAGAAAACATCTTCGGAAAACTCTTTGACATCGGTGCTTAAAGGAAAATAAAAGATTTTTGAAGACAATTGTGATGATACCAAAATCAAGTTTGATCTTGATGAACTTGATACCAAAAATATTGAGCTGGAACATGCTGTAGCATTATTACAAAAAGAAAACGAGCATTTGAAACAGACTTACAAAAACTTGTTTGATTCAATCAAGCGGTCAAGAGTTCAGAATCAAACTTCAAACAAATCTGACTCTTAGATCACACAAAATCATCTTTTTGAAAAAGAAAAATCTGTGCTTCAAAAGAAAATTGTTGAATTGGAAAAAACAATTGCACAACAAACCAAGGATTTTGGTGATGCCAAAAATGATTTTTCAATCGAAACAGACAAATATGAAAAATATTTTACACATCTTGAAAATCAAAACGCTGCTTTGCATGAAAAACTGGCATCATCAGATCATCTTTCTCTTCAAAAAGAATACAATGACTTGAGAACGTCATACAATGCCTTAAAAGCAAAGTTTGATGTTCTTATCCGGTCAAAAGGAAAATCTCAAGTTTCAAACAAGTCTAAACCACAAGTGTTTCTGAAAAGGTTTACACGAGTGAATCTTCAAAACCATTTTCAAAAAGGGTTTCTCAGTTTACTACCTATTCTTTGCAAAAAGGAAGGAAGTTTTCAAAGAGACCAAATTTTTCTGAAACATTTACTCCTCAAAAGGTTTCAAATGAAAGTGCTCATAAAGAAAAGAATCAAGGTTTTCAAACTCCATACTCTCGTTTTACATTGGTAAAGCCAGTGTGGAAACCAAAGCAAAGCTGTTCAAAACATTTGAAATATTCGTACTCTGAAATGCTTCCGCTACAACAAAAGAATGGCTATGCTTTGAAAAAACCAAATTCTGGAAGGTTTTTAATATTTTATGAGCACTTATCCTAAAAACATAATGGCTTATGCACACATAACAGTGTATAACCCGCAATTTTCAAAGAAAGGACCCTGTTGTACATTTCTGTGCGACAATCCTAAATGATAAGAAGACTACTCACCAAAAAACTTATCAAAGTCTTCTTAATTTTTTGAGCAAAATTATTGAAAAATGTTTCAAAAGGTTTTCAAAACTTTTTACGATATAGCTCAAGATATTACTCCCTCAAATCCTTAAAGGCTTAAATTTAATCAAAATGTTCTATTTTTGAGGGGGAGTAATATAAAGAAGTTCCAAAAAGATCATGCTTAAAAGAAACTAATTCGGAATTAACAAACATCCGTTTCTCCTATAAGCTATCCAAAAAGAAAAGGTTTTAATCAATTGGTATAAAAAATACCATGGATATGCTATTTTTGAGGGGGAGAAGACGTGATTAAAATGTGATCAAAGTGTTTAAGATTGTGGCAGAATCTCGAAAGAGCTCGACTCAGATATTACCCTCGAATTGACGAAACTTAAATGTCAGTAATCGAAAAGACTTGTCCTGGACGGGTAATAATTTCAAGCTGGTCTAACTAGTGATGTAATCGTGTCTCGAATAGGACTTGTCTAAGTAGAATGTACCAATTCGAGAAAATTTATTTGGACTTGACCAGGCCGGGTAATAATTTCAAGCTAGTCTAACTAGTGATGTAAGCGTGTCTCGAATCGGTCATGTTCATTGAAAGTGGATCAATTCAAAAAGTGCAAACTCCTCACGCATGTGCAAATTTCTTAACAATCCATGAGCACATGTGAAGGGGGAGTCCTTTATGAAATGAAAAACTCTCGAAGTGTTAACAAAGTATGTTTTATTATCATAAACACTTTGAGAGATTTTTCACAAATGGTTTGATGGCAACAATAGGATAGTCATGAAGTTATAAGGTGACTAAGGTTAGGAAAAACCATCCTATGATCCGCCAGAGCCGGAGGGATCTACCCAAGGACAATTCCAATAGATTAGAATTAGAAGTCCTTAGGTATGATTAAAAAAAAGGAGAAAATGAGAAAGGAGAAAGAAGGGGTTGAAGAATTAAAAAGAAAAGTTATGAAAAAGGGTGAAAAGAAATAGCCCTCCATATGTTCAACCTTAGGGCAGACACCGGGTTCAATTCTTATACTACTGGTTGTTGCTAAGGTGACACCGATATTGAAGATAAAGACGTCATGGACCCAGTGATGCACTGCACTTAACCTTCTAGCCACTCAAGTTCTCTTAAAAGAGCTTGTTTCATTCTCACGAGGAACCGGTGTAATCTATCGACCTGTCTCTTAGAGATGGTTGATATTGAAGCAGGAGACCTCTCCCTAATCTCCGCATAGGAAACCAAATGTGCACTTATCGAGTCTAGAGCCCCGAGATTCATCAAAAGATCTCTTAGGATACACTTCCAATTTCATACTCTTGTGTTCGCCAAAAAGGACACAAGGTGTAAGAGTCTTTTATGAGATCTACGGATCTTGCCTTATCTATCATGATGGTTACTATGTTTCAAAATGGTCTACAGTTGTGGGGTGATCTCCAGCAACTCACCTGAATCATTGATGTACTTAGGTAGATCTAGTAAGCCCTCTCAGGGGTATCTGGTTCAGGAACGGCCTTGGCAAGGGTTAGAGAGAGTTTTCACACTATGCTGTTAACGATCTCTAATTCCGAACCTGTAAGTACCGGATACTTTATTGCTAACTGTTTTATGCAGGTACTGATGAATGTTCCTTGGAGAAAGACCGTTACCATCACTCAAAGATCCACATGCTCATACTCTACAAAGCGCTCTTCAAAGATCAAAGCAAAGCAAAGTTCAGAACGTTTCTAAGTCAAAGTCAAAGAATCTACAAAATAAAGAAACAAAGATTAAAGTCAAAGAAAAGAGAACTTCACAAAGATTTAAAGTTAAACAAAGTATGAGCATGTTGGAAAAGATGTTAAGACAACAGAGTAAAGATGTTGATCAAAGGCAAGAACGACCAATCGACATTATTCAGAGATCACAAAGCATGATTGGAACAAAAGGAACTAGCAAAACTATTACACAACAAGACTCAAAGTTCAAAGAGAACAAGCTTCAAAGATCAAAGATCAAGGTCACGAAAGAGAGATCTCAATGATCACCCTTAGGGGGAGATTGTTAGCATTAGAAGTGTTGATCATTTATGTATTCAAAGGGAGATCTCAATGATCATCCCTTAGGGGGAGATTGTTAGCATTAAAAGTGACGATCATTATTGAGTCGACAAGTATTGTAATAGTTAAGGATATTGGGCTATGGACTTGGTACTTATTAAGTATATCATGTAAGCCTTTACTAGAATATGTAAACCAAGCCCATTAGACAAAGCCCATGGAAAGCCTTTTAGGGCATTATGTTAAGTACTATATAAACACCTCAAAGCTCATTTGAGGTGTGTGCTTGTGTGTGTATTGTGTGTGCCTCTTGAAAAAAAGTTCTCTTATTTTCATCTCTTTATCTCTAATATTCACGCCACATATATAACATCAAGTCACCATCTCTCTACTTCATCTAGTGCTTATATTTGTGTTAAAGTTGATAGTTTTAAGGTCCTAACAGAGACATACAAATTCTTGGTGTCTAAACCCTAACATACCAATTGGGCATGAAACAGTTAAAATTAAGGGTAGATAAGCAAGATATATATGTGAAACATCATTTAAAACTGATTTGAAAGCTTACTTTTTGCACGAAACGGAGTGAATAGGTAATAAAATCAGTGATACGAGAGTTCTTGTGGATGCGAGTGAAAGTGTGTTTGTTTAGGAGAGAGAGAATGTGAGTGATTGGTAAAGTGTGTGTGTGTTTTTTCGCATCCCATATGTGGGGTTTGTTGACCCGTGTTTTTCCTTTTTGACCATTTTAGTTTTGAACTCAGGTCTGCGAGAGTTTTTGGACTAGGGGAGGGTTCAAATCAGCTTTTTGAGTATTTTAACAAAACTCCCCCTTGACATTAGCCCTTTTTAACACTTATCACTTATGACTTTTATTCTTAAAATTTTAACAAATTTTTGAAAACATTTTGGTTCAAATGATTGAACGTTTATGTTATATCAAAATTGTTTTTGATTTTAAAAATAAAATCAATAACTCCCCCTCGAAGTGATGGTAATTTTCAACATTTACAACAACTTTTTATCATGTTTTTCATTTTTCTCTTTAACAACCTTTTAGCAACACTTGTTTGAGACTTATTTATGATTTCAAAAACAAACTTCTAAATTTCTCCCCCTCAAAAATAGCTTAATGCTTTTTAAACTGTTTTTGATCTATTGATGAGGTGAAGCATTGTTTTTGAAAGTTTTATTCTTACTCGAGCTATTCTCAAGATTTGATTATCATGAGCATATTTGTTTGTCCGTTGGCCTGGATTGGTAACGGGCACACATGCAGACGGCAAATTGAATATCTGGCCGACTAGATGTGAGATACAGAAGTGAACCAATCATACTACGGTATTTTGTAGGATCAACTGGTTTTCCTGATTTATCTTCATCTAGTTTGTGTTTGTGAAGCATATGAGTACTAATGGAGTCAGATTTATCCATTCCAAACTTCTTCAAGATTTCCATGGTGTATTTGTGCTGATGGATAAAGATACCACTAGGAGTTTGTTTGATTTGTAGACCCAAGAAGAATTCAAGTTCGCACATCATGCTCATCTCAAATTTCTGTTGCATGATATTTTCAAACTTTTTGCAATACTTAGGATTCGTAGATCCAAAAATAATATCATCGACATAAATTTGAACAAGCATGATATCATCACCTTTACGCCTTATAAATAGAGTTGGATAGATTGAACCTTTGACGAATTTGTTCTTGAGGAGATATTCTGACAGAACATTGTACCATGCACGAGGTGCTTGCTTGAGTCCGTAGACGGCCTTGTCAAGAACATATACATCATCCGGGTGATCTGGATCAATGAAGACTTCTGGTTAGCTTACATACACCTCTTCTTCTAACTCCCAATATAAAAAGGCCATTTTCACGTCCATTTGATAGACGGTGAAAGATTTGTGAGCTGCATAAGCCAAAAATAAGCGTATTGCTTCGATCCGAGCCACCGGTGCAAAAGATTCATCGAAATCAATTCTTTCCTCTTGATTGTAACCTTTGGCAACCAGACGAGCTTTGTTCCAAATTACATCACCATCTTCATCAATTTTGTTCTTCAAGATCCATTTCAAAGCAATTATAAGTTTTCCAAGAGGACGTGGAACCCTTCGCCAACAGCCATGCCGTGTAAATTGATTGATTTCTTCTTGCATTGCAATGATCCAGTCTGGTTCTGCAAGTGCTGCTTTGACATTGGCGGTTTCTATTTGACTTAGGAAAGAATTGTAGAAACAGAAATCAGCTGTAGAACTTCTTGTTTGAATAGGTTGAGAAGGATGTCAAATTATTTGGTGTAAAGGGTGATCATGAGTCCAACTTCTTCTGTGCGGATGTGGTTGGTAATGTTGTTGCATATTTGAAGGATTGATGTTTTGCGGCTATGAAGGTTCACCAACCTCATGTTCTGGAGTCGCAAATGGATTAATGAAAGTTTCTTCTTCAGACGATGCATTGGTAATTATCTGATCATCAACATTTGGTGGGAGGTTGGAGTGACATTGTTTGGTGAACGTTCTATTTGAATGTGAGTGGATGGAGAAGTATCTGGTATGGGATCAACAGCTTCAGAAGTAGTTTTTGATGAACCGGATACTAGAGATGGTATGTCTTCTTGATTGTTTACTTTGATAATCGGAGGTGCAGCGGATAATGTTGACATTTTCATCTTGTTTCCACCACATGATTCATCGTAGAAGTTTTCAAACAGTCCGTCTAACACTTCCTTTTGAATACGGTTAAGTTTTGGTGTTGATGATGTGGGGTTAGGTGCGAGTCCTGAACCGTGTTGTTCAGAAGTCATAGTCATTGGAACGGGTTCTGAACATACATGATCAGAAGCCATTTCTTCTACTTCATCGAAATGAGCATGGATTGTTTCTTGTATCAACTTTTTTCTGCGATTATAAACTTGATAAGCACTTGATTGTTTGGAATATCCTAGGAAAGTTCCGACATCCCCTTTTTCTTTGAGCTTTCCATTATCTTCTCGATCATTGAGTGGGTAACATCTACAACCAAAGGTGCGAAGATATTTTACATCGGGTTTTCGTTTGTGAAAGATATGATATGGGGTTTTGTTGAATCGTTTATTAATGATAGATCGGTTTTGTGTGAAACAAGCGGTTGATACGGCTTCAGACCAAAGGTTTAATTGTAGGTTTGCAGAGGATAGCATTGTTCTGGCAGCTTCAACTAAGGTACGGTTTCGTCTTTCAACTACACCAATTTGTTGAGGAGTGTAAGCCACGGATCTCTGATGAGTAATGCCAATTGAATCGAAGAAATTCTGAAGAATCTGAATCGTGAACTCCGTTCCATTATCTATTCTAGTAAATATGACTTGAGCTTGTAAACCAACTTGAATTCTTTTGATGAACGTGATGATGACACTTGGAGTTTCGGCTTTAGAAGCAAGAAAATGAACCCAAGTGTATCTTGAGTAGTCATCCACAATAACCAAAATATATTTCTTCCCATTTCTGCTGACGACGCGCATGGGACCACACAAATCCATGTGTAACAAATGTAAGGGAGCAATGGAACTAGGTTCAGGTTTGGATTTGAGTGTTGCACGTGTCATTTTACCCTATTCACAAGCAGAACAAAGATGGTCTTTCTTGAAAGATAGTTTTGGTAAACCTTTGACTAAATTATGTTGAGCAAGGTCCTTGATCATTCTAAAGTTCAAATGAGAGAAGCGACGATGCCATAGCCAGGCTTGTGATGATGTTGCTTTGGCAAGCAAACAAATCGGTTTTGGTGATGTTATTTCCTTAAGTGCAATTTGGTATAGATTCGAATCCCGGGAGCCTTTGAGAATATCAACGCCTTCAAGGGTACGAACAATACACGAATGTTTCTGAAACGCCACCTCTAAACCGCTATCACAGAATTGACCAATAATAAATGTAAGAATTCGCATTTTCAGGTTAATTTCTATTTCCGAAAATTTCACTATTCATTTTTACTATTCACTTTCACTATTCATTTTCCAAAATTTAATTTTTATTTCATGTTCTCGTGTGATAAATCATTTCCATGATAAAATAAAAGTTTCACACTTATCAGATCATTTTCGCGAAAGTTATTAAGAAACTATACGTTTGGCTTAAACGTCGTTTAAAAATCCTACGCACAACGAAAACCAACCGTGTCAATTTTCCCCGCATCAGATAAATATTTGATACACTCATGATTAATTAGAGAATTAATCATGAATAGGAAAAAAGTTACCAAATAGACCCTGGGCCGTAAGAAAACAGAAAATTTCATTTTAAGCACTTTTGCTTATCCGTAACCTTAGCCTATACCTGCACCGCGTTTTATGAGATAATTTAAGTTTTCCTATTTTTGGAAAAGTCAACATATTTTCCCTCCTCCTTTGACTAAAAATCACTCCTTGATTTGATAAACCATTCATTGATTTTTAGGCTTACGATTTTATATCTAAAAGGCATTAAATACCAACCGACACTAGACTGAGCCCAGTCTAGACATTATAAGTCATTTTAAGTCATTATTATCCTATTAGAAAAGTTACATTTTACTTTTCTCAATTTTACGCAACTTTCGTACATTTTCCGTATTACGCGTTTTAGACCCGCGTTTCCAGTTTTAGCAGGGTTTGAGCACACCAATGGAACCTACCACTCATTTTATATTTTATTATGGAGTATATTGACAAGTTTAGTCATTCTTTCAAGTTTCACATTTTTACGATACCCGGTTTTACGTTTTGTGGCTTAACCATTTATGGTTAGCAATCTACGGAGTCAAAAATAACTACATAAGTTGGATAATATCATCAATGACCAAGTCATCCCCCTTATCCCATTGTGAACCGCCATAAGGGGGGGGGGGAGTCACCCCATATGTGGCTTGATCTCATGCCATGAGCCTTAGGATGAGAACATGTGTCCAAGCTTTCTTAACAAGCTTTGACTAGTCCATGCATGTAACCTCCTCAAGCCCCTATAAAAGCCCTCTCCTCCCTCTCTATGCCGCCCCATATCACACACACAAACCCCATATACTTTGCTAGTTTACTTTAAGTTTTATTCAAGGAATCAAGTACTATATCTCTAGTAGGGTTTTGATTAATCAAACTACTTCAAATCCTTAGAAACTTTTGGTGATTCTCTTGAGTTTAGATCCACCCAAGTCACCTAAACCTTCATCACAAATCCTTCAAGAATACAAGGGTGTATAAGGATTGCTAAAGTGAAGTGAAGCTTGTCAATCAAAGTCCTATCCTTACTAGTTACTTTTCTTTCTTAGAAAGCCTAAAGTTGTAAGAAACCCTAACATACTTTCTTGCTCAATATCATTTTCATGCTATTTATATTTCATTCATGCTATATATGGTCTTGTTATTATGTTCATGATGTATAAAAATTGGTAAAACAAGTTATGAAAACTATATGTTAACTTATATTAAGTAAACAAGAAAACTAGTGACTTATATGGAGAAATTTGACCAAAATGATATAATCATGATATTTGACAATTACATATTGTAGTAGAGGGTTTAACAAGGAAAACATAGCAATTTGAACCACCTAAAATGAGTATATGAGTAAAAAGTTATGGTTATTAGAAGTTACTAAAACTTTACGGCAAAAATGTCCCAAAACTTTCTGTGACAGAAGCTTAAACACGCAAAAAGAGGCCCTTCTGGTCCGTTTCATCAAAAAGTTAAAACACCAAAGTTGTCCGTAATGATGTTTTCTTCAAAATCAAGAGGTCTAATGACTGATATTTTTTTCAATTTCTTAACAACTCTTTTAAATACTCAAATGACTATATAATAGTTATGGTTAAGTAAAATCAAGAGGTCTAATGACTTTAAAGCTAAGACCACAAACATGGCTAAGACCAAAGATGAGTCTCAAGACCATGGTAACAATAACCAAAGTCACGGCAAAGCCATGGCTAAAGACCATATAACTTACCAAGACAAAAACATGAACTAAAGAGTTAGTGGTAACATAAGCATCCAATTTGGATCTACTGCATCAAAATGACCATAAAACTTTGCAAGTAATATTCATTCTAGAATTAAGAAACTCATTGAAATAACAATCTTCATTTAAAATAAACTTTCCTAAGTTTATTCAATTATTTGGACATATAACTTTTCGGATAAAAAACTTATATATTTTTATCAAATACTACAACACTAGGGAGCTTCATGTGAGGGGTTCCATTTGGGTAAACGGATCGACGAGTTGCTGGATTTACGAATTAAAGTGTCCTAGCTCCTCGAACGTTTATTACATGACCTCTGAATTATAACAGCCCGAACGGTAGTAAGAGATATACAAACAATACATGTTTCATAAACCATTTTTATTCAAAGACTTACACTATATACTAAGTACTACATCATGAACTAAATGCAAGACATATATAGGCAATTCTTCATATTCTTTGACATTACTCCAAACCTAAGTAGCAACGTTCTATTATAGGTTGCTCTTAGAGACTTTCTCGATTTGACTACCATTTTCATTTCTCAATACATAACTTAAGGTGAGTCATAGCCCCTCTTTTCATATTTTTAACTCTTTTGGGGGAGATACATGCTCAATTACATGTTTTCAACTTTATGCTCGTTTTTACATGAATGCAATACTTGTTTTACTTGAACATGCTACTTGCTTACTTAAACACCAATTGCCTTACTCAATGTTTGTGGTTTACTCAAATGCTTTATGTGTTTACATGTTACATACTTCATTATCTTCCCATTGACACTAGTGTTCAAAAACGTAGTATTATGGCTTTCACTTCATTGTCAGCATTGTTTATATAACCTCATTGTCAAAAATTGCTTATATAGCGGTATTGCTATACTTATCTTTGAATCTAGATACAAGTATTACTTTTTTTCACATAAACCTTATCATATTTGGCAGTGGGTCGTAAATACACAGGTTATAAGTCTTGTATGGGCGGGACTTGGAACTGAGTGGATTTATGATGCCTTTGCTGGGAAATCTTCATTCAAATGTTTTACATTACATTCTTTTTCACTAAACTCTATAAACTCATCAACCTTTGTGTTGAAACTTTTAAGCATGTATTTCAGGTCCATAATGAACGAGGCTGGCACGGAGGAGCACGGATATTAAAGAGGGCTATAAATTTTATTATCATTCGAAAACTCATTTAATGTAGTTTGCAAACATGGAACCATCTGGGACCTCATTTTATAATCTCTGATATTTATATAATTCGATTGATAAATCTTTTAAAACGACTCAATTACAATTCGTTTTCTATTATTATGACTGTTGTGCCGTCGAGTAACACCCAGTTTGAATTCCGCTGCATCATTGAATTGGGGATGTTACAAATTGGTATCAGAGCCATGGTTATAGAGAAACGGGTCTAATTGAGACCTAAACTATAACCACACTTACAAGCAAAAACATTTTATAGCCTTTCGCTCTCCGTGCCTTCCATCCTCTAGACAATTATGGACATTTTAGACATTTTATACAATGCAAACATGTTAGCATATTGATATATGTACCCTTAGCATAATTGAGCAATTCCCCGTAAGTTTTAGAATTATTTTAACATTGTAATTCTTCTCATAGAAATCATGTGTGCACCCACTTCTCCCGATTATGTTCCCACTTTACCTAATAACTTCCAAGTCTTACCACCCTCACCCGAGTTCGGATTTGACTTTGTAAATGCCTTCGCTTCTGATGACGAAGAAGAACCTTTCGAAGATTTAACCAATGAAGAAGAGGAGGAACCAATGCAAACTATTTTTGCGCTAAATACTTCTAATTATTTTGAACAAAATTGGGTTGAGGCAGACTCCGATGAGGATGATGAGTATGAATATGTACTAGCGCCATTATCACCACCACTATCACTTCCCTTTTATATCCCTACATATGATGAGTTGGATCACTCATTATGGATCGTATCACGACCACCATTGATCCAACAAGAAAGTCAGCATGGACACTATAGCCTCTCAAACTTCATTGACTCGTACCTCCATGACACACTAAACCAAGAAGTTGCTAATCAATCAAAGCTGCTAGGACCTTCTAACCCGCAATAGACTAGTGTGATGATACTAGTTATCTTTTGTACTACTAAACTGAATAGACTCAGTTAGTAAACTCTGTAGAATCCATGTAATAGCTAGCAGTAGTTGTAAAACGTTGTAATTACTAAACTGAAAGTATCAGTTAGTAGATTTTGAAGAAACTTGTAATAAATTTCAATCTTGTAATCAATCAACGTTTTATGAATAAAACTCTTGCTTTATACTATCATGTGTTATGATTCAAACCTTCAACGTTATTATTCTATCATTTCCCCATAAAAAATCATGCTTATTTCACAACTCTCTACTCACCAACTATTTTGAACACTACGTCAATTTCCCCCGATTATCTTACTCTCCATCTCCGAAGATGAATATGAATATTCATTTCGTACTTTTGGAACACCAGTATCATCTCATAATACACTACCTTGTAACTCACCGGCTAAGTATGAATGTTGTGTCGGGAATTCATAAGTAGGATGATTTATAATGTCCTTATTTGAATGGATTGGGATGCCTTTTCATTTAAATAAAGAAATTGTAAATCACCGAACCATAAGTTTATATTCCTTTATTTACATTGTTTGGGATGTCTCTCTTTGTAAATAAAGAATTATAAACAAGTGGGCTTATTTGTATCCGAAATAACATAAGTATGAAGTCAATAAACACTAGGTACAACAACAGATTACCTACTAGGCTATGATTGCAACAACTATCCCAATTTCCATTAGTACGAGATTTACATTTTGGTTTTCATAATGATAGTGCAATAACAAACAGAACTCATTGCGAGGCCATGTAGCCATATGCATGGGCGGCCGTACAAAACTCATTACGGGGCCATGTAGCCATATGCATGGGCAGTCGTACCGAACTCATTGCGAGGCCATATAGCCATATGCATGGGCAGCCGTATAGAACTCATTACGGGGCCATGTAGCCATATGCATGGGCAGTCGTACCAAACTCATTGCGAGACCATGTAGCCATATGCATGGGCAGCCGTACAGAACTCATTACGGGGCCATGTAGCCATATGCATGGGCAGTCGTACAGAACTCATTGTGAGGCCATGTAGCCATATGCATGGGCAGCCGTACAAAACTCATTACGGGGCCATGTAGCCATATGCATGGGCAGTCGTACAGAACTCATTGCGAGGCCATGTAGCCATATGCATGGGCAGCCGTACAAAACTCATTACGGGGCCATGTAGCCATATGCATGGGCAGCCGTACAATTCAAACAGGACTTGGTCCAACCACATGTTCAACACTTTGGGGTATATAACAAAGTAACCCACGATTTAAAGAACTAGATCCAATTACGATTCCTATTGATATTCAACTACTATCCCAATTTCTATTGTTGTTCGACTACTATATCAATTTCCATTATTCGATTCCTATGTCAATTGCTATTGATACTTGACAACTATATCAATTCCTATTTGATATTTCAACTACTATATCAATTTCTATTGACACACCGTATTCTGATACAAATCAAACTACATCACTGGTAATTCCAGACTCTAGTCCTCATAAGTAACCACACCTCTTCATCGATACCACTCCAACATATAACACACACAGAACTTCGGGACGAAGTCCCCTTAAGGGGTAGAGACTGTAAGAATTCGCATTTTCAGGTTAATTTCTATTCCCGAAAATTTCACTATTCATTTTACTATTCACTTTCACTATTCATTTTCCGAAATTTAATTTTTATTTCATGTTCTCGTGTGATAAATCATTTCCATGATAAAATAAAAGTTTGACACTTATCAGATCATTTTCGCGAAAGTTATTAAGAAACTATACGTTTGGCTTAAACGTCGTTTAAAAATCCTACGCACAACGAAAACCAACCGCGTCAATTTTCCCCGCATCATATAAATGTTTGGTACACTCATGATTAATTGGAGAATTAATCATGATTAGGAAAAATGTTACCAAATAGACCCTGTGCCGTAAGAAAACAAAAAATTTCGTTTTAAGCACTTTTGCTTATCCGTAACTTTAGCCTATACCTGCACCGCGTTTTCTGAGATGATTTGAGTTTTCATATTTTTGGAAAATTAAACATATTTTCCCTCCTCTTTTGACCAAAAATCACTCATTGATTTTATAAATCATTCCTTGATTTGTAGGCTTACGATTTTATGTCTAAAAGGCATTAAATACCAACCGACACTAGACTGAGCCTAATCTGGACATTATAAGTCATTTTAAGTCATTATTATCCTATTAGAAAAGTTACATTTTACTTTTCTCAATTTTACGCAACTTTCGTACGTTTAACGTATTACGCGTTTTAGACCCGCGTTTCCAGTTTTAGCAGGGTTTGAGCACCCCAATGGAACCTACCACACATTTTTATATTTTATTAAGGAGTATATTGACAATTTTAGTCATTCTTTCAAGTTTCACATTTTTACGATACCCGGTTTTACGTTTTGTGGGTTAACCATTTACGGTTAGCAATCTACGGAGTCAAAAATAACTACATAAGTTGGATAATATCATCAATGACCAAGTAATCCCCCTTATCCCATTGTGAACCACCATAAGGGGGGGGGGGAGTCACCCAATATGTGGCTTGATCTCATGCCATGAGCCTTAGGATGAGAACATGTGTCCAAGCTTTCTTAACAAGCTTTGACTAGTCCATGCATGTAACCTCCTCAAGCCCCTATAAAAGCTCTATCCTCCCTCTCTATGCTGCCCCATATCACACACACAAACACCATATACTTTGCTAGTTTACTTCAAGTTTTATTCAAGGAATCAAGTACTATATCTCTAGTAGGGTTTTGATTAATCAAACTACTTCAAATCCTTAGAAACTTTTGGTGATTCTCTTGAGTTTAGATCCACTCAAGTCACCTAAACCTTCATCACAAATCCTTCAAGAATACAAGGGTGTAGAAGGATTGCTAAAGTGAAGTGAAGCTTGTCAATCAAAGTCCTATCCTTACTAGTTACTTTCCTTTCTTAGAAAGCATAAAGTTGTAAGAAACCCTAATATACTTTATTGCTCAATATCATTTTCATGCTATTTATATTTCATTCATGCTATATATGGTCTTGTTATTATGTTCATGATGTATAAAAATTGGTAAAACAAGTTATGGAAACTATATGTTAACTTATATTAAGTAAACAAGAAAACTAGTGACTTATATGGAGAAATTTGACCAAAATGATATAATCATGATATTGGACAATTACATATTGTAGTAGAGTACTTAACAAGGAAAACATAGCAATTTGAACCACCTAAAATGAGTATATGAGTAAAAAGTTATGGCTATTAGAAGTTAATAAAACTTTACGGCAAAAATGTCCCAAAACTTTTTGTGACAGAAGCTTAAACACGCAAAAAGAGGCCCTTCTGCTCCGTTTCATCAAAAAGTTAAAGCACGAAAGTTGTCAATTATGATGTTTTCTTCAAAAACTCAGGAGCACGAGCCCAGAAAACCCATAATGAATGATATTTTCTTTAATTTCTTAACAGATCTTTTAAATACTCAAATGACTATATAATAGTTATGGTTAAGTAAAATCAAGAGGTCTAATGACTTTAAAGCTAAGACCACAACCATGGCTAAGGCCAAGGATGAGGCTCAAGACCATGGTAACAATGACCAAAGTCACGGCAACGCCATGGCTAAAGACCATATAACTTACCAAGACGAAAACATGAACTAAAGAGTTAGTGGTAACATAAGCATCCAATTTGGATCTACTCCATCAAAATGATCATAAGACTTTGCAAGTAATATTCATTCTAGACTTAAGAAACTCATTGAAATAACAATCTTCATTTAAAATAAACTTTCCTAAGTTTATTCAATTATTTGGACATATAACTTTTCGGATCAAAAACTTATATATTTTTATCAAATACTACAACACTAGAGAGCTTCATGTGAGGGGTTTTATTTGGGTAAACGGATCGACGAGTTGCTGGATTTATGAATTAAAGTCTCCTAGCTCCTCGCACGTTTACTACATGACCTCTGAATTATGACGGCCCGAATGGTAGTAAGAGATATACAAACAATACATATTTCATAAACCATTTTTATTCAAAGACTTACACTATATACTAAGTACTACATCATGAACTAAATACAAGACATATATAGGCAATTCTTCATATTCTTTGACATTACTCTAAACCTAAGTAGCAACGTTCTATTATAGGTCGCTCTTAGAGACTTTCGCGATTCGACTACCATTTTCATTTCTCACTACATAACTTAAGGTGAGTCATAGCCCCTCTTTTCATATTTTCAACTCTTTTGGGGGAGATACATGCTCAATTACTTGTTTTCAACTTTATGCTCATTTTTACATGAATGCAATACTTGTTTTACTTGAACATGCTACTTGCTTACTTAAACACCAATTGCCTTACTCAATGTTTGTGGTTTACTCAAATGCTTTATGTGTTTACATGTTACATACTTCATTATCTTCCCATTGACACTAGTGTTCAAAAACGTAGTATTATGGCTTCCACTTCATTGTCAGCATTGTTTATATAACCTCATTGTCAAAAATTGCTTATATAGCGGTATTGCTACACTTATCTTTGAATCTAGATACAAGTATTACTTTTGTTCACATAAACCTTATCATATTTGGCAGTGGGTCGTAAACACACTTGTTGTAAGTCTTGTATGGGCGGGAGTTGGAACTGAGTGGATTTACGATGCCTTTGTTGGGAAATCTTCATTCAAATGTTTTACATTACATTCTTTTTCACTAAACTCTATGAAGTCACCAACCTTTGTGTTGACACTTTTAAGCATGTATTTCAGGTCCATAATGAACGAGGCTAGCACGGAGGAGCACATATATTAAAGAGGGCTATAAATTTTATTATCATTCGAAAACTCATTTAATGTAGTTTGTAAACATGGAACCATCTGGGACCTCATTTTATAATCTCTGATATTTATATAATTTGAATGATAAATCTTTTAAAATGACTCAATTACAGTTCGTTTTCTATTATTATGACTGTTGTGCCGTCGAGTAACACCCAGTTTGAATTCCGCTACATCATTGAATTGGGGGTGTTACACTAAACAAGTTGTGACTCAGTCCTTCGACAAAGTAGACACGTTGAATTGTGATCTTATCATGAATGAGTTCTCCATAACCGGTGATTTTAGCTACTTGATCATTCCCAAAACACACTATACCCAAGAATTTGGCCACGAAGTTCTTGAGCAGTGCCTTATTCCCGGTCATGTGCCGGGTGCACCCCGAGTCGAGGTACCAGAGGCACACTTGGACAAGCTGTACATCAAAGCAAGACACAGAAAATTGGGAATCCGCTTATAAAGTGGTTCCATGTAGTTAGATAGTAAAGAATGCACACTTAATGGATTAAATGTAGAAACAGGAGACATAGTAGGTGATTCTTGCTTCTTTACTGGTTGCCATCTGATGAGATGAAAAGTGTTACGCTTTTAAGCCTTAAATCATGATTATATGATCAAATATTGTCTTAAATCGTTCCTTTTTTCATTTTAGGTACTTTTAAGAGGAATTATGAAAAAGGAAGCATTTTAGACTGTTGATATAAATAATTCCTAAAAACGTTATTCACATTTATCGATATCTCTATGTTTTGATAATCATAAAATGTAAACTCATTGAACTAAAAATTATGACGTAAACAAGTATTTAGCAATAAATATTTCACTTTACATCCAGATCACTTAAGGTATGAATAAACAAAGTGTTTATTGAATTTTATGATCAAAGGAACATTTTCTCAATCACTAGATTTTTTATAAAATGTCACAAACATTTTATATCTTTTACAAAATCATTTTTGGAATTAAAAGAATATGTTTAAATCATTATTAATATATGAATTCAAATTTTCAACCAAAAATGGCAAAATTAATCCAGAAAAACTTTCCCCACAAAAGGACAAAAATGTCCAACGTTCTAGATGGGGCGGCCTCCTTAATTCCTTAGGTGGTCCCCTTAATCATTAAGGGGACCGGCACGCTCCAGAACAGTAACTTTTGTGCTATAAATACTGGTTCATTTCACACAATTTTCTGACCTTTTGCACCTCAAACTTTCTGATCTAAATCCTCTCTTCTATTCATTCTAATCCTTTGATCATATAATCATAAAATTTTGTTTCCAAGTGATTCAAGCTTCTACCATTCAAGTGCAAGAGAAGAATACTTCTATCCATCAAGAAAAGAAATATTACAACTTAGTGTGATCCCTTCATCTAAGTTGTTTCTACATCACCATTTGTATATTATTCATTCATTTGTGTATAAGTTGTGAATATTAATTAGATAGTTGTAGATATAAGGAGTTAGGCTAGTAAGGTGTGTAAGTAAAGAAGTTGTGAAGAAGATAGTGGTGTGAATAAGTAGTGTTGGTGTGAAGAAGATAGTGGTGTGCTTAGGTGTGAACAATTTGTGAATTAGTTGTGAAGAAGGTGTGAAGAAGTTGAAGTCTTGAAGAAATAGAAGTCGTGAAGTAGTGAAGAGATTGAAGTCAGGAAGAAGAAGTTGTGAAGAAGGTGTGTAGTGATTAGTGGTGTGAGATTGGTTCTAGCTAGGATTAGAACTCGACATTTAGCTTAGTGTCGTTAATTGGTGTAAGCGAAAGTTGTGAGGTTTTCTCCGCCATAAGGGAGCTTGTTGACATAATGAAGAAAACTCTCGAGCTAGGTGCTCGGGGAGTGGAGTAGGGCAAGGAAGGTGTCCTTGTATTCGAACCACTATAAATCCCTCGTGTCTCATTAGATCTTTGCATCTCTCACTTCCTTATTATTTACTTACATTATTATTACTTTAGTACTTAGTTATATAATTGCTTATATTGTGCAAGACTTGAATTCACATAATATCGAATCAAAAGTTTTTAAAAGTAAACAAGTTTTAAAAACAAAGGTTTTCATAATAAATTAAAAAGACGTAAAACTATTCAACCCCCCTTCCAGTTTTCCACAATTGGTATCAGAGCCACGTCTAACAAGATCTTTAAAATATATTTTATTTTAAAACTTGTAACGATCTATGGAATCTGAAAAATATTTAGAAGGGCAATCTATGCAAAGACCACCACTATTTGAAAGTGATGGATTTTTATATTGGAAAAATCGATTCGTAACTTATGTGAAATCAAAGGATCTAGATCTTTGACATGTTATTACTAATAGTGATTTTTTACCTACTCAAAATATTCCCGAAACAAATAAAGATGAAATAGTACCTTTTGAAAAATAAAATGATGATTTAAAAAGAAAACTTTCTAAAAATAATGAAGCAAAAATGGTTATTTACAATGCTTTACCACGTAAAGAATACGAAAGGATCTTTATGTGTGAAACCGCAAAAGAAATTTGGAATTCTTTACTAATAACTCACCAAGGTAATAGTCAAGTCAAGGATAACAAAATAAATCTACTTATGCAACAATATGAGCAATTTACGATTCCGGAAGAGGAATCAATTGATAATGCTTTTGCTAGGTTTAACACTATCATCACAAGTCTAAAAGCACTTGATGAGAATTTTTCTAGTAAGAACTTTGTCAGGAAATTTCTTAGGGCTCTTCATCCAAAATGGCGAGCTAAAGTTACGGCTATTGAAGAATCAAAGAATTTGTCAACTCTACGACTTGACGAATTAATTGGGAACTTGAAAGTACACGAGGTTATAATAAAGAAGGACTCCAAAATAGTCAAAGGAAAAAGAGAACAAAGCAAATCCATTGCTTTGAAAGCTAGGAGGGAATCTAGTGACGACGAAAGCTCAACCTCCGAAAGTGATGATGAAGAATACGCTATGGCCGTAAGAGATTTCAAGAAATTTTTTAAAAGATGAGGAAGATTCGTTAGACAACCGCATGATGAAATGAAAGTATCTCAAAGAAGTAAAGATGAAAAGAATGGGAAGAATGAAAGGAAGTGTTTTAAATGCGGTGATCCAAATCATCTCATCGGAAAGGGTCCAATGATGTCAAGAGATCAAAATCAAAAGGCATTCATTAGAGGTGCTTGGAGTGATAGCGATGACGATGTGCTAGATTGCGCCCTCACAAAAGGTTTTACCTCTCAAGAGATCTTGAGAAGCTTGCAATCCCCGCCAGGCAGTGTACCTGATCGTTGTAGTATAGTATAGTGACAAGTACCGGGGGATTGATTGTTCAACTCAGGAGTAGTGTTCGCTAGGATTAAAAAGTCTACTAAATTAGGTCTAAAGGTGAGGGATGATTCTTTTTGTATTTTTATATTTTTTAGAAAGCAAGTAAAATCCCGGGTTTTGAAGGAGTGGGCGGAATTAGTTGCTAGCCAACTAACCCAAATAGCTAAAGATACAATCAAAATAAAATAAAATGAAACTAAAACTAATTTTGGTGGAAACAATAATGAGAGAAAATGTGTTTACTTAGATTTCATTACTCCCAAGATATCTTTTGCCGGTTGATTAACTTGTTACAATTGCATGGATGACGGGTTATATTCCTTAATACTAGTCGTAGGGCCGTGTAAGATATTCCCTAACTCTATAGGCTTCCACTTCAATCTAGGTCGAGCCGACTACTAGCTCCTAACGTAGTATCACTAGAAGTTGCCTACGCATTAAATACAACCAATAAATCGTAGTACACCTCCGATCATGTTGCTTAAGACGTTCAAGCAAGTTACCAATTGGAAGTCTGCCAGTTTTCTTAAGCCTAACATCGAATTCAATCATCCAAAACAATTATAAACAAACCATCAACCAATAATTAACATCTAGGTTTCACTACATCTAAGCAAACACAATAAAAACCTAGCCTAGCATGTTAAAGAGAAGACAAGCATAAGATATAATCACACAATACATAGCATTATTGAATGATTTGAATAAGGACTTATCTTCAATTGAACATAGAAGAATCAAGGGGTTGAAACCCTTGAAAAAGCTGTAAAAAACGTCTAGGGTTTATGCCCTAATATCCACACAAAGTTCCTCTCTATGTTCCACACTTAATGAATGAAAATTGGAAAAATATATATAGATAATAGATCCTGACGGCGTCACGTTTTGGCTTGTGACGCCGTCAACTCGCCGCTAAATTAAAGGTCGTATGCCTAGATCCAGTCTTGACGCCGTCATGTAGAAATATTGCTCTGGGCCGTCACTTGCAAAATGACCCTGACGGCCTTGGTGACGCCGTCAGGAAATTTATGCTTGAAATAGTTCTGGGCCGTCATGTGTAATCTTCATATCCACCTCTTTTGCTAAGTTTAACGCCGTCACTTGTAAAGTCTTGACGTCGTCAGGTACTGTTCCCAGCAAGGATTTTGAGACTTTGTCGTTTTCTTCACTTAATTGCTCCAAAAACGTCCAAAATGCTTTCTTTTCCAGATTTCTTCACAAAAGTACCTAAACTGACAAAAGGAACAATTTAGGGCAATAATTGATCAAATAATCACGAATTCGGGCTTAAATGACCCCCTAAAAGCGGTACACTTTTCGCCTTATCAAATACCCTTACACTTGAGATTTGTTTGTCCTCAAGCAAATGCGCTTTTATTCTAATCGAAATACAAGCTAGGGGTCATTTAACACTAATATAAAAGTAATTACAACAAATAATTGTTCCACTTAAAACCAAAAACTCGCACGGAGGTTATATACTAGCATCTCACAAATAGTGTTTAGATACTCACATCTCTTGGGTGTAATAAAGTATATATCACAATATGGAAATGGAAACATCTCTCACTACCTGTCATAGCAAATAGATTACCATAGGCTTGGAAAAGGATCAAACCTTCACCACTTGGCATAAGCACCTAGGATAAACTATCAAAGAGGTCTTTTAAAGGGTTATAACGTGAGGTGTAGGGATATGATAAACACGGTTTTGTTGGATAAAGGCAATATTTACTGGTGGCGAGTTAATCATCTTGGTTAATTACATGTATAATATGGCGTTACTAAGCCAAGACTCGACTCGACTCGACTTAAGCTAATCAAAACTACAAAACTATGAAACAAACATAAAATGAAACGGGATGGTAGTCCGTTTTTTTTTTTTTTTTTTTTTTTTTTTTTTTTTTTTTTGTGCATACATTCTTGCCCTACCATCCAAAATAATACATCATAGGGTAGCTCGTTTCCTCCCTACACTTGAACTTTTACATACTTTACAATCAACTATTCTAATGACTCGAATTAAGATAATCAAAACACTTGGAGTTCTATTTAAGATTAATGCATATATGGGGGTAATAATTGACGTCTTCCCCATTAATCCATATCACTAGTACTTTACCCATGAGTCCCAATCGTCCCAAAACAATATGTACAAGATATGACTCGACTTAGCAACCATGTAATCAATTAGACAATTAACTAAGGGTTTAAACACATAACAATAATGCACTAAAGATGAGTGCATACATGGAATGCTAAGGCAATTTGGTTGCACATTTGGGGTGGATTGTAACAAATTCTACCTTTAAGTAAGATGCTTAAAGTTAGAAACGAAAAAGATAGGCTCGGAGGGGTGTACTAGGGGTATAGTGTACTAAAAATGAGTACATCGCAAAGGTGTGGGAAAAATTAATTGACTTTATTAGTCAAATAATTATGACTTCATTGGTCAAGTAATTTATGATACGGGTTTTAACACAAGGGTGATCCTAATGTCTCTTACCATGTAGTAGATCCTAACTACACGAATGTAGTCTCACTAGCGGTCTGGGGATGCATCACTAACGCAAGTTCTGGAATCTAGTTACTACCGGTACACTCATAAGCACTAATAATGAATGCTTTTCCTAACAAATCTAAAGGTGAACCTCACATATTTGGGTGGAAAATTTTTCTGAGTGGTACGGTTTTTGTGCTAGTCATACAACTCCTATCCATGAGACGCTCATTAAGGCTAAAGCTTCACTCCTAAATGTTGTAAAAAATTTTAAATTTGGCGCTAAAATTGCCCTAACAAGTATTTTTCTCAATTTTATTACACACCTACTATCAAACAAACAAACTCAAGTGCAATTGTATCCTCTAAGGTATCATTATTTACCCTCCCCTTACACTTAGACTGAACATTATCCCTAACGTTCACTAAAAAGATGTAAAAGTAATGAAGGTAAAAGAATGAAAACAAATACTCCTCTGATTCGTTCGGTGTGGATAATGTGTCAACAAGGTTAGATCTTCTTCCAAGAAAATGAACTTTGAAAGCTTCCTTCCAGAAATATAAATCATCTTCTTGTCCAATGTAACCTGTTAAACCTGAGAAAACAATCAAGGCAAACTGATGAGTGTCTAAATACTCATCATTTTATACTAATCTGAACTGCCAAAACATCCAAAAACACTCAAATATGCATCAAAATATTTAAAATATCTTAGAAATGTGTTTTATATGTTTCAGATGCAAAATGATCAAAAAACAGATGAAAAACGTACAAAGTTTGCATAATTGGCATTTTCAGTCCCTCAAGTTTCAAAAGTTGTCAAAATTAGTCCATGGTTATTTTAAAACTTGAAAAAAATCACCAAAGGTCCTTTTTGAAGCACAAATTACATATTTAGTCCTTTGGTGCAAAGTTTCACAAAATTACAAGTTTAGTCCCTGTAATTTGCAAAATTGACATAAATGGTCCCTGGGATGTAAAAACTTTGAGAAAATCAATTTTGGTCCTTATACTAATCTTATATGGCAGGAATGGTCCTTGGTTGGAAAGTTTGGTGAAATTACAAGATTGGTCCCTGAAGTTTCAAGTTTGGCAATTTTAGTCCTCGTGGTTTAAAAATTAGAATTTATCACATATAACCCTTGTACTATTCATCATTGGCAATATTGGTCCTTATGATAACTTTGGAAAAATGCTACAACAGGCCCCTCAACTTTCAGTCAATTACACTTTTAGTCCTTGTGGTATTTAAACTTAACAATACAAACGGACCCTTATTATTATTAGAACCAAAGCCCAATCCAAATAATAAACACCAAACACCCCAAGCCCAACCTTAAAAGCCCACTCCCGTTTTAATATTTCCAGGGTCAAACGGTCAAACCCACTCATCCCTTCCCTCCAATACCACCCTCACCACTGCAACACCAAACCACCCCTCCACATACCTGGTTTCACCACCACTTGGCCACCCACCTTTCCCACTCTGTCCCCTCCACCTCCACTACAAACAGGATGCATTTAATGCCCTGAAAAACCTCCACGCTACCACAGGGACTTTTTGGTGCCAAAAGTAATTTTAAAGGCTGAGATGAAAGGCAGTGATCCAAGGGCTCTAATTTGTGATGGGAAATGCTCCAGTGGGTCCCACGAACCCTAATTGTCATCTATAAAGCAAGGGGGATGCTGTATGAAGAGAAAAGGAGATATAGAATAGAGTAGGTAATCGTAGTTAGTGTAAACTCCAATCTAGTTGTAATTTTCTATTTTAAAAGCTTGTATCTTGTTATCTTAATGTAATTTAAACTTTATTCAATCTCAATTTCAAGTTTCAGTTCATATCTCAGTTTATGCATTTTTTAGCTCAAATTCTCAAGTTTGTTAAAAGTTGTTGTTAGTGGATGGTAAGGACTCAACTAGCCCATATAAGCTCTGACAAAGCTTTTAAAAGCTTTTAGAAACCTTAAAATCCAGTCTAGTTTATAAACTCAAAAATTCAAGAAAAATCAAGAAAATAGAAAATAAATCAAAAATCAGTGGTAATGAAGATTGAGCAATGGAGCAGGGTGGATAATGGCTTGTTCTGGTATTAGTAACCTTGTGGAAGGTTGTTAGGATAGGTCTTGGTCCCTGGTTCACTTTTGCTCAGCCTTGATCAATTTGTAAGCCAAGTTCTCATTTTTTGGCATTTTTACTATAGCTCTGCTTATTGCTATTTATCTTTGTATTTTGATGCTTATTCAGTGTTACTTAGTCATAATCTAGCATAATATAGTTTACTTGTTCATAAGATTCATTTGTTGCTTAAAATCAAAATTACACAGTGTAAAACTCAAAATTGACAAATCAGTGTTATATGCTTGTGGTGTTGAAGTTTTATGCTCATTTGATCTTATATAATCAATCACATAAAGGTGTGTTTGGATCAAGCTGTTTATCTATGATGAACTGAGTTTGAGTTGTTGTTTTTGCTTGCTACATGTCATACTAGGTATTACTTGGTCAGAAAAACCATAAAAATCTGTGTTTGTTCATTAGAAAGTCAAAATAGCTTTTGATCCTATATCATTTGTTGTCTGTCAAAGGATTTAGGTTCATACCTCATCAAATCATCTCACAAGTAGTTGTTTCAGCATAATTTAGTCTTAATATATCATAATACATCATAATCAGTCACTAGGATTAGATTAAAGTTCATATAAGTCAACTTAGTTAGGTAATTAAAAAAATCAAATTTTCAGACAATGGATTTTTGAATTAAATAGATAATTTCTTATAGGCTTTAATACTTAGTTTCAAGACTTGTGCTTTCAGGATATTAATATTTAGTTGCTTATCTTTACTAGTTATTTTTGTTAATTTTTAGATAGCTTATTTGGCTGCTTAATTAGTTGCTTCTTTTAAGCCTTTTTTAGGAAAGGTGCCCTGTGCACAGGTTAAACACCTGATTTCTCAAGCTTGCACAAAGCTCATTAGTGGGACCCAGTACATGATTCTTGGCTTTTTGGAAAGCCAAGCAGCTTATCTTTATAGATCAGGGCTTATTTCAAACTTTTTAGCTTATTAGGTAGGGCTGCAAGTAGCTTTTTGTTTGACCATTTGACTGAGTACACTGAGTACTCAGTATTTGACCCCAACTTCCAAGCCTCACCTAGACTTCATTAATAAGCCATAAGCTTAGCTTATTGGCTTATTTCATAGCTGACCTGGTCAACTTTAAGGTTCAAGTTCCATTTTGAACCCCCTTTCACTTCTGTGGACCCCACAGAGGTCCAAAAGTTGCCCATTTGGCCTGTTTGGTTCTCAGGTTTTGGCCAATAGCTTATTTGCTTATTCTAGCTTATTAAGTGTTCTTATTTGGTTCCCCTGTGCTTATATCTATCTTTTATCATTAGTGGTGTGCTTATTTTGATCTGTGTGGCTTAATGCTAGCTTATTCAAGTCTTGACAAGTCCTAATAAGCTAAAAATCAACCTGTTAAGGATTTTGGATTCCATACGGCTTATAAATAAGCCACAACATAAGTTCCTTCATAAAAGTTGCTTATTTTTAGTAGTAAATCAGTTTTGTAAAAGAAAATTTAGAAAAAGCGAACTTTAATAGAAGTGATAGCTTCTATTTAAGTCATTTGGCTTATTTTCAGCTTATTAAATAAGCAATTATCATTTTTATATTTTTCCTAGGCTTCTTATAGTTAAAAATAATTTTGGTAATTTTTTCAGATTTTTCTTGTATCATTTAGTATTTTTCTTAATTTAAAATAGTTTTTAATAATTAATAAATAGTTAATAATTAGTAATAATTAATTAAAAAGTCTTAAAATTATATTTTCAGTTCTAAAATTAGTTTTATAGTATTTTAGATTTTTCTAAGTTTAAATCTTATTTTTCTAGGTTTATTTCATAATTATTTGTATTTTAGGATAATTTAAATAATTAATAAATAATTAAATAATAATAATAAATTAATAATAAATATTAAATAGTGTGAAAAATATAATTTTAGTTTTAAAATAAGTTTTATAATATTTTAGATTTTTCTAAGTTTTAATTTTATTTTTCTAGATTTATTTTATATTTTCTTATTATTTAATGTATTATTAAATAGTTAAAAATAGTTTTTAATTAATAATAATTAATTAAATAGTTGTAAAAATAATTTTAATTTTCCAATAATTTTCTTATATCATTAGGATCCCAAAAATATAATTTTCACATTTGTGAGAGTTATATTTGACATAATTCACTTTTTATTTTGTACATAGACGTTTATTTAAACGTAAACATACGCGTCTTAGAGTTTTAGGTTTTCTTAACATTTAAATAAGTTTGTAATTATAAGTAAACATTTTAAGTTTGCTTAATTTGCATTTAAGCCCCTAAGGCATGCAAATTCCTACTTTAGTTATAATAGTTTTGTTGCGTACGTTTACGTAAATTTAAATTAAACGTACGCGTTTTTAGATTTTAAAACGTTTCTAGGTTATTTAGGTTTACGTAATCATCCTTGTAGCTTATTTAAGCTATTTTGTTTTATAAATCCTTTGATTAATCACGCACACACACTTATACCATTTCCTGTTCATAATCACTCGATCTCAGATTCGTTTTAATACCTTCGCACACCTCGTTGGGACATAACGACCCGGGGAAACACTATATTCCACGGATGCATTGGCCTTAAGCTGTTTGACTATTATAGTTGACCATTCACAAGTGGTTGACTTTAGTCTGACGGTTCGGGACCAATCACAAACCTCGCGTAAAATCGGCGACAATCTATATATAAAAAAATCCTAATAAAGCAAATTAAGATATAATGCTTGTGGAATAAATGTTTACAGATTTCCTGGAGTTTATAAAACTAAAGAATCAACCAAAAACTTTAAGACTCTGGTATAAACAAAACTCACAAAATTTTTCAGAATTTTAGTACCTGAAGCCGTCAGGTTGTAACTCCTGACGCCGTCAGAATGGTCCTGCAAAAATCTTATGTTAAGTTTCCAGAAAATTTCTGGAAAAACTTATGCATTACTTCCTGGAAAATCCTGCAAAACATCATTATGACTCGATACAAACATTTGACTCAAACAATTATTAATACACATGTTCATTTAATATTGTTGTGGTTCATGCTCAGTTTCGTTCTTATAAACAAATTTTGGGTCTCCTCTTACACTTAGCTTTTGCAAAATACCTTTATATGTAGTTAAGACGAAGTTAAAAACAAAATAAAGCATTTTCACAATTTATTTTGAACCATGATCCACAAACAACAAAAATAAAACACGCATACGGAAACAAATAAAATCAAACAAACAACTAAAACAAATAAAACTTGGGTTGCCTCCCAAGAAGCGCTTTTCTTTATTTACGAGTGTTGTAGCTAGACTCAAGGTCACGGGCTATCACGTGACCTCATCTCGTGATATGTGTCACAACTCACCATTTCAGGTCATTTTCCAAACTTCGACAATTTACTATTCATAAATCACTATTCATCAAAACACTATTCATCATTTACTATTAATCATTTTTGAGGTCAGTTTGATATTCCGAGAAGCGTTCAAAAATATTACTATTCACAAAACACTATTCATTTTCGGAAGAAAAACATTATTCACATGCTTTGCTCATTTCATCGTAAATTTAGTTTACGGATATTTTAATTCGCGTAACCGTATTGGTTCAGGTGCGAATTCATGCATTATCAATATGGACACTTCATACGGACTAGAAATAGTCTACATATCATCATAATAGCATTTGCATACTATACCACTCGTAGAATATTCAAATTAATATTTTTGGTATATTTAACGTTTTACGTATATTTATTTTTAATTAAACGTTAACATACGATTAATAAATATGACTAACATATCTGACAATCCCCACAATGGTCCCGATATATTTTTAAACTCCTTACAATATCACAAAGATTTTAAAATTCCTTTACCCGGTATTTTGGAAATTTATTTAATTTATATCGTAAGTTTAATATAATTACGACGGTTTTCGTGGAAACTAAATAATAATCATCCAAACACTCAATATTTGTACCCAACATATTTTTATCATTTTTATGACTTTATTATGTCCCGGTTAACTTCGTTAAAATTTATTTCTAGCAAACCCGGTACCCGATTATAACTAAACTAACTAAAACTACAACTAAACTACATTTACACTACACTAATTCCTAAATAATTCTAGCTAGTTTTCTTGCCCTTTTTCCCCTATGCCAAACCGACCTAAACCCCCCCCCCCCTCTTAACCTCATGCCTTAATTACATTTAATCTATTTTAATCTAAGGTAATATCTATCCAAACTTACCACATACTCATCATAATCTTAGAAGCAAAAATCAAACTATTCTATCTTCCTCTCTTCTCCAAACCCACGGCCAAACTCAAGCAAGAGGCAAAAACCATAGATTTTCCAAGATCAATCTATTTTCTAGTTCATTTGGTGATCCTTGTTAGAGTTTTGAAATAAAAACTCAAGGTCATTAGGTTTTACTCATCCAAGCTCTCTAATCTTTCAAAGTAAGTTGTCAAACTCTTTTTCATAATTTCTTCAAGTTGTTTTCATGATTATATGATTTCCATACTAGATTACATGCATATGTTAGTTTATATCACTCATTTTTATACATTTTTATCTTTAAACCCTAGAAATGGAAACCCTTGATATATTTACTTGGATGATGTTGTTTAAGAACCCATGACACCCTAAGAAGGTTTATGGTAGGAATAGACTAGATTTGTGGTGATTGAAAGTGATTTGGTTTGATTAGAAACTAGTTTGGAACTTTAGAAATGGATTTAGAACCTATCTAGAAACCTACTGTCCCAAAACGCCAAACCCAGAAAACTCAGGGACTCAGGGGTAATTTTTAACCAAATATTTAGAAATTACTTTCAAAAACGAAACTTTTGGCGAAAGAACGGATTAAAACGAGCTTATAACGAAGGAGATATGATTTTTGCAAGTTTAACGACGAAAACTATTTTCTGAAAATTACATGCTGATGGACGATTTTTGATGGACAAAACGAGACGTTAAACGTAACCTAGAGGAGCCGAGCTTTCAAAAATATATTACTACATACTAAGACGAAACCATGGATATAAAGAACGAGGAAAATGAACTCATAACGACAAAGATATACACGTTTCAAAATCGTCAAAACTCTAGTTATATTAGTAGTCACTAATATAAATAATAAACTATGTACTAACTACTATATTTTCTAGATATATTGTTAAAGAGCTATATTTTTAACCAAGGAAGTACGTATGACCCAAAGCTTATTTATACGACTAATTGACGTTATTTCAAGGTTTTCAAAGCGAGGAGTTCAACACTAATATTATATATACGATATATTACCTCAAGTTTTTATAAGTCTAGTTAAACTTATATTTTTCCCAAGTATGGAAAATATTTTTCTATGACTATAACTAGTATTTCCAAGTTAAGAGTGGTATAGGTATCATGTGCATGTATATTCTCTACATCATCTCATAATCTAAGTATATCATTATCATTCGTATTAGGTTGCGGCTAATATTCGCTTCTTGTTGTCCCTATCATTTCATCTCATAGTATCATCATTTCGAGGTGAGTTTTCATAGCCCCGTTTTAATTCCATATTTTGATTTTTAAATCCCACGGGGGAGAATACATTGCATCACTTATTTTCGTACATGCCAAAGTATAAATTCCTTACATTGCTTAAGTTGCCTTATTACCACGTCATGACAAGTCCCCTTTATTATCATGGACCGTTAATTAATCTACAAGCGAGAGTGAGTGAATAGATCTATTGAGGGTAACTCCTCCATCCGTGTTTGCGTTGCTCCAACGGGAAAACGGATGCATTTTATGTCTAATATCTTTAGAGTGTCTGGTAAACACTCATTTGGGGCCAATTTAATTGCGTCTAGCTTCGGGGTCATGAGCTTAAGAGCCAATGTAGTTTTATTTCTGGAAATCTTATTACTTTACTTTTACTTTTGGCTTATGTACATCCAATTTAAATTATAAACCTATAATTATTCACCAACTTTATGTTGACCGTTTTTAGCAATGTATTTTCAGGTTACTAAGGTATATTCATCATGGCATGCATGAAGTCATTTTATTGGGTAGCAAGGATGACGCGTCTCATTTTGGACTTTCATGCACTTATGTATATTATCATTTGATTGTACTAAACTTGTTTCTGCAAACTTTTCCAACTTTTGGGACCTATGTTTTGTAACTCTGAATGTTTTTAAATAAATTAAACGATGTATTTTCAAAACGACACTTTAGGTCGTTCAATATAATCTTGTTTGTGATGCTATGGACGTTACACCCAGGTATTCTATTCCGCTGCCATTTAGGTAAATTCAGGGTGTGACAGATTGGCATCAGAGCTAGGGGTGCTATCGGGTCGGGTTATCGGGGTTGTCGGGTTTGTCAGGTCGGGTTGAGTCGGGTTTTGACTTTTTTAAAAGTGACCCGCAACCCGACCCGATAAGCAATCGGGTTGTCGGGTTCAGGTGGTATTCGGGTTGGGTTATGTCGGGTCGGGTGATTCGGGTTATCGGGTTCGAACATCAACATAGTAATTAACGTACTTTTTGAAGTGTAGATAATGATCCATGAATAACTGTATCCTTCTATCATACATAAATGATGAAATTATATTCGGTGCAACATGAAACAATGTCTACAGGTTTGCCATAGCTAGTAAACAAGTTCCAACAGTCGTGACTCTATTAGTTCGGCATCAAACCCTATGCGAGCATTAAAAGCCTACACATATAGAACAAATTATCATCTGAATATATTCATATTGTCGGTAAAATCTGCGCTAAAATTGACTACAAGCATAAGTACATTACAAAAATAAACAAAACATAAATCTATTCGCACATTCATGCATGCACATCATGATTTAAAATGGTTACAAATTAATTTTGAGAACAAGAAAAACTAAAGTAGCAAATACATACTGCTGATCATATACTATATGCATACATATTGGTATGGATGATGTATACATGATGTATAAATTAATGTACATGCATATAGATCACTTTATATTAAACTGCAATCACACTTGACAAATTAATACTTAAAAAATTAATTGATTTTCGGGTCTTATCGGGTTGACCCGATAACCCGATAAGAATAATTTTCTAACCCGAACCCGACCCGATAACAATGTCGGGTTATCGGGTTCGGGTCAAAACAACCCGACAAGATTTTTTGACCTGATTTAACCCGACCCGATAAGCCTTATTGGGTTCGGGTTCGGGTTCGAGTCGGGTCAACCCGACCCTACTGACACCCCTAATAAGAGCTAAGGTTATAGCGAACTAGGATGTATCATGGACCCTAGACTATAACCACATCATCATACCATCTCATCATTACATCATAAGTGCATAGTTATTATTACAAGGATTATTCATTTCATTTCATTTCATATTGTTGTCTCAGAGACATGTCTTCAGGTTCGAACTTTATTATACTTTCATCCGACACCGATATTGAGGACGCTATGTCTACCACTGCTGTTTTACCACTTATTCCTCCTCTACCCATGTTGCCACTTTTGGCATCGGGTGAGGATACTGAGCCTTTCGAGGAGGACGAGGTTGCTCCTACTCCTCAGATTTCTCCTTTTGCACCACTAGATGTTGCTCGTGCACCCTCTGATATATCATCCCCTACTACTTCTATTTCCTCAGAACCGATTCTTATGTTTCCTCGTAGTAAGACAGTCGTAGGTGCTAGGAAGAGTGTACGCCCTGTTACCCCTACCCTTAGGATTCCTATTGTTCCTACATTACCTACACCATCAGTTATACCTACCACTACCCCTACACCTGCTTCATTCTTGCCGCTTAAGAAGCATGCGAGGTTTACTACTTCAGCATCACCCATTACAGAGACTATAGACCTTCCACCACCACCACTATATCATATAGGTGAGAGTTCTAGAGCCGCTGCTGCGAGAGGGCTTACTCCTACTGCTATTACCATGGATGCCCAGATAGGTGATCAGCAGGGGCAGATTGATATATTGAGATATCGAGTAGATGAGATCCTCACTAGTCGACTTGAGGTAGTCGAGGAGGGAGTTGAGGGTCTAGTTTTAGGTAGGGTTAGTATTGATGTGTCTTACCATGGACTTGAGTCACGACAGAGGTAGAGTTGTGTGTTGATTGATCATTTGAGAGATGAGCTATCTGAGATACGCGATAGAGTGCAGATGACGCAGGAGACGCAGGGAGAGCAGGCACATCAGTTGGCGTTAGCTCAGGGTAGATTGACAGTTGTAGAGAACATAGAGGCTGCTCTTCAGCTTCGAGTTGAGCATCTAGAGGAGATTGTTGTCGCGATGGACAGAGAGATTCGCCGACTCAGAGGTGGACCAGGTGGAGCACCCGGAGGTGCCTAGACATGTACTTGGATTTATATTAGCTTTTACTATTATCCTAGTCCCGAGGTGTGGGACATAGTTCAAGGAACTTGTGTATTTTGGCTGTTGTAACAAACAAATGTATCAAGTATGACTCTACTATGTTGGAATGGTTGTGCTATATATGATATCGGTCCATGTAGGCCGAAATTTTTATGTATTATATTCATGTGTTGTGAGTATATTTATGATGTTTCGTGGTTGTTCCTTATTATTATTGTATTTATACATGTTGTGGTTGTATTTATACATGTCATGGTTGTATTTATACTTGTTGTGGTTGTATATATACATGTTGTGCGTGTGTACATTTTGGTACGATGACTATTTCTATTATGATTCTTCTCATGGTTATTTTTCCGTTGTGATTTATCAGAAATATGGCGCCAAGGAAGGGTAAGACTGTACCAGAAACCTCAATGATGACACAAACCGCTATCCGCAAGCTGGTCAGGGATAGTATAGCAGAAGCTCTAGAGATCGAGAGAGCTGAGGTTGCTGCTAGGGCTGCTGAGGCTGCTTTAAATATAGGGACGAATGAACAACCCAACAATAGGCATGAATGTACTTGGAAGGATTTCAAGATTAATGATCCCATCAAGTTTAAGGGCACTGAAGGAGCGGTTGCTTTGATTCGCTGGTTTGAAAAGACTGAGAATGTGTTCCTCATGTGCAACTGTCCCGATGTCAGCAAGGTGAAATTTGCTACTGGTATGCTTTTGTATGAAGCCATGTCATGGTGGAATTGTCATGCTCAGCCTATTGGTATGGAAAATGCCTACAAGCTCATCTGGGATCAATTCAAGAAATCGATGACTAAGAAGTTTTGCCCTCGTATTGAGGTGAAGAAATTGGAAATAGAATTCTATGAGCTGGTAACAAAAGGTGATGACATCGAGACCTACATCAGGAGATTTCAGGAATTGACTGCACTGTGCCCAGCTATGGTTCCTGACGATGAGAAAAAGATGGAAAACTTCACTGGTGGACTGCCTGAAAGCATTCGAGGGGATGTGATGTCATTTGATCCACAATCAATGGAAGAGGCTATCCGAATAACTCAGAAACTTATGGTTCAGGTGGTAAAAGGTAAATCTGCTGTCAGAAACAATAATCGTTCAAGCTACACCAACTACAACAACACTCGAAACAACAACAACTATAATAACAATCGAAACCGAAACTATCCCTATAACCGAAACAACAACTTCAACAATAACAAAAACAACAAGAGGAGGTTTGACTATAACCAAGGTGGGAATGCTATTCAACCACCACCTAAGAGGCAGGAAGTGGCAAAGGTCTATGCTGCAGGACCAAATGAAGGGAAATGATATGCGGGTAATCTACCCAAATGTGAAAAGTGTCAGAAACACCATAACCCAGGCCGTTGCCCAGATTTGTGTGGCAACTGTAAGAAGATTGGTCACAACACTAAAGATTGCAGGCTTCCAACCTTGGGTGACAATCAGAAACCACCAGTAACATGTTTTGGCTGCGGAGAAATTGGACACTACAAGAGTGATTGCCCAAAGAGGAAGAATCAAGGAACTAGAAACCAAGGTGGAATGGCTCGAGGAAGAGCTTATGTTATGGGAGGAGAAGATGCCAGAGAGGACCCGAATGTTGTTGCGGGTACGTTCCTCGTTAATAATCATTATGCTTCCATTTTATTTGATTCAGGAGCAGATATAAGTTTTGTTTCTATTGCATTTGCACCTTTACTCAACATTGAACCAACTACCTTAGACATTTCCTATATCATCGAATTAGCTAATGGATCTTTAGTTAACACCAACACCATTGTTCGTGGTTGCACTATCAATTTCCTAAACCACCCATTCAATATAGACCTCATGCCTGTAGAACTTGGAAGTTTTGATGTAGTTATAGGTATGGATTGGTTGTCTCGACATCGTGCAAGAATCATTTGTGATGAAAAAGTTGTTCATCTTTCCTATGGCGGTGAAACTTTAGTTGTTCACGGGGAGCGAAGTGGAACTAGACTAAGTATTATATCATGCATTAAAACCGAGAAATACATAAAGAAGGGTTGTTATGCATTTTTGGCTCACATCACAGAGAAGAAGTCGGATGAGAAATGACTTGAAGATGTGCAGATTGTTAAGGAATTTCCAGAAGTTTTTCCAGAAGAATTGCCAGGACTGCCGCCTACACGCCAAGTTGAGTTTCAAATTGAATTAGTGCCAGGAGCTTCACCAATTGCGCGAGCACCGTATCGACTTGCACCTTCTGAGATGCAAGAATTGTCGAACCAATTACAAGAACTTTTGGACAAAGGATTCATTAGACCGAGTTCTTCGCTTGGGGAGCACCGGTTTTGTTTGTGAAGAAGAAGGATGGATCTTCCAGAATGTGCATCGGTGAAGAATCGTTATCCACTCCCCAGGATCGATGACTTGTTCGATCAGTTGCAAGGTTCATGTTTTTATTCCAAGATCGATTTAAGATCAGGATACCATCAACTTAGAGTTCGGGAAGAGGATATTCCGAATACGGCATTTAGAACACGCTATGGTCATTATGAGTTTCAAGTAATGCCTTTTGGATTAACAAATGCACCTGCGGTATTCATGGATCTCATGAATAGAGTGTGCAAACCATATCTTGATAAATATGTGATTGTATTCATTGACGACATCTTGATTTATTCCAAGAGTAAGGAAGAGCACGAAGAACACCTCAGAACAATCCTAGAACTACTCAAGAAGGAGGAATTGTATGCCAAATTTTCAAAGTGTGATTTTTTGATACAAAGAGTTCAATTTCTTGGCCATGTCATTGATAGCCAGGGTTACAAGTCGACCCAGCAAAGATTGAGGCAGTTAAAGATTGGGCTACGCCCAAGTCTCCTACAGAGATTCGTCAATTCTTAGGACTTGCAGGATATTACAGAAGGTTCATTGAAGGATTTTCTAAGATAGCGAAGTCATTGACTAAGCTGACACAAAAGAATCAAAAGTACGAATGGGGAGAGAAGCAAGAATCTGCATTTCAGTTATTGAAGCAGAAGCTTTGTAGTGCACCGATTTTGTCACTACCAAAAGGTATTGAGAACTTCGTAGTATATTGCGATGCCTCGCATAAAGGACATGGAGCTGTGCTAATGCAAAATGATAAGGTGATAGCTTATGCATCTAGACAGCTTAAGATACACGAGAAGAATTACACTACACACGACTTGGATTTGGGTGCGGTAGTTTTTGCACTCAAGATTTGGAGACACTATCTTTACGGTACCAAGTGCGTTGTGTTTACCGACCACAAGAGCCTACAGTATATACTTGATCAGAAGGAACTCAATATGAGGCAACGTCGTTGGCTAGAATTGCTGAGTGATTACGATTGTGAAATTCGATATCACCCAGGAAAAGCAAATGTTGTAGCAGATGCACTTAGCCGAAAGGAACGATTCAAACCTTTGAGGGTTAGGTCATTAGGAATGACAATTATTTCACCATTACCATCAAAAATTCTAGAAGCTCAGATTGAGGCACTCAAGGAAGAAAATCGACAACAGGAGAGACTTTATGGTATGCCAGAGAACAAAAATGGCTTTGTAAAGAGAGCAGATGGAGTGTTATGCTTCAAGGACCGAAGTTGGATACCACTCTATGGTGGAGTACGAGAATTGATTATGCATGAATCACATAAGTCGAAGTACTCTATTCATCCAGGTTCTGACAAGATGTATCAGGATCTCAAAAAGCTTTATTGGTGGCCGAACATGAAAGCAGAAATAGCTACGTATGTCTGCAAATGCCTTAATTATGCTAAAGTGAAAGCTGAATGCCAGAAACCGTCAGGATTACTTCAACACCCAGAGATTCCACAATGGAAGTGGGAACGTATTACAATGGACTTTGTCACTAAACTTCCTACGACGTCAGGAGGTTACGATGCTATTTGGGTAATTGTTGATCGTCTTACCAAATCAGCCCATTTTATACCAATTAGAGAGACTTATTCCATGGATCAACTTGCCAGACTATATGTCAAGGAAATAGTTTCAAGACATGGAGCACCAATCTCCATTATTTCTGACAGAGATAGTCGCTTTACTTCAAACTTTTGGAAGTCATTACAAGATTCATTCGGATCCAAATTGGACATGAGCACTGCTTACCATCTTCAGACTGATAGTCAGAGCGAGAGAACTATCCAGACACTTGAGGACATGCTGCGGGCATGTGTGATTGACTTTGGAAATGGTTGGGCTAACCATTTGCCATTAACCGAGTTTTCTTATAACAACAGCTACCATACAAGTATAAAAGCAGCACCATTCGAGGCACTTTATGGTCGTAAGTGTCGTTCCCTAGTTTGTTGGGCAGAAGTTGGGGATGTACAATGTAATGGTCCAGAGATGGTTCGAGAAACAATAGAAAAGATATTCCAGATTCGAGAAAGACTCGAAACAACTAGAAGTCGACAGAAAAGCTACGCAGATATTCGACGTAAACCATTGGAATTCTAGGTTGGAGACAAAGTCATGTTGAAGGTATCGCCTTGGAAGGGTGTGATACGATTTGGAAAACGCGGGAAGTTGAACCCGAGATACATTGGGCCATTCAAGATTCTGGAAAGAATTGGTCCAGTAGCTTACAAGCTTGAACTTCCATCAGAACTTAGCAACGTACATAACACGTTTCATGTCTCAAATCTCAAGAAATGCCTTTCGGACGAGTCTTCCGTTATACCACTAGAAGAAATTCAACTCGATGACAAGCTTAACTTTGTGGAAGAACCAGTTGAAATTATGGACCGTGAGGTCAAACAGTTGAAGCAAAGTCAAATTCCGATCGTGAAAGTTTGTTGGAATTCTCGAAGAGGACCCGAGTTTACTTGGGAACGAGAAGACCAAATGTGACTCAAGTATCCACATCTTTTCACCAAACCTATTTCCGAGACCAACACTAGCTGAATTCAGGGACTAAATTCCTTTTTGGGTGGGCGACTGTCACAACTCACCATTTTAGGTCATTTTCCAAACTTCGACAATTTACTATTCATAAATCACTATTCATCAAAATACTATTCATCATTTTTGAGGTCAGTTTGATATTCCGAGAAGCGTTCAAAAATATTACTATTCACAAAACACTATTTATTTTCGGAAGAAAAACACTATTCACATGCTTTGCTCATTTCATCATAAATTTAGTTTACGGATATTTTAATTCGCGTAACCTTATTGGTTCAGGTGCGAATTCATGCATTATCAATAGGGGCACTTCCTACGGACTAGAAATAGTCTATATATCATCATAATAGCATTTGCATACTATACCACTCGTAGAATATTCAAATTAATATTTTTGGTATATTTAACGTTTTACGTATATTTATTTTTAATTAAACGTTAACATACGATTAATAAATATGACTAACATATCTGACAAACCCCACAATGGTCCCGATATATTTTTAAACTCCTTACAATATCACAAAGATTTTAAAATTCCTTTATCCGGTATTTTGGAAATTTATTTAATTTATATCGTAAGTTTAATATAATTACGACGGTTTTCGTGGAAACTAAATAATAATCATCCAAACACTCAATATTTGTACCCAACATATTTTTATCATTTTTATGACTTTATTATGTCCCGGTTAACTTCGTTAAAATTTATTTCTAGCAAACCCGGTACCTGATTATAACTAAACTAACTAAAACTACAACTAAACTACATTTACACTACACTAATTCCTAAATAATTCTAGCTAGTTTTCTTGCCCTTTTTCCCCTATGCCAAACCGACCTAACCCCCCCCCCCCCCCCCCCTTTTAACCTCATGCCTTAATTACATTTAATCTATTTTAATCTAAGGTAATATCTATCCAAACTTACCACATAATCATCATAATCTTAGAAGCAAAAATCAAACTATTCTCTCTTCCTCTCTTCTCCAAACCCACGGACAAACTCAAGCAAGAGGCAAAAACCATAGATTTTCCAAGATCAAGCTATTTTCTAGTTCATTTGGTGATCCTTGTTAGAGTTTTGAAATAAAAACTCAAGGTCATTAGGTTTTACTCATCCAAGCTCTCTAATCTTTCAAAGTAAGTTGTCAAACTCTTTTTCATAATTTCTTCAAGTTGTTTTCATGATTATATGATTTCCATACTAGATTACATGCATATGTTAGTTTATACCACTCCTTTTTATACATTTTTATCTTTAAACCCTAGAAATGGAAACCCTTGATATATTTACTTGGATGATGTTGTTTAAGAACCTATGACACCCTAAGAAGGTTTATGGTAGGAATAGACTAGATTTGTGGTGATTGAAAGTGATTTGGTTGGATTAGAAACTAGTTTGGAACTTTAGAAATGGATTTAGAACCTATCTAGAAACCTACTGTCCCAAAACGCCAAACCCAGAAAACTCAGGGACTCAGGGGTAATTTTTAACCAAAGATTTAGAAACTACTTTTAAAAACGAAACTTTTAGCGAAAGAACGGATTAAAACGAGCTTATAACGAAGGAGATATGATTTTTGCAAGTTTAACGACGAAAATTATTTTCTGAAAATTACATGCTGATGGACGATTTTTGATGGACAAAACGAGGCGTTAAACGTAACCTAGAGGAGCCGATCTTTCAAAAATATATTACTACATACTAAGACGAAACCATGGATATAAAGAACGAAGAAAATAAACTTATAACGACAAAGATATACACGTTTCAAAATCGTCAAAACTCTAGTTATATTAGTAGTCACTAATATAAATAAAAAATTACGTACTAACTACTATATTTTCTAGATACATTGTTAAAGAGCTATATTTTTAACCAAGGAAGTACGTATGACCTAAAACTTATTTATACGACTAATTGACGTTATTTCAAGGTTTTCAAAGCGAGGAGTTCAACACTTACATTATATATACGATATATTACAACAAGTTTTTATAAGTCTAGTTAAACTTATATTTTTCCCAAGTATGGAAAATATTTTTCTATGACTATAACTAGTATTTTCAAGTTAAGAGTGGTATAGGTATCATGTGCATGTATATTCTCTACATCATTTCATAATCTAAGTAGATCATTATCATTCTTATTAGGTTGCGGCTAATATTCGCTTCTTGTTGTCCCTATCATTTCATCTCATAGTATCATCATTTCGAGATGAGTTTTCATAGCCCCGTTTTAATTCCATATTTTGATTTTTAAATCCCATGGGGGAGAATACATTGCATCACTTATTTTCGTACATGCCAAAGTATAAATTCCTTACATTGCTTAAGTTGCCTTATTACCACGTCATGACAAGTCCCCTTTATTATCATGGACCGTTAATTAATCTACAAGCGAGAGTGAGTGAATAGATCTATTGAGGGTGACTCCTCCATCCGTGTTTGGGTTGCTCCAACGGGAAAACGGATGCATTTCATGTCTAATATCTTTAGAGTGTCTGGTAAACACTCATTTGGGGCCAATTTAATTGCGTCTAGCTTCGGGGTCATGAGCTTAAGAGCCAATGTAGTTTTATTTCCGGAAATCTTATTACTTTACTTTTACTTTTGGCTTATGTACATCCGATTTAACTTATAAACCTATGATTATTCACCAACTTTATGTTGACCGTTTTTGGCAATGTATTTTTAGGTTACTAAGGTATATTCATCATGGCATGCATGGAGTTATTTTATTGGGTAGCAAGGATGACGCGTCTCATTTTGGACTTTCATGCACTTATGTATAGTATCGTTTGATTGTACTAAACTTGTTTCTGCAAACTTTTCCAACTTTTGGGACCTATGTTTTGTAACTCTGAATGTTTTTAAATAAATCAAACGATGTATTTTCAAAACGACACTTTAGGTCGTTCAATATAATCTTGTTTGTGATGCTATGGACGTTACACCCAGGTATTCTATTCCACTGCCATTCAGGTAAATTTAGGGTGTGATAATATGACGTATCCTATATAAGTATAATCCTTGCTATCGGGGTGGTGGTGTCTCAATCGTTCGACACTCGCAGTCACCTCCCCTCCTCTTTTACTGCTCAAGGTAACTACCCCATCCTGGCGTAGGCTTTTGATTGTGAATGGTCCATACCACCAGGGACTTGGTTCACCGGGAGGTACTTTTATCTCTGAATGCCTTAAGAGTACCAAGTATCCTTCTTTAAATGCGGCATGATTCACCGTCGGTTGACTGCATTCAAACTCGACATGAATTTTATCACTACTTTTGCATCTTTCAGACTTAGTTTCTTTGTAGCTTTTAATTCGTGTCTCCCATGCGAGGATTTTTTCTTGAACATGATTATGTGGTGTGCCGGCGTTGTTTTTGAGCCTTCTCTCCATCATGCTCTCACGCACATAACGTGGGGTCATAGGGAAGTGAATCTTTCTTTTCCCAGACTTAAGTTCAATTTCCCCTTTTTCATACCTAATGATAGCTCTTACTGTGGTAAGGAATGGTGCTCCAAGGATTATTGGCATACACCTATCTCCTTTATCATCGATAATAATGAAATCGACGGGATACAAGAAACCAGCTACATTGACCAGCACATCCTCTGCAATTCCCAAAGGATATACGTAAGAGTGACTAGCGAAGGATAGTCTAACACGGGTGGTGGCTGGCATCTCTTTGGTGAGTTGGGTATAGATAGTTAAAGGCATCAGGTTCACTTCCGATCCTTGATCAGCGAAAGCATCCAAGTATTGCAATTTCCCAATGCTAGCTGGTATTTCAAAGTTCCCATAGGCCATCTGCTTCGTAGCCACTTTTTGCTTAAGTAGACCCTCGTATACCGGCCCCCCAGGTAATGTATCGTACTCATCTTTTCCTTCATCATCTCCTTAAGAGACCCGTTTGGAGGATTGGTTACGCCCGTCACCCATTATCCAGTTTGTTATGGTTGTCTCATTTATATCATGTTTTAGGTAGTACCCTAATGGTTGGGATTTTGGTGGTTCCTCAATGGTTTTTGCACTAGGGGTTTCCTTTTATTCATTGCCCTCGTGGACAATCGTTATAGAGTTAACAAACTGGGTAGTAGGGGTGACATTTTCCATCATAAATAACATCATTTCCGGGGTTTTTATGCTTGAGTATTCCTCCACTAGGCTCATCATCTCCGTCATTTTCTTTTGCATCTCCTCCTTTTGTCTATAAACAGCCTCCTCGAATTTAGCAAGCCACTCAGCATGGGTCGACATGTATTCTCTCATCCGTGTTTCGAATTCCGGGCTGAGGTTTTGAGGAGGTGGGTTAGGTCGAGCATATTTTCGAAAGGTTTCGGCATTCTCTCTAAGAGGTGACTCGGATAACGGTGTTAGGTTTATATTCGAGACAGAATTGACCATTGCTCGCCTAGGACTTAAGGGTCTCTTGTGTTTTTTCATGAGATAATCAACCTTTTTCTCAAGTTCGCAAAGGAGTTCTTCGGAGATTTGAGTGGTTTCCTAAGGTGACGAAATTGCGTTGATAGCTGAGTTTACAACATGGGCGACTTCCCATAATTCACGATTGTCGAATGTAAGCTCTTCAATAATGTCCCATGATTCCTCGGCGTCTTTATCACGCAACCTGCCTCCGGCGGCTCGATCAATGGTGCGTTTGGTGTGGAAATCGACATGGTCATAGAATATTTTAATTAAGAGCCAAAGGTCTATGCCATGATGAGGGACTTTTATGAGTAAGTCCTTGAAATGAGTCTATGCTTCATAGAGAGTTTCACCTTGACGTTGTTGGAACATCAAGATGTCATTTCTAAGCTTAGTAGTTCTCCCTGGTGGGAAAAATTGAGCAAGGAAACGAGTGGTGAGATCATCCCAAGAGGTGATAGATCCCACGGGTAAACGCTCAAGCCATTGACTAGCTTGGTCACGTAGAGAGAATTGGAATAGACGCAATCGGGTCGTCTCTCTAGTTTCAACATCAAGGTCTATGGAGTCAGCAATTTTGAGGAAATCCTTGAGATGTTGATTAGGATCTTCAGAACGAAGTCCATAGAATGCACATCCGCTTTGCACCAACCGGATGGTGTCGGATCGCAAGGGAGACACATTGGCTCCTTGATTGAGCTCAATGGTGTTCCGATAGCCTTGGTGGCTAGGACAGGAATACTCTCCTAGAGTTCGGGGTCTAGGAGGTTGATTTGGTTGTGGTGGGTTTTGTGGTTGTTGTGGTGGGTTGATGGGGTCAAAGAGATTACCACCTTCCATGATGGTGGATGGTAAAGGTTACGAACAAAGGAACAAAGAAAAAGATAGACTATAGAAAACCTAAAAATAAAAATAAAAATCTTACTAGAAAGGAATCTATCAAGTAGACCTAATAAAAAGAAATTCTAACCTAGACAATAACTACTCCCCGACAACGGCGCCAAAAACTTGATGTGCTGGATTGCGCCCTCACAAAAGGTTTTACCTCTCAAGGGATCTTGAGAAGCTTGCAATCCCCGCCAGGCAGTGTACCTGATCGTTGTAGTATAGTATAGTGACAAGTACCGGGGGATTGATCGTTCAACTCAGGAGTAGTGTTCGCTAGGATTAAAAAGTCTACTAAATTAGGTCTAAAGGTGAGGGATGATTCTTTTTGTATTTTTATATTTTTTAGAAAGCAAGTAAAATCTCGGGTTTTGAAGGAGTCGGTGGAATTAGTTGCTAGCCAACTAACCCAAATAGCAAAAGATACAACCAAAATAAAATAAAATGAAACTAAAATTAATTGTGGTGGAAACAATAATGAGAGAAAATGTGTTTACTTAGATTTCATTACTCCCCAGATATCTTTTACCAGTTGATTAGCTTGTTACAATTGCATGGATGACGGGTTATATTGCTTAATACTAGTCGTAGGGCCGTGTACGATATTCCCTAACTCTATAGGCTTCCACTTCAATATAGGTCGAGCCGACTACTAGCTCCTAACCTATCACTAGAAGTTGCCTACGCATTAAATACAACCAATAAATCATAGTACACCTCCGATCATGTTTCTTAAGACGTTCAAGCAAGTTACCAATTGGAAGTCTGCCAGTTTTCTTAAGCCTAACATCGAATTCAATCATCCAAAACAATTATAAACAAGCCATCAACCAATAATTAACATCTAGGTTTCACTACATCTAAGCAAACACAATAAAAACCTAGCCAAGCATGTTAAAGAGAAGACAAGCATAAGATATAATCACACAATACATAGACATATTGAATGATTTGAATAAGGACTTATCTTCAATTGAACATAGAAGAATCAAGGGGTTGAAACCCTTGAAAAAGCTGTAAAAAACTTCTAGGGTTTACGCCCTAATATCCACACAAAGTTCCTCTCTATGTTCCACACTTAATGAATGAAAATTGGAAAAATATATATAGATAATACATCCTAACGGCATCACGTTTTGGCTTGTGACGCCTTCAACTCGCCGCCAAATTAAAGGTCGTATTGCCTAGATCCAGTCTTGACGCCGTCATGTAGAAATATTGCTCTGGGCCGTCACTTGCAAAATAGTTCTGGGCCGTCATGTGTAATCTTCATATCCACCTCTTTTGCCAAGCTTGACGCCGTCACTTGTAAAGTCTTGACGTCGTCAGGTACTTTTCCCAGCAAGGATTTTGAGACTTTGTCGTTTTCTTCACTTAATTGCTCTAAAAACGTCGAAAATGCTTTCTTTTCCAGATTTGTTCACAAAAGTACCTAAAATGACAAAAGAAAAGATTTAGGTCAATAATTGATCAAATAATCACGAATTCGAGCTTAAATGACCCCCTAAAAGTGGTACACTTTTTGCCTTATCAGATGAGGACAAGAAAGAAACCACAAAGGAGGAAAAGTTTCTTATGGCTAAGACGTCAAAAGAGGTACATTCCGAAACCTTATTCTTTAGTGATGAAAATTTATCATTAGATGAAAAAGACCTAGATAATGAATATAATAGATTATGCAAATTAGGTAAAAAATTAATGGTTAAAAATAAAACACTAAAATGCATAAATACTCAACTAGAAAATGAAATACTTGAATTGAAAGCTAAAATACACCACTTAGAAAAGGGTAAGAAAATTTTTGAGGAATGTAAATCATGTCATGATCTCAAAAATGAAAATAAAAAACTTATGGAAGAAATTTATAAACTTGATAAATTTGAAAATAGTAGTCACTCACTTAGGAAAATAATAAGTATTCAAAGAGCATACGGAGATAAAACTGGTTTAGGATTTAACTCAACCGAAGCTTCAACAAGTGAAACTAAAAATGTTAAATTTAAAAGTGAACTTAATGAACTAAAACCTTTAGAATCAAATCCTAAATATATACTTATTAATGATAGAAAAATACCTCTTGCCAACAATGAAGAAGTAAAAACCTTTTATAAACCATCCTTAAAAACCGAAGTAGGATCATCTAAACCCAAATTAAGATCTAAAACTCCACCACCAAGAAAATCTAACAATCATCATCTAAGATCTAAAACACCTCAACCTAGAAGAAATCAAAATAGACAAAATTACAATAACACTAGAAATCAAATGTGGAATTATCAACCAAGTTACAATCCTTGGGAAATATTACCACCATACATGCATCCTAGCTAAATGTTAAATATGTTTGGTCCAAACAACTTTGGACCAATGAGACAATGGGGACCAAGTGGCTAAGTTGTCACTCTTGGAAGAAGTTGGAATTTCATCTACAAATGACTTCTATAAGTCAACATGGTCACTTGATGTGCTTGAAGATAATCCATTGAAGACTAAAAGGTACGCGTTTCTTTTAAGTTCATTGCTATAATTTGCATGCTTAGATAAATGATTAGTTAGATTAATGCTTAGCTATACATATATATTGTTTGTAACTCTTATACATATATACGTGCATAATAGCTTATATACTTATAACCTAGAAACATCATTAGTTGACTTTCCTAGGAATAAAATGAAATTGTTCATTGTCGAACAAAATAGAAAATGGAAATCTTCTATATCCACTATTAGCAAACTCATGGTGATGAAGTGAAATGAGTTAAGTGGATCAATCATTAATATAGAAGTAGGATTAGATCCCTCACGTAAGAAAACTATGGATGAAACAAGCTCTCGTAGACTATGGCATTAAGTTAGATAAGTGTGCAAAAACAAAGGAACTATAGATGTTAGGTTATACCCCATTCAACACTCTCGCATCTAACATATAAATTTTCGTCATCACTTCTTTTAGGATCACAGGATATGTATAAACGATAGCATGAGATAATAATAGGCTTAACCAATCCTCTTGAGCATGAGATCTTTAATAAACATCTTTTAAAATATATGATTAATGATATTTGTTGTCAAAAATCTAATATCTCTAAAAATATGCAAAAACCTCACATTTTAGAAAATAGTTTTTCAAATAACTATCCCACTTTTAAATAACATGTTTTCACTATCAATATCCATAATTTTGTTTTGATCAAAACCAAAGATTGAGAAAAATTTTCTTTACCTTTCATTAACACATTTTGAAGTAAAACCCAATCTATTTTATTCAAATAACTCTCACATCTACGTGAAAACCTACTTTCAAACATTGTTGAATAATGCTAAAAACGTCTTTTTAAATCATGCATGGTGATCTCATATTTGTCATCTATATTTATATAAATGACACTTATAAGTGAACTAAATCAAATCAAAAGGACCATGGTTTGTCTATTAAGACTTTATTTGTAACAAGTCTAGAAATCCATGCTATCATAACTACCCACTTATTGCACATTGGTACACATTAGGATTAATCCTCCTAGTTATGTAGTTATGAAATACTTGATGTTGCTTATTGTTTCCTAGCACTTATATTTTACTTGCTTGATGAGTATGTTTGCATGCTAGATGAAATTGCTTGTTTACTTAATCTCTTTGGTTAACATGCTTTGGCTACATAATTGCCTACATAATTAGTATATGCTTAATTGCCTCAAAGAGTTGGTCTTGTTTGAAACAAAAAACACAACCTTTCTGCAATTCACTACAAAAAACTCTTTTCTGGCAATATGAGACCAGATGGGCGGCCCCCCTTAAATCATAAGGTGGCCCCCTTAATTATTAAGGGGACCAACCTCCAATTAAGGGGGCCGGCCATCTGATGGTCGAAGGTGTTGTTTTCTTTTTCTACTTTTTAGCCCATTTCATCCTACACTTCCCAAAATTCACAAACCTATTTTATCCTAAACCTTCTATCAAAGTTTATACATCCTTAATCCCACCAATCCTACATTATAAACACTCTCATTCCTCTCAATCTCCACTCATCTCATCATGTCCTCTCCCATTAAACCAAAACCACCAAGAAACCCGTTTGGAGAAGAAAGCCTAACTTCCATTAAAAGCCCGTCAAACCAAATGATGTTGTCAAACATCCAACACCAAATTCCTCCTATGTCTTCAACATTACATACCTAACACCTCACTCTCCTTCCCACCAACATTACATATCAACAACCTTTACTCACCCATATCCTTCTACATTACACTCAAACCTCATAACCTTTACTCACCTCAACCTTAAATTTCATATCCTAGTGTACCTAATGCACCATCTATAACACTCTCCTACCAAGAAATCCCTTCCATGAACATCGCTCTTTTACTCTCACCAATCACATCACTTGATACTCATTTCCCATCTTCACCAATAACTCCACCTAGTCATCCTCACAAAAAGATTCAACCATATAACCATTCCCTACACTCTACAAAGTGTGTCATCACCACTACAACTTAACCCTTGAAGGTCAAACCATATTTCATGATACACAAACCTCATCATAATAACCAAACATCCATCCTTGTTCCCAAAAATACACCTTCATCTCACCCACATAAGCCATATGAAGAGCATGTATGAAGAGCATGTTCAATCTCAAAACAACAATCCCAATCTCATTCCTAACACCTCACATTTTGTTCAACCTACCAATCCAACATCCAAAACACTCTCCACTCAAGGAACATCCTCCTTTTCCATACCTTTATCCTCATCCATTCATGATTACTCAAACTCATAAATGTCTCCACCACCAAAAGTATCATCACCACCTCCTACCAACTCACATGCTATTCCTATGTTGCATGTCCAATCATCCATCCCTAATAAAAACCACACTCTACCATCATCACCTTTCTCCAAACACTTGATGTTCATTGAAGAACTCAAGGAAGCCCATATGCTTAGTGCTCCTTGCCTTACACCTTATTCAAAGCAACTTGGAACAACCTCCCTCTAGCTCTCCTTCATCACCCCATAACTCAAATCAAGTTGAAAACCATATCCACAATTGTCCTTGTTGCATCTTTATCTAAAAACAAACCATTGCATGGAATGAACACTTCACTTGGATTGAGTATCTTCTCACTAGATCTCATCCAACACCCTCACTTGAACAACATCCAAAACCTCAAATCAACATCTTCCGCTCCTGACTCTCCACCTCCAAACTCTCCACCACCAAACTCTCCACCACCAAACTCTCCAACATCCATGCACCCAAACATATGCCTCCATTAATCCAACAACCTTACCCTAACTAAACTACTTCATTCCAAACACTCCATCATCAACCATTCTAAGCATACTATATGCTTATGATTTTCACTTTCAAACAAGAATCAACCAACCTCTTGTTGCAAGCAAGTCCGATGGCTCTCTTTGGTAAATTAGGATCTTTTACTCATTACTTTGAATTAATGAATATATTGCTATGTGTCCTTTATATTTGTTTGCCATGCTTGTTATTTTCCATATTTTGCTATATATGCTTGTGCCTCTAATATTTTTCTTGCAAGAATTTCATTTCTCGATTCCTTGGTGCCCTCGAACGAGGGGGAGCACACATCAAGGGGGAGCTTTCATCCCGTCTAACTTCATTTATGAAGCTAGTTGGCATAACCTTTTTGATTCTACAAAAAGGGGGAGAAGTGAATATAAACTCACTAAATACTTGTCTAAAAATTAAATTTTGATTTAATGAGTTTAGGTTTTGTAATCATCAAAAAGGGGGAGATTGTTGATATAAATAATGCTTAAAACGTTATTCACATTTATCGATATCTCTATGTTTTGATAATCACAAAACGTAAACTCATTGAACTAAAAATTATGATGTAAACAAGTATTTACCAATAAATATTTCACTTTACATCCAAATCACTTAAGGTATAAATAAACAAAGTGTTTATTGAATTTTATGATCAAAGGAACATTTTCTCAATCACTAGATTTTTTATAAAATGTCACAAATATTTTATATCTTTTACAAAATCATTTTTGGAATTAAAAGAATATATTTAAATCATTATAAATATATGAATTCAAATTTTCAACCAAAAATGGCAAAATTAATCCAGAAAAACCTTCCTCACAAAAGGACAAAAATGTCTAACGTTCTGGAGGGGCGGCCCCCTTAATTCCTTAGGCGGTCCCCTTAATCATTATGGGGACCGACACGCTCCAGAACAGTAACTTTTTGTGCTATAAATACTGGTTCATTTCACAAAATTTTCTGACCTTTTGCACCTCAAACTTTCTGATCTAAATCCTCTCTTCTATTCTTTCTAATCCTTTGATCATATAATCATAAGATTTTGTTTCCAAGTGATTCAAGCTTCTACCATTCAAGTGCAAGAGAAGAATACTTCTATCCATCAAGACAAGAAATATTACAATTTAGTGTGATCCCTTCATCTAAGTTGTTTCTACATCACCATTTGTATATTATTCATTCATTTGTGTATAAGTTGTGAATATTAATTAGATAGTTGTAGATATAAGGAGTTAGGCTAGTAAGGTATGTAAGTAAAGAAGTTGTGAAGAAGATAGTGGTGTGAATAAGTAGTGTTGGTGTGAAGAAGATAGTGGTGTGCTTAGGTGTGAACAATTTGTGAATTAGTTGTGAAGAAGGTGTGAAGAAGTTAAAGTCTTGAAGAAATAGAAGTCGTGAAGTAGTGAAGAGATTGAAGTCATGAAGAAGAAGTTGTGAAGAAGGTGTGTAGTGATTAGTGGTGTGAGATTGGTTCTAGCTAGGATTAGAACTCGATATTTAGCTTAGTGTCGTTAATTGGTGTAAGCGAAAGTTGTGAGGTTTTCTCCGCCATAAGGGAGCTTGTTGACATAGTGAAGAAAACACTCGAGCTAGGTGCTCGGGGAGTGGAGTAGGGCAAGGAAGGTGTCCTTGTAGCCGAACCACTATAAATCCCTTGTGTCTCGTTAGATCTTTCCATCTCTCACTTCCTTATTATTTACTTACATTATTATTAATTTAGTACTTAGTTATATAATTGCTTATATTGTGCAAGACTTGAGTTTACATAATATCGAATCAAAAGTTTTTAAAAGTAAACAAAGTTTTAAAAACAAAGGTTTTCATAATAAATTAAAAAGACATAAAACTATTCAACCCCCCTTCTAGTTTTCCACAATTGGTATCAGAGCCACGTCTAACAAGATATTTAAAATATATTGTATTTTAAAACTTGTAACGATCTATGGAATTTGAAAAATATTTAGAAGAGCAATCTATACAAAGACCACCACTATTTGAAAGTGATGGATTTTTAAATTGGAAAAATCGATTCGAAACTTATGTGAAATCAAAGGATCTAGATCTTTGGCATGTTATTACTAATGGTGATTTTTTACCTACTCAAAATATTCCCGAAAAAAATAAAGATGAAATAGTACCTTTTGAAAAACAAAACGTTGATTTAAAAAGAAAACTTTCTAAAAATACTGAAGCAAAAATGGTTATTTACAATGCTTTACCACGTAAAGAATCCGAAAGGATCTTTATGTGTGAAACCGCAAAAGAAATTTGGAATTCTTTACTAATAACTCACCAAGGTAATAGTCAAGTCAAGGATAACAAAATAAATCTACTTGTGCAATAATATGAGCAATTTACGATTCCAGAAGAGGAATCAATTGATAATGCTTTTGCTAGGTTTAACACTATCATCACAAGTCTAAAAACACTTGATGAGAATTTTTCTAGTAAGAACTTTGTCAGGAAATTTCTTAGGGCTTTTCATCTAAAATGGCAAGCTAAAGTTACGGCTATTGAAGAATCAAAGAATTTGTCAACTCTACGACTTGACGAATTAATTGGGAACTTGAAAGTACACGAGGTTATAATAAAGAAGGACTCTAAAATAGTCAAAGGAAAAAGAGAACAAAGCAAATCCATTGCTTTGAAAGCTAGCAGGGAATAGTAAAGGAAAAAGAGAACAAAGAAAATCCATTGCTTTGAAAGCTAGGAGGGAATCTAGTTACTACAAAGAGAGACGGCCCAGAACTTTATTCAACCAGATGGCGTCAAGAGTGGATCTAGACTATCAAGGAACCCTAAATACGGCAAGGTGATGGCGTCACATCCCAAAAAGGTGACGCCGTCAAGTTGTAAAATCTATATATACTTTTCTAATTTTCATTCATTGGGTGAAACTTTGGAGAGAAACTTAGGGTACGGACCCTAGTCGACTTTTGCAGCTATTTTGAGGTTTCCAAACCTTTTTTCTTCCATGATTAATTGAAGATAAGTAATCTATCAATCATTGAATATGTCTATGTGTTGTTTGCATCAAAGTTTTTTGGCGCGGCTGCCGGGGAATAGTTATTATTTAGCTTGAATTTTATTTTAATTAGGTCTACTCATTAGATTCATATCAAGTGAGATTTTTATTTTCTTTTTGTTAGCTTTCTCGTAGTCTATCTGTTCTTTGTGTCTTTGTTCGTAAAAACCTTTCCATTGACTCTTCCATTCACCATTATAGAGAACGCGAATCCACCATACTACCGACCACGAAACCCATTCACTTCTAATGACATCTTGATGTTCAACCAATATCGAGATGAACCTATCTATGATGCATGGACTCATTTTAAAAATTTACTCCGAATAGTCCCTCAATATGGTTTCGATCTATGGTACCTAAATCAAATCTTTTACTATCGTGTCCACCCGTATGACCAAAGGTACATTAACAATTTTGCCAACGGGGACCTTAGGGAATTAAATGCTGAAGAAGCATGGGATGCCATAGAAGATTGTGCCCAATATTATTATAGAGTAGACAACCCAACAAACAACATTACAGGTCAATTAATAACAAGTTTGAAGAAGCAAACAGGAAGTTTGTCTAGGGATGACTATTCAGGGATACTTAAGTGGATGTCATGTAATATCATAGTACAAAACAAACACATAGGTAATCTAGATACAATGGAGGATGAGGTAGATAATCCAAGCCCACAAAGTACCCCACAAGTCCTACCATCATTTGAGGCATACACACCGCCCGTGACTTACTCGGAAGAAGTAGAAGAGACTATAGGAACCCCAGTAGAGGTAGATCCCTTAGACCAAGCACCACTTGAGGATATAGGTTTGAATACTTGTAATGATAACCTTACTCCTAGTTCTAGGGAGTTTCCTAGTGTTGATGAATCGGAACCTCAATCTTTACAAAACTTTCCATCCTTAGATTTACATCTAGGAGACAAAAGAGGAACCGACCTACCCATCAACTAATATTATCAGGGTAGTTTTAGGATGAAGGAAGCCATTCGCTCACCCCCTTCTTCTTACATGGCATATTTCCACCATAAGGGTGTGTATTGCTACTTTCACCCACACTTAATCCTAAGTGTAGGGAAAACCTCCCTTACTTTCGTTAAATAAGGGAAGAGTCAGGCTCGTGACTCGAACAAAAACAAGTGCTTCTTGGGAGGCAACCCATGTTTTTAATTGTTTGATGTCTTTATTTTATTTGTTTGTTTGTGTGATATATGTTGAATCATAATTGTTAAATTTTCATGTTTCGAATAATTTGTGAAAATGCTTTATTTTGTTTTTAACCTCGTCTTAATTGCATATAAAGGTATTTCACAAAAAGATAAGTGTAGGGAAGTTTTTATTTTGTTAAAAAGAACAAATTTCGAACATTAAAAATTCACAATTCATGATTAGCATATATTCTATCTTGTTTATGTGTCAATACTTGTGGATATGTTTTATGAGTTTCTATTTGTAATTCATTTCATAAGTATCCTATCCTCTTATTGTTTTGTTTTGTTTTTATTTCTAAGTCTAGAATTACATCTAGTTGTAGTTTTTCTTTGTTCGGTTTGATGCTTTGGTTTTTGTATTTGTTGATTATAGGTTTTTAGGAATACAATTATTCCTATAAAAGACTCGGTCACCTAAATATTGTACTAGCGTTAAGAGAGCTCGTAGTTAGTTTATTATTTAGTTAGTTTTAGTATAAGTAATACTGTGGAAGAAGGACGGGTCTTTACCCACTGTATGCCTGATCCACAGCCCGGGTGTGGGTGTTTTTATTTGTTGTATAAATACCCCTCTCCCACCGAGGGAGAGGGTTGGAACTTCTTATAGTATCAATCTAATCTTTCTAGTTTTCTCTCATTCTCTCAAGGTTCCCACTTTTCTTTCTTTTTCTTCTAACTTAACACCACATATCCACCATGTGCATCATGTTTATGACTTAGTGTTTATCCTACAATTGGTATCAAGAGCCAATGTTTCATCTTAGGGCCTTGTAGAATCAGATTTGGTGTGGTTTTGTGTAGTTTTTGTGAGTTAGAAGAGTTTTCTTGAAAACATCTTGGTTTGATCTTTCTAGTGTTATTTGATATGTTATGAGTGTACTTTTATGATCATTGGTGTTAGTACTACATTGTTTTTCAGTTGGCTATGCCATATCAAACGTTTATTTGAAGATTGGATTTATTTTGGGTCGTTTGCTTGACTGCGGTTTGCTATTATGTATCATTTCCTTGTTGCGGTTTGCTACTGAATCTTGTGGTTTGCTTGGTAGTGTTTACTTTATTGGTATAAGGACAAAACGCAAGATAGTGATTGTTTTGGACTTTAGTGGGTTGCGGTTAAATCTTGCGGTTTGTGTTAGCGTTTTGGGTTAGCGGTTAGTTGTTTGTGGTTTGCTCCTGCGGTTTACGTTTTCTGCATTTACTTCACTAACGTTTAACTCATCCTGCTGTTTGCTCCTTATAGCAATTTGATCCTAGCGTTTAACTCTTCCGGCGGTTTTCTCCTTGTGGTTACCTTGCCTAATCCTGTGATTACTTATTGATTGTGATTACCTGAAGTTTGCGGTTTGCTCTTACTTGTGAGTACCTCTACACTTTTAGCATTTAAGTGTGTAGTGTGGTTCTTGTGATTGGTTAACAATTTGTATTTAGTGAATTGTTGTAACTTAAGTCGTTTCGATTAATCTGATTGTGATCTGACATTGTGAGTTAACTCTTACGACTTGACTAATTTCAATCGGATATATTGTAACTTGACTTGTCGCGACTTGACACTTAGTGCGATTTGTGACTCATCTGGTTTCTCTCTCTAAGTCTAACTCGCTTAGTGCTATGGCAACTATTTCTGATGACATTCAAGCTGCAGGGTCCGACACCCGACCTCCTATGCTAGATAGGACCGACTATGAATCGTGGGCACAAAGAATCAGACTTTATTGCCTGGGTAAGGAAAATGGTGAGAACATTCTGCGATCAATTGATGAAGGTCCAATGCAGATGGGTAAAACCAGAGATGTTATCTCCACGGCTGAGGATGGATCTGTCACCCATGGAATTGATAGGCCACGCACTTACAATGACCTCAGTGAGGCTGAAAAGAAGCGTTATGATGCTGATATTCGAGCCTCCAACATTGTGATACAAGGGTTACCCAAAGATGTGAACAAGCTAATCAACTTCAACACTGAAGCTAAAGCTGTTTGGGACAATGTCAAAATGCTTTTGGCTGGATCGGAGCTGACCAAAGAAGACCGTGAGTCTCAGTTGTATGATGAGTTTGAGCATTTCAAAATGAATCCTGGTGAAAACATTACCGACTACTATGTCAGATTTCACAAGCTGGTTAATGACATGAGAATGATCCGAATGACAATGCCTAACACACAACTCAACTCTAAGTTTGTGAACAACATGTCACCTGAGTGGGATCACTTTGTTACTGCAGTCAAGCTCAACAAAGGATTGAGAAATACAAACTATGAACAGTTGTTTGCCTACTTACAACAACATGAGAAGCATACAGCATATGATCGTCAATTAAGAGAGAAGCTCAATCCAACTGCTACCAATGACTCACTTGCATTCATGACTAGTATGGTACCGACTACTCAACCAGTGTCATCAATGGATCACTCATCTGCTGCCATGAATACCCAGCTCGACTCAGGGTATTCTCATACTGATAAGATGATTGACAACCTTTCCAACCAAGTGTCTCTGCTCGTTCAACACTTCAGAGCGGTACTTCCACCAACTAACAGCCAACTCAGAGCTTCATCAAATCCACGTAATCAGGCTATTGTGGAAGATGGAAGAGTGATGGTGCAAAATGTTCAGGGTACCCAAAATGTGAATCAAAGGAATGCTGCACGGGGTAACTTGCAGGACAGGGTTGGAAATGTGAATCGGGGACAAGGAAGGCAACCCAAATGTTACAACTGTGGGGGTTTGGGTCACATCGCTAGAAACTGCACACAGCCAAAGCTTCCTCAAAATTCAGACTACTTCAAGGACAAAATGTTGCTCATGCAAGCTTAAGAGAATGGAGTTATGCTAAATGAGGAAGAATTGGCTTTTCTTGCTGGGGATGATGGAAAGACGTTTGATAATGATGTGGATGAACAACCTATTCAGGATTTAGCTCTTAATGATCCAAACATCTTCCAAGCTGAGGATTGTGATGCCTTTGACTCAGATGTTGATGACGAACCCACAGCTCAGACAATCTTCATGGCCAATCTATCATCTGTTGTCTCACCATCACAACAATCTGGTCCCTCCAAATCATCCATCATATCTGAGGTACTGAAATTATATGATGAATGTGTAGTTAATGATGATCAAAAGAACTTCAAAAATATACGACAAAACAATGTTAGTGAACCAAATGAGGCTGAATTGGAGAACATTAATGTTTTCCCAATTGAGCAACATTCGGATCACAACAGTGATTCTGACGTATCTTGTAGAATGTCTTCTGTTGTATGTGACAATAATGTGATGCATGAACAAAAGATATATTACGAAGTACAACAAACAAATGTTGCAGAATTAGATATTGCTAATATGGGAAATAGCAATATCGTCCCATATGAACAATATGTAAAGCACAATGTCGACCCTGTTGTATCAAGTGATATATCCTCTGTTGATGTCAATATGTGTGAACTTGATGAGTACACTGCTGTTGCACCCGATGACACTCTGACCACTAGGATAAATATTCTTAAGGATCAAGTTAGGTGTTATGAACAACGTGCAAAATTTGAGCTAACCGAACGAGAACAAAAAATGGATTGGCAAATGCAAGCATACATAACTGAACATAACTTAAAGGAAAAGGCCCTTAAACAAGAGATAAAATCTGTTCAAAACCAACTTGATCGTGCTGTTAAGGAAAAACAGGAAATTCAGGAGAGTTTAAGTGTTCTAAAAAATGAATTTCAGGAAAAAGAAACTAAACTATTAAATGAATTTTCTAACCTTAAGCAGTTGAAAAACAAACTTGAAAATAAGCTGTACATTCAAGGCCAAACCAGTCAAACAGCTCAAATGATTGAAAAGCACACTAAACTGCGGGATAAGCATAGTGATAAGGATTTAGGGATGCCTAAAACGAACTTCCTTAAGAGCGTTAGTGCCTCTCAATCTGTCCTGTATGATGCCAAGGTTATGCTTACACCCAATCATGCCCCTCCAAATAGTTGGTCTGATAAAGAATTGGATGATCTTGATTCTGCCAAAAGAGAGAGATTCGATAATAAAATGAAGGATCCCAAGTGCATTAAACACCGTGTCATTGTTAAGCCCCATGATTATTATGAACAAAACCGAGTGACTGTTTTTGCACCTCAAACAAAGTTAACACCAGAACAGGTATTTTGGCCATTAGATGTTGAGAAAATGAAAGCTGAGGAACTTAAGGCCAAGATTCCTCAAAAGTTAGTTGCCCCAACGGTGTATCCCCCCAATACACCAATGCACTTAGTTCAGGTGACACTTCCTACGCAATGCAAAACTCTTATTAGCATATATGTCTTGTGTCAAATGTTCACTGATTTTGATAAAACATGCAAAAAGATAATCACGCCAATGGGAATTACTGAGGGTGAAAGAGGATTTGAGCTTACTAGGGAGTGTTACTTAACTGAAGTCATCCCATTTTTTAAACTAATCAAAGAACACTTTGAGGGTTTATGACAGTCTCTTGCTGTTGAACTAAAAGAAATGAAAGAGGTGTTTAAAAATTTGGAAAATCAGGGTAAACAAACTGCAATAGATCTTCAGCATAGTGAGATAGCTAGGAAAAATATTCTTATCATGAATGACAATCTGATTGCTAAATGTATTGCTCAAGATGTGTTCTACACTGCTACTGATTCTTCGATAAATGCTTGTCAATTTCATGAAATGTCTATTGCTTTGAATGATCTCCAAAATTGTGTTGTTGAGCTTGAGGGGGAGAATTTGAAACTTCATGAAAAAATTCAAAATGATGATCATGACAACATGGTCAAACTCTTTTCTAAACTAGAAGTTGATAATCTTAACCTACAATTGAAATATCAACATTTAAAAGAAAGGGTTAAAAGATCAAAGGCAAAGGCATCTAATGATGTTCCTGAATTTGATACATATTTTGAATTGGCAAAAAGGGATGAAAAAATTCAAGCTCACACTAACACGATTAGGAAATTGAGGACTCAAATTGCCCAAATGAAATCTCCCATGTATGATGTGATCGACACCCATAAACCACAGTCTGCAGATTCTCAGGGTTTTCAACTTCAAAACATGATCAACAAACTCAAACATGAAAATGATTGTTTTCAAGCTGAAAATTCCAAAGTAAAGCAACATTACAAAGAGTTATATGATTCAAGCTGAAAAAATTCAAGCTCACACTAACACGATTAGGAAATTGAGGACTCAAATTGCCCAAATGAAATCTCCCATGTATGATGTGATCGACACCCATAAACCACAGTCTGCAGATTCTCAGAGTTTTCAACTTCAAAACATGATCAACAAACTCAAACATGAAAATGATTGTTTTCAAGCTGAAAATTCCAAAGTAAAGCAACATTACAAAGAGTTATATGATTCAATTCAGATTACTCGTGATAAAACCAATGAAAAGATAACTTCTTTACTTAATGAAATTGAGAATCTAAAGACCAAGGTGAAAGGGAAGATGCCGGTCGGTGCAAGTGACCATATCAATTCAAAGGTTTGTGAATGTAAAAATTATGCATGTGAGGCTGTATTCATACCGCTTCCCTTTAAGAACAATGAGTTAGTCCATAGTGATTACCTTAGACATCTTAAGGATTGCCTTGATTTGACCCGTGAGACCATTGAAGAAGATAGGATGGTGAGACCCTCTGATAACACATTATCAGACATTAGCTTTCTCACCAAACGGTCACAAGAATTGTTAGAATATGCCATAGGTACGTGCCCCAAAATTCCCAACATGCGAGACCGAAAGGGCACATCATAATCTAAGAGTTTGAAAAAGCATGTTACGTTCGATATACCTTTGGCTAGTTCTGATCATAGCACATAACCACCTAGAAACCAAACAACTATACAACAATCAAATGTTCCCATCATCAATTCCACAGGAGTAAGCAATGTCACTAAAGCTAGCGGGTCAAAGCCTAAAGGCATATTGTAATTAATTCGAATTCTAATGCTACTTGTAAGACTTGTAATGGTTGTTTAATTTCTGGTAATCATGATGAATGTGTTGTGTCATTTTTGAATTCTTCTTACAAATCCTCAGTTAAGTTTGTTAAGACACACAAACTGGAAAACCATACTTGGAAAGCAACAGGAAAGGTGTTTACCAATGTAGGATATCAGTGGAAACCTACTGGAAGAAAGTTCACTTTAGGAATCCAGTGCCCATTGACAAATATGCCCGATCCTATGTCTTTAGTGGTTAAGAAATGGAAGGCAACTGGTAGAAAATTCCCTTTAGTGACTCAATGCCTTGATATTAAGTCAGTAGCACCCACTAGTATCGTTTCCTCTAAGAAAGCAATGTCAATACTAATCCTGCCTCTCTTAAGTATGCTTGTGCTAACCAATTAGATCCCAATTACACTTGGGGATCCATGTTTTTCAGTTATCCATATCTGTCTAGTTTCAAATGCAGGTCGTACAAATCGTCCTATGGTATTTGGACTCAGGCTGCTCAAAACATATGACTGGGGATCGCTCTCGGCTCAGAAATTTCATGAAAAAGTTTATCGGGACAGTTAGATTCGGAAACGACCACTTTGGAGCCATTATAGGGTATGGTGATTATGTGGTTAGTGACAGTGTGATTTCTAGGGTTTACTATGTGGAAGGACTTTGGCATAATCTATTCTCTGTTGGACAATTTTGTGATTCTGATCTCGAAGTGGCCTTCAGAAAGCACACATGTTTTGTTAGAGAATTGGATGGAGTTGATCTTCTTAAGGGAAGTCGGGTACTAATTTGTATACTATCTCTATTGAAGACATGATGCGGTCCTCTCCTATTTGCTTGCTCTCTAAGGACTCAAAGGGAAAATCATGGTTATGGCACCATCGTTTGAACCATTTGAACTTCGGCACCATTAATGAACTTTCTCGCAAAGATCTTGTTCGAGGCATGCCCATATTGAAGTATGAAAAAGATCATCTATGCTCAGCATGTCAATTGGGAAAAAGCAAGAAGCACACTCACAAACCAAAACCCACCAACTCCAACACTGAAGTGCTCCATACCCTTCACATGGATCTGTGCGGACCCATGAGAGTGCATAGCTTCAATGGGAAAAGATATATTCTTGTTATTGTGGATGATTAATCACGATTTACATGGGTGAAGTTTTTAAGATCCAAGGATGAAACTCCCAAAATCATCAAGCAGTTGCAAGTAAGGCTTAACAAAATCGTTAGAATCATTCACACTGACAATGGAACTGAGTTTGTTAACCAACAACTCTCTTAATTTTATGAAAGTATCGGCATCAGTCATCTAAAGAGTATTCCTCGAACTCTTCAACAAAATGGAGTTGTTGAAAGACGGAATCGCACACTAGTTGAAGCTGCTCGCACTATGCTGATATTCTCTAAGACACCAATGTTTCTATGGGCTGAAGCTATTGCTACTGCATGTTACACTCAAAATCGGTCATTGATACATCCTCTCCACAACAAGACACCTTATGAGCTGGTGCATCTCAAAAAGCCCGATCTCTCCTTTCTTCGTGTGTTTGGTGCCCTGTGCTATCCAACTAACGATAGTGAAGACTTAGGGAAGCTAAAAGCTAAGGCTGATATTGGGGTATTCGTTCGATATGTGCCAGATCGAAAAGGGTACCGAATCTACAACAAAAGAACCCGAAAAATCATGGAAACAATCCATGTCATGTTTGATGAGCTGACAGAGCATACGGCTTCAGGACACACCAGTTCTAGACCCTCACCAAATCTTTTATCTCCTGGACCAATTAGTTCGGGACTTGTACAACATTCCAAACCTGTCACTCCTTATGTTCCTCCTACTTGTGAAGAATTGAAGAAGTTATTTGACCCCATGTTTAATGAGTACTTCAAATCGCAGCAACCTCAAGATCCTGAACAACAGGTTGCGGAACCTAATGATATGGCTGTAGATGCTCCACATGTCACTAATAGTCCATCCACTTCCATTTCACTTGATCAGGATGCTCCAGAATCTAGCAACTCACTACATGAGTCAAATGCACTACCTTCTTCTGAACGTCAAGGAGTGACAGCAGATAATTCATGTGAAGTTAATCCTTTTGCTCCACCTGAAGATGAACCATTTGTTAATGTATTCGCTCCTGAATCCTCCAACGAAGCATCATCATCAGGAGAATCAAATACTACTATATCGGTTCACTACCCTCAACCTCATGAACATCTCAGAAAATGGACCAATGATCACCTAATTGATAACATCATAGGAAATCCCTCACGACCGGTGTCCACCAGAAAACAGCTTGCTACCGATGCCTTGTGGTACTTCTTCAATTCCATTCTGTCCAAAATCGAACCCAAAGATTTCAAGGATGCTTTAACAAAAGAATGCTGGTTCACAGCAATGCAAGAAGAAATTCATGAGTTTGATCGACTTGATGTATGGGAATTAGTGCCACTACCTGAATGTGCAATGATCATCGCTTTCAAATGGATCTTTAAAGTAAAGCTTGATGAGCATGGTGATGTCTTGAAGAACAAGGCTCGGCTAGTTGAAAAAGGTTACAGTCAACAAAAAGGTGTTGACTTTGAAGAATCATTTGCACCTGTTGCTCATATCGAGGCCATTAGAATCTTCCTTGCCAATGCTGCTAGCAATAACATGATTGTTGATGGATGTTAAGACTGCCTTCCTAAATGGTGATTTGAAAGAAGTAGTCTATGTTACTCAGCCTGAAGGATTCGTGGATCTTGAACGACCAAATCATGTTTATCGTTTGAAGCAAGTACTATATGACCTAAAACAAGCTCCTAGAGCTTGGTATGATACATTGTCCAAATTTCTTCTTGCAAATCAATTCACCAAGGGTGTTGTTGATCCTACCTTGTTCACTAGGAAGACTGGAAACCATCTGCTTCATGTTCAAATTTATGTAGATGATATCATCTTTGCATCGTCTGATTCCAATGAATGTGACCGATTTGCAAAAGAAATGAGTTCCAAGTTCCAAATGTCTCTGATGGGACAAATGTTATTCTTCTTGGGGTTACAAATCTCACAAAATCCAAGCGGCATCTTCATTAATCAAGCCAAATACGCTAATGACATTTTGAAGAAATTTGGCTTTGATTCAAGTGACTTAGTTGATACTCCAATGGTTGAAAAATCCAAACTTGATGACAATCCATCAGGCTTACCTGTTGATCAAACCAAATACATAAGCATGATTGGATCTCTCATGTATCTCACAGCAAGCAGGCCAGACCTTCTATTTGCAGTTTGTATGTGTGCTCGGTATCAATCCAAGCCTACCAAAAAGCACTTGGAAGCAGTCAAGAGAATATTCAGGTATCTTTAAGGGACCATTCACATGGGTCTCTGGTACCCTAAAGACAATGCAATGGCTCTTACAGCTTACTCAGATGCTGACCATGCGGGGTGTTAAGATACTCGTAGAAGTACGTCAGGAGGTGCTCAATTTTTGGGTGAGAAACTTGTAAGCTGGTCATCTAAGAAGCAAATTTGCACATCGATTTCATCCACAGAGGCTGAATACATTGCCATGTCCTCGTGTTGTGCTCAAATTTTATGGATGAGATCTCAACTATCAGATTATGGGTTTGAATTCAACAAAATCCCAATGTATTGTGATAACAAAATTGCCATTGCTTTGTGATGCAACAATGTCCTACATTCCAGATCCAAGCATATTGACATCCGGCATCACTTCATCAGAGAACAAGTGGAGAAAGGGGTGGTGGAACTCTACTTTGTGAGGAAAGATTTTCAATTGGCTGATATTTTTACGAAGGCTCTCTCTCGCGAAAGATTTCAGTTCATTCTTCCGCGACTTGGAATGAAGAGCCTCACTCCAGAAACTCTTAAGTGTCTTCAGGAAAAGAGTGAGGAGTGAAGGATTGGTTTCACATATCCTTTGTACATATCTTAAAACAAAAAGAAAAATAGAAAAAATATAAAACTTATAAAAACCATAAAAATCCAAAAAAATCACAAAAATCCAAAAATATTCTTCTCTCGACATGTCTCTTGTGTAATCAATATTATGTACGTTTCTAGAAACGTCATTCAATAATGACACGGATTCATACATATGCTTGAGCAAGAGTTTTTCAGTTTCAAATAAAGTTTTTTTTTCTAAAACATGTCGTATCCCAAAACATTCGTCAAAAACTATGGCTTGCAGTCATTTCAGGCTGTAACCCGGACTTCAAAATTAAGGCTTTTTATTACTTCAGATAGCAACCCGTTTTTCAAAATGGGGAAAACACGTCGCCAAAAAGACGGTTTTTCCTTTTTACCGGGTGATGTTCACCTGGGCATGGATTACTTTATATCGATGTTTCTTCGGAATAATGTACGCCTCAGTGCATTATTTCTTGATAAAGAAGAGAAGTCTTCTTTTTATCGCAAATACTTTCCCTTCTATGATTTTCCGGGAAGTATTTGTGCAAAACTTGGTGTTACCATGAAATTTTCTGAAATCAAAATGATATGTTTCATAAAATTCATCACTCAATCAATGCCAATAATTTTTATTCAAAAATATAAATGGGTCATTGATTGAGGGGGAGAGTGATTTCAAAATTTTATGTTTCATTAAAACTCTCCAATTTGTACAAAATAAGCAATAATACAACTTGTGATGGTTGTGTGTCAGTATGAGAATTTTTTCAAAGAGTTTTTCGTTAAAACTTCAAATCTTTTGTAAACTCTTCAATTCTGACACACAACAACCTCCCTCACAGATTGAGGGGGAGCAGAAAAAAGTTTCTTTTTATCAGAAAATATTAAAACTGACCGCATTTCTCTCCCAAACGTTTTCTAACTTATTTAAATCAATTGAGATCCAAAATCTCGAAAGATTTGAAATTTTTGATCGGGGGAGAGAATGTGATTTAAATATGAAATCTGATAATCAAACGTGATCTTTTAGACTTAATAATAGGCTCCCGAATATGTGCTAAACTCTTTCGAATATCGATGCACATATTGAGGGGGAGCAAAAGGCGTTTGTGGAAGTAATACCAAAGACCGTCCATTTATCTTTATGCACGGAGTTATAAGGATGGTAAGGTTTGGTATGAATTCCCATGATCCACCAGAACCGGAAGGATCTTCCCAGGGACAATCCATAGATAGATTAGATGTCCTTAGGAATGATTGAAAAAAGGAGAAAAGTGAGAAAGGGAAGAGTGCGGACTGAGATAGAGCTAGGACTGGAACAAACCCAACAAGGTTCTAGTGATGAAGTCTCGGTAAGCACTGAAGAGGTTGAAGAATGAAAAAGAAATGAAATGAGAAAGGGTGAAAAGAAATAGCCCTCCAAATATTCAACCTTAGGGCAGAAACCGGGTTCATTTTCATATGCTACTGGTGGTTACTAAGGTAACACTGGTATTGAAGACAAGACGTCATGGACCCAGTGACGCATTGCACTAAACTTCCCAACCACTCAAGTTCTCTTAAAAGAGCTTGTTTCATTCTTACGGGGAACCCTGTGCAATGTATTGACCGCTCATTGTGAGCTATGTCGATACCTAAATAGGAGACGCCTCCCCAGTCTCCAGGAGCGGATCAAAATGCACTATTGAGTCTAGAGCCATGAGATCATCCATAAATCTCACTAGGACACATTCCTAATATGCTTATTGTTTCACACATTGTGGAAAGTAAGATAAAATATTTAGAGTCCTACGCATTATCCTTGTGGTATTGCTAGAACATCCGAGTGATATGAAAATATTCATGATGAAGATGGAAATCCTTCTAGAGCGAACATCACACAAGCTCTTGGTAGGTGACATGTGAGATCCTGTAAGGATCAATGATCAAGTGACAACTGGAAAGCAATGATGGGGCGATTCAAAATTGAATCAACCTTGTTCCAGGATATGGATTGACGAATACTTTTGCAGAAACCTTTCAATGTGCTCACAATATAATTTTCGAGCACATTGATTGTGTATAATCTTTCAAACAAAAGTATTTTTGATGGAAATTTGATTCAAAGCCTAAAACTCTCGTCGTGTCTCAAAATGTTTATTATATGACACGCGAGTGATTTTCTATAAATCAATTTCTCATCAATCAGTGAATATAAATTCACCGATTCACTCTATCGTGCTGTCTGCTTTGAGATGTTCTGGTATGAGAACATGCTTAGTATGAAAATTCCAAAGTGGATTCTTTGGAAAATTCATTACTACAAGCTAGGAATTCCTGTCAAGGAGAGTCCTCTTTAACAGAGTCTCTACCTGATCATAGGCCAGTTTTCACAGAACCAGAGGGTAGTCTGTCCTCGCTGAACGAATGACAAAGCCATATTTGTTCTCTATCTTTATTGCTAACTGTTTTATTTCAGGGACACATATAAAGATGGCGTTGGTGGTACCTAATTCCAGCTGAATCGTGTCAATCCATACCTCATGCTCACACATCCTACACACTTCAATGATGATCATGAATGATGAGAGACTCACTACAATGAAAGTTGAGAGACTACCAACAACGTTTTCCCAACTCTGATGAAAAGTCTCCTGATACAGAAGGGTGTGAGCATGATGGTCCTTGTGTCACTACATCACATGGTGGCAATACTACTAAGGATGAGCTCGGAGATTTACTGTGGCTGATGATCTCAAAGAAAGCTCAAAGATCACTCACCTCAAAGGAACTCAAATCACAGAATCATTGCATGAAGTACAAAGTGAGCAAAAGTGAAGAATCAGAACCTACAAGCTACAAAGTCTAAAGAATGCTTGAAGATCAAAGAGCTTAATTTCCAAGGTGACCTCGCTTAGGGGGAGATTGTTAGGAATATAATTATTCCTATAAAAGACTCGGTCACCTAAATATTGTAATAGCATTAATAGAGCTCGTAGTTAGTTTATTATTTAGTTAGTTTTAGTATAAGTAATACCGTGGAAGAAGGACGGGTCTTTACCCACTGTATGCCTGATCCACAGCCCGGGTGTGGGCATTTTTATTTGTTATATAAATACCCATCTCCCACCAAGGGAGAGGGCTAGACCTTCTCATAGTATCAATCTAATCTTTCTAGTTTTCTCTCATTCTCTCAAGGTTCCCACTTTTCTTTCTTTCTCTTCTAACTTAACGCCACATATCCACCATGTGCATCATGTTTGTGACTTAGTGTTTATGCTACACAGGTTATATTGGACAAGAAGATGATTACATTTCTGAAGTGGAGCTTATCATGTTCATTCTCTTGGAGGAAGATTTAACCATGTTATCACATCGTCTATACCGAGCGAATCAGGGGAGTATTAGTTTCTTTCATTCTCATTTATTTTTACTTTTACATCTTTTATTTAGAACATTGGGGACAATGTCCGGTTTAAGTGTATGGAGGGTAAATTAGGATGCCTTAGAAACTACAACTTCACTTGATTTTTGTTTAATTTGATAGTGAATGTGTAATAAAGCTAAGAAAAATATTTGTTAGGGTAATTTTAGCACCAAATTTAAATTTTTTTGCAATATATAGAAGTGAAACTTTAGTTTTAATAAGCGTCTCATGGATAGGAGTTATATGACTAGCACAAAAACTGTACCACTCAAAAAATTTACGAATAAGGTAGTGACCATCCGAGTATTATATTAATTGACTAACGTGCCAACGATCTAGTATATGACTTGGTGACCATCCGTTATGCAAATAACATGCCAGCAATCCAAGAAGTGCACCAGTGACCATCTGTTAGTTGAAGTGTCAAAGACTCATGCCAGTGATCTACTAAGTTTATACAGGTGAGGTTCGCCCCTAGACTTGTTAGGAAAAGCCTTAGTGCTTATGTATGTACCAGTAGTATTTAGATTCTAGAACTTGCGTTAGTGATTCATTCCGAGACCACAAGTGAGAATACATTCGTGTAGTTAGATTTACTACATGATAAGAGGCATTAGGATAACCCATGTTTTTACACCTATGTTTTTGTAATTACATTGACTTCATTGGTCAAGTAATTTTCCCACACCTTTGCGATGTACTCATTTTTAATACACGATACCCCTAGTACACCCCTCAGAGCCTATCTTTTTCGTTTCTAACTTTAAGCATTTTACTTAAAGATAGAAATTGTTTACAATCCACCCCTAAATGTACACCCAAATCGCCTTAGCCTTCCTTGTATGCACTCATCTTTAGTGCATTATTGTTACAACATTTGTTTAAACCCCTAGTTAATTGTCTAATTGATTACATGGTTGATAAGTCGAGTCATATCTTGTGCATATTGTTTTGGGACGATTGGGACTCATGGGTAAAGTACTAATGATATGAAGTAATGGGGAAGGACATCAATTATTACCCCCATATGTGCAAAATGTTTTAAAGTAATCCAAGTGTTTTGATTATCTTAATTCGAGCCATTAGATTAGTTACATGTAAAGTATGTAAAAGTTCAAGTATAAGGGGAGAACCGAGGCCCCTATGATGTATCATTTTGGATGGTAGGGCAAGAGTGTATGCAAAAATATATATATATATATATATATATATATATATATATATATATATATATATATATATATATATATATATATATATATATATATTTGAAAAAGAAAAAAGAAAAACGTACGGACCGCCATCGCGTTTCTTTCATTTATGTTTATGTTTATGTTTTTGGTTTGCTTAAGTCGAGTCGAGTCTTGGCTTAGCAACGCTGCATTGTACATGTAATTGACCTAGATGATTAACTTGCCGCCAGTAAAATATCCTTTATCCAACAAACCGTGTTTTTCATATCCCTACACCCAACATTATAACCCTTAAAAAGCCCTTTTTGATAGTCTATCTTAGGTGCTTACGCCTAGTGGAGGATGTTTTTGATCCTTTCCCAAGCCTATGTTAATCTATTTGCTATGACAGGTAGTGAGTGATATTTTTCCGTTTCCATTAGTTATATAGGTTTATAACACCCGAGAGATGAGAGTATCCAAACACTATTTGTGAGGTGCTAGTGTATGATTTCCTTGCTTATTTTGATTAAGGTGGAACGATTATTTGTTGTAATTACTTTTATATTAATGTAAAATGACCCATAACTTGTATTTTGATTTGAATAAAAGCTCATTTGCTTGAGGACAAGCAAATCCCAAGTGTAAGGGTATTTGATGAGATGAAAAGTGTTACGCTTTTAAGGGGTCATTTAAGCCTTAAATCATGATTATATGATCAAATATTGCCTTAAATTGTTCTTTTTGTCATTTTAGGTACTTTTGAGAGGAATTATGAAAAAGGAAGCATTTTGGACGTTTTTGGAGCATAAAAGTGAAGAAAACGACAAAGTTAAGAATTCAAGCTGGAACAGTACCTGACGGCGTCATGCACTACAAGGTGAAGACGTCACTTGTTGATGAAGAGGTGGATAATTATTTTACACTTGACGGCCCAGAAAAGAATTTTGAGGTTTACATGTGATGGCGTCATGTTCTATTTCACAAAGGACGTTACGTGTTACTACAAAGAGAGACGCCCCAGAACTTTTTTCAACCAGACGGCGTCAAGAGTGGATCTAGGCCATCAAGGAACCCTAAATATGACGAGGTGACAGCGTCACATCCCAAAAGGTGACGCCGTCAAGTTGTAAAATCTATATATACTTTTCTAATTTTCATTCATTGGGTGGAACTTTGGAGAGAAACTTAGGGTACGAACCCTAGTCGACTTTTGCAGCTATTTTGAGGTTTCCAAACCTTTTTTCTTCCATGATTAATTGAAGATAAGCAATCTATCAATCATTCAATATGTCTATGTGTTGTTTGATTCTATCTTACGCTTGTCTTTCTTTTAACATGCTAGGCTAGGTTTGTTTATGTTTGCTTAGGTCTAATGAAACTTAGTTATTGATTATTCATTGATTGGTTTGTTATTAATTGTTGTGGATGGATGTTTATCGATGTTAGGCTTAAGAAAACTGGCTAATCTCCAATATGGTAACATGCTTGATTGTCTTAAAAAAACATGAATCAGATGTGTACTACGATTATTTGGTTGTATTTAATGCATAAGCCACTGTTTATAATCCCTAGGATTGGGCGGTAAACGTGTCATCTTAGGAGGAGATAAGAGCTTATAGAGTTGGGGAAGATCATACACACCCCCACGAATGGTATTAAGGAATACAACCCGGCATCCACGCAATTGTAACAAACCTATCAATCAGTAAAAGATAACTAGGGAGTAGGGAACCCTAAGTAAACATGTTTGTCTCCTTATTAGAAGTTTCCCACATTTATTTTTAGTTATTTTATTTTTATTTGTATTTGTAGTATTTGGGTTAGTTGACTAGCAACTAATTCCGCCCACTCTTTCAAAACCCGAGAATTTTACTTGCTTTCCAAAAAAAATATAAAAAAATACAAAAAGAATCATCCCTCACCTCTAGACCTAGTGTAAATCATTTTCAATCCTAACGAACACTATTCCCTGTGGAGAACGATCAATTCCCTGGTACTTACCACTAGACTATACTACATCGGTCAGGTACACTTGCCTGGCGGGAATTGTAAGCTTCCCAAGATCCTTTGAGAAGTAAAAATTTTGCGTAACAATCCAAATCGCATCACCATCTATACCCTACGTGTTTGAACACTCTTCCAGTAGGAACCCACTTAAATCATGATCTAGGGTTTGAGTCATAGTGATCTAGATTCTTGCCCTTAAGAATCATTGGATTTTGTTGTTGATGCTTAGTGTTTCTTGGCTTCGATGTATTAGTCCTAGTGGTCTTAGCATTTATGTTCACACAATTCATATTAGCATGCACACATTTATCAGAAATCGAATTAAGAGGAACAGAATTGGAACAAGTATTCATGCTATTAGAAGCAACAGATCCATGCATTTTAAAGTTATTGCATTCATCCATTCACTTAGAGCATTTGTTATTGAAAGCATTAAAATATCTAGGTTTGTCTACAACTTGAGGCTGAGAGGCTCTAGTCTTCCAAGCATTACTATTAAGTGGTCTCTCCCTGCTACAAGTAGTTTCTAAACCTGGACCAACAAGCAAATCTTTGTTAGAAGATTTTGAAGATTGATCATGTTGAACTAATTTCTGTTTCTTACAGTTCTTAGACATGTGATTCCTTGACTCTTTGGGATTCTTTTCTACTGGAGGAGGAGTCAAAGAACACATTGGTGCATCTAGAGGTGTATCCTTGTGAAGTAATGCTTGCATCCTAGCTTTTTCTAATTCTTTCTTATAAAGCATATCATTTGTACCATAAGGTTCACACTTAGAAGTAGAAGCAACATTGTACATACCAGGAGCAATTACTTTAGGATTAACTAAAAACTCTTTTTGTTTTGGCTCAAGAACATGAGTTTGTTGCTTTGAAGATGCCAAAAATGTTGGTTGATTTGAAAAGTATGAAAAATTTGTCTTCTCCAACTGGTGTTTTGAAGCAACCTCATTATTCATGGTTTTTGTCAAATCAAGCTCTTTAGATTTGAGTTCCTCATTCTCTTTTAAGATTAGTTTCAAAGAATTTTTGTAGGAAAGCTTGTCATACTTATTTTCTTCAATCTTTCGTTGCTAATTTGTTTTGAATATCAAAGATTGTTTTTCAATTTTGGCAAACGAGTTTTCAAATTTTTCATTTTGACAAGACAATTCCTCATTCAACTCACTACAAGAAAAGTGGCTTTTTAGGACCCCCATAAGCGTCATAAAATGGTACTTTTTAGGACCTTTCATTTAATAGGACCAAGGATGAAAGCGTTTCATGTAAGGCGGTTGTAATAGGTCCAAAGCGTCCTAAGCCTTATGAAACCAATTTTATGGTCGTATTATATGTCTATAACAACACAAATAGCGTCCTAATAAAACCATATTAGGACACTTTTACATTGTTTTAACATGTGATTACCTACTTTTAATCTTTTGAAACACATAAAAATGTCCTTAAAAGTATTCTTAGGACGCTTATGATGTAACATCATAGCTATTTTAGTAACCAAGAAAAGGGTCCTAATAACTCAAATAAGATTATGATACCAATTTTATGGTCGCATTTTACGTCTATAAACAACACAAATAACGTCCTAATAAAAACATATTAGGACACTTTTCCAATGTTCTAACATGTGGTAACCTACTTTTAATCTTTTGATACACATACAAGCGTCCTTTAATGTTATTTCTTAGGACGGTTATCATATACCATTATAGTTACTTTAACACCAAGAAAAGGGTCCTAATATCCCAAATACGATTATGAAACCAAATTTATGGTCGCATAATATGTATATGAACAACCAAATAACGTCCTAATAACAACATATTAGGACACTTTTACAATGTTGTAAAACGTTTTAATATTTTGATACACATACAAGCGTACTTAAAAGATAATTGTTAGGACGCTTATCATATAACATTATAGCTAATTTAGCACCAAGAAAAGGGTTCTAATATCTCAAAGAAGATTATGAAACCAATTTTTTGGTCGTATAAAATGTCTATTAACAACCTAAATAACGTCCTAATAACAACATATTTGGACACTTTTACAATGTTAAGTTAATTGTTAGGACGGTTAATAAGTTTATTAGGACAATTTAAAAGTCCTGACAAGTCATATGATAGGACGCTATTTTCACCATGCACACTGTATTATTACGATATGAATAAAACATCAACTAAATATTAAATGAATAAAATGAAATTGTATTTCAAATTACCAATTGTCATAACAAAAGCACTAAACATAAATAAGGTAGACAGAATCTAACATAAAGTCTGTTAACATTAAACAATACATTAACGCAACAAGAAGCTTAGTCCGTGGTCATCATGCATCATCTCTCTCAATCCTCACGGAACACCTACAAATAAACACCCATGTATAAGCATTAAGGTCCATGTTAGTAAAATTATTGGTATCACAAGATTAACAAAGACATACCGAGATAAAGGGACAAGGCCATGCTATGGTTGTACCAACACAGTCTTCAATTGTGGCAAATAACCCATAGGGTCTCACCAACATTTCATCTCTTTTTGTTGGTACTTGAATGTTTACCTCACACCATCCTCGTCCAATCTCTGTACCACCAACTATATCATTTGGGTTCAAGCTCCTCACCCTTCCTTTTGCTACAGTCTCGGTTGAGTTTAGAATGCTTTTAAGGACAACTTCATCCTCGACCTAGATTTCAGTTTTCAACAAACATTTATCAATTTATAGTCAACACACATGTATTAGGTTAAACAGATGAAATACTGCAGGTATGGAGGCTTGAATTTGGGTGGTCAACACTGATCAGTCAGTGTATGATGGGTGGAATTAGACAAACAAAAAGCTATCTGCAGACCTATCTAATAAGCTCAAAAGTTTGAAATATGCCCTGAACTTTATAGATGAGCTTATTGGCTTTCAAAAAAACCAATAAGCTCACTGTGTGGCCCACTAATGAAGAAGCTAAGGCACATGGATAGTTGGTGTTTTTAGCTGATGCCCTGGTGCAGGGCAATCCTGCAGGCCACTTTGAACTATCACCTAAGCCAGAGAAAAAATCATAAAAATAAGCTAACTGTGGGATTCAAAAGCTTAGATGGGGAATTTCAACATGTAAAAATCTCAAGACTTGAATCTCAACACAAAATTCACAAAAATTCTCCCAAGATCTGAGTTTCTGACTAACATACCATTTTGACTTTTTGATTTTGAACTTAAACTTTGACTTTAATGAAACTTGTTTGATCCGTATGCACTAATTATGATTATTTAAGCTATGATAACACTAATTTAAGATACATGAACAAGATTTAGACCAAGTGGGTGAGATTTGATCCTCACAGGTCCCAACGGTGGACTGTGAGAGTGAAGGTTATTTGATTTTGACTTTTTGTAGTTCAAACATTGGTTTTATAGTTTTACTAGTTCTAATATCACCTAAGAGGTCAGAGTGTGCAGATAAACAAGTGAAAAGGCAACTACCACAGTTGAAACAACACAGAACCAAACACCCCTTAATAACTGAGTTAACAAATTTAAAAGGCAAATGAGCAATGTAAATCATAATACTGATACATAAGCTTGTAGCCTAGGTTCATTAGCTATCAAAGATAAAATAAGCTATAACAACTAGAAAGGAACATACCCATAAGCGTGGAGGTTCAGTGGTTACAACAGGAGAATGTTGTGATGTAAGAGGTGGAACAATGGAACTATCCGTCGACCCATTCTTCTCTGATAACTGGGCTCGTAACTTTTCATTTTCACTAGTAAGTTCTCCACATCTAGACTTCAATTCATTGTTTTCTCTATGACATGCTAAAAGACTTGGTATTACACCCCAAACAGTAGAAGCACGAACAATAACTGTAGAAAAAATATCATCTGGTCCAGGATTATCAATCGAACCCTCGGGCAGATTATCACTAAGTCGTTTCATATCATCCTGCATTTTATATAAACATGAAAAACATATAGGAAAAGCATGTATTACAAAAAAAAGCATATTGTGTTTAACTTATGCTATTAATACACTTTTGCAAACACAAAAGCATATTACTTACAATCGCTTTTGCAGTGTCATCATTTTTGGTATTTCCATCTTTGGAGAAGCATGCACTAAAAAGATCCAATCGAGTTGGATCCCGTCCCAAAGATGTCTGTATGAATAAAAAGAAAATGAATATTAACAGTGGATATCCACAGGATACATTAACAATCCCACTTTCTCCATACACTTACCTTTAACTCTTCCCTTTTGCGAGCATAACTTTTTTTACCGGTTCTTTGGATCATCTTTTTTTTTGCCCGATTCGCCTTGTTTTTCTCACTTAAACTTTGCAGCAGGAAATTAAAATATCATAATGTGAAATTAAGTAATGTTATTTAAAGTGGAAGAGAATTTCACACCTTAGTGTTTTCTTTATTCCAATACTTCACAAGCTTCTTCCATTGTTTTTTTTGCACTTGCTTTGGCCTAGATCTTATTTGTTGCTTAACTGACAAAGACGGATCATGGTAGAGTTCCGTAACTCTTGCCCTCCAGTTCTTCACCTTCCGCCCAAATGATTGCAATATCCATTTTTCTCCAGCTTCCGGAATATCAAATTTTGTCTAAAAAATGTAATAGCTCACATTAGAAAACAAATACTTTATTCATTAACATACAAATTTAACATTATGTACCTTTAAGAGTTGAAGCAAAGCTTTTTTTTTCGACGTCAACTTTATTCCATGGTTTATAAATCGGACAATACTTTCCACTCCTTGAAAGGGTTCCCATGAAATGAGTCAGATGACTACTTTTGTCGTTAATAGGTTGTCCGTGTTCATTAACTAAAATAGGAATTCTATCCCCTTTTTCTTGGGCCCAAAATTTTGCCATACGTGTTGGTCCTCTCTTTCTTTTGCTTACAATCCGAACTACAAAAAGTGAACATGATTTACAATAGATACGTATACATTTAAAATACTAAATAATTCGAAATGGAGGCAATATCTTAGTGTTGTATTTTGTCTTGTTTTAATTTAACTTTATTATATATTCTTCTTATATGACACAATATATGATTTTTAAAACGATGCAATCAAGTAGACCATGTTAAACTGTTTCATTTTGAGCTTGTGTAACTACATGGTTTTCTTCATTTTCAGAATGATCAGCTTGAATATCTTCTCCGAGTAGATCATCGCCGTCATTTGTTAAATCGTTCACATTCTCCAAATCATCCTCATTCTCCAAATCATCCATGTCTTTATCTACATCATCTTCTGAAGTAGCTTGTTGTTCAATATCTTCATTCATAGGTATGTCTTCGATATCATCATTTTCAACATCATAAAGGTCTTCATTGTTATCTATATTAAAAAAAAAAAAAAAACAACAACAAGTAAGCACCGAAAACAGTTAACTGAATATACACTTAATAGTAATTTAATATCATATATATAGTATTTGAAATTTATGTATAGTTACCATCAGATCTCAAGTCACGCTCCCCGTGGTCATGATCGTTGTCAATTGCAACTAAGTTTCTCTTAGTTGCAGTTAATCTCCCTCTGTTGACAGAATTTGGTTGATCATTTCTCGTTTGGACTTGGTCGGACTCCTGTACCCTACTACGTATTCCCCTCCCTGTACCAATCTGTTGTCCCTTTTGCGATTGAGATTCTGAAGATGTTAGCCCACTGGAGACATTCGGAGCACTCATTCATTTTTGTGCTAAATTTTTATATCTAGTCATGGACTGTGGAGCAATGTATTTTCGATGCTGTTTCATGCAAGTAGAATTGTTAGAAAACAAACATAAAGAAAATATAGTAGCCAAATTTATTATTCGTACCTTTTTATTTGTTTGTGTAGCCGCTTCTTCTGGGTTATCTTCCTCAGCATTAAGATGGAAGTCTGAACCAGACATATAATCTGCATCTTTCTCACCGGTATCCGTTGGTTTCTTTTTCTTTTTCTTTGTTTTGTCACTCTCTACTAGACTTGTCAAAGACTTAGCAAGATTTTTCACTCCCAAAGCTTGTAATCTCTGTTGGTTTTCTTGAATCCTTGTCCTTCTGGACATTTCATAATCATTTGTATTTCTCGTGGTGATTTGGCATTGCATCCTGTTATTTTCCATTACTGGTGCACAAAACAAATAAAATTATTATGAGATTGCAAAGAACAATAGTCATTTGAGAACAACAAAACTGAACTCAAATCACTATCTGTTACATGTTACAGAATGAAATACATTATCTACAAACAAAAAATAGATGCAAATCCTTCAGTTACATGTCACAGAATGAAATACATTAGCTAGAAACTGATATCAAATCACTATCACTACCCAAATCCTTTTACTCAACTTTACACAGGTATACACACATTCATTTAAATTAAACAGAGCAACTTAAATACAACTTGTACCACATCACAAATAAGCAACACTTATGATCACATATGAGACTCATCATAAGAGGTCAACCAAACACATACCCGAACCCACCATTTCCCACACTTAAGACTCATCACAAAGGTTAAACAAACACTAACAATGTATAACAATAACAATGTATAACAATGATAATAACAATAACAATAACAATAACAATAACAATAACAATAACAATAACAATAACAATAACAATAACAATAACAATAACAATAACAATAACAATAATAATAATAATAATAATAATAATAATAACAATAATAATAACAACAAGAGAGGTTTGCATTACCTGTTGAGTCAGATCTTCATTCAAAAGTGAAAACCCACAATCCTTGTTTTGCTGCCCACATACAACCCTAAACCAAAATTGAGAGTTTAACCGTCTGTGAAAAACGATTTCCATTAATAAAATCGAATCAAATACTTGATTTCCGAAAAGATGTGCTTGATTTTCGCAGCGCCAAAAGTTATTTATGAATCTGAATTTTTCCCCAAAAAATTTAAGCGGGTTTATGTGAACGTGGGTGTGTAAGTTTTCCCCTAATTTTTAGATTATAATTAGATTTATAATTAAATTAACTAATAGTAGTATATAGTATATGAAATGTATTATATTATTGTATATATATAATATATAAGTATTTTATTGTATGTGAAACTAAAAATGAAGTAGATTTGGCATTCGTTTTTCCGACTTCCCGGGTCAAACAACAATATCAATGTGTTGAAGTAATCAGTCTCTGTTGTATCTTACTGCCCGAAATGGAGCGGCTCCAGATAGTTCATTTGTTTTACGCGGGCGTTATTAAAAATGTTGCTATTTTCTTATAGACGAGATTTATCCTAAATGGTCTACGTTTGTTAAAGCGTATCCGCATCTAGTTGACCCGAAAGATAAAGTGAGATGTAGGACAGTAAACCACACTAGAGTCATATATGCCATTGGTGCATCAATGAGACGGACATGCATGGAACCCTATGAATAATGAAATGGCTCGGGTTTGAAACTGGGAGTCAGATATCATATCATAATCAGAGTGTCATATCAAAAGGTTCATATCCAATGTTGCAAAAATCGTGAATCAGTAGTCGGGCGGTCGACCACCTTGTAGCTTGTAATCGGTCTGGGCGGGATGAATCGGTGATAGGGTATAATTTGATGTATAATTACCCGGTCGTTGCTCGGGTTATCAACTAAGGGCCCGTTTGGTTGGTGGGTGTTGCTTTGGATTCGGGATTGATTTGGTTAAAACGTAAAGTTTATGAAATAATAACATTGAAAAAGCTAATATGAATAACTCTCAACGGATGTGGTCATTCATTTATATCGTCAAGAGTTTTTACGTAAGGCGACTTCCCATGACGTCACATTCCGAGGATGATTTGTAGCCTAGATATATATTGTACACATATTGAACGGAGGAATTGTCCTACACATTTGCGAGGCCAATATACGTGAGGTGATCATAAAGTGCCGACTATTATGATTGAATGTATTGCTTCGCATGAAGTGAGAGATAGGACAGTAATCTACCACGAGCCCAGAAACATAACATATCATATCATATAACAGATAATCCACTAACTGTAGATAACAGATATAGGATGCATCCATACTCCCCTGCAGATAACATAGTGGCCAAACATATACTTGAGCTCATAACATGTAACATATAAGGGATGGTGTGGAACGTCACTCAAAGACGCTAGAGTCATATATGCCATTGGTGCATCAATGACACGGACATGGAACCCTATGAATAATGAAATGGCTCGGGTTTGAAACTGGGAGTCAGATATCATATCATAATCAGAGTGTCTAACCAATATGTTCATATCCAATGTTGCAAAAATTGCGAATCAGTAGTCAGGCGGTCGACCACCTTGTAGCTTGTAATCGGTCTGGGCGGGATGAATCGGTGATAGGGTATAATTTGATGTATAATTAAATTAATTAATACTACCTAGTATACAGTATATGAAAAGTATTGTATTATTGTATATATATATATATATATATATATATATATATATATATATATATATATATATATATATATATATATATATATATATATATATATAGGTATAGGTATTTTATTGTATTTGAAACTAAAAAAAAACTAGAGTATTACCCGGTCGTTGCTCGGGTTATCAACTAAGGGCCCATTTGGTTGGTGGGTGTTGCTTTGGATTCGGGATTGATTTGGTAAAAGCGTAAAGTTTATGAAATAATAACTTTGAATAAGCTAATATGAATAACTCTCAACGGATGCGGTCGTTCATTTATACCGTCAAGAGTTTTTACGTAAGTCGACTTCCCATGACGTCACATTCCGGGGATGCTTTGTAGCCTATATTCTACACATTTTGAACGTAGGAATTATCCTCTGCATTTGCGAGGCCAATATACGCGAGGTGATCATAAAGTGCCGACTATTATGATTGAATGTATTGCTTCGCATGAAGTCAGAGATAGGACAGTAATCCAACACGAGCCCAGAAACATAACATATCATATCATATAACAGATAATCGGATGCATCCATACTCCCCTGCAGATAACATGGTGGCCAAACATATACTTGAGCTCATAACATGTAACATATAAGGGATGGTGTGGAACGTCACTCAAACACACTAGAGTCATATATGCCATTGGTGCATCAATGACCCGGACATGGAACCCCCATGACTAGTGAAATGGCTCGTGTATCAAACTGATAGTCAGATATCATATCTTAATCAGAGTGTCATATCAAAAGGTTCATATCCAAAATGTTCATAACAAATGGGTCATATCAAATGGTTCAGAAAAGTATATCAAAGGTTCATAATAAAAGTTTCATAGCAAAGATTCATCATTAAGGTTCATAGTAAAAAGAATCATATGAAGATTCATCATTAAGGTTCATCAAGGTCGACAACAGGGCAATATCACCGGTTCATATGACCCAAGTGTACTATCGGGTTGTTCGGTTAGTTTGGTTTCATTCAATTTGAAAATAATAATCATGAATATTTTAAAAATAATATTCAAATTATAACCATTTATAAAGATGGGCGTGATCTTTTTGAAATTCACGGGTTGAAAAGGTTAAACGGGTTTTGGGTTGACACAGTCAACCCTTTTTTTGATACAAAAGTTGCCACATTAAGAAAAAAAGCTTAAACGTGTTGTCAGGTCGACCCAATTAATTTATTCGCAACCCGAACCTACCCTGATTAATAAATGGGTTAGATGGGTCGACCCAAACCCGACCCAAAATATATTTATACTCAACACCGTCTTTCCTCTCTTTTTACAAATGCTTCAAACTGAAACTGAATTGGTTACACTTTGAGTCATCCCAATTAAAATAATAATCATCTATATTATGGGAACGCGTAATTTTTTCTCGACCTTTGATTTTCTGCAGTCTCTTCAGTTCTCATCATTACGTGTTTTGATTATTTCGTTTCTCATTAATAGTCTTAATTTTTTCAGTTCATGCATATACCCTTTATATATATCTTGGTTTTATTTTTATTTTTTCAGTTCATCCATATACTTTTTTCCGATCATAACTTTTTCACTACTAACCCTAATTGAAAATGTCTGACACGCCGTACTTGAATGAACTGAAACAACTTTGTGGGTCCGAAAAGATTCATTGATTGTTTTATTTTTCTGAATATTTAGGAAATACCTACCAATGAGGTCAACATGAGGAATGTTGCGGCCGTCAGAGACGACATGAGAATGCAAGTGGATAAGAGGACAGAAAGAATGATGGAGGTGTTTCGGTTGAATACTGATGAAGAAATGGTAGCAGAGGATGTTTATGATTCTAAGCATGAAGTCCAGCTAATTGAGAGGCGTTTGGTTGAATCCCTTGCTAGTGTGGTGGCTAACTTTCAGAAGTTGATATCGTTGAAGAAGGAGACGATTGAGATTCTGGAGAAGTATGAGCAAGAATGAAGGTAGTTGTTGGGTTTTTTTTTGTGGTTTTTGTGTCTGATGGTGTCATTATGTAGTTATTTTGATGAAAACTTGTTATGTATTTATGTTCATGGTGATGGTTTGTGAACAATGGTTTATGAACAATGGTTTGTGAAAACTTACAATGGTTATTATTTTAATGGTATGTGGATATTTATGTTTAATGGCCGTTTGTTTTGTTATGTGCTTTGATGATAATCTGTATGTGCTTATGTTGATTATGTTGGGGTGTTGGAGAAGAGAGTTTTCTTGATTATGTACATGTTTCAAGAGCCCTTGGTTGAGCCTAGGGGCAACTTCTCATTATTTTGTTCCAATTTTTCATAATTCTGTGATTGTTAGTTGTTATTGTTAAATGTTGGTTGCTTTTGTTTATATGTGTTTAATTTAGCCTAGTAGAAGGTTATGTATCAGTATTATGATTTAGATTGATCATTTGCCTTTTAAATTTGTTAAATCAGTGGAGTATTAAACAATCTGTGTTTTAAAGTAGTGTTTGGTTAGGTCTGTGTAGTGAGTATTAGTTGAACTCAGTGACTAAGGCCTGTTCATACAACTTTCTTAACAGCTAATAAGTCAGAAACAAACAAGGTTTTAGTGGATAGAACCTTTACAGTCAAAATCACCAAGATATTGGCCTAAAATCTGTCTGTGTGGAAATTAGTGTGGCATAAGCTTCAAATCATCTCACAAGTAGTTGTTCTATCATAAATTAGTCTTAATATAGCTTAAGTCACATTAATCAATCAGTAAATTAGGATCAAATGTCACAAAAGTCAACCTAAGCTCATAATTTCAAAAAGTCAAAAACATAGTTGTTTCAGAAATCCAAAAATAGGGAGATTTATTTAGATTTTTGTATTTGGATTGGGAACCTGAGCTTTTCACAAATCATAGTCCCTCAGCTCATCCTTAAAAATATGTGTCCAGCTTATTTTTAGGATTTTTATTGTAGCTTGTGCAAGTGCTTCTTTAAGCTTGCAGGGCAAGTACTTGTCCTGTGCACAGGAAATTGACCATTTTCAATAGACCATAGATTGTTCAATAGTCAGCCCCATAGTGTGATTATTGGCTTTTTGGAAAGCCAATCAGCTGATCTTTGTAGTTAATAGCTTATTTTGCACTTTCTAGCTTATCTAATAGGGCTGCAAGTAGCTTTTAGTTTGTCCCATTTGACTGTGTACACTGGGTGGTCAGTGTGTACTTGGTTTTAAGCCAAAGTTCATAAGCTCTTATCTGGCTTATCTGTGGACCCCAGTACACAACCTTGGGCTTTTTAGGGAGCTTACAAGTTCAGCTTATTGGATTAGTGCTTATTTTGGACTCTAGCCATTTTGCACTTAGCTTATTTGACTCATACTTGTGACCTGTCTCAAAACATACACTGAGTGACTCAGAGTTTGCCGACAGGTTCCAAGCACTACCCAATGCTTATTTGTGTCCTTTGCCTTATTTCAAGTTGTTTACCATCTGTTTTTGCTCATTTGCTCATTTCATAGCTTTTTCAAAAGTGCATAAGTCCTAATAAGCTATTAAGTCAACTGTTAAGCACAAGGGGGTGCACATAGCTTATTAATAAGTAATTTCAAAAGTGGTTTCATAAAAGTTACTTATTTTTAGCTTTTTAGAAACCTCAATAATTCACCTTTTCATATCAAGTCTTGCTTTGGATCCCTTTGAACCCTAGTGGGACCCACAAGGGCTGCAAGGTTCTTGGTTTTGGCATGATTGGCATGTGATATATGGCCAAGTGCTTATTCTGGTCTAGAGCTTATTCCGTTAGATTATCTGGTAGGTTTTAGCTTAAGGTAGGTACAACTCATGTAGTTACAGCTTATGTAGCTTATTGTAGCTTATTTGTAGCTTAATGCCTTTTATAAATCCATTTTGGCTTAACAAAAGCATCTGTAAAGCTAAAAAGCTCATAGAGAGCTTATTTTTGACTTTTGAAAAAAGTGTTTTAACAAAAGTTACTTATAATTAGTAATAAAAATGTTTTGTAAAAAGAAAATCAAAGAAATTAAAATAAATGAAAAAATTGCAAAAATTGGGGTTCGAACCTGGGACCTCAAGCATACATGCACAATACCACAACCCCCTTCCAATTGCTCTGGGGCACCAGTTCCGTTTGTAATTGCATAATCTATATACTTAATATAGTCCTTGTTCCTTTTAGCTTATTTTTGCAATTTAGCTTATTTAAATGCTTATCCGTACCATTTTCCCCCTCCTCATATTTTTCCTTGGTTACTTGTAACTTGTAGCATTCCTAGTAATTTTGACTTTTAGTTTCTAATTTTTATATTTAAATTAGTTTATCTAGATTAGAAATAATAATTAGGCAATTCATTAAGAAATACCTTAAAAATAAATTGTAAAAGTATTTCTAATTTTAAGATCCAAATCCACATCATTCCACCATTCAAAATTGCCAACAGGACTCACCAGCCTCATCAAGACCAGGTAATACCTCATAATTGAAACCCTAATCGTTTTTGCTAAATTTTTATGAAACAACATATGTGGTTAATTGAATTAGGCTCCCTTTCTTTTTGTTGAAATTATATGTGGTTTTCTGTGGTTAATTGAATTAGGTTTAAGATGGATACGAGTTGGATGTCTTTACCTAGATTTACCATTGAATATAAAAAAGGTCTTGATGACTTTCTTGATCATATATTCTATAATGAGGGTAAAAATGGACAGATTTCATGTCCATGTATTGATTGTGGTAATCAGATATGGGTAAATCGGACGGAGGCTACAACACATCTGGTATGTGTCGGGTTTATGAAAGGTTATACAATTCCACCTTTCTGTTCCAAATCAAGTGATGCTCCAATGTTGGATGCTGAAGATGACATGCAAGGGTTGCTGAATGATGCCTTCCATCGGTTTGGTGATGACACACTAACCGATGACATGGGAACACAAACTGAAAGTATGAGTATGCCAAACTTAAAGGTGAAAATATTTTATAAAGTGTTGGGAGAGGCAAAGAAACCACTATATCCTGGGTGTAAGTTATCCGTTCTTTCTTTTATCATTAGACTATTTCATGGTAAGTGTGTTGGGAAATGTAGTGATAATGGTTTCAGCAAGATGCTAGATACAATGAGGGAAGCCTTCCCCGATGCTTCTATACCAAACTCATTGTATGAACTAAGGAAGATAATTCAAGAGTTGGGACTTAGTTATGATAAAATTGATGCATGTCCTAATGATTGTATGTTGTACTGGAAAGAAAACATTAATAAAACAGAATGTGATATATGCCGTACGTCAAGGTATAAAGCAAGTGAAGATGATTGTGTAGATGAGTCCACCACAGGTGATACACGTAAGAAGATTGGAGCAAAGGTGTTGCGTCATTTTCCGCTCATACCACGATTGCAAATATTATTTATGTCATCTAAAACAGCCGCCTCCATGAGATGGCATGAAGAGAGTCGCACGAAAGATGGTTTATTGAGACATCCTGCAGATTCCCCGGCATAGAAAGCATTTGATATAAATATGATAAGTTTGCCAAAGAATCTCGTAATGTCAGGCTTGGTTTAGCGAGTGATGGGTTTAACCCTTTTGGAACAATGAGTGTTTCTCATAGTACATGGCCTGTTGTTTTGACGCCATATAATCTACCTCCTTGGATGTGCATGCAGAAACCTTATTTCTTTCTAACGTTACTTATAACTGGCCCATCTGCTCCTGGGAATAATATAGATGTCTATAGGGAACCGTTAGTTGCTGAGCTAAAGGAGTTGTGGGATCGTAAAGGAGTAGACACTTATGATGCATCAACAAAAAGTAACTTTCGGATGCGTGCTTGTTTGTTATGGATGATCAGTGACTTTCCTGCTTATGCAAATTTATCCTTATGGAGCACCAAAGGTAAACTTGCATGTCCTAACTACCATAAACATACAAAATCAACACGCTTGACTCATGGCAAAAAACAATGTTTTATGGGACATCGTCGATATTTGCCTACTGAACATGCTTTTAGAAGAGATACAAACTCTTTTGATGGAACAGAAGAACTAGACAGGCAACCCCGTGGCTTAAAAGGACAAGAAGTACTTGATGAGTTAGATGGTTTTGAAGTTAAATTTGGAAAACTTGTGAAGACCAACCCAAATTTACCTTTTAATTGGAAGAAGAAAAGTATTTTTTTTAGTTACCGTACTGGAAAGATAACTTGCTACGCCATAATCTAGATGTAATGCATATTGAGAAGAATGTTTGTGACAGTGTCCTTGGAACGCTAATGAATCTAGATGGGAAGACCAAGGATCATATAAAAGCACGCCTAGATTTACAAGAAATGGGAATTAGACCTGAACTTCATCCTATAGTTCAAGATAACAACAAAGTTTATTTGCCACCTGCTTGTTTCTCAATGGATAAAAAAGAGAAAGATATTTTTTGTCGTGTGCTTAAGAAGGTGAAAGTTCCAGATGGTTATGCAGCTAATATCTCAAGATGCGTAGAGTTAAAACCTTCAAAACTGTTTGGACTTAAAAGTCATGATTGCCATATTTTGATGCAGTAGTTGCTTCCCATTGCCTTGCGAAATGTGTTGCCTAAGCACGTGCGCTATACTGTGATGAAGCTATGTCGTTACTATAAACAATTATGCGCAAAGGTTCTTAATCCAAATGATTTGGTTCAAATGGAAACCGAGATTGGAAAAATACTTTGTGATTTAGAAATGATTTTTCCACCATCATTCTTTGATGTCATGGTTCATCTTTCGGTTCATCTTGCTTCAGAGGCCAGATTAGGAGGGACAGTACATTACCGTTGGATGTATCAAATCGAGAGGTGCACATTACTATTTTAGTAAATACATTTATTAACAAATATTATTGAATCTAAAATTATTGGTTTTGATATCTCAGGTATTTAGCTACATTAAAATCTTACGTGCGAAACAGGAATAACCCGGAGGGTTCCATTGCAGAAGGATATCTAGCTGAAGAGTGTGTGTCGTTTTGTTCATTGTACTTATCCAGTGATGTTGAGACCGTACATAATAAGACAAGTCGAAATAATGATGATGATGGTTATGAGGATGTTTTACCTATCTTTTCTATGGCGGGTCGACCGATTGGTGCTACTAAGGTAGAAATGATGGAACTTGACATTTTGGCTAAAGCACGTTCATATGTGTTGTTCAATTGTAGTGAAGTTGATGAATTTCGAACGTAAGTAATTATATTAGTTGTGAGTTTCATAAATTATATTATACAATTAATAGTTGTTGTTGTTATCTTCATTATCATCTGTTAACACTGCAGTGAACATCTGGCGTTGGTTCATCATCAAAATCGGAGAAAACATAAGCGTGACATTCAACGTTTACATAGTGAGACTTTTGAGTCGTGGTTTCAAGATCATGTAAGGCATATACACAGGTTTATTACTTTTGCAAAATAATTATAATGACATAGCATTTTCGACCTACTAATAACAAAACAATTAACACATCTTGCCTTATTTCAGGTTGAGGAGCTACATGCTAGAGGGGATCACAGAATCACAGAAAGTCTAAGGTGCTTGGCAAGTGGTCCATCTGAGTATGTGAAAAAATATAAGGGATTTATCATAAATGGTTTCCGATTTCACACAAAAGATGTAGAACATAATAGGAAAACACAGAACAGTGGGGTTAATCTTCAGGCCATGACAAACAGTTACTCGAGTGCTACAGATAACAATCCTATCGCTGGAGATGTAACTTACTACGGGGTTTTGAATGATATAATTGAGTTGGAGTATGGTATTGAAAAGAAAGTAGTTTTGTTCGATTGTGATTGGATTTCGAATGGTTCAAGGAAAAAAGAAGATGACAACGGGTTTACTCTATTGAATTTTGAAGGATTGAAGGCTCATAACGAGCCTTTTATACTAGCTTCTCAAGCACATCAAGTATTTTACGTTGCAGATAGTGTTGACAAAGGATGGCAAGTTGTGATCAAGACAGCGCCCAGACATGTTTATGACATGGATGAACAAACAAGTCTTGATGACGTGGAAACACATTTGCAGGGTGATTCATTTATGTGTCCTCAACATGACGAAACAATGGATATTGAATTGGTTAGAGGTGGTTTCGATGGAACCGTTGTGGATAACAATGACGTAGTTATTGCCGATGAAGAAGATCCAGTTGAAGAAGCTTAATGATTTCAATTAGCTAAATAGTAATAGTCCCTGTTTTTATGTAAAATTACTTGTTAAGAATCAATGACAATCCTCATTACTGTTTGTATTACTCTTTCTTATACATTTCTTATTTAAATTTAGGTAATTTTAACTTTTTAGCTTCTTGTTATTTATATTTTCACTTTGAGATCTCAAAACAACCCTGCTTAAGGGGTGTTTGGCTCAAATGGGTCAAACGGGTCAATATGGCTTATCACTGTTTGGCTCAAATGCCCATATTAAGAGCTTAATTTCTGCTTATTCACTGTTGTTTCTCTTGTGTTTTTTGTTTCCTTTAGTAGCTTGTACTACTGACTAGAGAATTCTGAGCTTAATTGGGATTCTAGATCTTATCTTGTTGCTTTAATTTGGTCTGCTAATCATCACATTAGGACTGAGATGCCCTGCACTCAGTCATTTTTTGTTTTTGAATCAAGTCTAGTTTATTTTGTGAGTGCAATTCTGGCTTAGTATAGTACAGAAATAATGCACCAAATTAACCATTATCATTGATAGATAAGGACAATACAAAGACAGCTAACCCATACATAACTTCCAAAAGATTGAGACATATAACAATACAAAGACAGATAACACATTATCCTGATGGTTTTTTGACTCCAAATGTCTTCTTTTTTATTGCATCCCAAGTAACATTGTTAGCAAGACCTAACACTTGTATCCTTTTATCAGGAACTTGTTTAACATTTTTGCCTTTTGACTTCTTGCCTTTTGACTTTTTGGCTTCTGATTTTGTTAATCCTTTGAATTTCCAATTAGGTGGAAAGTAACCAGCCCAAGATGATTTTGAGCTTAACTCATCTTCACAGCTTGACATAGGTGATGATTTTGAGCTTCAAATGCTTATCACTTCTGCAACAAAATAATACTCATTTAGATCTTGAAATGCTAGGAACAAGGCATTCTAGTCTATATTCTAATACAAGCTAATACTATCAGAAACAATTGCATAGTAGTAACAGAGTATGACTATCATAACATGCTATTAACTACTCATTCTCTGCAACTTCAATTCCCATTTAGCTTCAACTTTTTTGATAACAACTGTAAATGCATCCATTACTATCTCAGCAAACATCAACAACAGTAAATGCATCCACACATATATCCCGTAACAAGCATTTCATTAAACAAAAGGTCATTACATCAAACCTACATAACAAGCATTTCATTACACAATTTGTGACAACATAACAGCAATAACCAGACACAAAACAACAACAATTTTCTTAAAAAAAACCACACTAGACTTGCTTTCTTTCAACTCCAATTGCAGCAGAAACATTTCCTTCTCCATAGTTGATTTTTGAAACTCAATCTCCCTTTCCAAATCTCTTATTTTTCCATACTTGTCTTCTTTCAAACGTTTTTCCTTTTGAATCAAATTAAAAACCTCTTGTTTGTAATAGTCATTAGGCAACTCAGGATCTAGCCAGTAAAATGTCTTACATTTTGAACCCTATATGGTACAAACAACAAACATCACTAATATCAACGCATCTAAGAAAACGCATTATAATACTCAACGCATCCAAGAAAACTTACATTATAATACTCAACGCATCCAAGAAAATGCCTTAAAGGGAAATCAATTGTCCGCGAAGTCTACCTAATTACTGGTTGATCGTGTTCACAATGTGTTGGTGGTGGTGGCCGATTACTTCTATTTGAGGAGGAAGACATTTTATGTTTGTATTTATTTAGGGTTTATAATTGGGGAAAAATAATAGGGGAAGTATTATTATAATAAGGATTTAGTGGAAATCCTACATGGCATAAAACTAATGTTTAAATAAAACTTTTTTGAATAAGCGTTTCATAAAACTGATCTTTTACGACTCAAATATCAAGTGTCCTATTATGATGTATCAAGTTTTGATACCCAAGTATCAAGTGTCATACTAACTAATGTTTAAAAAAAACTTTTGTAAATAAGCGTTCTAAAAAACTGATATTTTATGACTCAAATAAAAGAGTGTTCTATTATGGTGTTGGATAATAAAACCACAACAAATAAGCGTACTATAAAGGTTAATGTTAAAAGACACAGGTGTCAAGGGTCCTGTTAATTTTTGTTCAAATAAAACTTTTGCAATTAAGCGTTCTATAAAACTGAATAAGCGTTATAAAAAGCGGATGTTTTACGACTCTAAAAAGATGTGCCATTTTGTGGTGTATCATAAATAAACCATTATGAATAACCGTTCTATAAAGATTAACATTATAAGACGCTATTGTCAAGGGTCCTATTCACTTTTCTTATAAAAAAAACGTTTGCGAATAAGTGTTCCATAAAACCGATGTTTTATGACTCAAATATAAAGTGTCCTATGATGGTGTATCAATCTATGGGACCAAAGTGTCAACTGTCATATTAAGTTATGTTTTAATAATACGTTTGCGAATAAGCGTTTTAAATAATTAATGTTTTATGACTTATATATCAACTGTCCTATTATGGTGTATTGTAATAAAACCATAATTAATATGCATCCTTTAAGGGTCCTACTAAGTTTTGTTATAATAAAACTTTTGCAAATAATCGTTTTAAAAAAATGATGTTATAAAACCATTGTACATAAGCATCCTATAAAGGTTAACATTATAATACCCACGTGTCAAAGGTCCTATTAAATTTTGCTATAATAAAACTTTTTGTGAATAAGCATTTTAACTAACTGATGTCTTATGACTCAAAACTCAAGTGTCCTATTATGGTTTATTATAATACAACCATAATGAATAAACGTCTTATAAAGGTAATTTATTAGGATCCATATTTTAAGTGTCATATTAAGTTATATGATAATAGGACCCCAAATCACCGACCATCCTATTATATACCTTTTTAGGACATCGCCTAAGTAGCAAATATTTAATAAGGACCCTAAACGCTCATATGTCCTATTAAATAGTTTTTTAGGACTCCATTATCATACCGTCCCACACAAAGGGTCCTAAAAAGCCACTTTTGTTGTAGTGACTCAACATTCTTTTGCAGGCACTGTTTTAGACTATCTTTTAAAACAAGGTTTTCCATTTCAAGTGACGTTTGTCAATTTTTTAAAGTCGCAATTTTCTCCTCATTTAGTGGAAATGCTGGTTTGATTGATTCAAATTGATTTTGAAAATATTCCTTTTGAATGTCCGAGTTTAAGCAAATAAGATCGTATTCATCTTCAAGAGATGTTACGTATTTGAAATCATTTTGCATTTCAGTCTTCAATGTCTCTTCAAAGACTTTTAGTTTATCATTAATACTTTTCATGGGAGGCTCAATAAATAGTTTTATCTGTTTCTTAACTTCCCTTGAGACATCTATTTCATAGGAATTAGATCTCACAAGTTCATTAGTTGAGAATTCTTTTTTCTTACAAATAGTTCTTAGCGATAGACTTATTTGATTTCTGAGATGACAAAAGATTTTTCTTGCTAAACTCTCATAATTGCTAGAGTGATATGGATTGACCGTAGGTACTTCCACATATTTCATAGCATTTGTTGGTTTTCGTTCAAGAGCATTTTCTTTATTAATCACACCATAATCAACACTAAAATAAGATAAATTGGTTTTCTTTTGTTTGACCATTAAACATTTTTGGTTTTCCTCATTTGAGATGTCATTTGGAACAAACAAGTAATCTTTGAATGTGTCACGTCTCATATAGTTAGAATTATACAAACTTGGTTCTTTACGCTTGACCATTTCAAGATAAGAAGGGTTAGAAAATCCAAGTCCCGGTCTTAGATCCAAAATAGGATCAGATTTGGGAAGATACATGTGCATAGTCTAAGGAGTCTGACCGGTAGTGCGAATTTTCAGTTCAACTTTAGTTAATCATTGAATACAATTAGCTTTATCTTCTTTAAGTTTAGAAACTTCATTTTCTAGATTCTTTTTGGTTTTTTCAAAACTTGTGATATTTCTTTTAAGATAAAAAATCTCATCATGTAAATCTTGAATTTGTCGTTTTAGCACTAAAGGCCGTTTAGACTTCTCTTTGTACAACATGTCCTTGATTTTCTTTTCTAAGGAAGCACTTTTATCTTGTTCAAGTTTTATCAAGTTAGCATAATTTGTAATCTGTGTTTGAATAGTGGAATAATTTTGAAGCATATCAACATGATCTTGACTTGTTGATACATGATTACTATTATTACTATTAGCAGATAACGTAGGTGTAGCACTTGTATGTGTTGCACTACTTGTGCTAACTTGAGTTGTCATGCTAGTGGTACTAATGTGACCATGTATAAATTCATCAAGATCATCATTATCACAAGCATCAGAGATGTGTACCTTGTTACCAAGAGTGTCATCATCTGTGTCATAGCTTGGAGTTGAATCATCTTCCTGAGCTTCAACGTCATGTTCGATTAAGTTATCCATGCCAGCCACTTCTTCAACATGAGCCATGAACACTATGCTTGGTCCAGAAATTTCTTCTTCATCATCTTCAGAGTCGACTAGAAATTCTAGCAATTCCTTTTCAAGTACTTGACCAGATTCTTTCATTAGGGCGATTTCCATTTTCTTTTTGTAATATTCAGAGTCACGAGTTTGATTGATTGATTCAAAATGATTTTGAAAATATTCCTTTTGAATGTCCGAGTTTAATCAAATAAGATCGTATTCATCTTCAAGAGATGTTACGTATTTGAAATCATTTTGCATTTCAGTCATCAATGTATCTTCAAAGACTTTAAGTTTATCGTTAATACTTTTCACGGGAGGCTCAATAAATAGTTTTATCTGTTTCTTAACTTCCCTTGAGGCATCTATTTCATAGGAATTAGATCTCACAAGTTCATCAGTTGAGAATTCATGCTTCTCACGAATAGTTCTTAGCGATAGACTTATTTGATTTCTGAGATGAGAACAGGTTTTTCTTGCTAAACTCTCATAATTGCTAGAGTGATATGGATTGACCGTAGGTACTTCCACATATTTCATAGCATTTGTTGGTTTTCGTTCAAGAGCATTTTCTTTATTAATCACACCATAATCAGCACTAAAATAAGATAAATTGGTTTTCTTTTGTTTGACCATTAAACATTTTTGGCTTTCCTCATTTGAGATGTCATTTGGAACAAACAAGTAATCTTTGAATGTGTCACGTCTCATATAGTTAGAATTATACAAACTTGGTGCTTTACGCTTGACCATTTCAAGATAAGAAGGGTTAGAAAGTCCAAGTCCCGGTCTTAGATCCAAAATAGGATCAGATTTGGGAAGATACATGTGCATAGTCTAAGGAGTCTGACCGGTAGTGCGAATTTTCAGTTCAACTTTAGTTAATCATTGAATACAATTAGCTTTTTCTTCTTTAAGTTTAGAAACTTCATTTTCTAGATTCTTTTTGGTTTTTTGAAAACTTGTGATATTTCTTTTAAGATAAAAAATCTCATCTTGTAAATCTTGAATTTGTCGTTTTAGCACTAAAGGCCGTTTAGACTTCTCTTTGTACAACATGTCCTTGATTTTCTTTTCTAAGGAAGCAGTTTTTACCTTGTTCAAGTTTTATCAAGTTAGCATAATTTGTAATCTGTGTTTGAATAGTGGAATAATTTTGAAGCATATCAACATGATCTTGACTTGTTGATACATGATTACTATTAGTACTATTAGCAGATAACGTAGGTGTAGCACTTGTATGTGTTGCACTACTTGTGCTAACTTGAGTTGTCATGCTAGTGGTACTAATGTGACCATGTATAAATTCATCAAGATCATCATTATCACAAGCATCAGAGATGTGTACCTTGTTACCAAGAGTGTCATCATCTGTGTCATAGCTTGGAGTTGAATCATCTTCCTGAGCTTCAACGTCATGTTCGATTAAGTTATCCATGCCAGCCACTTCTTCAACATGAGCCATGAATACTATGCTTGGTCTAGAAATTTCTTCTTCATCATCTTCAGAGTCGACTAGAAATTCTAGCAATTCCTTTTCAAGTACTTGACCAGATTCTTTCATTAGGGCGATTTCCATTTTCTTTTTGCAATATTCAGAGTCACGAGTTTGATTGATTGATTCAAAATGATTTTGAAAATATTCCTTTTGAATGTCCGAGTTTAAGCAAATAAGATCGTATTCATCTTCAAGAGATGTTACGTATTTGAAATCATTTTGCATTTCAGTCATCAATGTATCTTCAAAGACTTTAAGTTTATCGTTAATACTTTTCACGGGAGGTTCAATAAATAGTTTTATCTATTTCTTAACTTCCCTTGAGACATATATTTCATAGGAATTAGATCTCACAAGTTCATCAGTTGAGAATTCATGCTTCTCACGAATAGTTCTTAGCGATAGACTTATTTGATTTCTGAGATGACAAAAGGTTTTTCTTGCTAAACTCTCATAATTGCTAGAGTGATATGGATTGACCGTAGGTACTTCCACATATTTCATAGCATTTGTTGGTTTTCGTTCAAGAGCATTTTCTTTATTAATCACACCATAATCAGCACTAAAATAAGATAAATTGGTTTTCTTTTGTTTGACCATTAAACATTTTTGGTTTTCCTCATTTGAGATGTCATTTGGAACAAACAAGTAATCTTTGAATGTGTCACGTCTCATATAGTTAAAATTATACAAACTTGGTGCTTTACGCTTGACCATTTCAAGATAAGAAGGGTTAGAAAATCCAAGTCCCGGTCTTAGATCCAAAATAGGATCAGATTTGGGAAGATACATGTGCATAGTCTAAGGAGTCTGACCGGTAGTGCGAATTTTCAGTTCAACTTTAGTTAATCAGTGAATACAATTAGCTTTTTCTTCTTTAAGTTTAGAAACTTCATTTTCTAGATTCTTTTTGGTTTTTTGAAAACTTGTGATATTTCTTTTAAGATAAAAAATCTCATGTTGTAAATCTTGAATTTGTCGTTTTAGCACTAAAGGCCGTTTAGACTTCTCTTTGTACAACATGTCCTTGATTTTCTTTTCTAAGGAAGCACTTTTATCTTGTTCAAGTTTTATCAAGTTAGCATAATTTGTAATCTGTGTTTGAGTAGTGGAATAATTTTGAAGCATATCAACATGATCTTGACTTGTTGATACATGATTACTATTAGTACTATTAGCAGATAACGTAGGTGTAGCACTACTTGTGCTAACTTGAGTTGTCATGCTAGTGGTACTAATGTGACCATGTATAAATTCATCAAGATCATCATTATCACAAGCATCAGAGATGTGTACCTTGTTACCAAGAGTGTCATCATCTGTGTCATAGCTTGGAGTTGAATCATCATCCTGAGCTTCAAGGTCATGTTCCATTAAGTTATCCATGCCAGCCACTTATTCAACATGAGCCTTGAACACCATGCTTGGTCCATAAATTTCTTCTTCATCATCTTCAGAGTCGACTAGAAAATCTAGCAATTCCTTTTCAAGTACTTGACCAGATTCTTTCATCAGGGCTATTTCCATTTTCTTCTTGTAATATTCAGAGTCATGAGTTTGATTGATTGATTCAAATTGATTTTGAAAATATTCCTTTTGAATGTCTGAGTTTAAGCAAATAAGTTCGTATTCATCTTCAAGAGATGTTACTTATTTGAAATCATTTTGCATTTCAGTCATCAATGTCTCTTCAAAGACTAAGTTTATCGTTAATACTTTTCATGGGAGGCTCAATAAATAGTTTTATTTGTTTCTTAACTTCCTTTGAGACATCTATTTCATAGGAATTAGATCTCACAAGTTCATCAGTTGAGAATTCATGCTTCTCACGAATAGTTCTTAGCGATAGACTTATTTTATTTCTGAGATGACAAAAGGTTTTTCTTGCTAAACTCTTATAATTACTAGAGTGATATGGATTGACCGTAGGTACTTCCACATATTTCATAGCGTTTGTTGGTTTTCGTTCAAGAGCATTTTCTTTATTAATCACACCATAATTAGCACTAAAATAAGAGAAATTGGTTTTCTTTTGTTTGACCATTAAACATTTTTGGTTTTCCTCATTTGAGATGTCATTTGGAACAAACAAGTAATCTTTGAATGTGTCACGTCTCATATAGTTAGAATTATACAAACTTGGTGCTTTATGCTTGACCATTTCAAGATAAGAAGGGTTAGAAAATCCAAGTCCCGGTCTTAGATCCAAAATAGGACCAGATTTAGGGAGATACATGTGCATAGAATGAGGAGTCTGACCAGTAGTGCGAATTTTCAGTTCAGCTTTAGTTAATCGTTAAATACAATTAGCTTTTTCTTTTTTAAGTTTAGAAACTTCATTTTCAAGATTCTTTTTGGTTTTTTCAAAACTTGTGATATTTCTTTTAAGATAAAAAATCTCATCTTGTAAATCTTGAATTTGTCATTTTAGCCCTAAATACCATTCAGACTTCTCTTCGTACAACATGTCCTTGATTTTCTTTTCTAAGGAAGCACTTTTATCTTGTTCAAGTTTTATCAAGTTAGCATAATTTGTAATCTGTGTTTGAATAGTGGAATAATTTTGAAGCATATCAACATGATCTTGACTTGTTGATACATGATTACTATTAGTACTATTAGCAGATAACGTAGGTGTAGCACTTGTAGGTGTTGCACTACTTGTGCTAACTTGAGTTGTCATGCTAGTGGTACTAATGTGACCATGTATAAATTCATCAAGATCATCATTATCACAAGCATCGGAGATGTGTACCTTGTTGCCAAGAGTGTCATCATCTGTGTCATAGCTTGGAGTTGAATCATCATCCTGAGCTTCAAGGTCATGTTCCATTAAGTTATCCATGCCTGCCACTTCTTCAACATGAGCCATGAACACCATGCTTGGTCCATAAATTTCTTCTTCATCATCTTCAGAGTCGACTAGAAATTCTAGCAATTACTTTTCAAGTACTTGACCTGATTCTTGCATCAGGGCGATTTCCATTTTCTTCTTGTAATATTCAGAGTCACGAGTTTTCCCCCTAGGTTGTTGCTTGAACAATCAGAGAGATCACTTGTGTTGATGTCATTGAGTGAGTAGTCCTTGAGATTATTGCCAAGTTTCATAAGTTCTTTAGTCAGTGTATGTTCACTCACATCCGTATCACATGAAGAGTTTAAGGGATTTGCCTTTTTGTTGAAAGTGATTGATCTTTCATGTTCATTATGAGAGCTGTTATAAGGAATTATTGAAGTTCATTCAGAGAGAAGTGTTTGCATTCGGTCCATGTGGAAATGGACACCATTCCTAAGATCACGTTTCATGAGTTGATGTTCTTCTTTGTTGTGTAATGATTCAAGTTCTTGCCACATGTCATGAGCATTGTGATGTTGATCCACAAGTAAAACTAGTTCATTTGGAATAGCTAACATGATAAAATGTTTAGCTCTGAAATCAGCAAGGTATTGCTTAAGTTCATCATCATTCAAATCATTTTGTGATTGTGGGATAGTGAAAGCTGGATGACTTGGATCAACAATTTTTTTCATAACATAAGGACCATTGTGGATAGAGTTCAGCAAGTATGCAGCATCATCAAAGTGACTCAACCATGCTTTGAACCTAAGTGCCCATGTAGTGTAATTTCTAGGAAAAAGCATGGGTGGTCTTGTAGATGAACCCAATATCATACTAGCATAACATGAATCATGATTAGTAGACATTGTGATAATGGATCTTTGTTATGAGATGTTGTTTTGTTTGAGTGAGGTGTTTTAGTTTGTTTGAGTTGTGATGGTCAAATGTGTGGAGAATTAATCTTGTTCTATGAGTATGATCAAAGTATTTTACTCATTTTAAATCTTTTTGAGGGATTTGTTAAATTATAAAAGTCTTTAGGTCAAAGTATCGCAGAAGAGTCTCATGAATAGTAACTATCACAGCTTCTAGTGAAAATTTGCCAGAGTTTTCTTTCGCAAAAGGTGGGTAACCATAAGTCTCGTAAAATCTAATGTCGCAGAGCCTTAAAAGTATCACACTTATACAAGAGCTATCACAGAAGTATAATGCGATCCGAGCAAAGTTTTCCTTCATAAATAGTGGGTAACAAAAACTTTCGCAGAGAAAGTATCGCAGCCAATTCTTTCGTATCACACACAAACTCTTATTACAGACAACTATCGCGGAATCCATAACCCTTGTATCGCGGCCTAAACCCTTGCGATGTGAGCAAAACAATGCGAACAAAATATTGACCCCTAATTTTACGAGCAAAAAGTACACTTTTTCAAAAACCTTTAAACCACAAAAATCAGCCTAAATCTTCAGTAAATACGTAGAAACTATGAATACAATGATGAAAAACTCTTTCTTTTTTAGAAATAATTTATCTTAACATATGTATAACAAGATTAACCATGTAAATGAGTAATCTAATCACTACGTATGAAGCATAAGCTATTTTAGAGAGAGAAAGTTAAGAACACCAAAAAAAACAAAGCTTCTAAAGACAAAAGAAGATTAAACAACACTAAAACAATCACTACGAAAAACAATGATTCATATTTGGCTCTTGATACCAATTGTTGTACAATAATATCACGTCTACAACTAATCTAAATGTATAAAGTGGGTGTGAGCACTTTAGAGAGAATAGAGAGAGAGATAACAAAAGTCTCGCATAACATTGATAGAGAACACACACATCATAACCCATGAGGTAGGGCGTATTTGTACCCAACGTTTAGCCAAGCCTCCATCGCGGATATACAAGTTCCGCAATGGTAAACTTGTGTCGCATACAACTATTATTACACAATATACCCTATACTATGATAAAGTATAAATAGAGGTCCCTAACAAATGATTTACACTTTTCGTGTTCCAACACATTGTTTCCAGTTACAACTGCGTTTACCTTGCATGTTGATAGTATTAATGATGCAAGTGTTTCTTTACATTTAACAATTGCATGAATCATTTATCGATATAATGCCATAGCTAAAAGGACATAACTTTGTTGTCTAATATCTGCTACTCAATTACTTAAATAGTAAACGACGTATTAGCTATTGCACTGGTGCTTATTTTGTTTTCTAGGTATGAAGAACAAAAAAAAGGCAGTATGTAGGATACTTTCTTTTACTTCTTTAGAATCTAGGAACACTTCTATTCCTGTTGAAGGGGTAAAAGAACATGGTATACTACAAAAAGGAAGTGCCCATCAAGTGATATAGGTGGTAGTCACTCATTAGTGAGCTCCATTGGTAAGAAGGTCTGTTGCTCGCAAATCCCGCAACTGGAGTTGTACCCGATAAGTTGCAGCCTATTTCAACGGATGCAAGGAACACTTCTATTTCTATTGAAGGGGTAAAAGAACATGGTATACTTACAAAAAGGAAGTGCCCATCAAGTGATATAGGTAGTAGTCATTCATTGGTGAGCTCCATTAGTTAGAAGGTCTGTTGCTCGCAAACTCTTGCAACTGGAGTTGTAGCCGATAAGTTGCAATCTATTTCAACGGATGCAATTTCAGAATATTTACGTGCAAATCAAATAGGTATACGCCATAATGCTTTTGCCTTTTCTTTTATACGATAACATTCAATTTTTAGAAAACTAATGTATACTTGAAAATAATTGGTAATATTGTCTTACAGATGAAAAAAATTAAACATGGCAAAAAAATTTGATGAAAAACAGCGAAAAATTTTACTAAAAAAAATCCCGCTAGGCCGCAACGCGGCCGACCGCCGCCTTTCTAGTTTGGATAAGGGGTTACAATGATAAATATTTTAAACAAAATAGTTATATTAATGGGTTTGTTATGGGAATGACTTTGGAGGCCCTTTAAAAACTAAGTAGAAGTGAATGACAAATCAAGATTCCAAGGCCCCACACACAACTCATCTGGTTTGGCTTCTCCAACAAACTAAGACCCCATTTTCCTCCATTATTATACAGCTGGAGCTTTCTTGTTTTCTTTCATAAATTCGCCTATTTTTCATCCTAAATCATATATTAACATAACCAAATCCTCCCAAAACAATTATATACTTATAATAAAGTTTTAAAAATTTGAGCCCCTATAAAATGGAGGCATGTGCGGTTGCTCTTCTTGCACATGCTCAAATCCGAGCCTGCCGTGAATGCATATCCATGTCGGAGGTTTGGTATCTGCTCTCCACTTCCAGGTAAACTTATTACTATCTACAATAAATCTGCAATATGCCTCACTGTGACAAGATTAAGTATTATTATCATTATTAATGTGAAAATTAGAAATGTTGAATAGGTTTGCATATCAAATCTTAGTTTTGTTTAAAATAAACAAAGAATTAACAATATGTATAAATAAATTCAAGACAATAAGTAAAGGAGATATCAAACCAAACACAATGATTTATAATGATTCGGTCAAGAAACTACTCTTCGCCCTGCTCCACTTCTTGAGTTCCTACTCGAGAGTTGTTTCACTAATTGAATAAGCTCTCTTCTTGGTTGAGAAAATCGTACAACGTCACTTATAATTGTACTGATACTAAGCTAAATATCAAGTCCTAACTAGGTAGAACCACCTTTTCTCTTAAGGTGTTTTGAGGGCTAAAACACCAACCTAACTCACTATAGTTTGGTGTATAATGGTGAATATAACTTTGAAGTATAGTTGTGGAATATGAGAAAACAACAAGGTTGCAAATACAAAATACAAAACAAAAAATACTTTAACTTTTCTTGTGTTCTTCACTTCTTCCCTAGCTAGAGTTGATCAGTTTGAATGAATTAAAATAAAATAATGATAAAAGATTATTATAATTGAAAGCTTTTAGTAATGCTTGACATGTGTTTGCATGGGGTGAGATAAATGATGGCAAAATGGCTTGTTTAACTAGGTAAACATGGGTTGTTCACATGCTTATACTGTTCCATGGATTAGTGAGTTTGCATATTTCAAAATTCATATTTGTTTAGAAATGTCTTTGAAATTTTGTTTGTATTGTTTACATGCTAGGTTGCTTAGGGAAGAATTAGAGCAAATCATGTTTAATGCTTTCCTAACTTGTTGAACACTCAAAGGCTAAAAATAGTTAATAAGTGCTTTATGCAAAAACATATATTATGTTTCTATCTTTTTGTTTTGGACTGTCCGAAGAGTGATAAATCCTAATTTCAATGATTGATAAGGTCTGGATGACTTCCTTAATTGAAAGATTCTAGCTAGTTGTAAAATACATTTTATTAAACATTTTATTTAGAATGAAAGTAAATAAATTTGATATAATAAGTGTTTATTAGATGAAGCAAGAGTTTGTAAAACGATGCAAGTGTTTTGAAGCATTATGCATGATAAAGACATCTTCGATCATCAATCTAGTTTATAAATTCATTTTCATACCTTGAGTGATTTATGACAAAGGATAACCATGCCTAAAGCATGTTTATGTAAACTTTTACTTTATACATTTTTATATTTGTTATTAACATAACGTTAAGAAATCGTTAACTATATATAATGTTTTTATGCTATTATTTGTATTAACAATCTTTCTTTTTTGCTAATGACAAAATATAAACTCAAATTACTATAAAAGTAAAGTAATAATGTTTTAGAGTTGAGTGGAGAGACAAGCCATTGAACATGGCTCCCCCTTGATCCATGCTCCCATTTGATGTAAGCATCCAAAGGAATCGAGCTCTTGTGACAAGATACAAATATGATTAGTGTAAAAGCAAGCATAATATTGATAACAAGTAAGGTAGGTCCACTGGTGTGTGCTTATTCACACACCTTTTTCTGTCCAAATTAAGACCAAAACCGACACAAACTAACCATAAATGCCAAAAATACTGTGTTTTTGTGTTTGTGATCGTGCAGAATGGATATTTCAGAAACATGCATAAATCAAGCCAAAAAGGACAAAAACGAGCACAAGATTGGAAAACGTGTCAAAAGCTAGAGCCGGGGAAGCAAATTACCATTTTTGAGCTAAGATTGTCAAAATATACCTTGGGGAATTATAGAATGCCAGAAATAGTCTTTGGAGCAAAAGTTTGAAGAATTGGCAAAAATGGTCCCTCAAGTTTCAAAATTGACAGAACTAGTCCCTGGGTATTCATTTTGGAAAATATCAATAAAGGTCATTGGATAATTGAAATGTGACAAGAATGGTCCTTGAATTAACGTTAGAAAGTGGGCAGAATTGGTCCTTGGATTTTCAGTAAATTGCAAAATTAGTCCTTGTGATAACTTAAACCAAACAGACTCTTTTATTATTACCCATAAACCAAATCCAACCCAATCATAAAACACAACCCAACACCAATACCCCCAGCCCACTCCCTAAGCCCAAAACCAACCCAACCCTTTTTACAATAAAATGGGGTCAAACAGTCAACAGGTCAAACTCCCCAGTCAAACCATCTCTCTTTCCCTCCCACTTGAGCCTGCAACTCCATAATCACCACCTCCACTTGCCTATCACTTCCACCGCCCAACCCATCACCTCCAAAACACTACAAACCAACTGCATTTAATGCATCTCCCACCTCTACAAGTAATCTGAGCCAAATTGCACTAATCCAATTTGGTGCCAAAAACCAAATAAAGGGCTAGGATCAATTTGCACTCATCCAATGGACTAAGATGAAGTGGGAAAGTTGCAAAGACTCAATAGGAACCCTAAATGTCATCTATAAAATGAAGAAGAAGGATTGAAGACCAAGTAGTAGATTGTAGCTTAAAATTTTAATGTCGTATTAGTTTAAATTCCCATTTTAAGTGTTCTATTAGCTTTAAAACTTGTACTCTTAGCTTTCTTAGTGTAATTCAAGTTTCATTAATCAAAGTTTCAAGTTCTTAATCCTCAATTCGGTTTTCACTTTGAAATTGCTCAAATGCCATTTTAGCTTATTACTTGTTACAAGCTCTTGTTTACTATTCCATTAACCTACATTGATCAGTCTTAGCTTATAGAAACCTTAATATTTCATATTTACTTATCTTATATAAAAAATCCAAAAAAAAAATCAGAAAAAATATATAAGAAAACCAAAAATATGCTTTCAATTGAAATTCTTAGCTTCAATAAGCTAGATTTCTGTTAGATTAAGCTCATATTAGCTTTTTATAGCTTCTATGAGTCTTATAGAGGTTGCATTAGTGTAAAAGATCCATAGAACCAAAAAGTCAACATAAGTCAACTTTGCTTATCAATAAGAACACTTGAGCTTATCAAAAGGTGTGAAGGCCATTTGTACCTGAACTTGAAGCCTATTTAAAGATAGGCTTGGATCAAGAGTTACCCTTGTTCAGCTAGGGTATTACTTGTAAGCTCCAAAATTTCCATTTTTAGCTTATTTTCATTGCTTCTGTTTATTAGCTTATTCTAGTTAAGTTGTACTTCCATTTGCTTATTCTGGTTCATTTAGTGTATTGTAGTTATTTATTTGCTTGTGTAGACTTAGTTGTTCATTTTAAACCAAACTTTCATTGTTTATCTCAAGTTCATTGCATAACCTTGCTTAAGGTTTGTTTGTGCTTCATTTTAGGTTTAAATCAGTTAATATAGCTTAGTACACAATCCTAGATAAGTAGCATAGCTTGTTTCATCATTTTGCATTGAAATTCATAAAATCAGTAGAAATCAGTATTGTTTGGTTCATTGGCATTTCCTGTGTTCTAGGATTATTCAATAGTGATAAGTCTTTTAGATAACCTGAACTAGGTCATATTAGTGTAATTCAACCATAAAAACTAGACCTTATTTAGATAAAAGTCAAAATCACCTTTAAATCCTTCATTTTCAATCACTGATAGGATTTTTAGTTCCATAATCATTCAAATAGTTGCATAAGTAGTTAGGAAAGCCTAAATCAGTATCATTATAGATTATTATAACATAATCAGTAACTTAGGATCATGCAAAGTTCATTTTAGTCAATTTAGTTCATAAAATCAAAAAGTCAAAAGTTGCATCAGTTTGAAAAACCTGTTTTGTGTTAGATTTTTAATTTCTTCATTTCTTAACTTATTTCCACAAAACTCAGGTTTCTAATAGATTGTCAGCTTGTGTTTTCAAAAATAATTTTTGCTTATTTTTTAGAATTTTTCAAAGTGCTTATCTGAAAGCTTAAAGTCACTTGCATGGCAAGTCAGAGCCCTGCACCAAGACACCTTGTTCCATAAGCCCTTTTTCATAAGCCTCTAGCTTATTCATTAGAGAATTTTAGCTTTAGCTTTTGGACTTTTTGGAAAACCCTCCATTCCATCTTGAAGAACCTGTGCTTATTTTGGATCTCAGTGCTTATTCAAGTGCTAATTTTTTTACCTAAAAAGTTGCCCCATTTCCACTCCTTCATCAGTGGTAACACATGCCATTTTCATAAGTCCTTATTTGGCTTAACAGTGGGACCTACCCTGAGCCTCTTGGCTTTTTGAGAAGCTCAATAAGATGTCTTATTGGTTCCAAGCTTATTTTGGACCCGTGAGCTTAACTAATCACCTTATTTTAAAGCCTGCATTTCCCATCTTTGGCCTGTTTAAGTTTAGGATTTAGATTGTACTTGTTTTTGCTTATTTTCTTATCTCAGTAGCTTGTTTTTTTGCTTTAGCTTATTTTTAGATTGCATTAGGTCACTTTTAGCTTATTTTTCCCTTTGTTCAGTCTTTAGCCTATTTGGTTTGCTTATTTAGCCTAAAAATCCATTTTCAAACCATTTTTGGCTTACTGTTGGTGTAATAAGCTCTCTCGGAGCTTTTTTGAGCTTTTTGTTAAAAGTTTGTTTTATAAAAGTTAGTTCTTTTTAGTCATTAAGCAGTTGGTAAAAAGAAATTCAAAAAAATAAAATAATAAGAAAAAAGTGTAAAAAGTGGGGGTCGAACCTAGGACCTCAAGCACACACAGACACAAGTACACCACACCAATACCAACTGCCCTGGGGTCTTTTTTTAGTTATACCTTGCAACCCTTTTTATTTAACCACTTTTTCCACTTTTAGCTTATTTCCTGCTTATTTATTAAGCACTTATAGCTTTTTATATTTTTCCTAGATTTCTTCAATCTTAAAGTGTTTGTATAAAAATTTTCATAATTTTCTCTTTTCGTTTAATATTTTTAATAATTAAAAGTAGTTTAATTAGTTTTAATTAATAATTCATAAATAAAAATATTAACTGCTTATTTATAAGCACTTAGGTCTTTTTATATATTTTTTAGGTTTCTGCTATAGTAAAGTATTTTTAGAAAAAGTTTCAAAATTTTTACTGTTCATTTACTATTTTTCATAATTAAATTAATTTAATTAGTTTTTAATTAATAATAAGTAAATAAAAATCTTAAATAGGTTATTTATAAGTTGTGCAAACTTTTTATAATTTTTTAGGATTCCTGTGATAGTTAAGAAGATTTAGAAAAATTTTCATAATTTTCCAAGTTATTTTAGTATTTTTAATAATTTAAATTATTTAAAATAGTAATTAAATAGATTTTAATTAATAATAAATAATTAAAAAATAAAAAAAATAATTTTCTTTTTTCTAAAATTTTATTTTATTGTTAGATTTATAAAAAAGTAATTTTCATCTCCGTATGATTAATTCTGCTTTATTTTCACTTTTTATTTTACGCGTTTGCGTTTATTTTAATTTAAACATACGTTTTTAGATTTAAATACGTATTTGGTTTCCAGTAATTGTGAATATTGCTTATTTGGTTTATTTTCATTTATATATGATTAGTGTAATCATCCAAATCATATCTCTGTTAACTTGTTTCAAATTACTTGATCTCCAAACTTTCCAAAAATACAATATCAATCCTCGCTGAAACATAACGACCCGGGAAAACACTGTGCTTACACCGAATCACAATTGCACACACCCTCATGGTCTGACCTCATTGAACAACATCCTTGGTTGATTTAGGACTGACTATTTGGGAGCAATCAAAATTTTGGCGCCGCTGCCAGGGAGGTTGTTGCGTATTTAAAAACGTTTAGCTGATTTAGTGAATTTCAAAACTCCTCGTAAAAATTCCACCCTTTTTGTAAATTTTTATCAAAAACATAAAAACGTCATTAACACTTTTCCTAAAGTTTTAAAAACACAAAAAAGAAATTAAAAACAACAAAACAAATCGTGAAGTTAAATTACTTCGTATTATTTAAGATTACAACCTATACAGGTGGTTCTAGGCAAGTTCTGGCATTAAATTGCGAACTGAAAAGAGATCCATTCTTCTCTTCCACCACCCTGCGAGTAGTCTTAAAGGAAACGATTTCGGTTAACGAATCAATTCCAAAAATATTTCCAAAAGTTTTTTCACACATACACAAAAGCCAAAAACATTTTCTGTTTTCTTGTTAAATAAACAAATAAAATACACTATCGAGAAACATTCGATAGAATACCTACCAACTGAGGGTATGACCATTAATAAATTCCCAAACCAAAGATAAAAACTTGCCTTTGTATCCCTTGTGAATTGGTTTACTTTTTGAGTGATATTCAAAGAAGGCATTCATATTGTGATTATTGGTTTAAGTTCTCTGTTATTTTGCCTCGGTCTTGTTTTAATTGGTTATGTTTTTAGTGCATGCGCACTCGTTCACAAACAAGGCATAATCGTCAAAGAAATGTAACCGAGTTACTTACTGTTGTTAAAGAACCCATTCCAAAAATGGACGACGAGCCTCCAAACCCTCCTAAGGATGACACAATTCCCGATCATCGAACGATGGAGGAATTGTGCCAGCCAACCATGCACGGGAGGGGTGGACCCATTGCACCTCTCACAATTGGAGCCAAGGATTTTGGACTAAAACATCACATGATCCAACAAGTCCAGAATTCGTGCCAGTTCCACGGATTACCCGGTGACGATGCAAACAAGCATCTTGATAAATTTTTAACCGTCACCCAGAGTATGAAGCAGAATGGAGTCACCGAAGACAGCCTTCACTTATATCTCTTCCCATATTCTCTAACCAATCATGCTACTACCTGGTTTGATTGTCTTCCAAAGAATTCGATCCATAATTTTGATGAAATGGTAGTTTCTAGCAAAATATTTTCCACCGTCCATGGTGACGAAATTGAGAAATAATATTAGCAACTTCCGATAGATTTCCGACGAGTCCTTATTTGACGCATGGGAACGCTATAAGCTTGCAATTGATCGTTGTCCTAATCACAACATGCTTCTTGTCACCATCATAGATACCTTCTATAATGGTTTGACATTACGACATCGTGACACGATCAATGCTGCTGCTGGCGGGACCTTCATGAAAAGGACCCCTGAAGAGTGCTATGATCTAATTGAAAACATGTAGCCCACCACAATTTTTGGGATTCCTCAGCTGAGAGGAATGATTCATGTAAATCTATCACTCCAGCCTCCAATGAAATAGCTGCTCTCACAAAGAAGCTTGATGATTTGTCCACTGCAATTTTACGGATTCACCAAACAAATCAAAATCATCAAGTGAAAGTTGTCAGTCAAAGTTGTGAAACATGTGGTGGTACACATCCTTATACTGAGTGCCCAGCCTCCGGTGGCTTCACTTATGAGAACGCATACGCTGCTCAAGGTTGCTACAACACGGGGGGTAACTCTTACCAAACATAAGGGGACCGTAATCTCTTAAGCTATCGTTCCAACAACAATCTTGGACCTCCCGGTTTTAATCAATCTCAAAACCCGAATGCTCAAAACCGGAACCAAAATTTCAATCAGAATCAGAATCAAAATCGAATGAACCAAGGTTTCCAAAACCAAAGGAATTTCAATTCTGGACAAAACCAAGGTTTTCAAAACCAAGGAAATTTTCAAAGAAATCAAGGTCAGGTTAATTATCATCAGGGTAATAATTTCAATCATGGAAATAATTTTCAAGGTAATAACAACCAAAATCAGGGAAATTTTCAAAACAACTGTGTTCAAAATTTTCCTAATCAAAATCAAACTGTTGTTCAAACCCAATCCTCTTCTAGTGAGTTGTTGAAACAATTCATGAAATCACAAGAGGAAACAAATCGGTTATTGGTCAGCCAGATCTCTAAACTTAAGAAATCTTTAAATGATCGACCCTCGGGCTCAGGTACTCTTCCTAGCAACACGATCGCTAACCCGAGGGGCGATGTCAAGGCGATCACCACCCAAAGTGGAGTTTCATATAATGGACCTACGGTTCCTTCCACCTCTTCTTCTCCTCCTCCCATGGTAGTGGAACGTGAAACTAAGGCTACTACGGACACGGTACTTCCTACCAATAATGAAGGAACCGACGATGTCCATCCTCAAGTTGTCCCGGTCCCGACCCCCAAACCAAAAGTTGTATTTGAAACTCCAAAGAATCCCGTTGAAATTCCAAAACCCAACCCCAAACATTCAATTCCATATCCTTCACATTTACACGATCAAAAGCTCTGTGAAAAGGCAAATCATCAAATGGAAAAATTCTTCCAAATTTTTCAGGATTTACATTTTGATATCAGCTTCACGGATGCTATTCTTCTGATGCCCAAATTTGCATCAACAATCAAGAACTTGTTAAGCAATAAGGAAAAACTCTTTGTGATGGCAAAAACTCCATTGAATGAAAACTGCTCTGCAGTTCTATTGAAAAAGCTTCCTGAAAAGCTTGGAGATCCCATGAAATTTCTCATCCCTTGTATTTTCCTAGGAATGGTTGAATGTTTTGCCTTGGCCGATCTTGGTGCAAGCATCAACCTAATGCTTCACTCAGTCTGGAAGAAACTCTCTCTTCCTGAACTCAGTCCTACCTACATGACTCTTGAGCTTGGATATCGCTCTATATCTCATCCCCTCGGCATTGCCGAGGATGTATTTGTGAAAGTAGGAAAGTTCCATTTTCTTGCAGATTTCGTGATTGTTGATTTTGATACAGATTCGAGGGTTCCTCTCATTTTAGGGAGGGAATTCCTAAGAACGGGCCGTGCTTTAATAAATGTATTTGATGAAGAAATCACTTTACGTGTTGGTAATGAAGCCATCACCTTCAACCTTGATCAAACTTCGAGGTACTCTTCCAATTATGACTCAGTGTTAACCGAATCGATATCATCGATGTTGCTTTGGAAGAGTATTCTCAAGAAGTTCTTGGTTTTTCTGATAATTCTACGAGTGGCAATCCTACTCCCTCCTCTCAACCTATCATTGCTAATTCTTCTCCTTCCCTTACTCCGTTTGAGGGAAGTGACTTCATCTTAGAGGAAATAGAGGCCTTTCTCAAAAGTGATTCGATTTCTGATGGAATTGATAAGCAAGAGATTGACCCGGAAAGGGATATCCTTTTCTTTGAGAAGTTGTTAAATGAAGATCCCTCTCCTCCTCCTCTTCTTCCATAAAAACTTTATAATGAGGAAATTAAAACGGTTGAAAAATCTGATGATCCTCCTGAGGTTGAGCTTAAGGACTTACCTCCTCACCTGGAATATGCATTTCTAGAGGGTGATGATAAATTACCCGTCATAATTGCAAAAGACTTGAGTGATGAGGAAAAAGCTGCTCTCATAAAGGTTTTGAAATCCCACAAGCAAGCAATTGTGTGGAAAATCTCCGATATTAAGGGTATTAACCCTGAATTTTGTATTCATAAAATTTTAATGGAGGATGATTTCAAACCAGCAGTCCAATAACAGAAAAGGGTTAATCCCGAAATTCATGAAGTTATTAAACAAGAATTATCAAACTACTTAATGCCGGATTGATTTATCCCATCTCTGATAGTCCTTGGGTTAGCCCAATTCATTGTGTCCCCAAAAAGGGAGGAACCACCGTGGTCACAAACGATGATAACGAGTTGATCCCAACTGGATTAGTTACGGGATGGCGGGTATGTATTGACTATAGAAAGTTAAATGATTCCACCCGTAAAGACCACTTCCCTCTTCCTTTCATGGATCAGATGCTCGAGAGATTAGCTGGGAATGAATACTATTGTTTCCTCGATGGTTTCTCAAGATACTTTCAAATTCCCATAGACCCGCAAGATCAGGAAAAGGCCACATTCACCTGCCCCTACGGAACGTTTGCTTATCGATGTATGCCTTTTGGCCTATGTAATGCTCTGGGCACGTTCCAAAGGTGTATGATTGCCATTTTTCACCACATGATCAAAAAAACAATGGAGGTTTTGATGGATGATTTCTCGGTCTTTGGGAATTCATTTCAAACATGTCTCTCCAATTTAGACAGCATGCTGAAAAGATGTAAAGAAACTAATCTTTGTCTAACTTGGGAGAAAAGTCACTTTATGGTCAAAGAGGGCATTGTCCTCTGCCATAAGATTTCCAAAAATGGGATTGAGGTCGACAGAGCAAAAGTTTATGTAATTGCCAAACTACCCCATCCCACTATTGTCAAAGGTGTCAGATGTTTCCTCGGGCATGCCGGTTTCTATCAGAGATTCATTCAAGATTTCTCGAAAATAGCCCGGCCTATGACCCATCTTCTTGAGAAGGATGCTCCTTTCATCTTCTCTCCTGAGTGCATCGAAGCTTTTCAAACTTTGAAGAAAAATCTTACTGAAGCACCCATCCTAGTTGCCCCCGATTCGGATCTGCCTTTTGAGCTCATGTGCGATGTAAGTGATTTTGCTATAGGTGCGGTCTTGGGGCAACGAAAAACAAAACACTTTCAGCCTATATATTATGCAAGTAAAACTATGACCGAGGCTCAGACTCATTACACCACAACGGAAAAAGAATTATTAGCTGCGGTGTATACTTTTGAGAAGTTCCAGCCATACTTAATCTTGACTAAATGCATAGTGTATACGGACCACCCGGCTCTAAAATATCTCTTTGCAAAACAAGATGCAAAGCCGAGATTGCTCCGATGGGTTCTCCTCCTGCAAGAATTTGATATCATTATCCATGATAAAAAAAGGAGCTGAGAACCTAGCGGCTGATCATTTGTCCCGATTAGAGAACCCTCACCAAGATGTGCTCGAGAAAAAGGAAATAAATGAAACATTTTCTCTCGAAACACTTAATGTGATCTCTTCTCGTGGTGATTCTACTACCCTATGGTTTGCCGACTTTGCAAACTACCATGCTGATAACTTTGTTGTGAAAGGGATGTCGTCCCAACAGAAGAACAAATTCTTCAAATATGTGAAACATTACTTCTGGGACGACCCCTACTTATTCAAAATCTGTGTGGATCAAGTCATCCGATGGTGTGTTCATGGCCAAGAAGCCATGGATATTCTTAAAGCTTGTCATGATGGACCCACGGGGGGACATCATAGCCCAAACTACACCGCCAAAAAGGTGTTTGATTCCGGTTTCTATTGGCCCACGATCTACAAAGATGCTCATGACTTAGTCAAAACTTGTGACACTTGGCAGCATCACGTGAATATTTCAAAGAAGGATGAGATGCCACAAAACTCCACCCAAGTCTGTGAAATTTTTGACATCTGGGGCATTGACTTTATGGGGCCGTTCCCGTCTTCATGAGGGAACAAGTGTATACTCGTGGATGTTGATTACTTGTCTAAATGGGTTGAAGCGAAAGCTCTACCCACCTACGACTCCCGAGTAGTTGTGAAAATTTTAAAATCTCTTTTTGCTAGGTTCGGAACTCCACGTGTCATCATTAGTGATCACGGTACACACTTTTTCAATGACCAATTGGCAAAAGTCATGCTTAAGTATGGTGTTACTCACCGTCTTTCCACCGCGTATCACCCCCAAACAAGTGGGCAAGTGGAGGTTTCCAACCAAGGTATTAAAAGGATTCTGGAGAGGACCATAGGTGAAAACCGTGCCTCTTGGTCGGATAGATTAGATGATGCACTCTGGGCCTTCCGTACTGCTTACAAAACACCCATCAAGTGTACTCCTTACAAGCTTGTGTACGAGAAGGCGTGTCATCTTCTGATCGAGCTTGAGCATAAAGCCTACCGGGCCTTGAAACATGCCAACTTCGACCTTCAGACAGCGGGTGATCACCGTAAGGTTCAACTCAATGAATTAAAGGAACTTCGTGATCAGGCATACGAGAAATCTTTGATCTATAAAGAAAAGACAAAGAAGATTCATGACTCAAAAATTAAGAACCGCGTTTTCAACGTTGGTGATCGAGTCCTTCTTTTCAATTCTAGATTGAATATTTTCTCGGGTAAACTTAAAACCCGTTGGTATGGACCATTCACTGTCACCAAAGTATTTCCTTATGGAACCGTTGAGTTATCTCAACCCGATTGTACCAACTTTAAGGTGAATGGTCACAGGTTGAAGCATTACTTCGTAGGGGACATACCACCCATGGTTGTCCCGGATCTCCAAACTTTCCCCATGAACCAATGAATTCGGGGATCGAGTCAAGCTAGTGACTCGGTGAACAAAAACATTAGAAATCACGTGGGTGACAACCCATGTCTCTGTCTTCTTCCTATTTTCTAATAAGTGACGAGAAGGGGGCAACCTCTTCTACATCTTGTGTTTGGTTTTTGTGTATGTGCAGGATTTTTCCCGAAGTATGGAGACTCTCGTGCTCGTTTTTTGTCTTTACTACACTCAAGTCTCATTCTTCAAGAAGTCTGGTATCCTAAATCTTATTGACTAACATTATCTTTTGGCATAATTAATAAACGGCCTTAGATACAACGTAGGATGACCCTCACCTTTGAAACATTGAGGACAATGTTTAACTTTAGTATGGGGGTATCTTTGATTTGATTTTCACCTTTCATGTGCCGTTTACACATGCAACTCCGTTTTTCTCAAAAAATCCAAAAAAAATTGAAAAAAATCATCATAAAAGTACAAAAAATGAAAAATTTTGAAATTTTTTCCAAAAATATAATAAGTTTTGACACTTTGTCTGACTTTTCGCTGGGTAGAATAGGAATAGAAATTTTGACTTGACCAGGCGTGTTGAGCCCTAGCTTGTTCCATTAACTCATTTGGTTAAGCATTCGCGGATCTCATTACTTGAGATTTTAAATTTGAGGAGAACGAGCAATGATAGAAAAGTTATTAGTGTGATTAGATGCTACACATGTATTTCTTTAGAGCTCATAATGGTTACTTGTAGTTCCTTCCTCCAGCAAGATTGAAAACCCAAAAAATAAAATAATTAGAATTACGCGTTTTCAAAAGTTGTCTAAATTTCAGCTCACTTTATGTGTAGCATAAGCATTAAATGGGCCTTGGATCCTTTATTCTGAAAGACATTTAGGTCTTGGAACTCCCCATTTTGTCTATGCCACATGAGGTTTATAAATAACACCATTAATATGTAATAAATGCCAAAAATAGATGCGGTTCGACAAGCGGATCCTTGCATCCTTTATTCTGAAAGGCGTTTAGGTCTGGGAGTTTCACCAAGAAGCTCCGTAAGCTTGAGGCAAAAGTAAAATGAAATAAAATCATAAGTACCAAAAATAATTGCGGTTCGACAAGTGGATCCTTGCATCCTTTATTCTGAAAGGCGTTTAGGTCTGGGAGATTCACTGTGAAGCTCCGTATGTTTGAGGTACAAGTTATATATTAAAACCAAGTGAAAAAAAAATGAAAAATGAAAATATAATAAATGTGGTGTGAAAGTTTGAGCCTTTTGAGTTAAAGTTTAAATAATTTTTAAATCCGCCTAAATCTATCAGACTTTAAAACTATCATAACGAAAATGAGAAATCATTTCTTTAACAAAGTCTAGATACAATAAGACTTGGGAGCAGGAATTTACAATTAGCATTTATGAGTAGTGTTAGCATCTAATGACATTTTTTTGCTATGATTTCGTTTTTACGCTTAGCTTGGGAACTTGTGAAAAATCAGGGACGATGAATTCTATCCGTATGGACACTTTTCTATGAGCTGTGTTTCTTACTCTGTGACCCTAAACGTTATTGAAAAATGATGAAAGTCAACATCCTGTCACATAATAAGTAAAAAAGTACAAAAATGGTAGAGTAGAAGATAAAGTAGAAAAACGGGGCATTTTGAGGAATAAATGATATTGTACTCTCTTTTGAACATCTTGCTACTTTTTCAACATTAGTAAAAAGAGTTATGAAAATTATTTATCTCAAAAAACGTGAATTGATGACATTGCATGAGGACACAACAATACCTTAGTCTGGGGGATTTTGGTGTGTGCTTATTCACACACTTTTTTCTGGCCAAATTAAGACCAAAACAGACACAAACTAACCATAAATGCCAAAAATATTGTGTTTTTATGTTTGTGATCATGCATGAACGGATATTTCAGAAACATGCATAAATCAGGCCAAAAAAGACAAAAACGAGCACGAGATTGGAAAACGTGTTAAAAGCCAGAGCCGGGGAAGCAAATTACCATTTTTGAGCTCAGATTGTCAAAATGTACCTTGGGGAATCACAGAATGCCATAAATAGTCCTTGGAGCAAAAGTTTGAAGAATTGGCAGAAATGGTCCCTCAAGTTTCAAAATTAACAGAACTAGTCCCTGGGTATTCATTTTAGAAAATATCAACAAAGGTCTTAGATAATTGAAATGTGGCAAGAATGGTCCTTGAATTAACTTTGGAAAGTGGGCAGAATTGTGATGCGATTTGGATTGTTACGCAAAAGTTTTACTTCTCAAGGGATCTTGAGAAGCTTACAATCCCCGCCAGGCAAGTATAACTGACCGATGTAGTATAGTGTAGTGGTAAGTACCAGGGAATTGATCGTTCTCCATAGGTAATAGTGTTCGTTAGGATTGAAAATGATTTACACTAGGTCTAGAGGTGAGGGATGATTCTTTTTGTATTTTTTATATTTTTTGGAAAGCAAGTAAAATTCTCGGGTTTCGAAAGAGTGGGCGGAATTAGTTGCTAGTCAACTAACCCAAATACTACAAATACAAATAAAAATAAAATAACTGAAAATAAATGTGGGAAACTTCTAATAAGGAGACAAACATGTTTACTTAGGGTTCACTACTCCCTAATTATCTTTTACTAATTGATAGGTTTGTTACAATTGCGTGGATACCGGGTTGTATTCCTTAATACCATTCATGGGGGTGTGTACGATCTTCCCCAACTCTATAAGCACTTATCTCCTCCTAAGATGACACATTAAGTGCCCAATCCTAGGGATTATAAACAGTGGCTTATGCATTAAATACAACCAAATAATCGTAGTACACATCCAATTCATGTTTCTTAAGACAATCAAGCATGTTACCATATAGGAGATTAGCTAGTTTTCTTAAGCCTAACATCAATAAACATCCATCTACAACAATTAATAACAAACCAATCAATGAATAATCAATAACTAAGTTTCATTAGACCTAAGCAAACACAAACAAACCTAGCCTAGCATGTTAAAAGAAAGACAAGCGTAAGATAGAATCAAACAACACATAGACATATTGAATGATTGATAGATTACTTATCTTCAATTAATCATGGAAGAAAAAAGGTTTGGAAACCTCAAAATAGCTGCAAAAGTCGACTAGGGTTCGTACCCTAAGTTTCTCTCCAAAGTTTCCCACATAATTAATGAAAATTAGAAAAGTATATATAGATTTTACAACTTGACGGCGTTACCTTTTGGGATGTGATGCCGTCACCTCGCCGTATTTTGTGTTCCTTGATGGCCTAGATGCACTCTTGACGCTGTCTGGTTGAATAAAGTTCTGGGCCATCTCTCTTTGTAGTAACACGTGACGTCCTTGGTGAAATAGAACGTGACGTCGTCACGTGTAAACTTCAAAATTCCTTTCTGGACCGTCAAGTGTAAAATAATTATCCACCTCTTCATTAACAAGTGACGCCGTCAGGTACTGTTCTAGCTTGAATTCTTGACTTTTGATGCGTGGGAATCGCAACAGGTTTTACCTCTCGAGGGATCTCGAGAAGCTTACAACCCCCACCAGGCAGTGTACCTGATCGTTGTAGTATAGTATAGTGACAAGTACCAGGGGATTGATCGTTCAACTCAGGAATAGTGTCGCTAGGATTAGAAAGCCTAAAAACTAGGTCTAGAGGTGAGGGATGATTCTTTTTGTATTTTTATATTTTTATGAAAGCAAATAAAAATCTCGGTTTTTGGAAGAGTGGGTGGAATTAGTTGCTAATCAACTAACCCAATACTAAGATGCAATCAAAATAAAATAACAAAAATAAAATAAAGCTAATTACTAATGTGGTGTGGACAATAATGGGTAAAATTGTGTTTACTTAGGTTTCATTACTCCCCAGATATCTTTTACAGGTTGATAGTTTGTTACAATTACGTGGATGACGGGTTATATTCCTTAATACCATTCGTGGGGTGGCGCACGTACTTCCCCAACTCTATAAGCTCCAACTTCACTCCTATGTCGAGCCTGCAAGAAGCTCCTAACATGGGATCATTAGAATTCGCTCATGCATTAAATACAACCAAAATAACCTAGTGCACATCGGTTCATGTTTCTTAAGACGTTCAAGCATGTTACCTATGGAAGTTTGCCAGTTTTCTTAAGCCTAACATCGAAATCATTCATCCGTAACAACTATAAACAAACAATCAACCCATAATCAACATCTAGGTTTCACTACATCTAAGCAAACACAAAAGAGATCTAGCCTAGCATGTTGAAATCAAGACAAGCGTAAGATATATTCAAACAACACATAGACATATTGAATGAATTGAAAGGATACTTATCTTAATTAAGCATGAAAGGATTCAAAGGGTAAAAACCCTTGAAGAAACTGTAAAAGTCGTGCTAGGGTTCCACTAAAATTCCAACCACTCTAATGAATGAAAATTGTAAAACTATATATAGATTATACAAGGTGACGACGTCAAGAGTAAATGTCTGACGCCGTCATCTCGCCGCCCATAATAATATTGGATTGCCTAGATCCAAGTCTGACGCCGTCATGTGTAATCTTGTTCTGGGCCGTCACCACTTTAACTCTTGACGGCCATGCCTTGACGCCGTCACATTTCTACTGGACTGTCGTCACTTTTGCTCTTGACGCCGTCATAAGATTGCTCTTGACGCCGTCAGGTACTGTTCCCAGCAAGGAAAATTAAGACTTTGCCGTTTTCTTCACTTTTATGCTCGAAAAACGTCCAAAATGCTCCCTTTTCCAGAATTCATTCCAAAAGTACCTAAAATCACAAAAGGAATGATTTAGGGCAATATTTGATCAAATAAATTCAAATCCGAGCTTAAATGACCCCCTAAAAACGGATCATTTTTCGCCTCATCAACTTTGTCGTTTTCTTCACTTTTATGCTCCAAAAACGTCCAAAATGCTTCCTTTTCCATAATTCTTCTCAAAAGTACCTAAAATGACAAAAGGAACAATTTAAGGCAATATTTGATCATATAAGCACAATTTAAGCCTTAAATGACCCCTTAAAAGCGTAGCACTTTTCATCTCATCAAATACCCTTACACTTGGGATTTGCTTGTCCTCAAGCAAATGAACTTTTATTCTAATCAAAATACAAGTTAGGGGTCATTTAACATTAATATAAAGTAATTACAACAAATAATCATTCCACCTTAATCAAAATGAGCACAGAAATCATACACTAGCACCTCACAAATAGTGTTTAGATACTCTCATCTCCTGGGTGTTATAAACCTATATAACTAATGGAAATGGAAAAATATCACTCACTACTTGTCATAGCAAATAGATTACCATAGGCTTGGGAAAGGATCAAAAACTTCCTCCACTAGGCGTAAGCACTAAGATAAACTATCAAAGAGGGCTTTTCAAGGGTTATAATGTTGGGTGTAGGGATATGGAAAACACGGTTTGTGGGATAAAGAATATTCTACTGGTGGCAAGTTAATCATCTAGGTCAATTACATGTACAATGCAGCGTTGCTAAGCCAAGACTCGACTCGACTTAAGCTAATCAAAAACATAAACATAAACATAAATGAAAGAAACGGGATGGTAGTCCGTATGTTTTTCTCTTTTCTTTTTCAAATATATATATATATATATATATATATATATATATATATATATATATATATATATATATATATATATATATATATATATATATATATATATATATATTTGCATACACTCTTGCCCTACTGACTCCTCCTAAACCAACCAGTGAACCGGGTGCGGTCAATAGGCTCACCTAGGAGAAAATGCAAGATATAATATCCGTGGAAGTACAGGGAAATCCCCGGATCGTTAAGTCCCATCGAGATTGAAATAGTGTTTTGAAACGTTTATGGGAATGAGTGGTACTGAGAACAGTAACCAAAGATGATTTGGGTATGGATTACACTACTAGAATTATTTGGATAACAGTATATAACAAGCACAGGAAACAGATATGCATACACGTAAACTGAAATGTAAACAGATACGTATGCGTGCTGGAAAAAATGTGAGTTTTAAAGAAAAATAAACTACATGGGGTGAAAATGAAACTTTTAAAAACTTAATATTAAAAGAAAATTTAATTAAAAAGAAAATTAGTTTTTTTGATTATTTTATTATTTAATATTAATTAAAAACTAATTTAACTATTTAATAATTAATTAAAACTAATTTTAAACTACTTTTTATTTACTAATAATACCTAAATGACTTAGAAAATTATGGAAATTTTTATAAAACTAATAAACCATCACAGGAATCCTAAAAAATTATAAAAAGTTTCTACAAATTATATTTAGGCTAATTTACTAATTAATTACTTATTTATAAATTAAAATCTATTTAAACTAATTTAATTCTAAAAATTACCAAATGAACAGTGAAAAATCTGAAAATTTTCCTAAAAATACTTTACTAATTATAAAACCTATGCAAAATATAAAAAACTACTATTTCTTATTAATAAGAAAAAAGAAAATTAATTATTTGATTTTCTAATTAAAACTATTTAAACCTAATTTAATTATTATAAATACTAAATAAACTTAGAAAATTATGAAAATTTTTCTTAAACTATTTTAATATACTATAAACTTAGGAAAATTATAAAAATAAAAATTGCTTTTTAAATAAGCTGAAAAATAAGCCAAATGGCTTTAATAGAAGCTATCACTATTTTTATTTTTGTCTTTTTCTGAATTTTCTTTTACAAATCTAAGTTACTACTAAAATTGAGCAACTTTTACAAAGGCACTTTGAATGGATTTCTAAAATAAGCAATGTGGAAACAGAAGTGCTTATCAGAATGTTTATATAGCTTATTAGGACTTTAGTGCTTGAAAACGTTACACAAAAAGCTACAATATAATGAAACACATGTAAATAAGCTACAACAAGATTACATGAACTTGAAATAAGCAAAACAGAAAGAATTAAGCACAAGGAATAAGCTGCAAGAAGCTAATAAGCACTTGGTCAAAACTGCTAAGTGACACAGGCCAAAATGCAGACCTACAGGCCAATGTGGGGCCCACAAGGGTGAACAAGGGTCTGATATGAAACTTGATCCAATAAGCCAGCGATGTGCTAATTAGCAACCATGTTTTAAATTTATAGAAACAAGAATTACCGGTTAACTAGGAACACATTCGGGCAAGTATACCCTAGTCAATTGTAGTATAGTAGTGGTAAGTCAAGGTCGTCCCAAGAGACTAGGTTGCACTCAAGTGTCGTTTGTTTGTTTAAGCAAGTAACAAATTGGTGGTTATGATTGTCACGGATCAAACCACAAGAAAAATAATAAGATAACATCGCACAAAGAACATTAATAGTATCCAAACGTCTGTTAATCACAAGTCATCATAATATTCAAACAAGTATTCAAATCAAAACCAAATTGTATTCAACCAAACATAAGTCTTCAACCAATATAGTAATCATAAGCATCATGAAATATAAAAGTAACAAGGTTTACCCAAAGTATGAATTACAATAGGTAAAGGTGAAAGGTTATAGCTACCTTCAAGCCCCATCAACGTAACAAAGTTTCCAATCAACTAAACCTTCTAACCAAACTAGAGAATCGCTCCAATATTTGGTGATACGTCCTCCATGAACAGCAGAAGTTTGTGGTAAGGTGGTGACAAATCTTCCTTTAGAAATGCACACCGGTTTTGGTGACAATCCTTCCTCTAGAGTGGAGGCTAGGAGTGGACCTTTGTTTTGGTGACAATCCTTCCTATAGGAATGCACACTTAGAACTAAGCCTAAGCACTCATATTTGTAGTAGAAATCAACCTTACCCTCCAAGCAAGTTTCTTGGGCACTAAGTGTCATAAAATGCCAGGTTTAGGAGTTATTATGGAGACATGATCGGACTTGGGGCTTAAAGACACTTAATTATGCATTAAAAATGACTTGGGGAGGTCAGCAAGCATCCAACCGATCGATTAGATTCCATCCGATCCGGATGGAGGAAAAAGTCAGTTCCATCCGAATCGGTTACGGGCTCCTACCGATCGGATGGTTGAATTTGGCAGAAAATGATAAACATGAAAGTTTTAGATCTTTCTTTTAGCTTTCCGTGGCCGAAAACCGGGGGTCAAACGGAGTCCGTATGCTCAAGATATGGCCAAAATGGTGAAGGTGTGTCGGGAACAACGAGTCTTCCATTATTTCTTCGTTTTAGCTTTTTTCCTTCATTTCACTGCTCGTTTTCCTTCTTGTGTTTTATTCTTGAGTCCTTGGAGTGACAATCTTCATGACATTATCTTCTCGAATATACTCCAAGAGACTTTCATTTTTCGGGAATTCCTCCGTGCATTCATAAATCTTCGTGTTTTGATCATTTCTTCGTCTTTTTCACCATTTTCCTTCAATGAACCTGAAATAGGAATTATACTCAATTAAGTACCATAAGTTCATAAAAGTGACCAAAATATATGCATAAAATCCACAATAACGCTCCTAAAAACATGTTAATTTTGAGCATTATCACCAGCCAGAAGGGCTTTCTAATAAGTCAAGGCTTAGGCAATGGGGCCCACTAATAAGCACTTGAGAGGGCTTTGAACTTGGGAGGTTCACGCTGATTACTCAGTGTTTGGGGTTGAATTGGACAAACTAAAAGCTAATTGCAGCCCTACCAAATAAGCTATAAAGCATGAAATAAGCCCTGATCCTTCAAGATGGCCTTATTGGCCATCCAAAAAGCCAAGAATCATAATCTGGGTCCGACTAATAAGCTATTGAGAGCCATGGGAAGTTGGGTGGTTTGGGCTGATGCCCTGGTGCAGGGTATAAGCCTGCCCTGCAGGCTGAATTGAGCACCCAAATAAACCCTCAGAAAAAATCTGAAAAATAAGCTGATGGTGGATTCCTAAAGTCTAGCTGCCCTATTCTATGTTGTACAAATTCCAAAGCCTAACTCTAAACACTAAATTCAGGAAAATTCACACAAAAATTGGATTTCTACCTAAGGGTCAAATTTGACTTTTTGATATGAACTTGGAACTTTGACTTTGGTGAGCTTTGATTGGTTCTAATCTACTGAAATGGTGATGTTAAGCTATGAGGATACTAAAATGAGTTATACTAACAACTATTACACTAATGGGAGTGATTTGAGGTTCCAAATCCTCACAGTGATCCTTTATGATGAGTTTAAAAACAATTTTGACTTTCTACTGATTGGGGGTTGGTTGGTATGGTTTTTCTGAGTTATTAGAACCTAAGTTAACTTGTTTGTACCAGAAACAACAACACTAACAGGCTAGAACACTAGGTGACAAGCAAATCCAAACACTCCTACTTGAGACAGTTTAGTTGCTTAATGAAACAAAATGAAACTCAGGTTTATGAAACTGCTTTTTTTAAGACTTATTAACTTAATGAAGATAATTAAACACAGAAACAAGAGTTATAAGTACTATAACCTATGAATCCAACATATGCTTATTTGACAGTCCAAGTGAGTTTTTTAGGCAAAAAGAATTTTAATGAATCAAGACTTGTTTTTAAGCTTTATTATGACTAAATAACAATCAATAAGCATGAATAAGCACTAACAAGCAATTAATGAGTAGAGGAACATTGAAATGGAAAATTGAGAAATTTCTTACAAAAGTGCAATCCTGCCAATTCTAATTGAACCATAGACCAATTACCAATCCCTAACACTCCCCATGGAGTACTAACCCATGGCCATCCATTATGTACCATGCTCATGCCATCATCATCTTTAATCCTGTGATTTTTGATTTTATTTATATTTTTCTTGATTTTTTTGTATTTTTGATTTTTAATAGTTAAACTAGCTTTTAAGGTTACTAATAGCTTTTAAGAGCTATATGGGAGCTTATGTGAGCTTGTGAGTCTCTAAACAACAATTGTGATCATTATAACCTTAAATTGAAATTTTAAAGTAAAATTGCAAATAAGAGATTTGAACCAGAAAACTTGGAATTAAGATTGCAAAGAGTTCAACTTATAATTGAGAAACTGAGTACAAGATTTAAAAGCTTAAAATTACAACTGAATCAAAGATTACACTACATACGACACTACTTTTTAACTAAAATTACTACACACTATGTCTTCTGCCTTCTCCTTCTTTATATAGGCTTCAATTAGGGTTTGTGGGCACTTCTGATCATTTCCCAGCAATAATATAAGCCATTGGATTAGTAACTTTTTATCTTGGCCGTTTGTTGCTTTTGACGCCAAAATGGGAAAGTGCAATTTGCACTGTTGCGTATAGTAGGGGGTGGTGCATTTATTGTGGAGGTGATGTTAGGTGCAGAGGGTGTGGGTTGGTGATGATGAAGGTTTGCAAATGGAGATGGTGGGAGAATACCAGGGTGGTTTTGGTTCAGAGGAGGAGGGAAGGGAAGGTGGTATTGGTGGGGTTTGACTGGGATTTGACCCCGGTTTAATATCAAAGGGGGGTTGGGCTTTGAGGTGGATTGGGCCTTGCTGGATCAGGGAAGGGTAAAGGGCAAAGGGTGTAGTGGATTGTATTTTGGATTTGGGCTTATAATAAATTTGGATCCGTTTGGTTTGTAGTAATAACAACAAGGACCAATTTTGTAAAAGCTGCAAATTTGAGGGGCTGGAATTGCAACTTCTCAAAAGTATACATAAGGACCAATCTTGCCAAGGATGAATATAGTACAAGGTCCATTTTGATAAATTCCAATTTTTGAAATTCTATGGACTAATCTTGCCAATTCTAAAACTTTAGGCGCAAAATATGTAATTTCTTCAAAACTTTCACCTAAGGACTAAACTTGAGGGACTGAATTTGACAACTTTGCAAACTCGTGATCGTTTTTGTCCTTTTTGGCCTGATTAATGCCAATTTCTGAAATATCCGTTCCTGCACGATCACAAACACAAAAATGCAATATTTTTGGCAATTGTGGTCAGTTTGTTTCTGTTTAGGTCTTAATTTGGACAGAAAAAGGTGTGTAAATAAGCACACACCAAAATCCCCCAGACTAAGGTATTGTGTGTCCTCACGCAATGGGATCATTTCACGCCCTTGAGATAAATAACTTTCATAACTCTTTCTACTAACATTGAAGAAGTAGCAAAATGTTCAAAAGAGAGTACAAAATCTATACTACATATAATAGACAAATGACTCTCTCTCCAAAAATTCTAAATGTACAAAAAATTATGCAATGTTTACAACACTTTAAAGCAAAGATTTTTCAGAATTACAACAAGCAAAGCATTGTGTACAATGAAAAAAAGCACAACTTGAAATTCAGACCAAAATACTACAATTAGACATTAAATAGCATTTAAAACACCCCTGGACCTATTATTACAATTAGGTAAACATAATGTACAACCCATGCATATTAATTTCAGACTTACAAGAAATTATGCATGATTTACAATACTCTAATGCATCATATTTTTAGAATTACAACAAAATAAGCATAGTGTCCAACAAAAATAATAATGATGTCATTTTCAGACCAAAATTCTGCTATTAAAAATACCCCTTCACCAAAAATTACAACCGCTTAAACACAATGTACAATATAATTAAATGACCAAATGCTATTAAATATTATAAATTTTGAAACAAGGTTCCGGTAAAACATCAAACTCAGTAGGATGACAAATCTTTGTGTCCATAACAGTTCCTGACAAATTTATAAGAGAAAGAATTAGAAAAGTAAATAAAATAAACATTAACAGTATAATCTATACAGCAGATTAACAAATGGAAATGACAAGAATCAATTTATCCTAAACTTATCGAAATATAGACAAGAAAATATATAAGGTTTATAAATTTGATATCATTCGAATGGTAAATAAACCCTTCATTGACCTTCAAATACAAATAAAGAACATCAAGAACCAAGAATAGACCTGTGTTCTTTATTTTATCATTTCGAAATAAATAGAAATAAGACCCACCTGGTTCGAACCTCACCTCAAGTCAAACGAATTTTAAGGGTTAATTTTGTAGCTTCTGTTTCGAAATAGAGAAAGAAAAAAAGAGTAATCCATGTATTTTGTTGTGTGTTTCGGTTTGTTGAGTTAAGAAAGAAAGCGAAGATTTTTTTTTTCTTTTTTTGGTGAATACAATGGTGGCTATGTTTGAGATGGAGTAAAATTAGGATAGTGCTAGGGTTTTCATTTGTATTTGGACCTTGTAGAATTGGGCCTAGCTTTATATAAACCGAATTTACTTGGGCTTTCATTTTAGAGTAACCACTTAAGGCATCTAACTAATATAACTTTCACAAAGATACATTAAAGATGTAATTTTTTTCTTGACAAATTAAGTTTTTATTGTATATAAATGTTACAAGTATGAGTATGATGTTCATTTTATACATGTGTATATACATCCGATGAAGTAGATTGGATCGTATGTAAAACTGTGTTATTATTTATGAAACAACTAAGTATGAAAAAAAAAACGTTGGATACTTTTATGTTTCTTCGTACATTTTAGTTTTGACCCTTTTACTGTTTATCCATAACAAAAAAATATAAATCCGACACTAAGTTACTACGTAGGTTATAATGTAAATGTTTAACTTTAAAAGGTACTAAAATAGTAAAATACAACTACAATATGCATGACATTTCACTATTTTCTATTGTTGCGTAAATTATTATGGCAATAGCAATATGAAAGTATAAACAACTTTTTTTTTCCATCAGTAAATTTGTTGTCACCATAAATGTATAATCAAAAAACATTGTCTGCCGTAAAACTTTGTTACATGGTACCCGCCGCCGCAACGCGCGGGTACCCTGCTAGTCATTTATTTAAGAGAACGCTCCATTTTTTAACTTTATTTCCTACACTATTATTTACGCACATTTTACACTTATTGTGTGACGGGATGTTTGACTTTCATTATTTTTCAATAACGTTTAGGGTCACAAAGTAAGAAACACAGCTTATAGAGAAGTGTCCATGCGGATAGAATTCATCGTCCCTGATTTTTCCCGAGTTCCCATGCTAAACGTAAAAACGAAGTCATAGCTTATTTTCAAGGTAGATGCTAACACTACTCATGGAAGTTACTTGTGTAATAACTCTTGCTCCCATTTTCCTATTTTTCGTCTATTTATTTTATTTTTGGTGAGAGATGAATTTCTTCATATTTTCTCGTTTCGATAGTTTTTATTCCGATAAAGATACCACATTAAAACGCTAAGTAGTTTTCTATCTTTTCTTGAGAATCACTACTTTAAAAATGAGGTCCACATCAAGGGGTTGGGATTCTTACAGACTCATAGACATTAGTTGTGGAGAAATACACGTGCACCTCATGTATCTAGTCTAGGACCATGTACATGCATCTCACGCGCCATCAACTTTTGTCTAACACTTAAGAACATAACTTACTCTTATTCATAATAGTAATACATGACATGATTTTTTTTATTTTTTTTTTATTATTTTTTTTAGATGGATAACTTTACATACATAACAGAGTTTTCACTTGGTATTTCTAGACGTTCCTGAAATGAGGACTCAAAGGTTTTAGATCAAGACCTCGCACATTGATGTGTACCCAACTTTTAAAGCAAAGATTCTCTTAAGAAGATAAAAAACTAAGTTTCGTCAAAACATGATGTCTTTAATTATTCTTTACAGATATATATGGTGAGACAATTTTGTGGGAGCAAAAAGCCACAAGTACCTACGATGAGCTCTAAAGAGAACCAACTACTCCATGTTTAGCATCTAACTTCTAAAATAAACTCTATATTAATAGATCGCTGGCGCGAGTCTTTCGACACATCAATTAACGAATGGTCAATAGTGCACTTCCAGGCTCGCTGGGGTGATTATTTTCATAACGGATGGTCACTAAGTCATACACTAGATCGCTGGCGCGATTAGCCAATGAATCTTGAACTCGGATGGTCACTACCTCAAGTAATGAGATTTGCGGGCGCTTAGCCAAAAGAGTTAAGGGAACAAGCTAGGGCTCAATGAGCCCGGTCAAGTCAAAATTCTATTTTTACTCTATCCAGCGGAAAGTCGAACAAAATGTTAAAACTTATTATATTTTTGCAGAAAATTTTAAATTTTTCTCATTTTTTTGTACTTTTCTGATGAAAATTTTTCAATTTTTTTTTGGATTTTTCAAGAAAAATGGAGTTGCATGAGTAAACGGCACATGAATGTGCAAATCGAAGATACCCCCCCCCCCCCCCCCCCCCCCAGATTAAAGTTAAACATTGTCCTCAATGTTTCAAGGGTGTGGGTCATCCTACTTTGTATCTAAGGTTGTTTATTAATTAATGCCAAAAGATAACGTTAGTAAACAAGGATATCAGAATTCTGAACGATGAAGCTTTTATGAAGTAAGGACAAAAAATACGAGCACGAGAGTCATCATTCATCGGGAAAATCACCTGTACAAACACAACAAGAACTACACAACAAAAGTAGAAGAGGTTGCCCTCTTCTCGTCACTTTATTAGAAGGAAGAGAGAAGTCAGAAACATGGGTGAAAACCCATGTACATGCTACTGTTTTTGTTTACCGAGTCGCTAGCTTGACTCGATCCCCAAATTCATTGGTTCATGGGGAAAGTTTGGAGATCCGGGACAACCATTGGTGGTATGTCCCCTCCAAAATAGTGTTTCAATCGATGACCATTCACTTTGAAGTTGGAACTGTCAGGTTGAGATAACTCAACAGTTCCATATGGAAACACTTTTGCTACAGTGAATGGCCCAGACCAGTGGGTTTTTAGCTTTCCTGAGAATATCTTCAATCTTGAATTGAAGAGAAGGACTCTGTCACCAATGTTGAAAACGCGGTTCTTTATCTTAGAGTCGTGGATCTTCTTGGTTTTTTCTTTGTAAACCAAGGAATTCTCATAAGCTTGATCACGAAGTTCGTTTAATTCATTTAGTTGAACCTTGCGGTGATCACCCGCTGTCTGGAGGACGAAGTTTGCATTTTTTAAGGTCTAGTAGGCTTTATGCTCTATCTCAATCAGAAGATGACATGCTTTCCCGTACACCAGCTTATATGGAGTACACCCGATGGGTGTTTTGTAAGCGGTGCTGAAAGCCCAGAGTGCGTCATCCAGATTGTCCGACCAAGAGGCACGGTTTTCACCCACTGTCCTCTCCAGAATTCTCTTTATACCACGACTTGAGACCTACACCTGTCCACTAGTTTGGGGGTGATATGCGGTGGAAAGACAGTGAGTTACGCCGTACTTTTGCATCACTTTTGCAAATTGATCATTGCAGAAGTGTATACCACGATCACTGATTATGGCACGAGGAGTCCCGAATCTAGCAAAGAGAGACTTCAAAAATTTTACCACTACTCGGGCATCATTGGTGGGTAAAGCTTTCGCTTCAACCCATTTTGACAAATAGTCGACAGCCACGAGTATTTATTTATTTCCTCGAGATGAGGGGAATGGGCCCATAAAGTCGATGCCCCAGATTTAAAATATTTCACATACTTGGATGGCGTTTTGAGGCATCTCATCCTTTTTAAAAATATTCCCGTGACGCTGACAAGTGTCACAGGTTTTGACCAGTTTGTGGGCATCTTTATAGATGGTGTGCCAGTAGAACCCGGAATCAAACACCTTCTTGGTGGTGTAGTTAGAGCTGTGATGTCCCCCCGTGGGTCCATCATGACAGGATTTAAGAATTTCCATGGCTTTTTGGCCATGGACACACCATCGGATGACTTGATCCGCACAAATCTTGAACAGGTAGGGGTCGTCCTAAAAATATTGTTTAACGTCTTTAAAGAACTTTTTCTTCTGCTGGGATGACATCCCCTTGACAATGAAATTACCTGCATGGTAATTTGCAATATCGGCAAACCATGGGGTATCAGTATCTCCACAAAAGTAAACCGCGTTGAGGGTCTCAAGAGGGAATGTTTCATTAATTTCCTTCTTCTCAAAAGCATCCTGATGGGGGTTTTCTAGTCGGGAGAGGTGATCATCAGCTAGGTTTTCAGCTCCTTTTTTATCTCGTATGAATATATCAAACTCTTGTAGGAGCAAAACCCAATGGAGCAACCACGGCTTTGCGTCTTGTATAGAAAAGAGGTATTTTAAACCCGAGTGGTCCATATACACTATGCACTTGGTAAGGATTAAGTACGGTCGAAACTTTTCAAAGGCATATACAATGGATAAGAGTTCCTTCTCTGTTGTAGTATAATGACTCTGAGCTTCGGTCATCGTTTTACTTGCATAGTGTATCGGCTGAAAATGTTTGGTTTTACGTTGCCCCAGGACCGCACCTATTGCAAAGTTACTGGCATCACACACAATGTTTTAAAAATCGCGCCTAAGGCGCGCCTACTCCCTAAATCCCATGAGGCTCTAGCATTTGGGATTTTTTCAGATCGTGGCTCACGACATGCATGAATCCCGTAAAAATCGCAGCGCCTTGGGGATTTGTGCTCCTAGAAGGTGTAACGGGGTTTTGGCCCTTTTTTCTTAATAGTAAGATACATTTTGAGCTTACATGTTATATACATTTGGCCCTTTAAGTTATAAATTATCTAATAACCCTAATATTTTAGAAAATAACTAATACACACAATCAACAAAGAACTATGTATTTTTTGTAATCTAATGTCTAAGAATAGTAGCTTATTAACAGATACAAATGTTGTTTCTTTAGTGTTAAGTCTTACCAAACAACTATAGATTTTTTTGTTGTTGATAGTTGATAGTTTGATACATGGTAATTTTTTAAATTTTATAAGTCATAAACTCATTTATTGTAATGTACATTCAGGAATTTAGGGTAGTTCATGGATTCTGATATGTTGCTTACTTAATATTTTGGGTTTAAATGCAACCTTTGTTAGATGTAATAACTATTAAGTGGCATTATGCATTGAATATTGATATTTTTGTGTTATTTAAGTTGCATAAGTTGTCACATATGTTATAAAAAAATCCTAAATGTATAGTGCGCCTCATATTTATTAATCCCGCGCCTTGGTTTGTGCCTCGACTCGAGGCTCTTTGACCCCCTTTGCGCCTTAGTGCGCCTTGAGCCTTTCAGAACATTGATCACACATAAGTTCAAAGGGCAGGTCCCAATCGAGGGCAACAAGAATCGGTGCTTCAGTGAGCATTTTCTTCAAAGTTGACAATGCTTTGATGCACTCGGGTGAGAAGATGAAAGGAGCTTCCTTTTCAAGGAGATGGGTCATAGGTCGGGCGATTTTAGAAAAATCTTGTATGAACCGACGATAAAATCTGGCATGACCGAGAAAGCTTCTAACACCTTTGACAGATGTGGGGGGAGGTAGTTTGGCAATTACATCAACTTTTGCCCTGTCTACCTCAATCCCGTTTTTTGAGATCTTATGGCCGAGGATAATGCCCTCCTTGACCATAAAATGGCTTTTCTCCCAGTTGAGATAGAGATTTGTTTCTTTACAGCATTTCAGCATGTTTTCCAAATGGGAGAGGAAAGATTGGAACGAATCCCCAATGGCTGAAAAGTCATCCATAAACACCTCCATGGTTTTCCCGATCATGTCATGGAAAATTGCCGTCATGCACCTTTGGAATGTGCCAGGAGCGTTGCATAGGCCAAATGGCATACGACGGTAGGCAAAGGTTCCATAAGGGCATGTGAAGGTGGTTTTCTCTTGATCCTGTGGATCAACGGGGATCTGAAAATAACCCGAGAAGCCGTCGAGGAAGCAATAATACTCATTCCCCGCCAATCTCTCGAGCATTTGGTCCATGAAGGGTAGAGGGAAATGGTCTTTTCGGGTGGCTTCATTTAGTTTTCTATAATCGATGCATACACGCCACCCAGTAACCAATCGAGTTGGAATCAACTCGTTCTCATCATTTGTGACAATAGTTATGCCACCCTTCTTTGGAACACAATGTATGGGACTAACCCAAGGACTATCAGATATCGGGTAAATTAATCCAGCATCAAGAAGTTTTAGAACTTCTTATTTAATGACTTCGTGGATTTTTGGATTAACCCGTCTTTGATGCTGCACAACGGGTTTTAAGTCATCCTCCATCAAGATTTTGTGGGCACAAAACTCGGGGCTAATATCCTTTATGTCAGAGAGTTTCCAAGCAATTTCTTGCTTGTTTGACTTTAGAACCTTCACGAGAGCAGCTTTCTCCTCATCACTTAAACCTTTTGCTATAATGATGGGTAATTTATCATTACCCTCCAAAAATGCATATTCGAGATGAGGAGGCAAGTCTTTGAGTTCGACTTCGGGAAAATCATCAGTTTTCTTAACATATTTGATTTCTGCTTTATGAAGTTGTTGTGGTAGAACAGGAGGAGGAGAGGGATCTTCGTTCAACAATTTCTCAAGGAGAAATATATCCCCCTCCGGGTCAATCTCTTGGTGATCAATTCCAGCGGGAACTGAATCACTCTTTAGAAAGGCCTCTATCTCCTCAAGGATGAAGTCACTTCCCTCAAACGGAGTGAGGGAAGGAGAAGAATTAGCAATTATGGGGTGAGAAGAGGGAGTGGGATTGCCACTCGTAGAAACATCATCATAACCAAGAATTTCTTGAGCATACTCCTCAGTAGCAATATCAATGACATCTATTCGGTTAACCGACTTAGAATCAAAGTTTGAGGAATATCTCGAGGTCTGATCAAGGTTGAACGTTATAGCTTCAGTACCAACTCGTAACGTTATTTCCTCATCGAATACATCAAAATCGACCCGTCCTTAAGAATTCTCTTCCAAGAATGAGAGGAACTCTTGGATCCGCATCAAAATCGACAATCACAAAGTCTGCCGGAAAATGGAACATTCCCACCCTTACAAATACGTCCTCGGCAATACCGAGGGGACGAGAAATTGAAGGTTTGCAACCTCAAGAGTCATGCAGGTGGTGGTAAGTTCCGGAAGAGAGAGTTTCTTCCATACTGAATAAGGCATCAAATTGATGTGTTAATACAAATATCGCCTAAAAACGTTATTTATATTTTACGATCTTTGCTAAGTTTTGTTAATGACAAAGTATGAAGTTTAGCTATAAGTAAATCATCACTTTAAGTGTTTAAGTCTTGTTTAACTAAGGTTTACATTTCCTTTTAAACAAAACATTGTTTTTATTTCTTAAATTAGAAAGTGTCTTGTCACATCACATTTATTTCTTAAAATAGTAATGTCACATCACATTTAGGGTAAGCTTTGTCCATATACATTTATGGTAAGAAAGAGTGTTTGACTAATCTTATACTTTCTTGCAAGTCTTGTGTTTGACTAGAAGTAATGTGATGTGACCTTGTTTGGTTTGGAAGATTTATTGCAAAAACCAACTGCAAGCCTGGCGGTACCCTGGGGATACACGGGCGGAACCCTTCTGAGGGGTCCGCCTGATCCGCCAGACCTGCAGAATGGTTTGCTATAAATACCAAACCATTTGTTAGTTTTGAGTCACCCCTTTAGGACATATTTTCACATACTCTCTCAACTAACTCAGTAACATTTGACTTGTGTGATTCTCTTATGTAGCAAGGGACTTCACAAGATCATTCAAGAAGTTACAAGCTTCAACTCTAAAGTTGCAAGTCTTGTTAGCTTGGTCATGTATAAGATTTGGTAGTTTATACTTCATTTGTGTCATGTATGTAGAAGTGATTGGTTAGTATTTTAGGCCTCAAAATACGTAGTGTGTCGGGAGTTGTTGTACCCTTGTAAAAGAACTAACGGGAGTGGTTGTACCCTTGGTAAAGAACTCGACATCTAGCTTAGTGTCGGTAAAAGTGTAAGCGACGATGGGAGTGGTTGTACCCGTGTAAAAGAACTCGACATCTAGCTTAGTGTCGGTAAAAGTGTAAGCGACGTTGTAAAGGTTTTCTCCACCGGTGAAAGGAGCTTGTTGATTAGTGCTTATAACTCTCGAGTTGGAAACTCGGGGCGTGGATGTAGGGCAAGGAAAAAGAGTCCTTGTAGCCGAACCACGATAAACAATCGTGTTGTGGTTTGATCGTTTCTTTCTTTATCTTTGCTTATTACATGTTGTCTTTTAGTTAGAATTGCTAATCACACATAAAGCTTTCCAAAGAATCAAACAAGTAAAGTCATGTTTATATCTTAAAACCAATGTAAAGCTTTTCAAAGAACTAAACAAGCAAAGTTAGGATCATCACACGTAAAGCTTTTCAAAGAATGAAACAAGTAAAGTTAGAATTGTTATTCACATATAAAGCTTTTCAAAGAATCAAACATATAACTTTGCGTTTATATCTTTAAGCAAACGTAAAAGTTTTTAAAGGATATTCAAGCTAAAAAGGATTTAAAAAGCGGTAAACTATTCAACCCCCCCTTCTAGTTTTCCATAATTGGCATCAGGAGCTACGTTATTCAAGATCTATAAAATAGAATGTATTTTAAAACTTGGATCGATCCATGGATTTTGAAAATCTCAAAGAAGGGCAACCTATTCAAAACCCACCGCTATTTGAATAAGAAAACTTACTTGAATGGAAAAGTAATTTTGAAAACTATGTGAAATCAATTGATCAAGATCTTTGGCATATTATGTCTTTTGGTGATTTCAAACCAAAGAAAACAAGTTTTGAAAACCGAGATAACTATCTTAAACTTGATGAAAATACTAAAGCTAAAACAATGATTTATAAAGCTTTAGTACCTAATATGAAAGAATGTATTTTTGTCAAACGGCTAATGATATTTGGAAAAATATGTTAAACTTTCATCAAGAAATATGTCAAGTCAAAAATGATAAATTTGATCTCACATATGAATTAGAAGTCTTAGAAATATTAATAGATAGACATTTAGTTGAGATAAATACATGTACTACTAGTTTAAATGTTTTAAATGAAGGTGTAAGTGAAGATGATTACTCATGTCGAGCTCTTAGTGGACTTGCTTACGATTCATGGAATAATACGGATGAAGATGAAGCCAACCATCTGGTGTGTGATTCTCAACTAGATAAAACATCAAGCAAGGTACACTTTGAAACCAAACACTTTTGCTTTGACAAATTTATTCTAGAGTTTTCTAAACTAGAAAATGAGTCTAAACGTTTATGCAACATGGACCTAAAAACTATCTTCAAGAATGAGTCTTCAAAATCTTTTAAGAATACCTTAGAAAAGGAAATCTTGTGAGAAGATAAAATGTCTAGAATTAAGAGTAATGTTGAAATTGATCTAGTATGTAAATTATGTCTAGATTACAAACATAAGATTAAAAATCAAAATGAGAAAGGAAAAATAGTAGTTAAATTTGATGAAAGTTCAAAATCTCTTGAAAGATTGTTGAGGAGTTAAAGGTTGTTTAAAGATAAAACCGAATTAGGATTTAACTCAAAAGCACCATCAACTAGTAAAACAAGACAAGTAAAATTTGTCAAACCTAGAAGAGAGATTTAGAGATAATTCAATCTCTAATAGAAACTCATGATAAAAGGATTAAGATTATCATGCTCTTTGCTTTTATATGATTATCTAACCTTCTTGGATACATGAGTAATTGAGTTTCAAAGCATGTCGTCAAACCAAGATTTTACGTGTAGTGTTTATCCTCTTGATAGCATCTCTATGCAATTTAAAAGGTACGCATTACTCCAACTTGACTTTGATTGTCTCTTGTTTCTAGCATTATGTGTTGGAATATGTGTTATTAGTAATACTCTAAAGTGTTTACCTGCTATTAGTAATAACTAAGATTAGATTCTATGCAACAAGGAATTTCGTCATTAGTACTAGTAGGAGATATAAGGTGTTTTGGTTCTTTAACCATCAAGAGATAAACATGAGAAACTCTTGAGTGAGTCTCACTCAACTCTTGCTTACAAGTGAGCTAACTAAGAATTTCCTAAGTGTTAAAATGTCTAACACTTTTGTGATACTTGCAAAACAAACCTTTGTTAAACAACATTCTCAAACACCATACTTTGAGTCTTAAATTGTGTTTTTCTTCAATCACTCCTTTATGATAATCTCACATAAAACACACAAGGTGAAATAAATCACATTAGCATACATTAGGATGTGTGAAAGAAAATGAGTTTTTAACATCTAGGATTTACTCATCAAATGTGACACTTAGTCTCATGATGTTGTACCTCTTGGACTTTCTCAAAACAAATAAGAGTTCATAGTGTCTTAAGTAAGAAAACCCAAAGAGTCGAGGAGTCGTTGAATATAACATTTAACGAGTGATCTCCTCCTTCTAAGATATCATCTTTGGTAGATGATAACTTAGTCGAAAGTCCAATAATGGCAAGACAAGTATGTTGTGAAAAACATTAAGAATAAAAGTACAAAATAACATCTTATCACCTTGAGTCAAACATTGAATCATGCAAAATTGACATAAGTTATAAAACTTGATTTATAGGTCATAGTTGTGTCTAAACAAATCCAACAAAAATAGTTTTTGGAATTTATAGTAAAACAACTAGTGAAACAAAATAGATGTTTCGAAGTAATCATGTGATTATAAGTGTCAATATTTGAAAGACTTTTTGATAATAAAAGCAAGCTCCAAAAGCAAGGGATTTTAACTTAAAGACATTCCTAGTTACTCTTTTGTTCTCAATGGTTAAGTTATTGATGACTTATCAAGAATGAGATTAGTAAATCCGTAGGTAAAACTAAACGTAGAGAAATGTTCGGAAGACTACTTGTTCTCATAACAATTAGATCCAACATTATGTTTAGCATTTGTCTATGTGCTCGTGTTAAAGAAGATCCTTAAACAACTCTTTAGTTGAGCTTGTTTGGATACATCATTAGGTACTACATAACTAGGATTATGGTATCCCAAAAGAACGGGAATAGAAACCATAGTGCATGCCAAATGGAATTATGCTGGTAATAAGTTGATAAGAAAAGCACAAGTGGTACTTGGACTTTTATACTTATTTACCCAATGATTCTCCAAAACACGTTAGGTTCTCAAATTAGTTTCGGATGGAGAAGCACATCAACAAGCTCCACTTGAACAAGCAAATTCGTGTCAACAACGGAATTCTTTTATCAACATTGTTATCCCTTCAACAAAGGAATCATCGACTTTGGAAATAATTCAATCCATTATGGTCTTAATAGACATCTTGTGATCCATCATCATCGCCTTGGTAAGATTGTTCATTGAGGAACATATTAACTAAGAAAGTCTTCTACGTTAACCATTCTATCAACGTTTTCACAAAACCTCTTGAATGTGAAGCATTCATCATTCCTAGGCTTGGTCAAAGACTCATAAGACCTAAAACCTTAGTTTTGAACATTAGGATAAAACCACAAAAATCAAGACAATCCCTTTTGAATTTTTCCCTGCAGCTCCCACGGTACCCTCAGACCATACGGGCGGAACCCTCCTTTTGGTTCCGCCTGGTCCGCCAAATCTGCAGGATGTTTTATTTTTAATTTCTAAACCAAACACCCTCTTAACTTAATCATTCACTTGTTCTTTCACCATCATCTCATCACATTCACCTTGTGATATATCTCAGCCCATAAGATTCACAAAATAAGCAAAACTTCAAGCATCTTCCTCATAACCTTTCATCACTCAAACCTCAAACAACCAATGTGAAATGAGAAACTGAGTTATCCTTTGTCCTATCAATATCGAGTCATCCACCATTTCCATGCCCTCAAAGAAACCAAGAGTCAATATCATCTTCACCAATAACTCCACCTAGTCATCTTCACAAGAAGATTCCACAATGTAATCAAACAAGTGTATCATCCCCACTATAACCTAACCTATTAAGATTAAACCACCTTTCATGATACATAAACCTATGTTCACCCTTGTGTCGCTCTTTGAAACAAAGGGTAATTGTCATATCCATACTCTCATTAACATATTTGTCTATGTTGTCAAAAGTCAAGTTAATTTCATTATGAAATGCGTCTCTTCCACTTTCTAGCAAGTGAAGAACACAAAGAAGATATCCAAGCTTTAAGTGTTGTCAAGCAATCACCACCTCATTTCACATATCCACTCTCGGTCGTCAACCATACTTTACCACCGTTCACCACATTGTTAAAACAAATGAAAAACGTCATTGAAACATCACTTGCATTATAAAACATTTTTAAGCATCAAAATGAGTCAAGTTAACTGCACCTCCACATTGTTTTCATATAGGCACACACTAGAACATACACATTACAATAGTCTTTACTTAGACTAAAATGTGAAATTTTGATTTTCTAGGAATCATCATGCCTCCTCTAACTCACTACGACCACAAGGACACCAACAAGTACCTACCCAAACACCACAAAACCAAAGGTCTTACTCAAACTCAAATCGTTGTCTTCAAAGCCTTAGAAAAACGAAATGTCCATAAGGGTAGAACCATTGATCCATCCTTCTTAGAAGGTACAAACCTCTACACGGAATTTGCCACAATCAACTTTGAGTGTCTCTTAGAAATCGACGAGCCTATTTATTCTAGGTTCATTTTAGAATTCTATGCATCCGTCACCCTCTCCAAGGATGAGTATGGTCGCATGTCTATTAACTTTAGGGCTAGTAGTCATCAATACTCCTTCACTCTCGAGGAGTTTGCTCAAATCCTAGGTGTCCCAAACCATGGTACTTGCATCTACTCTAACTTGCACTCCCTCTCAACTCTTGACACACTCTTTGACCGCATCTATCCCTATGATACCCCTCTTGTGTCCGAAGATGAACTTCGTGACCACCTCTTCATTAGGACCACCAACACTAGGAGAACTAGAACCGGAAATGAGGTCATCAAGGACCCATATGAAATGGAATTCAATGAACTCAAACCCCAATTCAAGGAATGGGAAGAACTCCTTAGAGCCAATGAAATTAGCACCATAGGAAACCGGGATCACATCAATGTTTGCCTTTGCTACATGCTCTACTCCTTGTCCGTTAGGCAACCCTTCAACCTTGCCTACTACATGACCAAGAGAATGACCGACATTCCCGTGCAAGGCACAACGTCTATGCTATATGGAATGCTCTTGACCCGTCTCTTTAGGTTCATCTCCCCCATTCCATCAACTCCTAGAGGTCTTCACCTAGAATACTCTCTTATTCCATACGCTTTGTCCCACTAAGTGATAGGAGAATATACAAAGCCCAAGGTAAACATTTTCCAACTCTAGGCTCCCACCTCTAGAATACATTTTCCAACTTTTAGATATTCCAAATGTGTCGGCGGAGTTCAAGCAAACAAAGGGGATGTTCAAAAACATCGAGAGATTTCTTGAAATGCTCAAGAAGAAGATTGACCGTCTATAAGAGCGGGTGTGTAGGAGTGTTTGGCACTAGGTGCTATTTGAAAGATTTGGTCATTTAAACATTACGTGTTATGTATTTGTGTGTTGGTAAGATATTTGGTACTATTTGGAACTTGTAGGAACTAACAATGATGCAGGAAGACAACATTTGGCAAGTTGTCAAATTTTCATGTTTATGAAATTTTCACTAAGTATAGTGAAATTCTCAACCCCCCCCCCCCCCCCCCCGGTCAAAGTCCTATGGTATGTGTGTTTACATGTCCAATTTTTGCATTACCTAACCAGATATGCATTATCTTTTTGATTTTAGGAGTTTTCAAAAAATTTGAAAAACGTCTCGCGGGTCAAAAATGCGGACTGCCAAGTTTTTCAGGTCTGGCGGATCTGGCGGCACCTTAGATTGGGTTCCACCAGTGAAATTTCTGGGCAACCCAGAAATGGCCCAACGGACCAGACGGAACCCAAAACAGGGTTCCGCCTGTGTATCGCGAGGGTTCCGCCAGTCACCTGCAGAAAATTTTTGTCATTTTTCTTAAGTTCAAAACTTGTAAAGTGTCAAACCATTTTCTTTAGTGAGAAACATCTTCCCTTACCTCCAATAACCATATTAGGACAACTCTCACTCACTAAAACAATTAGGAAGTCACTTCCCGCCAAAAGTTCAAATTCAAACATAACTAACCCAAGGAACCCTTTTAAAGGATCCTTCAAACCATTGGAACATTTTCAACCAAATCACATCCCATGATCACAAAGCATTGAATGCATATGTTGGTCTTTCACTCCACCCTATTCCATTGGATTGACATCAAATGATGTGACAAGTTCATGAAAATCATTTGATACCTCAATCTTTGAATGGTAGAACATCAAATCCAAACACTCCTTCCCACAATTCTTTTTAAGTTTGATCACTTTAGAATACCCCAAAACTCACACCAACACCATTACTTCTCTCAATCTCAAAACTCTTGCAAACCAAAGATTTGAGATGACTTAATCAAACACCTCATCCGAATCATCAAGCTAAAACCACTAGGATTAGTGTTAAATCTTGTTGCTTCAACAAAACCATCAAATCAAGCTCATCACTTGACATTTCTTCACCTATCCAAAACTTCCTTAACCTTACTACCTCAACATCATATTCAATACCTTGCAACATCAACATGACCACTATTCAAGATTTCCTAAATCTTGCTACTCCAACATCCTCTCCCAAACATGGCAATATAAACATATACACTTTTCAACCATCAAAAACTTTTTCAACCATCGATCACCAACACTTACACCAACGGAACTTTTCCATACACCACCAACATCACCACATCCACTATTGGAAACTTTTGAAAACCTATCACCTAAACCATCAAGCCCTCCATCATTGTCACTTTTTGACACCATTGCCGAAATGGAAACCCAACAACAACCAATACTTCAACCAAATGAGTCATTGGATGATGCACCTCATCTACCGTCATTGCTTGAGAGTTTGGCTTACCATTATGCTAGACCCCAAATTTTTTTTTCAAATGATCAAGGTCATACACACCTACAATCATTTGTGTTTCACCCCATTTACAAACACATTCATGGTAATCCTTCCGGAGAACCAAGCTTCCGTCACTTTGTTCAACAACAACAACCACAAGAACCTTCCCAACACTTTGAATCTCTATTTTCTTCGTATAAGAAAATAGAAGCATCTCAATGATCTTTCACCAAGACCAACAAAACCACCACCTTTCATAAATGAATAACCAAGGTCATTGCTTAACCAAAATGAGTCTTTCGACCACAACCAACCACCACGACAAGAGTATCATCACCCAAAACCATTGTTGTTTCACCCTATCCAATAAAATGAGGTTTATCCTAAACCACATTTTGGATAGTCTCAAGTTTAGACTCTCCAAAATGAAACAAAACCGTTTCTTTTGGAAAATATTTCTTATTAAAACCAATAAACCAAGCTTAGAGCACCAACACCACCTCAAGTTTAGAGTCTCCAAAATGAAAAAAAAAATTGTTTCTTTTGGAAAATGTTTCACCATTTAAACCAAAACTGTGTCACCTCCACAACATTCAAAATGAAACCCGATACATCCTCCACCACCTACTTTTATTCTCAAACAATCTTACCCTTGTTTTGGAAGAATGTTTCTCATTAAGGAAAGTGATGGTTTCCTTTTTATAGATGTAGAATTTTTATATTCTTAGTTTCTTTTTATTTGGTCTTTTAGTTTTAGAAGTAGGATGTTATTCACATCATTTCTCGTCTTTGACTTCCTAAAAGTCAAATTTTACATTAAATTAATTTTATCCTACTATGAGATATGCTTTGTTTGTTGACTATTTAAAGTATTGTGATAGCACTATACCTTGTTATGGTAACTTGTATATCTTGTGTTTTAGAAACTAACTTTCTTTTTGTAGGATCATTTTCCATGTTTTCTTTCCTTGATACTCCATTTAGGGGAGTAATATTCAAGGGGGAGCATGAGTATTGCATTATTCCGCTTCACAACTCTTAGTTGTGTTTTAGACATGAAATGCTTTCATGACTTGTCTTGTGCGGCAACTAACCTTTTTCTTGTAGGTTCAAAATCCATGTCTCCTCTCTTGGCACTCCATTTAGGGGGAGTATCGTCCAAGGGGGAGCAAGTGCATACTTCTGCTTCGCTACTCTTCTTTTTGTTTCGACAAAAAGGGGGAGAATTTATATAAACTTGTGCTTATCACCTCATCTTTGCAAAAACAAGTTTTTATACTAACTTTATAAGACTTAACACTAAAACTAGTGACTTACTTATAAATAAAGTTTATGTTTTGTCATCAACAAAAAGGGGGAGATTGTTAATACAAATATCGCCTAAAAACGTTATTTATAAATTACGATCTTTGCTAAGTTTTGTTAATGACAAAGTATGAAGTTTAGCTATAAGTAAATCATCACTTTAAGTGTTTAAGTCATGTTTAACTAAGGTTTACATTTCCTTTTAAACAAAACATTGTTTTTATTTCTTAAATTAGAAAGTGTCTTGTCATATCACATTTATTTCTTAAAATTGTAATGTCACATCACATTTAGGGTAAGCTTTGTCCATATACATTTATGGTAAGAAAGAGTGTTGGACTAATCTTATACTTTCTTGCAAGTCTTGTGTTTGACTAGAAGTAATGTGATGTGACCTTGTTTGGTTTGGAAGATTTATTGCAAAAACCAACTGCAAGCCTGGCGGTACCCTAGGGATACACGGGCAGAACCCTTCTGAGGGGTCCGCCTGATCCGCCAGACCTGCAGAATGGTTTGCTATAAATACCAAACCATTTGTTAGTTTTGAGTCACCCCTTTAGGACATATTTTCACATACTCTCTCAACTAACTCAGTAACATTTGACTTGTGTGATTCTCTTATGTAGCAAGGGACTTCACAAGATCATTCAAGAAGTTACAAGCTTCAACTCTAAAGTTGCAAGTCTTGTTAGCTTGGTCATGTATAAGCTTTGGTAGTTTATACTTCATTTGTGTCATGTATGTAGAAGTGATTGGTTAGTATTTTAGGCCTCAAAATACGTAGTGTGTCGGGAGTTGTTGTACCCTTGTAAAAGAACTAACGGGAGTGGTTGTACCCTTGGTAAAGAACTCGACATCTAGCTTAGTGTCGGTAAAAGTGTAAGCGACGATGGGAGTGGTTGTACCCGTGTAAAAGAACTCGACATCTAGCTTAGTGTCGGTAAAAGTGTAAGCGACGTTGTAAAGGTTTTCTCCGCTGGTGAAAGGAGCTTGTTGATTAGTGCTTATAACTCTCGAGTTGGAAACTCGGGGCGTGGATGTAGGGCAAGGAAAAAGAGTCCTTGTAGCCGAACCACGATAAACAATCGTGTTGTGGTTTGATCGTTTCTTTCTTTATCTTTGCTTATTACATGTTGTCTTTTAGTTAGAATTGCTAATCACATATAAAGCTTTCCAAAGAATCAAACAAGTAAAGTCATGTTTATATCTTTAAACCAATGTAAAGCTTTTCAAAGAACTAAACAAGCAAAGTTAGGATCATCACACGTAAAGCTTTTCAAAGAATGAAACAAGTAAAGTTAGAATTTTTATTCACATATAAAGCTTTTCAAAGAATCAAACATATAACTTTGTGTTTATATCTTTAAGCAAACGTAAAAGTTTTTAAAGGATATTCAAGCTAAAAAGGATTTAAAAAGCGGTAAACTATTCAACCCCCCTTCTAGTTTTCCACATGATGGTTGCACCTAGATCGGCTAGGGCGAAGCATTCAACCATCCCCAGGAAAATACATGGAATGAGGAATTTTCCCGGATCTCCCAGATTCTCGGGAAGCTGTTTTAACAGAACTGCATAGCAGTTTTCGTTGAGTGGAGTTCGTGCCATTTTGAATAGTTTTTCCTTATTACTCATGAGGTTTTTGATTGTCGAAGCGAATTTAGGCATCAAAAGGATAGCATCCGCGAAACTAATATCAAAGTGAAGATCTTTGAAAATTTGATTTTTTTTTCCATTTGATGATTGGCTTTCTCGCGGAGCTTTTGGTCTTGTAATCGTGAGGGATATGGAATTGATGGTTTCGGTTGGCTTTTAGATTTTCAACAGGGCTCTTGGGATTTTCAAACATGACTTTTGTGGGAGTCAGGACCGGAATAACTGGAGGAGGGACATCATTGGTACTTCCATTGTTAGTAGGAAGTGCCTTGTCCGTAGTATCCTCAGTTTCACGCTCCTCTACCTGGATAGGAAAAGAGGTAGACGGAGCCGTGGGTCCTTTATAGGAAATTCCACTTCTGGTTGTGATCGCTTTAACATCGCCCCCCAGATTCGCGATCGTGTTGCTGGGTAATATACCCGAGCCCGAGGGTCGCTCATTTAAAGACTTCTTGATGTCTGAAATCGGGCTGACCAACAACTTGTTCATTTCATCTTGGGATTTCATAAACTGTTTCAATAACTCATCGGATGATGGTCCAGTTAGAACAACGACTTGGTTTTGGCTAGGAAAATTTTGAGCCCGGTTGTTCTGGAAATTCCCTTGATTCTGATTGTTGTTACCATGGAAATTGTTTCCTTGTTGAAAATTACCCTGTTGGTAATTGTTTTGACCTTGATTGCGGTTGAAGTTTCCTTGGTTCTGATTTTAGAAAACCTGGTTTTGACTAGCGTTGAAATTCCCTTGGTTGTTAAAACCTTGGTTCATTCTATTCTGGTTTTGGTTCTGGTTAAAATTCTGGTTTCTGTTTTGACCATTTTGGTTCTGGGACTGATTAAACCCTGGTGGTCCAAGATAGTTATTAGAACGGTAGCTCAAAAGGTTTCGGTCCCCTTGCGGTTGGTAGGAATTACCTCCCGCATTATAGGATCCTTGAGCTGCGTACACGTTTTCATGAGCGAAGCCACCAGAGGTTGGGCACTCTGTGTACGGATGTGGACCACCGCAAGTTTCACAACTTGGGTTAACAACTTTGACCTGATTATGATTTTTCTGGTGCATACGTAAAACTGCTGTAGACAAACCATCGAGCTTTTTAGCCAGGATAGCTATCTCATTGCTTGCCGGAGTGACTGATTTACATGAGTCATTCCTTTCAGGAGAGGGGTCCCAAAAGTTATGACGGGCAGTCATGTTCTCGATTAAGTCATAACACTCTTCAGGGGTCCTTTTCATAAAGGTGCCCCCAGTAGCAGCATTGATGGTGTCACGATGGCGAAGAGTCAAACCATTATAGAACGTATCGATAATGGTGACCAGAAGCATATTATGGTTTGGACATCGATCAATGGCGAGTTTGTAGTGTTCCCACGCCTCAAATAATGATTCGTCAGGAAGCTGTCTGAAGTTGCTGATATTCCTCAGCTTAGTGACCATAGATGGTGGAAAGTATTTGGCCAGAAATTTTGTAACCATCTCATCAAACGTGTGGATCAAATTCTTCGGAAGCCGATTGAACCAGGCGGTCGCATGATGAGTGAGGGAGTAGGGGAAAAGGTACAAATGTAGGCCGTCTTCGGTAACGCCATTTTGTTTCATGCTTTGGGTGACAGTCAAAAATTTGTCGAGATGCTTATTAGCATCATCACCCGGCAGTCCGTGGAACTGACACGAATTTTGGACCTGTTGTATCATATGGTGTTTTAGTCCAAAGTCCGTGGCTCCAATTGTCGGTGGTGCAATGGGTCCACCTCTCCGTGCATAGTAGGCTGACATAGTTCCTCCATTGTTCGGGTATCAGGAACTACGTTATCCTTGGGAGGTAGTGGGGGCTCGTCGTCCATTATTAATGTTTGTTCTTTTGTAACAATACGTAACTCGGTTATGTTTCTATGGCGATTATGCTTTGCTTGCGAACGAGTGCGCATGTACTAAAAATAATTTCAATCAAAACAAGACCGAGGCAAAATGACAGAACTTAAATCCAATAACCACAATGTGAATGGCTTCTTTGAAAAAGGTACACCAATCACAAGGGTACAATGGCAAGTTTTGATCTTTAGTTTGGGAACTTATTTGTGTTCATACCCCCAGTTGGGTAGTATTCTGCCTTGGTTTTCGATGGTATATTTTATGTAATTTATTCACAAGAAAACAAAATATTTTTGGCTTTTTGTGTATGGTTGAAAAAACTTGGGAAATAGTTTTGGAACCGATTTGTTAACCGAAATCGTTCCTTTAAAATCACTCGCAGGGTTGCGGAAGAGAAGAATGATCTCTTTTCAGTTCGCAGTTTAATGTCAGAACTTCGGTATTCCACCTGTATAGGTTGTGATTTTAAAGATAACGAAGTAATTTAACTTCACGGTTAATTTTGTTGTTTTATGATTTTTTTGGTGTTTCTAACACTTTAGGAAAAGTGTTATTAAACTTTTTGGTATGATTATAATTTTTACAAAAATGGGTGGTATTTGTACAATGACGGTTTTGAAAACCATTAAACCTAAAAACGTTTTGAAACACGCAACAACCTCCCCGACAACGGCGCCAAAATTTGACTCCTCTTAAACCAACCAGTCAACCGGGTGCGGTCAATAGGCTCACCTAGGAGAAATTGCAAGATATAATATCCGTGGAAGTACAGGGAAATCCCCGGGTCGTTAAGTCCCAGCGAGATTGAAATAGTGTTTTGAAACGTTTATGGGAATGAGTGGTACTGAGGACAGTAACCAAAGATGATTTGGGTATGGATTACAGTACTGGAATTATTTGGATAACAGTATATAACAAGCACAGGAAACAGATATGTATACACGTAAACTGAAATGTAAACAGATACGTATGCGCGCTGGGAAAAAGTGAATTTTAAGGAAAAATAAACTACAAGGGGTGAAAATGAAACTTTTACAAACTTAATATTAAAAGAAAATTTAATTAAAAAGAAATTTTTTTTTTTGATTATTTTATTATTTAATATTAGTTAAAAACTATTTTAACTATTTAATAATTAATTAAAACTAATTTTAAACTACTTTTTAATTACTAATAATACCTAAATGACTTAGAAAATTATGGAAATTTTTATAAAACTATTAACCATCACAGGAATCCTAAAAAATTATAAAAAGTTTCTAAAAATTATATTTAGGCTAATTTACTAATTAATTACTTATTTATTAATTAAAATCTATTTAAACTAATTTAATTCTAAAAATTACCAAATGAACAGTGAAAAATCTGAAAATTTTCCTAAAAATACTTTACTAATTATAAAACCTAGGAAAAATATAAAAAACTACTATTGCTTATTAATAAGCAAAAAGAAAAATAATAGTTTGATTTTCTAATTAAAACTATTTAAACCTAATTTAATTATTATAAATACTAAATAAACTTAGAAAATTATGAAAAATTTTCTTAAACTATTTTAATATACTAGAAACTTAGGAAAATTATAAAAATGAAAATTGCTTTTTAAATAAGCTGAAAAATAAGCCAAATGGCTTAAATAGAACCTATCACTATTTTTATTTTTGTCTTTTTCTAAATTTTCTTTTACAAATCTAATTTACCACTAAAATTGAGCAACTTTTACAAAGGCACTTTGATTGGATCTAAAAAATAAGCAATGTGGAAATAGAAGTGCTTATCAGAATGTTTATGTAGCTTATTAGGACTTTAGTGCTTGAAAAAGTTACACAAAAAGCTACAATATAATGCAACAAAGGTAAATAAGCTACAACAAGATTACATGAACTTGAAATAAGCAAAACAGAAAGAATTAAGCACAAGGAATAAGCTGTAAGAAGCTAATAAGCACTTGGTCAAAACTGCCAAGTGACACAGGCCAAAATGCAGACCTACAGGCCAATGTGGGGCCCACAGGGTTGAACAAGGGTCTGATATGAAACTTGATCCAATAAGCCAGCCAGAAGGGCTTTCTAATAAGCCAAGGCTTAGGCAATGGGGCCCAATAATAAGCACTTGAGAGGGCTTTGAACTTGGGAGGTTCACACTGATTACTCAGTGTTTGGGGTTGAATTGGATAAACTAAAAGCTGATTGCAGCCCTACCAAATAAGCTATAAAGGAGGAAATAAGCCCCGATCCTTCAAGATGGCCTTATTGGCCTTCCAAAAAGCCAAGAATCATAACCTGGGTCCCACTAATAAGCTATTGAGAGCCATGGGAAGTTGGGTGGTTTGGGCTGATGCCCTGGTGCAGGGTATAAGCCTGCCCTGCAGGCTGAATTGACCACCCAAATAAGCCCTCAGAAAAAATATGAAAAATAAGCTGATGGTGGATTCCTAAAGTCTAGCTGCCCTATTCTATGTTGTACAAATTCCAAAGCCTAACTCTAAACACTAAATTCAAGAAAATTCACACAAAAATTGGATTTCTGCCTAAGGGTCAAATTTGACTTTTTGATATGAACTTGGAACTTTGACTTTGGTTAGCTTTAATTGGTTCTAATCTACTGAAATGGTGATGTTAAGCTATGAGGATACTAAAATAAGTTATACTAACAACTATTACACTAATGGAAGTGATTTGAGGTTCCAAATCCTCACAGTGATCCTTTATGATGAGTTTAAAAACAATTGACTTTCTACTGATTGGGGGTTGGTTGTTATGGTTGTTCTGAGTTATTAGGACCTAAGGTAACTTGTGTGGACCAAAACCAACAACACTAACAGGCTAGAACACTAGGTGACAAGCAAATCCAAACACTCCTACTTGAGACAGTTTAGTTGCTTAATGAAACAAAATGAAACTCAGGTTTATGAAACTGCTTTTTTATGACTTATTGACTTAATGAACTTAATTAAACACAGAAACAAGAGTTATAAGTACTATAACCTATGAATCCAACATATGCTTATTTGACAGTCCAAGTGAGTTTTTTAGGCAAAAAGAATTTTAATGAACCAAGACTTGTTTTTAAGCTTTATTATGACTAGATAACAATCAATAAGCATGAATAAGCACTAACAAGCAATGAATGAGCAGAGGAACAGTGAAATGGAAAATTGAGAAATTTCTTACAAAAGTGCAATCCTGCCAATTCCAATTGAACCATAGACCAATTACCAATCCCTAACACTCCCCATGGAGTACTAACCCATGGCCATCCATTATGTACCATGCTCCTGCCATCATCATCTTCAATCATGTAATTTTTGATTTTATTTCTATTTTTCTTGATATTTTTGTATTTTTGATTTTTAATAGTTAAAATAGTTTTTAAGGTTACTAATAGCTTTTAAGAGCTATAAGAGAGCTTATGTGAGCTTGTGAGTCTCTAAATAACAATTGTGATCATTATAACCTAAATTGAAATTTTAAAGTAAAATTGCAAATAAGAGATTTGAACCAGAAAACTTGGAATTAAGATTGCAAAAAGTTCAACTTATTATTGAGAAACTGAGTACAAGATTTAAAAGCGTAAAATTACAACTGAATCAAAGATTACACTACATACGACACTACTTTTTAACTAAAATTACTACACACTATGTCTTTTGCCTTCTCCTTCTTTATATAGGCTTCAATTAGGTTTTTTTGGCACTTCTGATCATTTCCCAGCAATAATTTAAGCCATTGGATTAGTAACTTTTAATCTTGGCCGTTTGTTGCTTTTGGCGCCAAAATGGAAAAGTGCAATTTGCACTGTTGCGTGTAGTAGGGGGTGGTGCATTTATTGTGGAGGTGATGTTAGGTGCAGAGGGTGTGGGTTGGTGATGATGAAGGTTTGCAAGTGGAGATGGTGGGAGAATACCAGGGTGGTTTTGGTTCAAAGGAAGAGGGAAGGGAAGGTGGTATTGTTGGGGTTTGACTAGGATTTGACCCCGGTTTAATATCAAAGGGGGTTGGGCTTTGAGGTGGATTGGGCCTTGGTGGATCAGGGAGGGGTAAAGGGAAAAGGGTGTAGTGGATTGTATTTTGGATTTGGGCTTATAATAAATTTGGTTCCGTTTGGTTTGTAGTAATAACAACAAGGACCAATTTTGTAAAAGCTGCAAATTTGAGGGGCTGGAATTGCAACTTATCAAAAGTATACATAAGGACCAATCTTGCCAAGGATGAATAGTACAAGGTCCATTTTGATAAATTCCAATTTTTTAAATTCCAGGGACTAATCTTGCCAATTCTAAAACTTCAGGGGCCAAATATGTAATTTCTTCAAAACTTTCACCCGAGGACTAAACTTGAGGGACTGAATTTGACAACTTTGCAAACTCTCGCTCGTTTTTGTCCTTTTTGGCCTGATTAATGCCAATTTCTGAAATATCTGTTCCTGCACGATCACAAACACAAAAATGCAATATCTTTGGCAATTATGGTCAGTTTGTGTCTGTTTAGGTCTTAATTTGGACAGAAAAAGGTGTGTGAATAAGCACACACCACCTACCATCCAAAATGATACATCATAGGGGCCTCAGTTCTGCCCTTACTCTTGAACTTTTACATACTTTACATGTAACTAATCTAATGACTCGAATTAGGATTATCAAAACACTTGGAGTACTTTAAAACATTTTGCACATATGGGGGTAATAATTGATGTTCTTCCTCATTACTTCATATCATTAGTATTTTACCCATGAGTCCCAATCATCCCAAAACAATATGTACAAGATATGACTCGACTTAGCAACCATGTAATCAATTAGACAATTAACTAGGGGTTTTCACAAATGTTGTAACAATAACGCACTAAAGATGAGTGCATACAAGGAAGGCTAAGGCGATTTGGGTGTACATTTGGGGGTGGATTGTAAACAAATTCTATCTTTAAGTAAAATGATTAAAGTTAGAAACGAAAAAGATAGGCTCTGAGGGGTGTATTAGGGGTATCGTGTACTGAAAATGAGTACATCGCAAAGATGTGGGAAAATTACTTGACCAATGAAGTCAATGTAATTACATAAAACACATGTGTAAAAAAATGGGTTATTCTAATGCCTCTTATCATATAGTAAATCTAACTACACGAATGTAGTCTCACTTGTGGTCTTGGAATGAATCACTGATGCAAGTTCTAGAATCTAAGTGCTATCGGTACACTCATAAGCACTAAGGCTTTTCCTAACAAGTTTAGGCGAACCTCACCTGTATAAATTCAGTAGATCACTGGCACGAGTCTTTGATGCTTCAACTAACGAATGGTGATGAGACAAAAAGTGTTATGCTTTTAAGGGGTTATTTAAGCCTTATATTGCGATTTTATGATCAAATATTGCCTTAAATCGTTACTTTTGTCATTTTAGGTACTTTTGAGAGGAAATATGAAAAAGGAAGCATTTTGGACGTTTTTGGAGCATAAAAGTAAAGAAAACGACAAAGTCACAAATTATGCAGGAAACAGTACTTGACGGCGTCACACTCTACAAGGTGACGACGTCTTGTGTTGACAAAGAGATGGATAATTATTTTACACTTGACGGGACAGTAAAGAATTTGGAAGTTAAAGAGTGACGGAGTCATGTTATAAAGCACCAAGGACATCACGTGTTATCATAAAGAGAGACGGCCGAGAGAATTTTACAAGGTGATGGCGTCAGAAGTGGATCTAGGCCATCAAGGAACCCTAAACACGGCGAGGTGACGGCGTCATGACCCATAAGGTGACGCCGTCAGGATTGTAAAATCTATAAATACTCATCTAATTTTCATTCATTACTATGGAACTTTAGGGAGAACTTATGGTACGAACCCTAGTCGAATTTTGCAGCTATTTTGAGGTTTCCAAACCTTTTTTCTTCCATGTTTAATTAAAGATAAGTATTCTATCAATCATTCAATATGTCTATGTGTTGTTTGATTCTATTTTACGCTTGTCTTTACATTAACATGCTAGGCTAGGTTTGTATGTGTTTGCTTAGATGTAATGAAACCTAGCTATTGATTATTGATTGATGATTTGTTATTAATTGTTGTTGGATGAATGATTTCAATGTAAGGCTTAAGAAAACTGGCTAATCTCCTATTGGTAACTTGCTTGATGTCTTAAGAAACATGAATCGGATGTGTACTACAATTATTTGGTTGTGTTTAATGCATAAGTGACTATTGATGAGGCTATGATAGGATACTAAACGTGTCGTCATAGGAAGAGATGGTATCTTATAGAGTTGGGGAAGGACGTACACACCCCCACGACTGGTATTAAGGAATACAACCCGTCATCCACACAATTGTAACAAATCTATCAATCAATAAAAGATAGTTAGGGAGTAGTGAAACCTAAGTAAACACGTTTTTCTCCATATTAGTTTTCTCAACTTATTTATTTTCTTGTTATTTTATTTTTATTGCATTTGTAGTTATTTGGGTTAGTTGACTAGCAACTAATTCCGCCCATTCCTTCAAAAACCGAGATTTTTACTTGCTGTCTAAAAAAATATAAAAATTCAAAAAGAATCATCCCTCACCTCTAGACCTAGTTTAGATCACTTTCAATCCTATCGAACACTATTCCCTGTGGAGAATGATCAATTCCCTGGTTCTTACCACTAACTATACTACATCGGTCAGGTACACTTGCCTGGCGGGGATTGTAAGCTTCTCAAGATCCCTTGAGAAGTAAAACTTTTATGTGACAATCCAAATCGCATCAAAGTTTCTGGCGCCGTTTCCGGGGAATAGTTATTGTTTAGGTTGAATTTTATTTTTACTAGGTCTACTCATTAGATTCCTTTTTAGTGAGATTTTTATTTTTGTTTTTTTTAGTCTATCTTTTTCTTTGTTCCTTTGTTCATAACCGTTACCATCTGACATCATGGAAGGTGGTAATATCTTTGACCCCGCCAACCCACCACAACCAAACCAACATACTAGAGCCCGCACTTTAGGAGAGTGCTCCCTTGCGATCCAACACCATCCGGTTGGTGCAAAGCGGATGTGCATTCAATGGACTTCATTCCAAAGATCCAAATCAACATGTCAAGGATTTTCTCAAAATCGTAGTTTCCATAGACCTTGATGTTGAAACTCGAGAAACGACCCGACTGCGTCTCTTCCAATTCTCTCTACGTGACTAAGCTAGTCAATGGCTTGAGCATTTACCAGCGAGATCCATCACATCTTGGGATGATCTCACTTCTCGTTTCCTTGCTCAATTTTTCCCACCAGGAAGAACCACAAAGTTAAGGAATGACATCTTGATGTTCCAATAACGTCAAGGCTAAACTCTTTATGAAGCATGGACTCATTTCAAGGACTTACTTCAAAAAGTCCCTCATCATGGCATAGATCTTTGGCTTCAAATCCAAATCTTCTATGACCACATCAATCTCTCCACGAGGTAAACCATTGACCAAGCGGCCGGTGGTAGGCTATGTGATTGAAGTGTGGAAGAATCATGGGAACTCATAGAAGATCTTGCTCTCTATGATAACGAAAGTTGAAAAGATCCCCGTGATTCGAACAAAACGGTCCTGGAAATATCTTTGCCTACGAATAATTCTAGCACTTCCGACCGAAGGATCATGGAACTTGAAGACCAAGTCAGGTTTCTCATGAAATTCTACGAGGCTCCTAAACCTTCAAGCCAAGTGAACAAAATCACTTCTTCATGTGAATATTGTAGTGGTCCCCATGACACTCGTGATTGCATGGAACTCCCCGAACAAGCTTTTGCGGACTATGCATCCTCGCGTACCGACGGAGCAGGAGATAAGTGGTACGCTTTCAAACCCTAGCCAAACCCTTACGGTGATTCATACAACCCTTCTTGGAAAAATCACCCAAACTTTAGGTGGAAACAAAACCAAAACACACCTCAAAACAATTCTTCCAATCCACCTAATCATTTTCAATCAAACGGTGCATCCTCAAACCATACTTTTAACAACAATCCTTCCAACAACTATGATGGTACTAATAACTTTGAAGGATTGATGTCCAAATTTATGGCATCTCAAGAAGCTCGTATGGCTAAGTTTGAATCTGAATTCAATCGACAACAAACGGAGATGACCAATAAAATTGACAACTTGTTGAAAGCCCTTAACAACCAAGTGTTGAACACACCAAATAAGGACACTAGGAACACCAGTAGCGGAACCCAACTTAAGGACCCCTCATCGTCCAAACACGTCCACTTTGTCAATGTTGTCACTATTAAGCCAATCGATAAAAATAGGGAAGAAGATGATAAAGATGAAGTTGGAATGGATAGTGAATCTAATAATGAGGTCAAGGAAGTTGAGGATAATAAGGTAGATAAGATAGAGGAAGTAGAGAATGTATAGAACTACTTCGATAGGTTACCTACCAAGGACGAACATGCATACCATAGGGAATTGTTCGATGACCCCGAGACACCATACGTCCTAGGTTCACCAATCGTCAAAGCGGGCGATCCCTCTAATATCAATATACCATGCAACATTGGGCATGTGCATGTGTGGAAAGCCTACATCGATCTTAAATCCCCCATAAATATTATGACTAGGATCCATTACAATTGGATAATGAAAAAGCAACTTGGACCTAGGATATTCCCCAGCACGGGTTGGATGAGTAACTTTATAAGAAGAGTAAAGGGATTGCATGTTCTTGTAGGAAATTTCACGTACGTTACCGACTTTGTGATTGTAGAGGATATTCGTCCGGTAATAGATAATTTCCTAACTCAAGTAGTGCTTGGAAAGCCATTTGTTGAAGTCTCTAAAATGAACTATAACTCGTCTTTAGGGATAGTTAGGTTCAAGGATGAGACCGATGAGATAGCCTACCAAATGCCATATAAGATAGAGCAATATCGGCTTTTATCAGACATTGAGAAGGAGCATAAGCAAGTAGTCTACTATAGGAATGACGAGGATAGACGTAGAGGAGTAGACCATGTTATGAAAAAAATACTTGGCTTCTACAAAGAATGCTTGCGACTAGGTCCGGAATATAAGACCAAACCAGAGGATGACCTAGAAACCATGACAAATGACGAGGTCACGTAATGGACATAACTTTGACTCTAGCTACAAGACTCGTTAATAACGAAAAGCGCTTCTTGGGAGGCAACCCAAGCTTTTTATTTGTTTGCTTGTTTGTTTGTTTGTCTTATTTGCTTCCGTATGTGTGTTCTTATTTCTATTGTTTATAATTCATGTTTTAATTAAAATTGTGAAAATGCTTCATTTTATTTTTAACTTCGTCTTAATTACATATAAAGGTATTTTGCAAAAGATAAGTGTTGGGAATTATAGAATTGAAGATTTGAAGATTACAAAGCCCACGGGCAAGAATGAAGAAAGAAGAAACAATGACGGCCTAATATGTAATAGTTAGCTTTCATAGGAAGCTAGGGTTTGTAACCTCCCTCTATTATATAAAGAGGTTAGGCGTCTAGGTTACAAATCATCTCATTCATAGCTAGTCTCTTCAATGAGAGTCTAGAAAATGCATAGAGCGTGCAGTAGTTTAGTAGTAGTAGTTTATTTATTTTAATAAAGAAAACCTTATTAGTAACTTTGATTGTTCTTGTTCTATATTCCACTGTGTTTATTATCATTGTTAGTAATCCTAGATAGGGCTTAAACGATCTTCACAATTGGCATCAGAGCATAGGGGGCTCGATATCTAGGGTTTCAAGGTTTTCATGTTCGTGTTTATCAATTAAAAGCAGTTTCGAAGAAGAGCAGATCTGGTTGTCGAAGAAAGCAGTTTTGAAGAAGGTTCCATCAGTTTTTAAGGTTGTCATGAATTTTAAGTGTATCGACTTTTTGGCTACGTACGACAACATAATACTACACGGTAACTATTATTAATTTTTGTGTCGTACTTTGATTGATTTTTTAAACCTCGTACTGATCTCTATAGAATTGATTGGAGAAGATTTGATAAAGTGGGTCAGTAATACTGAGGAATTGGTCGTTTAGTGGAATTAAATAAGTATTACAATCTTTATACCGTTTAAAATAATGGGCCAAAGATTTATGAAGAGTTTGTCGATGCACTTGATAATTAATTGCATGTGGGATGGTGCAAAGGGATTGTTGTTTTGCATATGGTATTGATAATATGGATTCTTTTTATTCTTGTACCTATTTATTATTGATTAAGGGTTTTGATCAGTTTCTTTACTAACAAGAATTAATGGGTCGGTGGATCTTCTCATAATATGGGTATAGAATATTTATAGTTTCACATTACGCATTGGTTCTTGTTGCTATAGTAATTACTTTTCTAACAATCATGGGACGGTGGAACAAAAATCATATTTTAATATATGGCATTCAAGATCAGATTCGTGGATTCGTTTTGTGAAGATTTTTACATTGGTCGATTATAAAGTATATTGAGGTGCGACAAAACAAAGTTGAATAGATATGTATGATTGGTTAGCTTCTCACATGGGTTTTTCGAGCGTTGGGATTCGATTCAGTGAAAATGGTATATTATCTTGATGGGTCGCTATCTCCTATTGGTCAAGGTTAGTACATGTCGGCTGTGGGGTGATACGTGGGATTGCGCCCTCGCAACAGGTTTTACCTCTTAAGGGATCTTGAGAAGCTTGCAACCCCCACCAGGCAGTGTACCTGATTGTTGTAGTATAGTATAGTGACAAGTACCAGGGGATTGATTGTTCAACTCAGGAATAGTGTTCGCTAGGATTAGAGTGTCTACTAAACTAGGTCTAGAGGTGAGGGAAGATTCTTTTTGTATTTTTAGATTTTATGAAAAGCAAGTAAAATCTCGGGTTTTGAAGGAGTGGGCAGAATTAGTTGCTAGTCAACTAACCCAATTAACTAAAGATGCAATCAAAATAAAATAAAATAAAAACTTAAACTAATTGTGGTGGAAACAATAATGGGAAAAGTTGTGTTCACTTAGATTTCATTACTCCCTAGATATCTTTCACCGGTTGATTAGCTTGTTACAATTGCATGGATGATGGGTTATATTCCTTAATACTAGTCGTAGGGCCGTGTTCAATATTCCCTAACTCTATAAGCTCCTACTTCACTCCTATGTCGAGCCGGCTAAGAAGCTCCAAACCTGGGATCACTAGAATTTGCTTATGCATTAAATACAACCAAAAATCATAGTACACCTCCGATCATGTTTCTTAAGACGTTCAAGCAAGTTACCAATTGGAAGTCTGCCAGTTTTCTTAAGCCTAACATTGAATACAATCATCCAAAACAATTATAAACAAACAATCAACCAATAACCAACATCTAGGTTTCACTACATCTAAGCAAACACAATAAAAAATCTAGCCTAGCATGTTAAAAGAAAGACAAGCGTAAGATATAATCACACAATACATAGACATATTGAATGATTTGAATGAATACTTATCTTTATTCAAACATGGGAGATTCAAGGGGTTGAAACCCTTGAAAAAGCTGTGAAGTTCGACTAGGGTTTATGCTACACAAAGTTCCACAATATGTTCCACACTTTACAATGAAAAATTGCAAAAATATATATAGATATTACGGGCTGACGGTGTTACGTTGTAAATTGTGACACCGTCAACTCACCGCCAAGATAGAAATCGTATTGCCTAGATCCACTTGTGACGCCGTCAAGAAGGATTTGAGCTCTGGGCCGTCACATGTATTTGGAACCTGACGGCCTAGGTGACGCCGTCAAGTCCAATGCACTAAAAAGGTTCTGGGTCGTCACGTTCATTCTCCACTTTCACCTCTTTTATCACTCTTGACGCCGTCATGCATTAACTCTTGACGCCGTCAGGTACTGTTCCTAGCAAAGATTTTGAGACTTTGCCGTTTTCTTCACTTTTATACTCCAAAAACATCCAAAATGCCTCCTTTTCTGAATTTCCTCTCAAAAGTACCTAAAATGACAAAAGGAACGATTTAGGGCAATAATTGATCAAATAATTACGAATTCAGGCTTAAATGACCCCTTAAAAGCGGTACACTTTTCACCTTATCATGGGGTTTGTTGATATTCCGAGATTCGTTTTTATGGGGTTGCTGCTGATTGGTAGAAGTAAGTTTTTATCAAACGAGTTACTGCTGTTGTCTTATGGTGATATGTAGTTACTGCTAATGTGTCACGTGAAGGTTTCATTGATCATATGGGGTTGTCAAGTGGATTGGTGAGTTTCTAATAAACACACAACCTCGTATTTATTCATTATTTGTTGCTGCTGACATTGTCGTGTACTGCAAGTGCAACATGTGAAGGATCTGTCGTTTTCTTCTTATTGATTTGGATCATTAATGCTGGTCAAACATGGGATAACATTGAATTGATTCGTAGTTTACTGCTACTTACAAGTTACCACTGATTGGGTCATTCATGAATATTGTTGTTGTTGGTAATTGGAAGTTGTTCCTACTGATCGGCTGTGTTTCTGCTGGTATTCTATTTTGTTTCTATTGATCGGTTCCTACTGATCGGTTCCTCCTGGTGGTTATTATGTTATTCTTGCTGACTTCTTTATGGTTCCTGCTGGCTTGTTGTATACTTTTTCTTTTGGTCGGTTTTGGTTCCTACTAGTCATGTGAGATTACTAATGGTTAGGGAGGACGGAGTTATCAACCATCATCATTTCATTGAGAAGATTACTTATCGCTTGTTTGCTGTTGTAGTTGATTTTCCCAAGTTTTTTGTTCTTATCATATCTTAAAGGGAGCATGACCTTTTTAAGATAACTTTCTTGGTTTGAATGGTGATGAAGACTTGACGAATCTAGCGAAGGGGTACAATCCATCTTATTGTGCTTCATGCGTACATTTGCTATCACTTTAAGGAGTTATGTTATTGTGCTCAGTGTCTCATTTATTTGAGGATTTGTCAAGAGGTCGCGGTCTACTTATACTTTTTTATGGGAGTATAAGTTTGGAGTCACGTGGATAGTGCAAGACATAAGATGCAAGCTTGGGAGATTTAACTTCTTCACCAAATAAGTTATATTTGATTTTCTTCATCACTGATCATTCCATGGAGCCTATTGCATTCAAGATATGGCATGTATACTTTTAAGGGGAAGCTTATTGTTAATATACTTGACCATCTTCTTACACTTTGTGCTGATGTGCTTATTTTGATTCTGCTGTTCGTTCCTGCTGTTCATTCCTGCTGATCGTTACTACTGTTCGTTAAAAAAAATATAAAAAAATAGTAAAAAAAAAAAGTTATTATTTTGTTTTTGCTAGTTGATATTTGATTCTAGGTCCGAAGACGCCCTTGGATCTTGAACAATGAAGATGTGTATGGTTCGTTTTAGAGATTTAGTTCGTGGTATGATTCTTGACTGGAACAGTTACACGCGCTTTACAAATATTTTGGGGGGCCATATGATACCATACAGTTCAGGATATTATTATAAAATAGATAATCATAAGCATTGAGTGGTTTTTTGGTTGATCCGTCTGCGTCACTGAGACTATCGGCCATTGCATGTAATCACCATGCATATATTGACTACAGGAATTATCCGAAGACATTTTATGATGTCTTTTTCGCACTGAAGGAAGAGATGATCTATGCTACTGAGTTCATGATTCAAGCAGATGGTTAGTATATTTTTAGGGGAAGCTTCTTGTTCAAAAATACTTATCCATCTACATGCATCACTTGAGGGGAAGCGTTTACAAGATGCTCAAGATCCCTATTGGATGATTACAAAAAGGGGAAGAAGAGTTATGATGTGCATCTTATTATTTGTGATGACATGTTTTAGCATTGTTTCTTCATACAGATTGTTTTGTAATATCAAATAGGGGAAGATTGTTGGGAATTATAGAATTGAAGATTTGAAGATTACAAAACCCACGGGCAAGAATGAAGAAAGAAAAAACTATGAGGGCCTAATATGTAATAGTTAGCTTTCATAGGAAGCTGGGGTTTGTAACCTCCCTCTATTATATAAAGAGGGTAGGCGTCTAGGTTACAAATCATCACATTCATAGCTAGTCTCTTCAATGAGAGTCTAGAAAATGCTTAGAGCGTGTAGTAGTTTAGTAGTAGTAGTAGTAGTTTATTTATTTTAATAAAGAAAACCTAATTAGTAACTTTGATTGTTCTTGTTCTATATTCCGCTGTGTTTATTATCATTGTTACTAATCCTAGATAGGGCTTAAAGGATCTTCATAATAAGTGTAAGGGAAATCCAAATTTGTTTTCGAAGAACGAATTGAACATGAACGATAACAATGAGATATAGACATACATATTAGTATTTTTTTGAGTCAAATGCTTGTATCGAGTCATAATGATATTTTGCAAGAATTCCAGGAATTAAGGCATAGGTTTTTCTAGAAATTTTCCGGAAACTCAACATAAAATTTCTGTCAAGTCAATTCTGACGGGGTCAGCAATTAAAGCCTGACGACGTCAGGTACAACTTTTCTGAAAATTTTTGCAAGTTATGTTTTTCTGCCGGAATTGTAAAGTTTTGTTAAATCTTTAACTTACAAACTCCAGGAATCTGCAAACATTCATTCCACAAGAATTATATCTTTATTTGCTTTTTAGGATTTTATTTTATATAGATTTTACCACCAATGTTATGCTAGGTTTTCTTGTTTGTTTTCTCAGGTTTAACATGTTATATTGGACAAGAAGATGTACATGGATAGTCAAATCTTTGTACATCAAGTTTTAAGTTTTTGGCGATGCTTTAATCTTGAAGTTACATTCTCTTGGAGGAGGATTTAACCATGTTACCGCATTATCCACACCAAATGAATCAAGGGAGTATTTGTTTCATTCTTTTATTTTCTTTACTTTTACATCTTTTAATTGAACATTGGGGACAATGTTCAGCTTAAGTGTGAGGGGGTAAATGAAGATACCTTAGAGAATACCATAACACTTGATTTTTGTTTGTTTAATAGTATATGTGTGACAAAACTGAGAGAAATATTTGTTAGGGTAATTTTAGCACCAAATTTAAATTTTTTTGCAACATATAGGAGTGAAACTTTAGTCTTAATAAGCGTCTCATGGATAGGAGTTATATGACTAGCACAAAAACTGTACCACTAAAAAAAATAATGAATAAGGTAGTGACCATCCGAGTACTAGATTAATTGATTAACGTGCCAGCGATCTAGTATATGACTTGGTGACTATCTGTTATGCAAATAACGCGCCAGCGATCCAAGAAGTGCACTAGTGACCATCCGTTAGTTGAAGTGTCAAAGACTCGTGCCAGCGATCTACTAAGTTCATACATGTGAGGTTCGCCCTAGACTTGTTAGGAAAAGCCTTAGTGCTTATGAGTGTACCGATAGCACTTAGATTCTAGAACTTGCGTGATTCATTCCGAGGCCACAAGTGAGACTACATTCGTGTAGTTAGATTTACTATATGATAAGAGGCATTAGGATAACCCATGTTTTTACACTTGTGTTTTATATAATTACATTGACTTCATTAGTCAAGTAATTCTCCCACACCTTTGCGTTGTACTCATTTTTAGTACAGGATACCCCTATTACACCCCTCAGAGCCTATCTTTTTCATTTCTAGCTTTAAGCATATTACTTAAAGATAGAATTTGTTTACAATCCACCCCCAAATGTACAGCCAAATCCCCTTAGCCTTCCTTGTATGCACTCATCTTTAGTGCATTATTGTTATTTGTTTAAACCCTTATGTAACACCCCCATTTTTCACTGATCATAGCGGATAAAGTGTTTGGGGTATTACTCATGGAAACAAAGACAAGATAATAGAAAATGACTCGAAAAGAGACGTTTTTGAAAAAGGTGTTATCATTCATCTATTCATCAGAGTTTTTACAGTAAAAGATGTACTTTTACCAAAAGAGAGGTCCCTAAGATACATTTTATGACACAAAACTGATGAATGATAACTATTCTGGACGTCCACATGTCCAGTGGTTCTCCATGCCAGGTTTCCTATAGTGCCTAATTACCTAGGATAACATGCTTAAAAGTCAACATGTATGTTGAGTGAGAGTCATAGGTTTAAAAAGTTAAAGTATAAATACAAGTTCCACAGGGTTCAGCTTAAACCCTATGTGTGGAAAGGTTTTTGTGTTAGAAGGTATATTGCACTAAGCTCATGAACCACACGTTAACGTTCCGGGTCATGGGGTCTGCAGACCAAACCATGAGGGGATGGGAATGATAACTTGCCAAAGTTAAGCCTTCAGTGGGTTCAAAAATAGTACTTATTGGTACCACCTAGTGGGGTGTTAATACCAACGGGAGTTGTCAAACGCCAATAGATCTATCAACTATATTCGCATTCGCGTGGGTAAAATATCCCAAACGATTAGATTCATGAATTTTAGTTATGTAATGATGGCAGTTAGTTTACTCGTGCAATAACCAGAGAAAAGACTTGTATTTGGTTTTAAAGCATGTATCCCCCTCACAGGGTTTGTAAACATTTAGAAAGAATTTAAAAGGTGTGAGGCTATGAAAACTCACCTGAGTCTCTAGATAATTAAAGTAGGGGTTTAGACAACTCACTTACGTATCCTGGGGGTAGTGCGGGTGTGCGTATGTCAAGTCTTAGTCTAGGTTTTTATTAACTAATTACTATTAGGTTTTTATATATAACATAACACCGTTCGGGCCATTGTAATTCAGAAGTATATGAATCCTCACATGAAGCTCTCTACTATTGTATTATGTGATCAGCATAATACCGTTCGGGCCATCATAATTCAGAAGTTAATACTCCTCACACAAAGCTCCCTATTATTGAGTTATGTTGTTATTAGGGTTTAGTTATAACATAACACCGTTCAGGCCATCATATCTCAGAAGTATATGCAATAATCGTTCGAGGAGTCAGGGCACTTTAATTCATAAACCCAACAAACTCGTCAAAACGAAATATCCACATAGTACTCCTCGCTTGAAGCTCCCTAGTATTGTTTTATGCTTCTAACTTAAATAGGTTTTTATATTTTTATGAAAATAGTCCAATTTTACCCTTTATATATATATATATATATATATATATATATATATATATATATATATATATATATATATATATATATATATATATATATATTTACATTTTCTACCCTAAACTTATAAACTTATAACAAATAAGCATATAACTTTCTAACTATTGCATATTTAGTCCTTATACTAATATATTTTAAAGGAATAATTTATATAGTTCCTAAATTATACTAATTTTTATTATTTACTCTATTTACCCTTATATTTATAATATTTGTAATTTTAGTCCTTTTAGTTTAATACTTGTTTTAATAGTTTATTTTAAGGTTTAATATATTGCAAATCTAGTCCTTACACTATTAACTTCTAGGAAATGTCAAAAACAGTCCCTAGACTTTATAGTTTCAGGAATTTACAATATATACCCCTATGCTTGTAATATTTTGCAAAACTAGTCCTAAATATGTATAATTCTAATTCTAGCATGGTAATCTAGTTTCTAAGCTTATAACTAACTCATATAAGTTCAAATAAGCCACATAATTTAGATTATATCAAGTAAATAAGCTATATAACACATAAGCATGCAATTCGATCTAACTAGGGTTTCAAAAATAAAAGCATGCAAGGAAATAAGTTCTAGGTCCTAGCTATGGGTTCTAAGGTATCTAATCTCTATCTAAGTCTATTCTAAGTATACTATACGTAAAGTAAAGGTTACCTAGGTCGGGGTAGGGCTTAACGATGGTATTAGGGTTTCTAGGGCTCGCTTGACTTCAAACCACAACACAACTCAACCAAAGCTTTGTTACCCATTTCCTATGGCTTCTAACAATCTTAGACTACAGAAATGTGAGGTAGAGAAGAGAAGGAGAGGTGTGAAAAAGAATGGAGGGAGGGCATGGCTATTTATAGCTGCGGAATGAGTAGGGAGCAAGAAACAACTCGCCATGTGTCATGGAATGGGGAGGTCAAGTAAGCTCAGCTATGGGGTATTTTGGCATGTCTAGGAGGTTATGAGGATGGGAATAGTAGCTAGGGGGCGGAGCTAGGGCCGGTTGTGGTGGATAGAAGCAGAGAAAGGCGATTAGGGCAAAGGAGGTGACAAGGAGGTGCATCACCTAATTTCTTGGGTGGTTAGTGGTGCTAGGGTGCTTGCTTAGTATTAGGGAGGTGCTAGGTTGGTTGCTTATTCATTTTAAGGTACTTAAGTAGCATAGTTTAGGTGTTTAGGTCAATTTTTAATCTAGTTTTGTTTAGTAAGAGTTTAAGGTTTTATCTATGTTTTAGTGTCTTATTTAAGGTCCTAATGATGTTTAGTAACTATTAGTAGCTTATACTAAGTGATGGTAGCTTATGGTAAAGATTTAACCTAGTTTAGACCTAGTTTCGGGAAGTTATGACCTAATTAAGGTTTTGCGCTTATATGACTTGTGCCTAAGTTCTATGGGTTGTACTATGTCCTAAGGGTTCTAATATATCCTAAGGTAACTATTATAACTTATATCTAAGTCCTAAGCACTTTTAATGTTAGTTCAAATAAGCAGTTAGGGTTTTAAAACTAGCCGGGATCATATAGGTGCAGTTAGGGTTTTCTAGCAAGTATGGGGTAGTATAGTACTAGTTTTCTTAGTGAAAATATGTTTATTACCTTGAATTGACATACTGGGATGTTTACATCAAGTAAACATAGTAGTGGTTGGCATAGGTGGATACGTGAGCTTGTCTAAAGGTTAGTTATGTTATAATATTATATTAAAGCAAAAATTTAGCTTGGGAAAATCCTATAGGCATTTCTAATCCTAGTGTGCTCTAATACGGGCCTAAGTTAAGTTAATAAGGCATTTCTAATCCTAGTGTGCTAGTGAGGGCCTAAGTTAAGTTAATCAGGCATTTCTAACCTAAGGGGAAGTTAGTGGTTTGTGACAGTCTCCCATCCTGAAAGAAAATCTCGTCCCGAGATTTAACTATGGTTAGTGTGTGATGGTGAGAATAGATGGGGATATTTAGCATGGATTTGATCCTCTCGTTCCCAAGTATACTCTAGTCCTCTTTGGGAGTCCCAGCGTACCTTAACGATAGGAATCCGGTGATGTTTTAGAATTTTGACCTCTCGGTCCATAATTTCCATTGGTTCTTCAGTGAAATTCAGCTTATCATCTAATTGAAGCTCGTTAATAGGAACAACAAGTGACTCGTCCGATAAATACTTCTTAAGATTTGATACGTGAAACGTGTCGTGTATATTACTTAGTTCATCCGGTAATTCAAGTCGGTATGCCACTGGACCAATTCGTTCTAAAACCCTAAAAGGTCCAATGTATCTCAGACTAAGCTTTCCTTGCTTTCCGAAATGAAAGACACCTTTCCTAGGTGAAACTTTCAACATAACCCTATCTCCGACTTGAAATTCTAAAGGTTTACGTCTTATATCGGCATAACTCTTTTGCGGATCTCTTGCAGCTTGTAAGCGTTGTCGGATTTGAACTATTTTCTCATTTGTCTCATGGATTACTTCCACCCAGCAGACCGGAGATCTACACTTTCTCCCATAAAGTGCCTCATACGGTGCTGCTTTAATGCTAGCATGATAACTATTGTTATATGAGAATTCTACCAATGGTAAGTGTTTCTCCCATCCTTTTCCAAAATCTATGACACACGCTCGAAGCATATCCTCGAGTGTTTGGATAGTTCTTTCACTTTGACCATCGGTTTGCGGATGATATGTCGTACTCATGTCTATCTGAGTACCCAAGGCCTTTTGCATAGATTTCCAAAATCTCGACGTGAAACGAGAATCATGATTAGATATAATAGATATTGGCACTCCATGTCGGGAAACTATTTCCTTGAGGTACAACCTAGCAAGGGTTTCCATATCATCTGTTTCTCGTATAGGAATGACGTGTGCTGATTTCGTAAGGCGATCAACTATTACCCAAATAGCATCATGCCCGTTGAATGTTCTAGGTAGTTTGGTGATAAAATCCATCGTAATTCTTTCCCACTTCCAAATGGGAATCTCAGGCTGTTCCAATAAACCAGACGGATTTTGACATTCAGCCTTTACTCTAGAACATGTTAAAAACCTGCCCACATATCCGGCAATGGATGCCTTCATGTCAGGCCACCAATAGTGTTTCTTCAGATCCTGATACATCTTGTCAGATCCTGGGTGAATGGAGTACTTAGATTTATGGGCCTCGTGCATTATTACATTCCTTAAGTTACCAAGATAAGGTAACCATTTTCGACCCTTAATACAACGAGTTCTGTCTGAACTTATCTTAAAAGCCTTGTCCAGTCCTCGTAAATTCTCAAGTTTACGATCCTTCATTTCGAGAGCTTCATTCTGGGCTTTGAGTATTTGAGAAGATAGATTCGAATGAAGAGTCATTACTAACGACCTAACTCTAAGTGGTTTGATTCGTTCCTTTTGGCTCAAAGCATCTGCTACTACGTTAGCTTTGCTAGGATGATAACGAATCTCACAATCGTAATCAGCAAGCAGTTCTACCCATCGACGTTGTCTCATGTTCAACGCTTTCTGATTAAGAATATGCTGTAGGCTTTTGTGATCGCTGAAGACCGTACACTTAGTGCCATACAGATAATCTCTCCATATTCTTAGAGCGAACATTACTGCTCCCAATTCTAAATCATGTGTAGTGTAGTTTTCTTCATGTGTCGTGAGTTGTCGTGATGCATAAGCGATTACTTTATCTTTTTGCATTAACACAGCTCCAAGACCTCTTCGAGAAGCATCACAATAAACGACAAAATCATCGTTTCCCTCTGGTAATGCTAAGATCAGAGCTTTACACAACTTTTTCTTCAAAAGTTGGAAAGCTATCTCTTGATCTTTTCCCCGGTCAAACTTCCTGTTTTTATGGGTTAGTTCTGTCAAAGGTTTAGCTATTTTTGAAAATCCCTCAATAAACCTTCGATATTAGCCCGCAAGTCCTAAGAATTGTCGTATCTCAGTAGGATTCTTAGGTTGCGACCAATCCTTAACGGCTTTGATTTTTGTTGGATCGACACGACGTCCTTGTTTAAATATCATGTGTCCGAGAAATTGCACAACACTAATCCAGAATTCACACTTAGAGAACTTTGCATAAAGTTTCTCCGTCTTAAGCAGTTCTAGGATTATTCTCAAGTGTTTAGCGTGCTCTTCCTCATTACGTGAATAGATAAGGATATCATCTATGAACACTATAACAAATTTATCCAAGTATGGTTTATACACCCGGTTCATGAGGTCCATGAAAACCACTGGTGCGTTTGTCAAACCAAATGGCATAACTTGAAATTCATAGTGCCCATATCTTGTTCTGAAAGCGGTCTTAGGGATATCCTCTTCCCTCACTCTCAGTTGATGATAACCTGATCGTAAGTCAATTTTTGAATATACGCTCGAACCTTGTAGTTGATCAAACAGGACATCAATCTGGGTAATGGGTATCGATTTTTGATAGTAAGTTTGTTTAATCCACGATAATCGATACACATCCTCATAGATCCGTCTTTCTTCTTTACGAATAGGACAGGAGCTCCCCAGGGTGATGTACTTGGGCGTATAAAACGTCGATCAGTTAATTCCTGGAGTTGTTTAGAGAGTTCCTTCATCTCTGAAGGGGCTAACCTATAGGGTGCTTAGGCTATAGGTGCTGCTCCAGGTAAATCCTTGGGATAAACTTATGGGTATTCCCTGACTACAAGGATCTCTTCTAGTCGTTTTTAATCTGGCTTAGTCTCCGTTACTTGAACCACAAAAAGTTGACAACCTCGTGACATGCATCATTTTGCTTTGATACATGAAATGAAGTTGAGTCTAGTTCTACTTTGATCTCCTCGAATAGTTAAAGTCTCACCGTTGATATGTACATGGATGATTTTCTCGTCACAAAGAATCTTTGCTTGATTCTTGGACAACCAATCCATTCCCACAACAACGTCAAAACTACCGAGTCTAATAGGTATGAGATCAATCTCAAAGTGGTGGTTAAGTAAAGTTAGGGTACAACCCTTAATGACCGTGTTAGTACTAACTAAGTTTCCGTCGGCCATTTCTATCTCATAATAATTATCTAAAGCTATGGGTTTAATCCCAAATCTAGAGGCTAAGGGTGTGGATACGAAACTTCTATCGGCTCCAGAATCAAATAATATTTTAACTAAATGATTATTTAAAAGAAACTTACCCGTGACTACGCTTGGATCTTGTGGATCATTCCTATCCCTCAACATATATGCTCTACCCTAGGCACCATCAGTATTTTTCTTTGGGCATTTATTCATATAATGTCCCTTTTCTCCGCAAGTATGACAAATGACTATTGCTGGTGGTGGATTACCTCCAGTAACTGGTGTTTTGTTCCTTCAATCCTTTGGATAATGGCCCACCTTGTTACATATATTACATTTAATGACACAAGGCCCTGTGTGATGCCAGCTGCATCTCCTACACAGAGGGGCACATCCAACATACCCACTTTTCTCATTTAAAGTGGTGGCATAAGCTCTTGCATTATCTTGCCTTGGTTGAGGATAGGTATTTGTATGATTACCATTGGTGTTATTACGGTTATTACCGAAAGCTCTCCCATCGTGGAACTTTCATTTATTATCGTAGGGCACTGGCACAGAGTTGTGATTTGTTACTTGGTCCATTAACCTTAAGGTTATGTTAATGGCCTCCTCTAACATTTGAGGTTTAGAGGCTGTAACATTCCCTTCGATACTCTGGGGCAAACCTCTGATGAAAACTTCTATCATCTTTTCAACAGTTGGTACCATTGTAGGACATAAAATAGCCAACTCTTGAAATCTCCAAATATAAGTTTTAACATCGTTCCCCTTCACAGTCAAGTTATAAAATTCATCCTCTATTTTCTTGACTTCTGTCCGAGGGCAGTATTTCTTAATCATAAGTTTCTTAAACTTAACCAAAGATAACTTATATGCCTCTTCTATTCCTATTGGTTGGGCATACGAGTTCCACCAAGATAACGCTTCCTCAGTAAGCGTTCCCATTGCAAACTTAACCCTACAATCCTCTGTACAATTACTACGGGAAAATACCGATTCACGTCTCTCAAACCAGTGAATTAATCCTATGGCCCCTTTCTGTCCCCTTAAAATTGAAGGGCTGACAGCTTATAAATTCCTTGTAGTTACTCTTCTTCACTATAGGGATTTCGGGGTTTCTAGCCATGTTTGCATCCCTAGCTCCTAGTGTTGTAGTTACATTGTCAGTTACTAGTCGCTGGATATCTTCCTGAGTCATGGCGGGAGTAGTGGGAGTAACAGGTGTGGTAGTTCTTGTACGTGCCATTCTAAAGGTAAGATGTGGTAAGAATTTTGTTATAGTTTATGTTTTAAGTGCTGAAAGCACTTTATGATACCGGATGGGTATAGAATCTTAAAACTAAAAAGGGCAAGTTCCTAGCAAGAATCGTTATAGTTCACCGAAAATAGTTCCCCCTCCGTCTAAAGGTATAGTGATTCTAAGGGATCCTAAGTTTTTACTATTCCTAGGTATGTCTACTTGTTTTAATTTCCTATTTGTTTTAGTTTTTAAGTCCTAAGTCAATCTATAGTGTGTCCTAAGGCAATGGGGAATCCTAATACGGGATATGAGTTTTATGAAAAACTTTTTTTTTATAAAGTGAAAACCTAGCAAGTACCCATTTAACTAAGTTATCTACCTATAGCCTATATTATCTAAGCATATAACCTTATTTTAGTTCTACGTTACTCTTAAGATCCTGAATGGCCTCTAAGAGTTCATCTATGTCAGACCTATGATTATCTCTAAGATCCTCAATAATCATTTCGATATTGGAAAGTCTAACATGTGTGGTACTTACTTCGTCAGAGTGTCCCTCATATTTTGTTTGTAACCTAAAGATTTGATTGCGAGTTTTCTCTAATTCATTTTCTAACCTATTTTTACCTATTCCTAATTCCCTAATCTTAATTTCTACTTCTTCCATTCTTTCTAAAGATAGTTTATCTAAATGACTAAGTATTTCATCTATTTGTTCATCATGCCTTTCTAAGGGTGTTTTATATGAACTACTACCTATATTAAACCTAGGGGGAGGTGATGGTGGTATAAAACATATTCTCTTAAGGGGAGGTGAATCTATTTCGGGAACATAACGATCTTGACTAGTATAGTGAGGTATAGGTGGGGTAGGGTTATAGTAGGTACAGTAGGAATGTTTCCACCATATGCCTGCATATACCCATTATATGCTTGCATATAGGGATCATTCGGGGAAAGTTCTAATCCTAGGTTAGTTAAGATATTCTGGGCTAATTCTTTCGAAGAATTAGAACCAGTAGATGAGTGAGTAGGAGTAGCCAGAGCATACTCATAACTATCGGATGAAGTATCCGTATCATCGGTATCCAACACGATGATAGGATTGTTAAAGGATGACATATCTAACTGTAATACCCGAAGGAGTATCTTAGCATAATTCTAACCTAAGTAAGAATCCTAAAGGCAATTCTAATAGTGGGGATTATATCCTAAGGACAATAGTAAGATATATAATCCTAAAGGCAATTCGGGGGTTCTAATCTAAAGGCAAGTTAGTCTAAAGGCAAGTTAGGGATTCTAACCTAAAGGCAGTTGGGGATTCTAATCTAAAGGTAGTTGGGGATTCTAATCTAAAGGCATATGGGGATTCTAATCTAAAGGTAGTTGGGGATTCTAATCTAAAGGCATATGGGGATTCTAATCTAAAGGCAGTTGGAGATTCTAATCTAAAGGCAGTTGGGGATTCTAATGGCACGGAGGACCTTTTTGAAAAAGTGGTTATAGTTTTAGGAAAAATCCTTTTGTTCTATATAACTAAGACTCTGATGCCAATCTGTAACACCCCCATTTTTCACTGATCGTAGCGGATAAAGTGTTAGGGGTATTACTCATGGAAACAAAGACAAGATAATAGAAAACGACTCGAAAAGAGACGTTTTTGAAAAAGGTGTTATCATTCATCTATTCATCAGAGTTTTTACAGTAAAAGATGTACTTTTACCAAAAGAGAGGTCCCTAAGATACGTTTTATGACACAAAACTGATGAATGATAACTATTCTGGACGTCCTCATGTCCAGTGGTTCTCCGTGCCACAGTTCCTATAGTGCCTAATTACCTAGGATAACATGCTTAAAATTCAACACGTATGTTTAGTGAGAGTCATAGGTTTAAAAAGTTAAAGTATAAATACAAGTTCCACAGGGTTCAGCTTAAACCCTATGTGTGGAAAGGTTTTTGTGTTAGAAGGTATATTGCACTAAGCTCATGAACCACACGTTAACGATCCGGGTCATGGGGTCTGCAGACCAAACCATGAGGGGATGGGAAGGATAACTTGCGTGGGTAAAATATCCCAAATGATTAGATTCATGAATTTTAGTTATGTAATGATGGCAGTTAGTTTACTCGTGCAATAACAAAAGAAAAGACTTGTATTTGGTTTTAAAGCATGTATCCCCCTCACATGGTTTGTAAAACATTTAGAAAGCATTTAAAAGGTGTGAGGCTATGAAAACTCACCTGAGCCTCTAGATAATTAAAGTAGGGGTTTAGAAAACTCACTCACGTGTCCTGGGGTAGTGCGGGTGTGCGTATGTCAAGTCTTAGTCTAGGTTTTTATTAACTAATTACTATTAGGTTTTTATATATAACATAACACCGTTCGGGCCATTGTAATTCAGAAGTATATGACTCCTCACATGAAGCTCTCTACTATTGTATTATGTGATCAACATAATACCGTTCGGGTCATCATAATTAAGAAGTTAATACTCCTCACACAAAGCTCCCTATTATTGAGTTATGTTGTTATTAGGGTTTAGTTATAACATAACACCGTTCAGGCCATCATATCTCAGAAGTATATGCAATAATCATTCGAGGAGTCAGGGCACTTTAATTCATAAACCCAACAAACTCGTCAAAACGAAATATCCACATAGTACTCCTCGCATGAAGCTCCCTAATATTATGTTATGCTTCTATCTTAAATATGTTTTTATATTTTTATGAAAATAGTCCATTTTTACCCTTTATATATATATATATATATATATATATATATATATATATATATATATATATATATATATATATATATATATATATATATATATATATATGTTTACGTTTTCTACCCTAAACTTATAAACTTATAACAAATAAGCATATAACTTTCTAACGATTGCATATTTAGTCCTTATACTAATATATTTTAAAGGAATAATTTATATAGTTCCTAAATTATGCTTATTTTTTTATTTACTCTATTTACCCTTATATTTATAATATTTGCAATTTTAGTCCTTTTAGTTTAATACTTGTTTTAATAGTTTATTTTAAGGTTTAATATATTGCAAATCTAGTCCTTACACTATTAACTTCTAGGAAATGTCAAAAACAGTCCCTAGACTTTATAGTTTTAGGAATTTACAGTATATACCCCTATGCATGTAATATTTTGCAAAACTAGTCCTAAATGTGTATAATTCTAATTCTAGCATGGCAATCTAGTTTCTAAGCTTATAACTAACTCATATAAGTTCAAATAAGCCACATAATTCAGATTATATCAAGTAAATAAGCTATGTAACACTCGCCATGTGTCATGGAGGGGGAGGGCATGGCTACTTATAGCCGCGGAATGAGTAGGGAGCAAGAAATGACTCGCCATTTGTCATGGACGGGGGAGGTCAAGTAAGCTCAGCTATGGGGTATTGTGGCCTGTCTAGGAGGTGATGAGGATGGGCTATAGTAGCTAGGGGGCGGAGCTAGGGCCGGTTGTCGTGGATAGAAGCCGAGAAAGGCGGTTAGGGCAAAGGAGGTGAAAAGGAGGTGCACCACCTACTTTCTTGGGTGGTTAGTGGTGCTAGGGTGCTAGCTTAGTATTAGGGAGGTGCTAGGTTGGTGGCTTATTCATTTTAAGGTACTTAAGTATCATAGTTTAGGTGTATAGGTCAATTTTTAATCTAGTTTTGTTTAGTAAGAGTTTAAGGTTTTATACATATTTTAGTGTCTTATTTAAGGTCCTAATGATGTTTAGTAACTATTAGTAGCTTATACTAAGTGATGGTAGCTTATGGTAAAGATTTAACCTAGTTTAGACCTAGTTTCGGGAAGTTATGACCTAATTAAGGTTTTGTGCTTATATGACTTGTACCTAAGTTCTAGGGGTTGTAATATGTCCTAAGGGTTCTAATATATCCTAAGTTATCTATTATAACTTATATCTAAGTCCTAAGCACTTTTCATGATAGGTCAAATAAGCAGTTAGGGTTTTAAAACTAGCTGGGATCATATAGGTGCAGTTAGGGTTTTCTAGCAAGTATGGGGTAGTATAGTATTAGTTTTCTTAGTGAAAATATGTTTATTACCTTGACTTGACATACAGGGATGTTTACATCAAGTAAACATAGTAGTGGTTGGCATATGTGGATACGTGAGCTTGTCTAATGGTTAGTTAGGTTATGATGTTATATTAAAGCAAAAATTTAGCTCAGGAAAATCCTATAGGCATTTCTAATCCTAGTGTGCTCTAATAAGGGCCTAAGTTAAGTTAATACGGCATTTCTAATCCTAGTGTGCTAGTGAGGGCCTAAGTTAAGTTAATAAGTCATTTCTAATCCTAGTGTGCTAGTGAGGGCCCAAGTTAAGATAATACGGCATTTCTAACCTAATGGGAAGTTAGTGGTTTGTGACACCTTAGTTAATTATCTAACTGATTACCTGGTTGCTAAGTCGAGTCATATCTTGTACATATTGTTTTGGGACGATTGGGACTCATGGGTAAAGTACTAATGATATGGAGTAATGGGGAAGAACATCAATTATTACCCCTATATGTGCGTTAATGTTTTAAAGTACTCCAAGTGTTTTGATTATCTTAATTCAAGTCACTAGATTAGTTACATGTAGAGTATGTAAAAGTTCAAGTGTAAGGGGAGAACCGAGGCCCTTATGATGTATTATTTTGGATGGTAGGGCAAGAGTGTATGAGAAAAAAAATCGAAAAAATTAAGAAAAAGAAAAAAAAAATGAGAAAAAGAAAAGAGAAAAATATACGGACTACCATCCCGTTTCCCTTTATGTTTATGATTAGGTTAAGTCGAGTCGAGTCTTGGCTTAGCAATGCCGCATTGTACATGTAATTGACCTCGATGATTAAATCGCCACCAGTAAAATATCCTTTATCCAACAAACCGTGTTTTCCATACCCCTACACCCCACATTATAACCCTTGAAAAGCCCTCTTTGATAGTTTATCTTAGGTGCTTGCGCCTAGTGGAGGAGGTTTTTGATCCTTTCCCAAGCCTATGGTAATCTATTTGCTATGACAGGTAGTGAGTGATATATTTCCATTTCCATTAGTTATATAGGTTTATAACACCCGAGAGATGAGAGTATCCAAACACTATTTGTGAGGTGCTAGTGTATGATTTCCGTGCTTATTTTGATTAAGGTGGAACGATTATTTGTTGTAATTTATGTTAATGTTAAATGACCCCTAACTTGTATTTTGATTAGAATAAAAGCTCATTTGCTTGAGGATAAGCAAATCCCAAGTGTAAGGGTATTTGGTGCTAAAATTGCCCTAACAAATATTTCTCTTAGCTTTATTACACATCTACTATTAAACAAACAAAAGTCAAGTGTCATGGTATTCTCTAAGGTATCTTCATTTACCCCCCCCCCCCTTCACTTAAGCTGAACATTGTCCCCAATGTTCAATTAAAAGACGTAAAAGTAAAGAAAATGAAAGAATGAAATAAATACTCCCCTAATTCGTTCGGTGTGGATAATGCGGTAACATGGTTAAATCCTCCTCCATGAGAATGTAACAACTTCAAGATTAAAGCAACGCTAAAAACTTGAAACTTGATGCTCAAAGACTTGATCATCCATGTACATTTTCTTGTCCAATATAACTTGTTAAACCTGAGAAAACAAACAAGAAAACCTAGCGTAACATCGACAGCAAAATCTATATAAAATAAAATCCTAAAAAAATAATAAAGATATAATGCTTGTGGAATGAATGTTTGTAGATTCCTGGAGTATATAAGTTAAAGATTTAACAAAACTTTACAATTCCGGAAGAAAACAAAACTTGCAAAATTTTTCAGAAAATTTGTACCTGACGTCGTCAGGTTTTAATTGCTGACGCTGTCAGAATTGATCTGACATAAATTTAATATTGAGTTTCTGGAAAATTTCTAGAAAAACCTATACCTTAATTCCTGGAATTCCTGCAAAATATCATTATGACTCGATACAAGCATTTGACTCAAACAAGTACTAATATGTATGTCTATATCTCATTGTTATCATTCATGTTCAATTCGTTCTTTGAAAACAAATTTGGATTTCCCTTACACTTATCTTTTGCAAAATACATTTATATGTAATTAAGACGAAGTTAAAAACAAAATAAAGCATTTTCACAATTTTATTTGAAACATGAATTATAAACAATAGAAATAAGAACACACATACGGATGCAAATAAAAGAATTAAACAAACAAATAAATAAAAAGCTTGGGTTGCCTCCCAAGAAGCGCTTTTCTTTATTAACGAGTCTTGTAGCTAGACTCAAAGTCACGTCTATCCTATGTGAGTGAGATCCTCATTGAGGACATCTTTAGGATCAAACTTAGATTTTAATTTCCTATCGGTACGCTTAGTACGGTATGACTTTTCAAACTTCTCTCCATCCGGATCATACAATGTCATCTTTAGGTGCCATGATCCATCTCCTTCCTTAGGTGGTTTATTCCAATTCCACTTGCATTTGTCACCTTCGCTTTTCCACCTATTCATTCCTAGGTTAATGGGTAAGAATCCTAGTGTCACAACTCATAATTTCAGGTCATTTTCCAAACTTCATCATTTACTATTCATCATTTTACTATTCATCGTTTTCAGAGTCAGTTTGAGATTCTGAGAAGTATTTCAAAATTTTACTATTCACTTTAACACTATTCATTCCGGAGGGAAAACACTATTCACATGATTTGCTCATTTCATCGTAAATTTAGTTTACGGATAAACAAACAAATAAATAAAAAGTTTGGGTTGCCTCCCAAGAAGCGCTTTTCTTTATTAACGAGTCTTGTAGCTAGACTCAAAGTCACGTCTATCCTATGTGAGTGAGATCCTCATTGAGGACATCTTTAGGATCAAACTTAGGTTTTAATTTCCTATCGGTACGCTTAGTACGGTATGACTTTTCAAACTTCTCTCCATCCGGATCATACAGTGTCATCTTTAGGTGCCATGATCCATCTCCTTCCTTAGGTGGTTTATTCCAATTCCACTTGCATTTGTCACCTTCGCTTTTCCACCTATTCATTCCTAGGTTAATGGGTAAGAATCCTAGTGTCACAACTCGTAATTTCAGGTCATTTTCCAAACTTCATCATTTACTATTCATCATTTTCAGAGTCAGTTTGAGATTCTGAGAAGTATTTCAAAATTTTACTATTCACTTAACACTATTCATTCCGGAGGGAAAACACTATTCGCATGATTTGCTCATTTCATCGTAAATTTAGTTTACGGATATTTTAATTCGCGTAACCGAATTGGTTCAGGTGCGAATTCATGCATTTTCAATAGGGACAATTCATATGGACTAGAAATAGTCTACATAGCATCATAATAACATTTGCATACTATACCAATCGTAGGATTTTCAAGTTAATATTTTTGGTATATTTGATGTTTTACGTGTGTTTATTTTTAAATAAACTTTAACACGCGATCAATAAAGGTGACTAACATATCTGACAATCCCCACAATGGCCCCGATATATTTTTACACCCTTTACAACATCACAAAGATTATAAAATTCATTTACCCGGTATTTTGAAAATTTATTTAATTTATATCGTAAGTTTAATATAATTACGACGGTTTTCGTAGAAACTAAACAATAATCATCCAAACACCCAATACTTGTACCCAATATATTTTCACAACTTTTATGACTTTATTATGTCCCGATTAACTTCGTCATATTTTATTTCAACTTGTCACGATTTATTTTTAGTTAACTCGGTACCCGATAACACATAACGGATACACAAAACAAGTAAATACTACCAAGCTTCCTCAATACTCATTCTTTCTAGCATGTGCCCCCCCCCCCCCCCCCCCCATTCCATGTCTTCACATTGACTTCTTAATTACAAGTTTACCCTAACTAAATATCTTCTAAGTATCCTAAACCATTTTTACCACTTCATTCTTATCTCAAAAATAAACTAGCAAGTTTCTCTCTTTCTCTTCCTTTGGGGTGCTCGGCCAAACACAAAACAAGAAGCATAATCCATTGATTTTTCAAGATCAAGTTATATTCTAGCTCATTTGATAATCCTTGTTAGGGTTTTGAAATAAAAACTCAAGGTTTTATAAGTTTTCATCTCCAAAGCTCACTAATCTTTCAAAGTAAGTTTTCAAACTCATTTTCATAATTTTTCCAAGTTATTATCATAATCATATGATTTTTTATACAAGATTTCATGCATATACTAGTTTATACCACTCTTTTTATACATATATATCTTTTAAACTCTAGAAATAGAAACCCTTAGTAGATTTACTTGGATGATGTTGTTTAAGAACCCATGACACCGTAGGAAGGTGTATGGTAGGAATAAATTAGTTTGGTGGTGATTGAAAGTGATTTGGTCGGATTAGAAACTAGTTTGGAACACTAGAAATGAATTTAAAACATATATATATACCTACTGTCCCAAATCGCCAAATCCAGAAAACTCAGGGGTTTTCGGGTAACATTGGGCTAGAGATTTAGAAAATACTTTCAAATACGAAGCTTTTGGCGAAAGAACGGATTAAAACGAGTTTATAACGAAGGAGATATGATTTTTACAAATTTAACGACGAAAACTATTTTCTGAAAATATTCATGCTGTTGGACGTTTTTCGACGGACAAAACGAGGCATTAGATGAAACCTAGAGGAGCCGAGCTATCAAAAATATATTAGTATATGTTAATACGAAACCGTGGATATAAAGAACGTAGAAAACAAGCTTATAACGACCAAGATATACACGTTTCAAAATCGATAAAACTCTATTTTATTTTGACAGCTTTTATTAGCAAAATACTCTTAAAGTATAGAAAAACTGTTTTTGTAATACGTTATGTTGAGAGCCATTTATCTCATTGATAAACCCGTTTCTGGAAAATTAATATCTTTGACAAATAGTTAGTTCACCCAGCCTAGTTTCTAAAACGTCCAACCGTTTATCAAAAGGATTTATAACGAATAACTTATGGTCTTTCAAACTTTCCCAAAAACTGCCCAGAATCTGCCAAAACAGTTCAAATACCTCACTTCGCGGCTATTTCTCTTTATGATCGGGACCCGTATGGACAAACTTCAGTTCTATGACTTTTTAGATAAGGTGAAAATCTTCCTAAAACTACTGAGCTTCATTCCTAACTCTTAATATTCACTATTTCGCGACTAGTTTTGCGAGACCATTTTGGTCATATTTTTAAGTTACGAAAAGTATTATTTTGCGACAATAAATATTATTTGTAAGTTACGAGTAGTATAGGTATCATGTGCATGTATATTCTTTACATCATTTCATGATCTAAAGTAGATCATTATCATTCATATTAGGTTGCGGATAGTGTTCGCTCCTTGTTGACCCTCTCATTTCACATCCTTGTATCATCACTCCAGGTGAGTTCTTATAGCCTCGTTTTCAAGTTATTATTTTGATTTAAATCCCACGGGGGAGAATACATTGTGATTCGCCTCAAACAGTCAACTAAGTTTACCAGATGATGGTCAACCAAGTCAAACGTCTAAAACAAATGCTTCCGAGGAATACAGTGTTTTCCCGGGTCATAAGTCCCAACGAGGTGTGCGATGTGATATTATAAACGAATCTGTGATTAGTGAACGTGAACAGGAAAGGTATAAAGTGTGTGTGTGTGTTTAACTAAGGTTTTACAACTTAAAATAACTTAAATAAGCTAATGAAATGATTACGTGAAACTTAGGTATCTAAAACGTTTTAAAACGTACACCAAATTAAAATCAGACGCGACTGCGTACTGAGAAAAAGGTGAGTTTTAAGGAAAAATAAACTACAAGGGTTAAAATTGAAAATCTTATAAACTTAAACTTAAAATAAAATTAAACTAAAAATAAAACTATTTTTAAGATTATTATATTATTTATTATTAATTATTTAATTAATAACTATTTAACTATTTAATTAGAAAATTATAAATACTACAAATTAAACTAAAAACTTGTAAAAATAATTTCTAAACTTAAAAATGAACTTGAAGAAAGTATAAAAAATAAAAATAAATCTTTTTGTCTTTTTATGAATTTTCTATTAATTAAAAAACTATTAATATTAATTATACTAATTAAATTATTTTAAATTATAAATAATACTAAATCAAACTAGAAAATTGTGAAAAAATTTATAAAACTAATTAACCATCATGGGAATCCTAAAAAATTATAAAAACTTTATTTTATATATTTATAAACTAGTTTACTAATTATTATTCTATTTATTATTTAATTACCAATTACACTAATTAAATTATAAAAACTATTAAATGAACAGTATAAATCACAAGAAAATTTCTAAAATTATCTTATGACTTATAGAAGCTAGGAAAAATATAAAATATAGGTGTTACTATATAAAAACTAATTATGCTATTTTAAACTTATTTATTGATTAATTACTAATAAAACTATTTTTAATTCTAATAATTATCAAATGATATTATAAAAATCTAATAAAATTATGAAAAATACTTTAATATATAAGGAAATTAATAAAAATATAAAAATACAGATTACTTAATAAAAATATAAAAATGAAAATTAAAATTTAATTAAATTAAATAGAAACTATCACTTATTTTTATGTTGTATTTTCTGGATTTTTCTTTTACCAATCTATATTATACCTAAATATAACTAACTTTTACAAAAACAATAATTTTATAACTTATTAATAAGCTAGATATAAGCTAATTACCTAGGCAGTTGACTATTGTTGACTTTAATGAGAAATAAGCTCAAATGAGCTTATATGGGACCCACCTTGGATATTTCTGGTACTAATAAGTTGTTTGAACTTGTCAAAGCTTAATTTAGCTAAATAAGCTCAGTAGATAAGCCAATAAACCAAATAAGCTAATCCAAAAACCTGAAAAGCACACAGAAGAGGGACAGACTTGAGAGCTTAATCTAGGTGGGGTCCACTTGGATTCAAGTCAAACTTCTGGTCAATACATAGAGTCTACTAGGAGGGGGGTTGAGGAAACCTATTTAGAGGGTGTGGGGCCCACTGAGTTGGTCACAAAACACCACCAAAGTTGGTGGTGTAGGACTGAGCTGCTGATGCAGGGCACACCTTTGCCCTGCAAGTATGTTTAGGGGTCTGTGGGGCCCACTCTAAAATTCACAAAAATATAAGGCTTATGAGAACTTAAAGATGAGGTGGTAGTATGTTACTAAAACAAATTTCAAGTCTTAAAACCTTCTCCTAAATTCTAAAGAAATCTGAGAGTTTTGAGAAAAATCTGAGAAGAACAAAAGTTGACTTTGAGTAAAATTTGCTAGTTTGACTAAATTGAGTTTCAAAAGCTTCTAATAAGCTGTAACTATTATAATAAGCTAATGTGAGACTAGAATAAGCTTTATTAATAACTTATGAGCATTTGATATTGGTTTTGAGATCCAAATCCCTCACAGTTAACTGTGAGGGGGAATTTTCTTTGATTTTGACTTTACAACTAATGAGACACTAATTTGATTATTGATTAAACCTATATAGACCTGATATAACTTACTTTAACTAAAAACTTCCACTAAGACACAAGGATCAGTGGTGAATTCCACTGAACCAAACACCCTATAATGAACCTGTTATGATGATTTTCAAAGTAACTTGATGAAATAGAGATCAATTCTGATTCCTAACACTAAATTATGACTATATAAGATTAAATAACCTGAATCAAGCACAACACAAGTAGAAAAACACAAGTTTGTCAAAAATGAGTATTCCACTGTGAGGTTTTCAATTTTTTAGCAATAAGGAAATCTGATTAACAAGCTATCTATATTAAGCAAGATACTAACTTAACAACAATTCATAAGCATAAAAACACAGAAACCTAAGTAATTTAAGTACCCAAATAGTAATATAAAAAAAATTGATGTGAAAGCTTACAAAGTGGAAATGGACTGAGCAACCAAGAACCATGGACCAATCTCACTTCCTAAAATCCCCCATAGGATTCTAATACCAAGATCATCCAGATTATATCTTGCTCCTTGCACAAATCGACTTGTAACTTGAATTTTTTATTTTCTTAATATTTAATTTGATTTTTTAAGTATTTTTATTTAATGAACTAAACAGCAAACTGAGGTGTATAAAAGCTTCAATAAGCTTTGTCAAGGCTTAATTTAACTTAATAAACCCAAAATGATAACTAGAAACAACAATAAAGCTTTTATGATTTTTGAAATAAAGAGAAATGAACACCAACTGGAAATCAACTTGAAACTTAAAATTACTTTGAATTAAAGGTTGCAATACATGAATTTAACTGAGAACAAGTTTGTTTAATTGAAATTACAACTAATTAAGTGAATTACAATACCTACGATTTAATTAAACTACTCCTAATCTAATAATCCATCACTTCTGCATCTTTTCCATTATGTAGCCCTTTTCTGAGCTTGTGGGACCCACCAAGACATTTCCCACTACTTTATAGCCATTGATGTAGTCCAATTCATCCTAGCCATTTAAAACGTTTCTTGGCGCCAAAGTCTTGGGACAGAGGGGTAGCGTGTGAGAGGTAATTCAGGAGCATTTAATGCTCCTTGGGAAGTGTGGAGAGATAAGGTAGTGACTGGGGGTGGTGGTATGGTGAAACCAGTGAGGTGGTGAGTGGTGTTGGTGTCTGTGTGAGTGAGGTGGTATTTTGGGAGGGAAAGGGTAGTACGGGGGTGGTTTTATTTGTGGTTTTGACCGGGTTTGACTTGGGGGTTGGACTGGGCTTTGGTTCACATGGGCTTAGGACTAGTGGGTGGGCTGTTTAGGTTGGGTAGTGGATTAGGATTTGGTGGATTAACAAAACAAAGGGTCCGTTTGTATAAGTAACTAAACAAGGACCAAAATTGTAATTTGTTGAAAGTTAAAGGGCTGAGTTTGGTATTTATCCATAATTATCAAAAGGGTTTAAGTTGTCTCATGTGAATAGTACAAGGCATTTTTGATATATTTTTATTTATTTATATATTTTTTTTTAAATAGCCGGGTACTAAAACTGACAAACCTTCAAACTTGAGGGACTAAATGTGTAATTTAATCAAAACTTTCTCCCAGGGATTAAAAGTGACAATTATGAATTTCCTAGGACCCTTAATGATAATTTTCCCATTTTGAACACCCAGGGACTAAAACTGTCAAGTTTGAAACTTTGAGGGACCTGTTTTGCCAAACTGTGAAACTTCAGGGACCAATCATGTAAATTCACCAAACTTATCACCCAAGGACCATTCCTGCAAAAGATTATTAGTATAAGGACCAAAATTGCTTTTCTCAAAGTTTTTACATCCCAGGGACCTTTTCTGTCAATTTCCAAAGTTGAGGGACTAAACTTGTAATTTTGTGAAACTTTGCACCAAAGGACTAAATATGTAACTTTATGATTAAAAAGGACCTTTGATGACATTTTCATGTTTTTAGAATTACCAGGGACTAGTTTTGACAATTTATGAAACTTGAGGGACTGAAACTGCTAATTATGCAAACTTTGTACGTTTTTAATCTGTTTTTGCATATTTTGCATTTAAAACATATAGAACACACCTTTAAGATATTTAAAGTATTTTGATACATATTTGAGTGTTTTTGTATGTTTTGGCAGTTCAGATTAGTATAAAATGATGAGTATTTAGACACTCATCACATTGCATCACTTATTTTTGTACATGCCAAAGTAGCTAAATTTTCATACATTGCTTAAGTTGCCATCATACCACATTAAGTCCCCTTTATATTATCATGGACCGTTAATTTGCCTTTAAGCGAGAGTGAGTGAATAGATCTATTGAGGGTGACTCCTCCATCCGTGTTTGGGTTGCTCCAACGGGAAAACGGATGCATTTCATGTCTAACATTATTAGAGTGCTTGGTAACCACTCCTTTGGGTCGAAATTATTATTATGTCTAGCTTCGGGGTCATGAGCTTAAGAGCCAATGTAACTTCATTTTGACATCAAGCCACCTTATTTTTTACTTATGGCAATTGTACATACATTTTAACTTATAACTCTATGGAATTCACCAACTTTATGTTGACCATTTTAGCAATGTATTTTCAGGTTATTAAGGTAGTTCATGCTGCATGCATTTGGACCTTCATGGAGTCGCGGAGCCGACGTATCTCACTTTATTTTCTGCACTTATGAAACGTTTGATCTTGTTGAACTTATTTTACCTAAATTGACAACATCTGTTGGGACCTTATTTGTGAACTCTGAATGTTTTTAATGATCAAACGAAGTATTTTCCAAATGACACTTTAGGTCGTTCAATGTAACTGTAACTGTGATGCTATGGACAGTCACGCCCTAGGTATTCCATTCTGCTGCCAAACAGGTATTTTGGGGGTGTGACAGATTGGCATCAGAGCTAAGGTTATAACGAACTAGGATGTATCTTGGACCCTAGACTATAACCACATCATCATAGCATCTCATCATTTCATCATAAGTGCATATTTACTACACATGTTGTTTCATGCACACACTGTGCGAGTTATTTATACCCATATTCGTGTATATAATTATATTGACCTGGTTCACAAGTGACATGTCTTCAGATACCCCCTGTCATCCTTTTATCGGATTCGGACATTGAAGATGCCTTGTCGTCTTCCACTACTATTATACCACCAGTTGCACTTACACCACCATTAGCACTATTGATTTTTCATAGGAACAGGGTTTTCTATCATTCAGCCCATACATAGAATGCCGTTTGGTAGAGTATTCAGACTTAATCTTAATGGACCTATTAGGATGCTTATTGTAAGGAAGATAGTATGTTTCTTTCCTTCACTAGTAGAACACCTACTACTCAGGCACTACCACCACCATCAGCTACTTATTACACTATTGGTCGTCCCATAGTGCGTACTTCAGTTTTACCTCTTAGATGTCACGAGATAGCGCGAAAGAGGGTAGTATTCCATTCACTATTATCACCATCATCTTCTAACTCACCACTAGGATCTCATCGTCATCAATTTTATTCTCATCATCTAGAGTACCACCATTGTCATTTTCTTTTTCCATTCCCACTTACCATGAATTAGATAACACCTGGTAGATAATACCAATATCACGGACTCAACAGGAACATCCGCAGATTCCTCAAGAATGGTTTGGAACCTACACTATCTAGGATATGATCGATGCACAACTACAGACACCACCTCAGGACTATCTCGACCTTATGATGCCATAAACCCTTGTTTCACTCAGAGGGACACCAGGAAGTCTCTAGACTAGACTTATATCTTTACTAGCTTTTACTATTATCCTAGCCACAGAAAGTGTGGGACATAGTCTAAAGAACTTGTTGTATTTTGGTTGTTGTACAAACAAATGTATCAAGTGTGACTCTACTATGTAGGAACGGTTGTGCTATCTATGATATTGGTCCACGTAGACCGAAATTTTCATGTATTATATTCAGGTGTTGTGAATATGATGATTTTTATTACCTATAGATTCTCATGGTCTCTTATGACTTGATGAAGATAGATTTAAGCAAACCACTCTAAGCATGACGCAAGCCGCTATTGGACAAGTCATTGCCAAGAACATCGCCACCACCCTCACCAAGGAACTTACTCATGTGAAATTTATGGGTTGCAATCCCCCCTCCTTTAGCGGAACTAGAGACACAAAGGAATTTCTCAAATGGTTCGGAGAAATAGAAACAATATTTTGATGTGGCGACTGTCATCAGGAAGACAAGGTTAAGTTCACCACATGCACTTTTCAGGATTACGCCCAGGAATGGTGGACCAAATATGTTCAGATAATAGGGGTTGATGCTGCTTACTCACACTCTTGGGAGAAACTAAAAAGGATGATGAGCTTAACATTTTGTGTTAGAAGCGAATTGCGAACAATGGAACAGGAAACCCTAGACTTTACTATGGTAGGAGACGATGTTGACAAGTACACTACCCGTTTTTTATGAATTAACACGACTAGGTCCTGCAATGGATGAACTGGAAAGCAAGAAACTTGAAAGGTACATCGGGGGACTTTCCCCTGAAATTCATATATTGGTCATCTCATTGGAACCCAATACCATGTCTATGGCTATCAAAATGGCGATCGAAGCAAAGGAACGCCTAGCTCACACCAAGACCTTAGGAGGCAATAGTGACAACAAGAGAAAGTGGGCCGACAATCAGGATGATAATGCTACCCAACAACCATATAAGATACAAAAAGTGGTGGAGACCTTTGCTGCTAGGTCAAGCCAAAAGAAAGGATATGCAGGTACCTCACCTAAGTGCAAAAGTGTCAGTTTCATCACAAAGGACCTTGCCCCCCTCAATGTGGGAACTGCCAAAAGGTCGGACACAAAGCCAAGGATTGCAAGGCTCCCACCCTCGCAATGCATCAGAAAGTCACGATAACCTGCCATGAGTGTGGAGTAATTGGACACTTCAAGAGTGAATGCTCGGAGTTGAGAGACCTGAACTGGAGGAAGAAGTTCATGTTTTAATAAGTAAATCGTAGTTCAAGCTCTTTAGGGTTGTACTTCTCTTTTGTATTTTCCGTTAGTACGTTGAAATAACCTAGTTGTATTAAGCACTCTATTAGGTACCCATATTTGTATCACACAAGTAAGAATGAGATAGATATAAGGATGGGATGATTATAAGATATGATGAAAAGTAAAAGTGCAAGAGTTTCACAAAGATAATCAAATAACCAACCCAATATAAATGAGTACATGAGGTCCTATTTATAGGAGGAGAGCTAGGGCAACACTCCTAGCTTCCATGTTCTAGAAATCGAATGGGCTTTAGGCCTTATGGGCTTTTCATAAGCCTTACAAACATAAAACATTACTAAATGAATGTAACTAATAAATAAGCAACCTAGCATTTATTACAAGTGACCGAGACTTGATAAGACTTGATAAAATAGTAAAACTTCGTTCCCAACAATCTCCCCCTAAGGGTCGGTCACTTTGTAGCTTTGGAAAAATATCATCACGGTTGCTTGACGTCTTTGTCTTTTCTTCATCTTTGACTTTGACAGCTTTAGACGTTTTTCAAAATATGAGATAGGAATCAATCATTGATCTTTGTTCTTTGTTCATTGTTGATGATGCAGTGATTGATGTAGTGATAGTGATCAAGTTATGAAATTATCTGGCGATTGTTCACTTCCTCGTCTGTGGTGGTGGTCCGCCATTCCAACATGCTCATACATCTTTGAATATTGACTTATACATGCACGTAGTTCCCTTTCTTATACTTTGATCATTTGTCTCTATACTTTGAAGATTCTTCTTTTTGGCTTAGAATCTTTCTTTAAACTTTGTGTTGCTTTGATCTTTGAGGGAGCTTTCAATGACTTCATGATGCATGTATGAGCATGTGGAATCCATCGCCATGGAGATTATGTGTACCTGCAGGTAGATAGTTAGCAATAAAACATCCGGTACTTACAGATAAGGAGTTAGAGATCGTCAACAGCATAGTGTGAAGACTCCTTCTAACCCTTATCAAGGCCGTTCCCATGTCAGATATTCCCGAAGGAGCTTGCAAGACCTACTAAGTAGCTTAATGACTGGGTGAGTCGCTGGGGATCACTCCATGACTGTGGACCGAAATGAAACCACCACAAACACTAAGCGTAACCCACAAGGAGTTACCGAAGTGACCTGTCAGGGTTGTTTGATGTTGACCCTGGTAGGATTTCCGTTCAATCATTGAGAAATACTTATGTACATTCTCTCATAAACGTTCTCGGCATATTGCCAAGATCTGCGAAGGACTCGATAATTTACAGCTGGTGTCCATTGATGTAGAACACCAGTTGTAGAAATGCTAAATGTTCCTAAGAGATCTTTGATGTATCTCATGGCTCTAGACTCGATAAGCGAACACTTAGGTTTCTTATGCGGAGACTAGGGAGGGGTCTCCTGCTCCAATATCAACCATCTCTAAGAGATAGGTCGATAGATTACACTGGTTCCCCGTGAGAATGAAACAAGTTCTTTTAAGAGAACTTGAGTGGCTAGAAGGTTTAGTGCAGTGCGTCACTGGGTCCATGACGTCTTTATCTTCAATACCGGCGTCGCCTTAGTGACAACCAGTTGCATACGAATTGAACCCGGTGTCTGCCCTAAGGTTGATCATATGGAGGGCTATTTCTTTTCACCCTTTTCTATTCTTTTCTTTTTAATTCTTCAACCCCTTCTTTATCCTTTCATTCTTTTCTCCTTTTTCATATCATACCTAAGGACTTCTAATTCTAACTATTGGTGATGTCCTTGGATAGATCCCTCCGGCTTAGGCGGATCATAGGACAGTTTTTCCTAACCTTAGTCACCTTATGACTCCATGACTATCCTATAATTGCCATTGAAACCTTTGAAAATCTCTCAAAGTGTTTGTGATTATCAAACATTTTGTTTAACACTTTGAGAGTTTTGTGTTTTCTTTTGAAGGACTCCCCCGTCACATGTGCTCATGAATATTTAAGAAATTTGCACATGCGGGAGGAGTAAGCACTTTTGAATTGATCCATTCTTAATAGACATATACCCGAGGGACACGTTTACGTTGCTAGTTAAAGGGATGCATTGTCAGCTTTTAGGTGACAACTAGCCCTAGTAACTAACTTGAAGTTGTTAAAATTCCTTTGAAAGGAAGTTAGACCCGTCAAAGTATACATCTAAGAAGAGTTTCTCGAAACGGTACTTTCTACTTTGACAAGTCCTGTTCGAGACACGTTTACGTCGCTAGTTAAAGAGATGAATTGTCAGCTTTTAGGTGACAACTAGCTCTAGTAACTAACTTGAAATTATTACCCGTCGAGGACAAGTCTTTTCGAATGCTAACTTTTGATGTTCCGTCAATTCTTGGGTCAATTCTGAGTATGGCTTGCACAAGATACACTTTTAGTATATTTGACCACTCATATTTTAATCACTTTTCTTTTTCTCCCCCTCAAAAATAGCATATGAAGTGTTTTTTTTGATAAACTTTTGATTAAAATATGCCTTTTTGAGTCTTATGGGGAGATTCACCAAAAACTTTTGACTTTTTTAAGAACAAAGTGTTTTTGTTTGACAAGTGCTCCCCCTCAACAAGTGATTAGGTCTTATTGAGATGAAATACTTGTCCTTTTGAGCAGAATTATGAAAATCATAAAACATTTGATTAATTCTACTCAAAAGTAAGAAGCCTTCGCTCCTTATATTAGGATTGAGGCACTGATGCGTACCTCAGGGTCCTTTCTTTACAAGTTTGGGTTGTACACTGTAATGCGTGCATAAACCATTGAGCATGATTTTGACAAAACATTTTGTTTTAGAAATACTCCCCCTCAAAAACTCGCATATGTTTTGAGAATTTTAAACTTTTGAAGTGAATTGGGGAGTAAAGATTTGAAAAAATCTTGAGCAAAATTTTGAAAAGTTTTGAAAAACCTTTTGAAAAATATTTGAATAAATTTTGCTCAAGATTAAGAAGTTTTAGTTAAGCATAGCATGAGAACTTCTTTTGGTTTTCAAGGAAAAGTGCACGTTTGGTTTTAAAGAATGGTTTAGCAAGGCACTCTCCTTTCTCTGAAACACGAGTTGTACACTGAAATGAGTGCATAAGTCGTTGTTTTCATACAAAATTAGTTTTCTTTAAACAAAATATTCCCCCTCAAATAATGAAGTTTATTCGAGAGATAGTCTTCTTGAGCAGAATATTGAATCGTATTTAAAAATACTTTTTGAAAATTCGTGAGATGATTCTGCTCAAGGTTTTAGAAAACACAATCAAGTATTATACAACAAAGAATGCTTGAAATTCAAAACTCTTTTACTGTTGAAAGTTGTTTGAGACCCGGAGTCTCTCTTTTGAGTTTTAAAATCTGAAGAACAAGATTTCCGTTTAGAGTTGAACCTCATGGGTTCTTTTTGAAGATTCGATTTTGTGATGAATGAAAACCTTCCCGTATTTGGGATGTTCAGATCAGAGACATTCTTTTATTGAAGCCAAAGCATTCCAGATTTTGAAAAAATTTGAAAGGTTTTGAACGACTTTGCTTTGGTCTCCACAGTTGCTTTACCGGTGTAAAACGAGAGTGTAGAGTTTGGAAAAATTTGTTTCTCACCATTTTGAATCCATTTACCAGTTTAGCCTTTAAACACATTTTGCCCTTTGTCCTTAACATATGTTCCATAAGAAACATTTTGACAATTGTTGAAGTTTTCACTTTCAATGGGATGAAATGTACTTGTATACAGAGAAAATGTATCAGGCACAAACAAGTATACAGATGAATAAAAAAAACTCATTCTAAATCAACCAAAATGCTCAGAATTCTCAGATTAACACACAAGATCACAGATTAATTCATTCTTTCACTCGAGATTTCCCAATTATTATCATGGTTTGGGGTTATGATTTGAGACTTAGCATGCATGTTAGCATCATAATGCAAGAATATTGTACAAACAAACGCCCTAGTAGTAGCAGCAAAGACATCGACATCTTAAACCCTAAATCACATGATTTCAAACCTATGTTGTTTCTAATCGAGCAAACACACCAATCGAGCATTTTTTAGTGTTTTCTAAAGTTATATGAAATAATTAATTAGACTAAACACATAAAAAAGAAACGCCCTGATCGATAATTACATGAACCCTAGTTTCTGATTATGCCTTTTTGACCATTGAAAACATTTGGAACATTTAGGGAACGATTAGACAACAACAATGAAGAAACTTGAAACTCACAATCGAAAAGAAATCGAGGAGAAAAAAAATCTTTAGTCAGATTCGTTGAGGTTTTTAATTATGTGTGAAACTATTGAGAACATTTGTGAAAACATTGGTTAGAGCCTAATTTATTTATTATTATTTTTTTCATGCAATGTCCTTTTACATAAGTTTAAGACTTTGGTGAACTTTACTCATTAAAGGTTAATTGCTTTTCCATTTGAAGTCTAAACATGGTTAACTTGGAATCCTTGCCGAAAAAAGATTCTTTTCTCCCCCTCGAATTAGCATTTATTTTGTGAAACATTTTTTTGCACATTTTAATTCGAGAGATCATAGAACCTTTTGAGAATGAGGTGTTTTTTTTTTTTTTTTTTTTTTTTTTTTTTTTTTTTTTTTATCCGAGTGATGAAGAAACATTTTAATGCAAACTTCATAATTTTGTGAAAAAATTTCTCCCCCTCAAAACATGTTCCATTTTGACAATGTAAAGCAAAATTTGTTTTAATGGAGGAACATAGTTTTGAAGATTCGAAGTTAGTACACAAAGAAAGAAGATTTTTTTATTTTTATTTTTTTTTAAATATTTAAAGAAAAGAGTTATATGTTTGACTCACTTAGTTTTTAAGAAAATTTTGCAAATCATCTGAAGTCAAACACCACATACCAATATGGTGAACTAAATCAACAAACCTTGATGGAGGTAATGCCTTAGTAAATAAGTCCGCCAACTGGTATTCAGTACCCACAAAATCCAATTCATATTTACCCTTCTCGACATGCTCTTAGATGAAATGGTAGTGGAGAGCAATTTGTTGGGCTTTGGAATGATGAATGGTGTTGCATGAGATTGCAAAAGCATACTTTGAGTTGCAGTACATTGAGATCTAGTCAAATACATAGCCGTAGTCCGTGAGCTAAGTTCTCATCCAAATGACTTGACCACAGAAAGCAGACATGGCTACATACTAAGCTTTTGTTGATGACAGTGATGTACAATCCTGCTTCATTGACTGTATCCCTTTGTAACTAAACAAGATTTTTTGCGAATCACTGTGCCTTCTATGTCCAGCTTGTTTTGCAAATCCATTTAAGTCCAATGATGTGTCGAAGGGTGATGTTGGTAGAACGTATGCATATTAGATGGATCCAAATTGCAAGAAGACGACTTCATTATATCAGGAATGGTTGGAGTCGGTGCAAATGGATTGAAGAAAGTATTTCCATCATAATCTGCAGGTTGTGGTACTAATCGTTGTGATGGATCTTAAGCTGATTGTCTGGAGTTGGAAGTGGCTTGTTTTGCTGTTGCTGGAGATTCAATTGAAGGACCGTCTTTATCAACAGTGGTTATAGCTTTTCCAGGTGAGTCAGGTTCTGGAATTTGATTAGGTTGTGCAGCGGAAATTGGTGAAACCTCAGTAGGACGGTTATCAATTGTATCATCGAACTGTGGAGCAAACAAGGTTTCCACTTCTTTACGGGAGAGTGACAACGGTTCAGCCGATGATTCTGGAAAGTTTAGACGGTTGGATGCGGGTCCTAAGTTGTTTTGCTCAGAAGCCATTGCTGAAGGGCTTTTAAACGGTTGATTTCGGGTCCTAAGCTGTTGTGCTTAGAAGCCATAACATTAAGCGCGGGTCCGAAACTGATTTGTTCCGAAGCCATTCCTGTTATACCAGAAAAGAAGAAAGAATAGACAAAACAGAGAACATGGATCCCCAAGTGTAATTGGGTTCCGGATGTTAGAAGCATAAAGATGTAGTGTCAATTATCTTCTTGACACTCGAACACACTTTATCAATGATTTCCTGTCTCACCTCAAGGATAGGTGTTGTGGATTTCACATTAGTTTTGGTGCAAAAGTCTAAAATCTTTCCTGTAGGAATCCACCTAAGACCAATCGTTTTGAAAATTCTACCCGTGGGTTCCCACCTAATGTTAGATCTAGGAGATGTTTTCCTTTTAGATGCAGTGGGAGCATCACTTGGTTGAGAAAACCTACGTCCTATATTGATCCACTTCTTAGGTTTCTGATTTATGAAATTTGGTTTTACGGGTTTGTTTGTCTTAGTCGATTGTGCCTTTGCACGTGAATTACCTTTTTGAAGATACTCTAAAGCACAGACATCATGATTATTTACGCAACTACTCTTAGATGCTAGCCAATTCCTATTAGTTTGTTGAGAACTCCTAGGTTTTGGTTTGCTACTACTAGCAGTGTTTTGTACTACAGTGGAAGGCATCACATGAGGTTTTGAACCTAAAATTCCATCCTTTTGAAGTAGCGCCTTTTTCCTAGCCTTTTCTAGATCATAGTTCTTGTACATGTCATATTTTCCATAAGAATCTTTACTTTTAATGCTCATATTACACACTATTTTTGAACTAATCCTAAATGAGCCAGGTATAATCACGTGTTGAGATTTAGCAGACACAGATGCATTTTCCTTAGGCCAAGAATGTGGAGTGACTGGATTTTTCAAATTGTTTTTCTCAACAACTTGGGAGGCAAACCGAGATTTTGAAAATTTAGGTCGTTCAGATTTAAATGCAGTTGGTTGTCTAACCACTGATTGTTTTCTGTTTGTTTGAGAAGTCGGTTTCCCCAAGATTGATGGTTTTGCAGACTTAGTATCCATACTCTGGCCAGTCAGTCTTCTTAATTTGTTTTGCAATGCAGCATGTGCAAACACCTTTGCTTGAATTTGGCCTTTTAAAAGCTCATTTTCTTTAAATAATGTATTCACATGTTTACTTTGTTCATTAAGAAATTGACCATTGTTGCCCGAAGTTAGAGATTCGTTTTGCAATTTAAGTTCAAGCAAGATGCAATGTGCCTCTAGTTTTGAAAAATCTTTATGAAACTGGGCAATGGTCTTTTTGAGAAGAATGTTTTCAAACTCAAGAGTTTGGTATGATGTTCCAGTTATTGGATTATCAGGTAAGGACTCAGACTCAGATAGTTTGTTAAGACATTGTCCAACATTCTGGTCAACCTCTCCTTCATTACTCAAGTTAGGTTGCTCAGATCGTTGTTTCTCATTTGCAGGCATCATATGATCAACAGTAGATTGTACCTCAACCATTTGCTCTTTGTCAAAGTTAGGTTCAGTGTCATAGATGGGTATGATATCTTCCTCATCCATCTGTTCTTTGTCAAAGTTGGGCTCTGAGTCATAGAAGGGTCTGATCTCTGCACAGTCTGTATCTGTATCATTCCCCAATCTGCTGTTGTCATCCTGCTCTTCTGATTCTGTCCCATCGCTTTCCATGATACCCAAATTAGCTTCCAATGCATCAACTTTATGAATTTGCTCTTCTTGAATCTGCATCTTCATTACTTTGAGTTTTCTCTCCTTTAGCATATCCTTCAAATGAAGTGATCTGTTATAAAGCACCCTTTCAAGATAGCTCATTCGTGAAACAAGCTGATCTCTAAAAGCTTCAACCTCCATACTAGTGATGTTTTCTCTCCATAACTTGCATTGAGATTCATAGTCTCGAGAAGTTTTGAACACTTTAAAATCCATGGTCATGAACCCTTTGAACAGAGTCTTGAGCGCTATAAATCCTATCATGCAATCGCTTCCCTGATCAATTTGCTTTTCAAGTTGAACTATGTTGTCTCGGAGTTTCCTTTGGAAGGTTAGAACGTCCGTTTCAGTTCCGAAGAATACAGTAAAGGTACTCCACGAAGGAAACCTTGTTTCTGAGAGAATCGTGCATTGAATCTTAACTGAATGAAAATATGCTAAACAATCTTCCTTTGAATGGATGGCTCTTTCCGCAACTTTATCCTGAAAACCTGTATTACCGATATCTGCAGTATACCCAACAGTCCTTTCATCATTCCTTCCTTGTCTATCAACTCTTTCACCTTGCACTACAGATTCATTCATTGTGTTGGAATATTTGCTGAGGACACGAGCAACAAGTGCGAGTCCTTGATTCATAGTATTGACTTCATCATCGTCACTGAATAGTACATTGTGTCACTACTTTTATGTGGGCCTGTATTATTCATGTGAGATTCCTGCATGTCTGCCATTAACATCACATCTGCTGTAACGGATTCCAAATCTGCATATTCATCATCAGATAGAATATCTCCCATGACACTTTACAAAACAGCATTGAGATTACCCCTTCAACTTCTATTTGACTAAGTGTGGCATCATATTCAACATTAGCATCAAAGAGTGGAGTTGAATCATAATCTTCTACGTCATTAGTATCTTTCATTGCGTTAAAGCATTCATAAGTTGAAGTTATCATGCATTTGCCTTTATCAGTAGATGCTTTTGCAAGCTTCACAAGATTTTGCAGAAGTGATTGCATATGATTATATAGTGTTGTAGGAGAGTACTGTGGAATGAAGATAGGCTCAGGTGCATTTGGAGGATTGAAGAAGAGACCATTTGGAGTGTAAATTAATGATCCATGGTCAACAACTGGAGATGGTGGAGCAGGGAGGATGGTCTTCAGAGGATTCATGCTTAAACAGGATTCAAGAATTTGCTTCATTCTGATGTGATGAAGTTCTTCTGTACGATGCATAGCTTCAAGATATTTCCACATTTCATAAGCACTGGCTTGAAAGTCCATATTCATGTAAATTGAACAGAGAAGGGCTAATGTCATGAACCATGCAGCTTGTTTGGCAGCATAGTACTGATCAAGTTCAGTAGCATTCAAATCTTCATTAGTTTGTAGTTTGATAATCCCTGTTGAGTCAGCCAGAAATATCATTTTGTATGGACCATCTCGAATGGATTTAAGCATGAGATCTGCAGCAGGACGATCTGTGAGCCATTGTAGGAATCTCCATTTCCAATCAGTATATGTTCCTGGTAGCAACATTGGAGGCCTTGATTCATTGCCAAATAGCAGGACATGACGAATGAAGGAGCTGTGACTTTGTAATTGATGATACTGTTGCTGAGGAAGGTAGTTGGAAGAAGGTACTGCTGCTGATAACTGTTGCTGATGAGAATATTCGTGAGGAAGGTAGTTGGAAGAATGAACTTGAGACGTTGTAGATGACATTGCTCCCCCCCCTTAATTGTTGCGACGTAATCGAAATAATCAATCAAAATGTCACACTCAAGGTTGATATAGGGATTTCGAATTTTCCCTCCAAAAATAATTTGAAAAATTTTCAGTTCCAAAATTTTGAAAATCACTATAAAATGCAATTCTAAGGTCACAGGAAAAATTTGAGTTTAAAAAATTTTTCCGCCAAATTTCACCGAAAAAATTTGAATTTTGGCCTAAAAATTTGAATTTTGGGCCAAAATTTTCACTGTTAAACCAAAATTTGAATTTGGAGTAAAAATTGAATGTTTAGTCTCCTGTAAAAAATAAATTTTACTCAAATTTTCCCGCCAAAAAACTCAAATTTTGGCCTAGAAATTTGAATTTGGCCAATTTTTTTTTTTTTTTTTTTTTTTTTTTTTTTTTTTTTTTTGAAAATAAGTTAGAAGATATTAGAAAGAGACTTGTATGAATGATGGATCTTTGTAGAAGATTGAAATGCACGTTCCTTTGGTTAAGATCAAAATCCTTTGGCTAAGTTCAAAAACTTACGCGTAACAATTATCTTATGCGTAGACTTAAAGTTATGCGTAGAAAAGGTGATGTTATGTGTAAACACAAGGTTTATGCGTAAGATTTCCCTTTTACGCGTAATATTTAAGCTTATGCGTAAATAAAGTTATGCGTAAGGTTATAACCAAACAAATCTTTCAAACTTGTCCAAGCTTGAAAGATATCCTTAGTCGAAGTATTCCACTAACTTGTCCAAGCTAGGGAAGTATTGAGTCACCGTTGCACGAAGAGAGAACCTTTGAAGAAACTTATGCGTAGAAAATCGTTACTTACGTGTAAGATTGAACTTATGCGTAAGTTTTGACTTATGCGTAGAACTTAGGCGTAGGAACTCTTCAGCGTAGGACTTAGGCGTAGAATCTCAAGTTAAGCGTAGGACTTATGCGTAGAAATACAACTTATGCATAAATAATCAACTTTAAGCGTAGAAAGAGTGTTTTGACCAACTTTATGCGTCGAAAAGGAGTTTTGACCTCAAAGTTACGCGTAAAAGTACCAAAAAGTACTATTTTCAGCTAAAATCAAGGGTAGTGCTCCAAAAGTTACGCGTAAAATGGTCTGATCTTCAAAAAATCACAACTTTTTAAAGAAAAAATGCTTAGAAATAAGGTTCTATTGATCAAATAACTTCCCCAACACTTAGAAAACACTAAATATGAAAGATTTTGCTACCAAAAACTAGTTTTCCAATATCAAAGAAGCTAAAAAACCTTGAATAACTATAAGAAAATGTAATAAAACCTTAAAAGATCTAAACTTTATGCAAAATCTAAGCTTCTAATCACTATATCAACCTTAAAACTTGTCCAAGCTTCAAGATTTAAGTGAAAGAAACAAAGAAAAAGCAAAACTATAAAGAAAAACACCCTTAATCCCACATTAAAACCAAAAACTAACACTTCAATCTCTATTTGGCAAATGATACCACTTGTTAGGTACCCATATTTGTATCACACAAGTAAGAATGAGATAGATATAAGGATGGGATGATTATAAGATATGATGAAAAGTAAAAGTGCAAGAGTTTCACAAAGATAATCAAATAACCAACCCAATAAAATGTTTACATATGAGAGGTATTTATAGGAGAGGATGCTAGGGCAACAAGTCTAGATCCTTCCTTGGTGAATACGTGGGCTTCACAAGCCTTATGGACTTTTACAACTTACCCATTAACTAAAACATAAACATTAATATAACTAAAGCAACCTAGCACAAAATGTAATAACCGAGACTTGACAAAATATAAAAGTATGTTTCCAACACACTCTTTTATCCAATGTAATATCTATCATTTGTTATCTCTGTGATAATCGTAACCTTCGTTTATTCCATTCTCTATTCCAATCGCTCACTCTTCAATCATTTAGCAACATTATACCATTGTCTTATTAGGGATTAGGCTAATTTCATTTTTGACGGATTAGTAGACTATTACCATTCCATAAGATTCACCCATGTATCCAATAAACCATTCAACGAATTGTATTCCAAGCTATTTTACTACCCTATGGGGAAATTGTTTTACAAAATTTCTAAAGTAAGCTATTTTGTTACCACGCTATAAATTGATTTTTCCGTCATTACACCAAGTATTTACTACTATTACGCAAAACAATTTTCATGTTACTTGAAAGAAAATATCAGGATACCATTTTTAATAACAAAGCGTTGAACACCATCTAAAACCCTTGAGAAAAGTAACGATATTTTGACTAAATCAAGCATCGCATCATTAGTCCTCAATTATACATAGCCTGATCACCTATGTATAATTCAGGAAGGATTATGCCAAGAAGAAAATAATTACCTTTTTAAAGTATTACTAATAACAATCTCCATTCAAAAGCGTTGTAAACAAGTAAACTCTTTTATAAACGTCTCTTTCTGACAAATTCTCCCTGGATACTTACCCACCTGTCACTTACTCAGCCATTAAGTTGGATTTTTCCATTGATTTCGCTAGGAGAGACTTTCTATATCAAGTACTAGGAGGATTCCTCGACACAAGAAAAACAATAAAAGGATTACGAAACTACTAAACCTAGACTAAGAAAATTCATAACTCAACAACAATCCTAAGATACCATAAGACCATCCGAATCACCATCTCTGACCTAGTTGTCAAATTTTATTATTCAAAGGTACTAGCTAGACTAAGCTACAGGATTGAACACATTGTGAAGGTACGCTAAGCAACACTATAGAAATAAACCAAGCCTCTTAATCGATACTGTAGAGTATTCCATTTAAATATGGCCTCATCTAAACGCAAACTTCCCTACAATGAGTTTTCACCAAGGATAATTGATTTGAATTAAGGATATCGATATAGATTTCCCTAAGGAGTTGTGTTCTCTAGAAATTTCAGATAACCTCATTTTCATACCAAGAAAGGAATCATACCCGAACATATATTCTGCCAACATGATGATAATTTCAACAATAAACCATATCAGGATTTACGTTAGTTTGAATACATATGCTTGTAGTTTTGCCTGATAACCACCAATAGGCATTATCCAACCTCAGGAACTAAATGTTAGACATCTATGCATTTATGCGAACATTACCTATCCTACCATTTTATCCTTGTTAGTGTTTTCACTTTTAAATGAAGTTGATTCAAAAATTGCGTTTACATAAATCACATACCTTGTAGAAAATAATTTATGAAAGTCCTATTTTGAACAAGTACGATCCTATTTGGTCAATATTTAGCAAAACCATCGTACAACGAGAAATATATAAACATCAAACTTTGGTAAACAGTCCTAATCACAACATGTTTGAAAATAATTTCATATTTCATAACTACTAAATTTTGAATCATCGAGAAAGATATTACTTAGTAAATCATTTGCTTCATTTTCTAAATTCGTTTATTCAGAAAAAGATTTCAACCAAAACTCACAATCGCGAGACAAATTTCCAAAACTAATCACCATACTACATTGCTTATGCATTTAGGATTTTGTGACTTGACAATAAAGAATATTGGAATATGTGATGAAGGAAACTAGGAGGGACACCATAAATTAAGTACAAACGTCAGTAATGGAGACCTAGCCCAATAGGCAAAGAAAGACACATGTTTTAGTATCCGTTGGAACAAAACACAAGGAATCAAAGCTACTACCCATATTCTATCCCCTTCAAATAACGTCCTGTTCGAAAGACGTAACATTGTGGAATTAGTCACAAGATTTATTGTACCCATTTCAATTATTCCTAATAAAGGTAATCGATTCACCTCAGACTTCTAGCAATCATTTAGGATATTCTTCGGAACCCCATTTAGATTTAAACACTCCCTATCGTCCTTAGACCGATGGTCAGAGCGAGAGAACGATTCAAACATAGGAAGATATGCTCAGAGCATGAGTGATTTACTCTAGAAATGGTTGGACTAACCATTTACCATAAAACAAATTCATTTGCAACTATAGTTATCGCGCGAGCCTAGAGACTACACCATTTGATGCACTCTATGGTAAAAGTGCCAATATCCATTGACGGATCGAAATTTGGAAAAAGCCCAACTCACTAGTTTAGTAGGTATTCATGAAATAACCAGGAATTTCCTACAAATCAAGAATCAGTTACAAACTCGATAAGTTGTAAACCCTTAGAATTCCAAGTTGGTAGCCAGATCATGTTGAAAGTTCTGCCTAGGAAAGGCATGATACCATTCAGAAAATTTGGGAAGTTAAACTCGACATATACTGGATCATTTAATATTTCAGACAGAGTAGGCCTAGTGGCCGTCAGACTTGAGCCTTGTTAGAGAACAGCAGGATTACACAACCATGTTTCACCTTTTCAAATCTCAAGAAATGACTTTCAGATTAGTCACTCATGATCCATTGGAAGGAATCTAACCCAATGACAAACTCAGACCTTGTAGGAGAACCAACGGAAATTAGGGACCGTAAGGTCAGACAGTTGAAGCAGAGTCGAATTCCTATCGTGATAGTTCGCTGAAATTCTCAAATATTATCATCTTTTCACCAAGTTTACTTCAGAAACCAACACAAACTGAACTTCGGGACGAAGTTCCTTTTAGAGGGGAAGACTGTCACAATTCGTAATTTCAGGTCATTTTCTAAACTTCGACAATTTACTATTCAGCAGTCACTATTCATCATTTACTATTCATCATTTACTATTCATCATTTTACTATTTATCATTTTACTATTCATCGTTTTCAGAGTCAATTTGAGATTCTGAGAAGTATTTCAAAATTTTACTATTCACTTAACACTATTCATTCCGGAGGGAAAACACTATTCACATGATTTGCTCATTTCATCGTAAATTTAGTTTACGGATATTTTAATTCGCGTAACCGAATTGGTTCAGGTGCGAATTCATGCATTTTCAATAGGGACACTTCATATGGACTAGAAATAGTCTACATAGCATCATAATAACATTTGCATACTATACCACTCGTAGGATTTTCAAGTTAATATTTTTGGTATATTTGATGTTTTACGTGTGTTTATTTTTAAATAAACTTTAACACGCGATCAATAAAGGTGACTAACATATCTGACAATCCCCACAATGGCCCCGATATATTTTTACACCCTTTACAACATCACAAAGATTATAAAATTCATTTACCCGGTATTTTGAAAATTTATTTAATTTATATCGTAAGTTTAATATAATTACGACGGTTTTCGTAGAAACTAAACAATAATCATCCAAACACCCAATACTTGTACCCAATATATTTTCACAACTTTTATGACTTTATTATGTCCCGATTAACTTCGTCATATTTTATTTCAACTTGTCACGATTTATGTTTAGTTAACTCGGTACCCGATAACACCTAACGGATAAACAAAACAACTAAATACTACCAAGCTTCCTCAATACTCATTCTTTCTAGCATGTGCTGCCCCCCCCCCCCCCCCATTCCATGTCTTCACATTGACTTCTTAATTACAAGTTTACCCTAACTAAATATCTTCTAAGTATCCTAAACCATTTTTACCACTTCATTCTTATCTCATAAATAAACTAGCAAGTTTCTCTCTTTCTCTTCCTTTGGGGTGCTCGGCCAAACACAAAACAAGAAGCATAATCCATTGATTTTTCAAGATCAAGTTATATTCTAGCTCATTTGATAATCCTTGTTAGGGTTTTGAAATAAAAACTCAAGGTTTTATAAGTTTTCATCTCCAAAGCTCACTAATCTTTCAAAGTAAGTTTTCAAACTCATTTTCATAATTTTTCCAAGTTATTATCATAATCATATGATTTTTTATACAAGATTTCATGCATATACTAGTTTATACCACTCTTTTTATACATATATATCTTTTAAACTCTAGAAATAGAAACCCTTAGTAGATTTACTCGGATGATGTTGTTTAAGAACCCATGACACCCTAGGAAGGTGTATGGTAGGAATAAATTAGTTTGGTGGTGATTGAAAGTGATTTGGTTGGATTAGAAACTATTTTTGGAACACTAGAAATGAATTTAAAACATATATATATATATATATATATATATATATATATATATATATATATATATATATATATATATATATATATATATATATATATATATATATATATATATATATATATACCTACTGTCCCAAATCACCAAATCCAGAACACTCAGGGGTTTCCGGGTAACATTGGGCTAGAGATTTAGAAAATACTTTCAAAAACGAAGCTTTTGGCGAAAGAACGGATTAAAACGAGTTTATAACGAAGGAGATATGATTTTTACAAATTTAACGACGAAAACTATTTTCTGAAAATATTCATGCTGTTGGACGTTTTTTGACGAACAAAACGAGGCGTTAGATGAAACCTAGAGGAGCCGAGCTATCAAAAATATATTAGTATATGTTAATCTGAAACCGTGGATATAAAGAACGTAGAAAACAAGCTTATAACGACCAAGATATACACGTTTCAAAATCGATGAAACTCTATTTTATTTTGACAGCTTTTATTAGCAAAATACTCTTAAAGTATAGAAAAACTGTTTTTGTAGTACGTTATGTTGAGAGTCATTTATCTCATTGATAAACCCGTTTCTGGAAAATTTATATCTTTGACAAATAGTTAGTTCACCCAGCCTAGTTTCTAAAACATCCAACCGTTTGTCAAAAAGATTTATAACGAATAACTTATGGTCTTTCAAACTTTCCCAAAAACTGCCCAGAATCTGCCAAAACAGCTCAAATACCTCACTTCGCGGCTATTTCTCTTTATGATCGAGACCCGTATGGACAAACTTCAGTTCTATGACTTTTTAGATAAGGTGAAAATCTTCCTAAGACTACTGAGCGTCATTCCTAACTCTTAATATTCACTATTTCATGACTAGTTTTGCGAGACCATTTTGGTCATATTTTTAAGTTACGAAAAGTATTATTTTGCGACAATAAATATTATTTTTAAGTTACGAGTGGTACAGGTATCATGTGCATGTATATTCTTTACATCATTTCATGATCTAAAGTAGATCATTATCATTCATATTAGGTTGCGGATAGTGTTCGCTCCTTGTTGACCCTCTCATTTCACATTCTTGTATCATCACTCCAGGTGAGTTCTCATAGCCTCGTTTTCAAGTTATTATTTTGATTTAAATCCCACGGGGGAGAATACATTGCATCACTTATTTTTGTACATGCCAAAGTAGCTAAATTTTCATACATTGCTTAAGTTGCCATCATACCACATTAAGTCCCCTTTATATTATCATGGACCGTTAATTTGCCTTTAAGCGAGAGTGAGTGAATAGATCTATTGAGGGTGACTCCTCCATCCGTGTTTGGGTTGCTCCAACGGGAAAACGGATGCATTTCATGTCTAACATTATTAGAGTGCTTGGTAACCACTCCTTTGGGGCGAAATTCTTATTATGTCTAGCTTCGGGGTCATGAGCTTAAGAGCCAATGTAACTTCATTTTGACATCAAGCCACCTTATTTTTTACTTATGGCAATTGTACATACATTTTAACTTATAACTCTATGGAATTCACCAACTTTATGTTGACCGTTTTAGCAATGTATTTTCAGGTTATTAAGGTAGTTCATGCTGCATGCATTTGGACCTTCATGGAGTCGCGGAGTCGACACGTCTCACTATATTTTTTGCACTTATGAAACGTTTAATCTTGTTGAACTTATTTTACTTAAATTGACAACATCTGTTGGGACCTTATTTTGTGAACTCTGAATGTTTTTAATGATCAAACGAAGTATTTTCCAAACGACACTTTAGGTCGTTCAATGTAACTATAATTGTGATGCTATGGACAGTCACGCTCCAGGTATTCCATTCCGCTGCCAAACAGGTATTTTGGGGGTGTGACACCTAGGAATTCAATCATCTTTCTAAAAACTAGAGGATCTTCGAATGGGTTTAACTCTATGTCCCAAGCCAAAAGTTGTTCTACCGTGTGTGTCCGATTCACGAATTCCTCTTCTAGGTAAAATGGGCGTTGGGGTCCTATGAGGTCTTTATTAACCCAAGGTCCGTATCTAGATGGTCTCCTATTCAAATCTACCTAATGAGGCATTGGTTCCTCATTAGTATCGTAGGCATGTTTCTTAACATCGTATACCGACCAAGTTTCTCCTTCTCCTACCGCTATTCTAGATTTCTTACAATCAATCATCGCACTTGCGGTAGCTAAAAATCCTCATCCTATCAACAAAGGGCATGTAGTTTCACTAACCATATCAAGGACGTGGAAATCGGCTAAAATTGTCAGTCTTCCTATATGCTCTAATACGTCCTTCACTACCCCAACCAGGTATGCTACACTTCCATCCGCAAGACATATGACCACCTCCATTTCATCTAATTTTCTAGGCTTAAGAGTGGTGTAAAGAGATAACAAAAGCAAATTTAGGCTTGACCCAAGATCGGCTAATGTGTCAAAAGCCTCAGAATTTCCGATCTTGCAAGGTAAAACAAATATGCCCGGATCATCTAATTTCTTAGGCAGCTTGTTTAAAATGAAGGTGGTCCCATTTTTCCCCAACTTAAGTTTCTCCTCATATTTTTCCAAAAGGGCATTGTAATAGGGGGCTCGAGCTAACACATCAATAACCATATGTTCAAGGTGGAGTTCCTTGAATTCATCGTAAAGGTTTTGGATCGAAGGTGTTTCAATTACTTTGTTGACCAACTTTTTATTGGTGGTTTCATTTTGTTGGTCATTTTAAACAACTTCAGTTTGCTTGAAACAGGTGCTCATAGCGTTGACTGGATAGTATTGTGGACAAGAACTAGGAGACAAACCGAAGAGATGGCGTTAACGTTTAGCTTTAGGTTCTTGACCGTGTCGCTTGGGAGTGCTCCCATTTCTCGATCATTGAGAACTTTCAACAAGGTGTCAATTTTATCGATCATCTCGCTTTGTTTTTGTTTGAATTCAGACTCAAACTTAGCCAAACGAGCTTCTTGAGATGCTATAAATTTGGACATCAATCCTTCAAAGTTGTTGGTATTACCATTGTTGTTGGAAGGATTGTTGTTGAAAGTACGGTTTAAGGATGGACCGTTTGATTGAAAACGATTAGGTGGATTGGAAGAATTGTTTTGCGGTGTGTTTTGGTTTTGTTTCCACCTAAAGTTTGGGTGATTTTTCCAAGAGGGGTTGTATGAATCACCGTAAGGGTTTGGCTCGGGTTTGAAAGTGTACCACTTGTCTCCCGCTCTGTCGGTACGCGAGGATACGTAGTCCGCAAAAGCTTGTTCAGGGAGTTCCATGCAATCACGAGTGTCATGGGGACCACTACAATATTTACATGAAGAAGTGTAGTATTCACATAATTATAACATGTATGGATCTTGTGATTATGGTTCGAATTAAAGAAGAAGATGAGATGATGGAATGAGAATTCTAGAGAGAGAAAGAGAGAGAGAGTTGAGAACTTAGAGAGAGAAAGTGAAGGAAATAATAGTTGAATGATTAGAAGTTCCACCCTCTCCCTTGGTGGGAGAGGGCTTATATAGTTACATAATAAACGCCCTCCTACGAGCTGTGGATCGGGTGTACAGTGGGTAAAGACCCGTCCGTCCTCCACGGTATTACTTAAACTAAACTAATTCTACGATAACTAAATAAATACTAATAAACCTACGAGCTAGTTTAATGCTAATATATCATCGGGGTGACCAACTCTTTCATAGGAATATTTGTATTCCTAACAATCTCCCCCTAAGGGAGGTCACCCCGGAAATTAGAATTCGAATTCTAGCATTCTATTCTGTAAATTAAAACTTCTAGCTCGTAGTCATTGATTCTTCAAAGTCTTTAATCATTGTGCTTCCAGCAGTGGACTTTTGATGACTTGTTTTGTATCTTGGATGATCTTTGAAGTTTCTTTGTGTTTATCATCCAAATGTGTGTCTCCAAGTCATCTTTGTACAGTATCATCTCCATGTGACGTAGACATCTTTGTATCGGCATGCTCACACTTTTAAGGATCATGATCTTCAACATCAGAGTTGTAGAAGCATAGATGACGCCCATTCAATGATCATGATTTCATGATTAAGATGTCGAAGTGTGAGCATGGGGTGATGGATCAGCATCTTTTCAGCAATCTACTACAACCGTTAGATTTTCCTGCAAGCAAACAGTTAGCAATAAATCAACCGGTACTTATAGGTTTGGAATTAGAGATCATCAACAGCATAGTGTGAAGACTTCTTCTAACCCTTACCAAGACCATTCCCAATCGGCAACCCTTGAGAGGAGTTACACGATCTACCTAAGTAAATCAATGACTGGGTGAGTCACAGGAGTTCACTCCACGACTATAGACCATTGGTAACCGCCGCGACCACTAAGCGTAATTCTCAAGGAATTACTGAAGTGACCTGCTTTCAGGGCTGTTTAATGTTGACCCTGGCAGGAATTTCCATTCAATCACTGAAAGTCACATTAGTAATTTCTCATGAATGTTCTGGTAGATTTCTAAGATCTACGTAGGACTCTCAAATGTGCAACTGGTGTCCTTGATAATGAACCACCAGTGCAAAAGTATACAGTGTTCCTATTGAGATCTTTTGATGCATCTCGAGGCTCTAGACTCGATAAGTGCAAGATTTGGTTTTCCTATGCGGAGACTAGGGAGAGGTCTCCTGCTTCAATATCAACCATCTCTAAGAGATAAGTTGATAGATTACACCGGTTCCCCGTGAGAATGAAACAAGTCCTTTTAAGAGAACTTAAGTGGCTAGAAGGTTTAGTGCATTGCGTCACTGGGTCCATGATGTCTTGTCTTCAATACCAGTGTTACCTTAGTAAACACCAGTAGCATATGAATTAAACCCGGTTTTTGCCCTAAGGTTGAATAATTGGAGGGCTATTTCTTTTCACCCTTTCTCATTTCATTTCTTTTTAATTCTTCAACCCCTTCTTTCCCCTTTCTCACATTACTCCTTTTTTCATAATCATACCTAAGGACTTTCTAATACTATCTATTGGGTATTGTCCTTGGGTAGATCCCTCTGGCTCTGGCGGATCATAGGACAGTTTTCCTAACCTTAGCCACCTTATAACTTCATGACTATCCTATGTTGCCATTTAACCAAATCATTGAAAATTCTCTCAAAGTGTTTAAGATTGAAGAAACACATTTTGCTAACACTGAGAGTTTTATGATTTTCAAATGCTCCCCCTTAACATGTGCTCATAGGTTTTTGATAGAAATTTGCACATGTCGGGGTGAGTAGCACTTTTTGAATTGATCCACCTTAAATGAACATGAGCAAGCATTCGAGATATGCTTACATCACTAGTTGGACTAGCTTGAAGTTATTACCCGGCCTAGTCAAGTCCACAAAAGATTTCTCGAAACGGTGCACTCTACTCAGACAAGTCCTCTTCGAGACACGCTTACATCATTGGTTAGACCAGCTTGAAATTATTACCCGGCCAGGACAAGTCCTTTCGATTAACTAACAGTTTTTGTTTCGTCAATTCATTGGTCAAGACTGAGACTCGCTCATGTGAGATGCAACGATCCTTTTCCACAAACCATTTGCCCCCCCCCCCCTCAATGTGTGCATTGATATACAAAAGAATTTAGCACATATGGGAGAGTTTACCTTAAGTCCAAAACATCACATTTTTAATCAGATTTCATATTTAAATCACATTTTCTCCCCCGGTCAAAAATTTCAAACCATTTGAGATTTGTGATCCCAAGTGATTTAAATAAGTTCAAAGATTTTGGGAGAAAAATGTGGTTAGATTTAAGCATGACTGATTTTGAGATGATACATTTGCTCCCCCTCAATCCTTGAGGGAGTATGTTATGTGTCAGAAATGATGTGTTTTTAAATGATTTAGAGTTTACGAGAAACTCATGAAAAATTCATACTCTGACACCTAACATTTGATATTACACTACTTTGAAATGCACAAGATAACAATTATGACACAAATGATATTGACCTTTTTGCTTCTCTGAAGGAGTCACTAGTCAACATCAATTATCCATCCACCAACAAAACTTCCAAAAAATTGTAAGTCCCCACTTGGCAGGACCAGAATAGTAATGCTTTGTTGAAGTGAAGGTGGTGGTGGTGATGAAAGTGTTGTTGTTGTTGCTGCCGATGTTGTTGTTGTGATGAATTCAGAACCAGTTAGTAGAGTGTGAACATCTGATCATATGGTTAGAGTGGGAGCAGGCACATTCATATTGGACATGGAATCTGCATAAGAATATCAACACGGATATACATACATATGGATTCATTCTTCATTAACCGCTACCACGTAGCAGCTTGCCTACTCATAATACCATATATATCATGATCAAACCACATTCAAGCGACTCATCAAGATGCTATCTAGCATTAAAAAGCAACTAGCAATCATGAACATTCCTTGCAAGCCTCTATTAGACATAAACAGCAATTACTAACATGGCAATTCACACATATTTCAAATCAGGAGCATAGGAACTAGATTCTAGCACGGTAGCTACATACCCAACCAAATCCTAAAAACATAAGCACATAATCAACAGCAGTTGAGCAATTATCAGCTAACAACATGCAAGACACATTCAATCAGATCATACAAATGCCAGAGGAGAATACATGAACATCAAACACAATGGTTTTCTAACTTTATTTAGATTTTGAGTTTTGAAGTATTTAGGGGATTACACGAGGATTCCAAAGTGACACAAATGAAACGTCTAGATACATAAAGCTAGGAAACTATAAGCAAATTGCACATAATTGCCCTAAACTATCTAGCAACTAAGACATTTGGCCATTATAGATAAAGCTCAGTAAGTACCTCTACCTCTAATACCCCATTAACTACAAAACCTTTTCAACCAGTTATGAGATAACCAATAAGCACGTTTGAAGATGTTAAGTTTTACATCACTCTCCCCCTCAATCGATGACCCGTTGTCATTGATTGGGTGGTAAATAATACGAAGTGTACAAGTCTGATTAATTTTCAAACAACACGTTACCACCAAGTGTCACACAAACAATTTTCAGAAGAATCATAGAATGATAATTATTTGCATACAAAGAAGATTTCTCTTCTTATACCAGAAATGATGCACTGAAACGTACATTATTTCGAGGAAACATGGATATAAAGTAATCCATGCCCGGGTGAACATCACCCAGTACGAGGAACAACGGTCTTTTTGGCGACGTGTTTTCCCCATTAAGAAGAACGGGTTGCTATCTGAAGTAATAGCAAGCCATAAGTCTAACATGAGTACCAAAAGGATATCATTCTGTATGTTGAAGAAGTCTGTAGTCAGCATCTCTTAAACTTTTACCACTAAAGCATTCGAGGCACACGAATAATCATCTGAACTTGTGCCTTCTCAATGTGATGCTTTGGTAGCTTCCCCCAAACCGACAATCATCTTCATGAGACCACTTACCCCAGGTAGTTGAAGTGATGCAAAAAGTCTCATTGAATGAAGCTCAAAAACCTGAAGAAAACAATAACACCGAAGTAACAGGGTGAAACACGGATCATCTTTGTGGTTATCAATCCCGGAATATATGATTAAGCCCGATCACATGACCCTGTTGTGCATCCCCAATGTACACATTCCTCTGCGGTTTAGAGCAGTTGTCTATTCGGTGGAACAAGATATCAACATCTTCATTTCACCAAACGCTTTCCAGTTATCTTACATATACCAACTCAATCCATATTGTACGCATGTATCCAACACAAGAAGGACCGATGACACCAAAGTAACATGTTGAAGCACTGATCATCTCTGCGGTGTTTAATACCAGAATAGAAGATTAAGCCCTATCATGTGAACCTGTTGTGCATCCCTGATGTACACAAATCTCTCCCCTGATGGTTGCGATCTCATCAGAATCATCATAACAATGTGTACATGAAGCATTAACCAGAGGTACTTTACCATAAATCATATCAGCACGTATGAAGATGTCGATAAGCAATATCATCTCACGCTCCAACTGTTCTTCTCATATTTCTTCCCACTAAAGGCTGAAGTAATACATACCATAAGTATCAGAAGACCACTTCCCCTACATAATTGGAATGATACACCAAACGCCACGAGTTAAAACACTGAGTTTCTCTGCGGTTGTAACATTTGTCTTCCTGGGATAACTTCAATTAATAAGTATTAAGTTCATCACGTGTACTCGATATGCATTCAGATGTATGTCTCCTTCCCCCTTGCTGGTTTTGATACCTCATAATCAGTAACACGTTTTACGCACACGTACTTGAAATCTTGTGAGAAGAACTAGATTGGCTCAAATAGATCTGGTGAGAATCAACTGCTACAAAAACAAAACTCTCTCAGACTATCTTTACCACCCCTTATGTAGGCTATTTGAAGTGACCACTGATGAAGTAAACCCAATATACCAAACTTGAAACTAAAGTAGAATTCCCCATTCTTATGACTTAAGCTTGCACTAATGTGTGACTAAGAACGGTGTAGAGAGTTCGTACAACATCGAATCCCTTAGTACTTGATTGGCTCCAAACGGTCAACCTAATTGACCAGGTGAATGGTCAACCAAGTCAAACAGCTTAGAATCAATCTCTGCAGAATATAGTGTTTCCTCGGGTCGTTATGTCCCGACGAGGTGTGATAGTTATCAAACGGGTTTGTGATCGGGTGAATTTGGACAGGAAAAGATTTGTGAGTGATTAAACTAGGGAATCTACAAAGAAATAGCTTAAATAAGCTATATGAATAAGACAGGAAGGTTGGAAAAATCAGAAATGTTTAAAACCTAAAAACGCGTACGTTCATGTTTTAAATAACGTAAACGTACGAAATAAAAAGTGAAAACTGAAATCTGGAAACCCACAGGGTGTGAAAATGACTTTTTTACAAACTTAAGGGTAAAAGAAAATTTTTAGAAAAAGAAAATAAATTTTCACACTATTTAATTATTTATTATTAATTAAATACTATTTAATACTTATTATTAATATTTAAAATACTTAAATACAATATAATATTAATTTAATACTAGAAAAATGAAAATTAAATTTCTAAAATTATAAAATAACTAAAAACAAGTTTTAAAATTAAAAATATGTATTTTTGTCTTTTTGTGGTTTTTCTATTAATTAATTACTAATTATATACTAATTACCTAATTAAACTATTTTAAATTATTAAAAATAGAAAATGAACACTAAAAATTAAAAAAAAATCCTAAAATTATATTACATTATATAAAAGCTAGGAAAAATATAAAAAATAGGTCGTGCTTAATAAAAACTAATTATGCTATTTAAAACTTAATTATTAATAAAACTAATATTAAATCTAATAAATACTAAATGATAAAAACAAATCTGATAGAATTACTAAAATTACTTTAATATGAAAGGAATTTAATAAAAATATAAAAAAGCTAAGTGCTTAAAAAAAATTTAAAAATGAAAATTTAAATTTAAATTACATTAAATTGAAACTATCACTTAAAATTAAATTGTTTTTTCTGGATTTTTCCTTTACAAAACTATTTTATAACTAAAAACAACTAACTTTTGTAAAAACAACTTTTTTATAAATCAAAAATAAGCATTGTGGACACAATAAGTCATGACAGTTGACTTATGTTGACCAAGGAAGGAAAATAGCTCAAACTAGCTTAAGTGGGACCCACTATGAGTGATTCTGGCTCAAATGAGTTTTGTGAACAATTTTAAGCTGGAAAAAGCAAATAGGTACCACAAAATAAGCCAATGAAATAAAATAAGCACTTTGAAGCTAAATTACACACAGAAAATGGGACAAGTTTGTGGAGTTGATTCAGGTTGGGTCCACTGGTTCCTAGGTCAAACTAATGGTTAAATAATGAAGCCTGCTAGGAGGGGGTTTGGAGGAACCAAGTGGATGGCTTGTGGACCACTGTGGAGGTCAGAAACCACCACCAAAGTGGGTGGTGTAGCTGTAGTGCTGCTGTAGCCGGGGAACCCCTTCCCTGCAGCCTACTTTGGAGGGCTGTGGATCCAAGAGAAAAAATTGCAAAAATTAATTAACATAAGGACAATGAAGTTAAGCTAGGATACTATGATTCCTAAAAACCACAAAGCTTGAATCCTTATACAAAATTCCAAACAATTCACCCAAGAAATGGGTTTTCAGACTCACATGTAATTTTGACTTTTTCACATGAACATTTAAGTTGACTTTATTGAAATTCTGAGTGATCCTACTGATTTATTATGATATATTAGGCTGTAAATAAACTAGATTAGGCTAAAATTCCTATTCATGAAATGAAATGGTGGGATTTGGGTCTCTAATCCTACAACAATTAACTGTTAATGGGATGCTATGTTGATTTTGACTTCTACACTAATGAGGTACCAATTTTATGCTTCTAATCACTCTACTATGACCCTGTGAGTATAACTAAACTGAATATGACTCCTAATAACCTAATTAACACAGAAGTACAAGCTGAACCAAACACCCTCTTTGTTGACTGTTTACAAAGATTAAAGAAACAAATGACTAGATAATTAATCCTAATCAACTAATAAACTCAAATTATACTAAAACAGATTGAAACAAAAACAAATTAACAACTAATAACAACATTTATCAAGAAATGCAAATTAGGATTGAAATATGGTTCAAAAACCTACTTGACATCCAAGCCTTGATGAATTTGCTAACCAAAACCAAAGAACCCCCTAAATGCCTCCCATGAGGCTCTAAACCATGAGAAATCCAAAAGCACCCAGTCTCCTTTCTTCTTTGATGATCTCAGCTGAATTTTTTATTTAATAGCTATATATATATATTTTTTATTATTACTTTCTTTTTTAAAGTAAACTGAATTAAACCTTCTTAAAAGCTTACAAAAGCCTACAAGTGAGCTTATTAGAACATGAAACACCAACCTTTAACAAGTTTTAATGAACGTGTCAAATTCACATAAAATTACCAAATTTGAATTCGTGAAAGAGAACTTGGAATTACTGACAAAGATAGCTTTTATTACATAAAATAACATGGTTACAACATTCTTAAACTTAAAAACATTACTGAAAATTAATAGACAATAACAACGACATAGTGCTAATAAGAACACCACTACATACCCCTCCATGTTGCTTCATTCTTCACTTATATAGCTCCTTGGGAGTTTCTTTGACTTTCCCAACATGATTTAGAGCCATTGGATGAGGTCAATTGATCGTAGCCTTTGAAATAGGATTGGCGGGAAAAATTGGTTTTGGCAGGTAATGGGTAACTTGGAGGGTTTTGTTTGCATTAATTGCAATTAGAAGGTTATGGTGAGCTGGGGGACAGGATATGGGAGAGCTGAGGTGGAGGTGAGGAGGGGGTGTGTAAGGGTGTTTGCAGGCTGCTAGTGGGAAGGGGGAAGGAGTGGTCAAAGTTTGTTTGACCTGGGGTAGTATTAAAAAAAATGGGGGAGTTAATATATTTAGGGGTGGGCTGGTGTTGGTGATGGGCCAAGTAGAGGGTGGATTGGGCTTGGGGGTGTAAGGGTGTGTTGGATCAGTTTAGTAAAAAGGGTGGGATTTGGTTTGCATAAATATCAAGGGTCCATTTGGTTATGGAATAAATCACAAGGATCAATATTGTAATTCCCTGAAAATTAGGGAGTGCAAATATAATTTGTTCCAACATCCTTCCAAGGGTGAAATATGCCAAGTTCCACAATTCAAAAACCATAAATGATATTTTCCACTTTTAAAATTCCCAGGGACCAAATGTGTCAATTTTCAAACTGTGGGGACTAAACATGTAATTTTCTCAAAATTTTCATCTAGGGATTAAAAGTGACACATGTGAATTCCCAAAGACCCAAAAATGATTTTTCATCCAAAAATTCCCACCAGGGACCAATTCTGCCAAATTATGAAGTTCAGGGACTAAACTGTAAATTTCTAAAACTTTTGAGATTTTTCACCAAAGGACTAAATATGACCACTTATGATTTTAAAAGGACCTTTGGTGATAATTTTCCATATTTTGAATGACCAGGGACTAGTTTTGACATTTTGTGAAAGTTGGGGGACTGAAACTGTCAATTTTGCAAACTTTGTACGTTTTTCATCTGTTTTTACTCATTTTGCATCAAAAACATATAAAACACAATTTTGAAATATTTTTAGTATTTTGATGCATTTCTGAGTGTTTTTGTATGTTTTGCAGTTCAGATTTGACCAAAAATGATGAGTGTTTGAGCACTCATCAATCCCCCACACTAAACTATTGCTAGTCCCTAGCAATAAACTGTTTTGAAAATTTAATGGATTTCAAACTCTTTACCAAAAGCCATTACTTCTGGAGTAGCCAAATGTTTCAGTTCAAGTAAGAACTATGGTACACCGATAACTATGTGATTTTGAGCAAACCACCAGCTATAAACGGATTTGATTTGTCTTTACCAAAAGCCGTTTACTTCTGGACTAGCCAACTCTTGATGGAATAGTCAACATCTTGGTGAGCTGATTACCAATTATGGTTTTTCCACTGCCTTTACCACAAGCCATAATCTTGCGGGCTAGCCAACTCTTTACTTTTTAGGATATGGTGAGTTGAATACCATACAATTTTGGGCAAATTGCAAACCATCAACGGATTTGATATATCTTTACCAAGAGCCGTTTACTCCTGGATTAGCCAATCCTTTTGTGGTTTAAACATGGTGGACTGATAACCATAAAAATTTTGAAGCTCGAGTGAAAAAAATTTAAAATTTTTGGCAAAAACGGGGGTACTAGATAGTAAAATGTGATAAAATTCGCTAGAATAGCGAAATACCCCCCCCCCCCCCCCACACACACTTAGAATGAATATTGTCCTCAATATTCAAAGTCCCGACTATTATGCCGACTCTGAGAACGTAAAAAGACAACATCACAAGCTAAATGTGGAAACACTATTTTGTATTTTCACTTTATAAGTAACCACAGTGGGGGTAACTCCCCCACACTTAGGGTGAAAACTCTAAGTACATGCCACTGTTTTTGTTTACCGAGTCGCTGCTTGACTCGACCCCCGAATTCATTGGTCCCCGAATTCATTGGTCCTTAGGGAAGCATGATGTGGAAGAAACAATCTCAATCGGACTTTCATTCAAGATGTTTGGACAAACATTTGAAGCACGTGAAAGTTCCACACCGATGAGATAAGTACCCGGCTCAAAAATGATAAACAAAAATGCCGGGGTCAAAGATGGTATCTTCACTCCCGAATGAGTGAAGAAGAGATGACGTCACGGGATAGGTGAAGAAAAGGAAGAAAACCATGATGAAAATCATGATTAACTCGTCCTCACCCACAGGAGAATCCATAATTTCAGTATTATGAATCTCATCATTTAAGCTCATGTGATCCAGACATATCCCGGGTGTGTCTGGATCAAAGTAGAAGTTATCATACTCCGGCGGAGATATGATATGTGAAAGTTCACCGGAGAACTCCTCGGAAAGAGAATCAATCACAAGATGTAAATCTGTGAACTCATGTTCCAGAGTAGACTCATCACTATCCTCATTCTGAATACCAAAAATTGGGTTATCAGAAATTAAAGTGAATTCAGATTCGAATTCAAATAGAGGATTGGTGAGAGTAGTTTTGCATGCTTCTGGAACAAAGTGATCAATATTCTCTATTGGACTGGTAGGATAAGAAGTGAGTGACGGATCATGAGATAGGAGACTTTCAATTTCTCCGAGATCGGCTTCGAAATCAAGGAGACCATCATCACTTCCCAATGAAAGTGGATTGATGTGAGTAAGTTCATCGGCGAACTCCTCAAAAAGAGGATCAGCATCAGACTGAGGGAGTGATGCCTCAATATACTCAATGTCTCCATGAGATATACAATCATCATTAAAATCTGAGAAAGTCTCAAAATGATCGTTTGAACACTCAAGAGGGGAAGGAAGATCACACATATGCTCAAGAATTCCCTGTGACTCTCTCGGGATTGGGACAAGGATCTCAACACTAGACTTTATTAATTCGTCCGATTCCTTATCAGGAACAGTGTCAAGATGCTCGTCCCCCATGATCAAAGAGTGAGTGGGAACCTCGGGTGTGATAGCAGTTGTTTGAGATGGAATCTCAACTGCTGGGGTATCAACTGATGAACTTGATGAAGTTTTATAAAATTGAAGAATATCAAGAGTATCTTCATCATCACTATCATCAGGAATAAAACGGAACTGAGAGCTAGATTTGGCTGCTTTTTCTCTTGCAATGGATTCCCTCACAGATTTTTCATAGGCATCTTGGGAATTTATTCTAGCAGTCTGCTCTTCAGCTAGCAATTCTTCCATGGATTTTTGATGTGTATATCTTTGGGCAAAGTCTTTAACTAAACCCTTAAGTTCATCAACGATTTTCATCATATTTTGCATTTCTGGAAGAAGTGCTTGATTCATATCGTACTGTGGAGGTTGGTCATAATAAGGTGTGTCAAAATTGTCACAAGGATACGGATTCCCCGTTTGACAATCTGAGCTAAAGTGTGGACCTCCACAGTAATCACAACAGTAAAACTGTTGACTCTGGACTGGTGAATCATATGGGTATTGGTCATAACCAAAGTTCTGAGCATCACCGGAAAACTGTTCATAGACAAACGTGTTTCCGGCTTGACACTCAAATCCTTCGTGAGGACCACCACAAAACTCACACAGATATGTCAGTATCTCATGATGTGGTGGCTGGTAGGATGAATCAGATGTGTCATGGTAAGGATAGGGAGCTTGGTTATAGACAGACCCATCTCCTGACTCTACCATGCTACAACCGGGACAATTCCCACCATTATGAGGACCACCACACCATTGGCAACCAAAATGGTGTGGATACGACATATGAAAGAATCAAAGGTTTACAGAGGGGTAGGGATGAAGAATCAAAGATGTGAGAGGGTAAAGGAGAATGTTTTTGGATTTTTGGATAAACATTTTGTACAAATGATAAAGAAAATGTTTTTGTGTTCGTTGAAAACTGATTTAAAATGTTTTCGTGAACGGTTTTGTTTTTATATGAAAATAAAAACAAAATATGAACAAAGATGGGTAAATATACAATGAGTGTATATCTCGATTCACTAATCAGAAAAACCGTTTAGAATAGCGCGCACAACCTCCCCGGCAGCGGCGCCAAAATTTTGGTTGGCTCCAAATGGTCAACCTAATTGACTAGGTGAATGGTCAACCAAGTCAAATAGCTTAGAATCAATCTCCGCGGAATATAGTGTTTCCCCGGGTCGTTATGTCCCGACGAGGTGTGATGGTTATCAAACGGGTTTGTGATCGGGTGAATTTGGACAGGAAAAGAGTTGTGAGTGATTAAACTAGGGAATCTATGAAGAAATAGCTTAAATAAGCTATATGAATAAGACAGGAATGTTGGAAAAACCAGAAACGTTTAAAACCTAAAAACGCGTACGTTCACGTTTTAAATAACGTAAACGTACGAAATAAAAAGTGAAAACTGAAATCTGGAAACCCACAGGGTGTGAAAATGAATTTGTTACAAACTTAAGGGTAAAAGAAAATTTTTAGAAAAAGAAAATAAATTTTCACACTATTTAATTATTTATTATTAATTAAATACTATTTAATACTTATTATTAATATTTAAAATACTTAAATACAATATAATATTCATTTAATACTAGAAAAATGAAAATTAAATTTCTAAAATTATAAAATAACTAAAAACAAGTTTTAAAATTAAAAATATGTAGTTTTGTCTTTTTGTAGTTTTTCTATTAATTAATTACTAATTATATACTAATTACCTAATTAAACTATTTTAAATTATTAAAAATAGAAAATGAACAGTAAAAATTCTAGAAAAATTCATAAAATTATATTATATTATATAAAAGCTAGGAAAAATATAAAAACTAGGTCATGCTTAATAAAAACTAATTATGCTATTTAAAACTTAATTATTAATTAATTATTAATAAAATTAATATTAAATCTAATAAATACTAAATGATAAAATAAAAATCTGATAGAATTACTAAAATTATTTTAATATGAAAGGAATTTAATAAAAATATAAAAAAGCTAAGTGCTTAACAAAAATTTAAAAATGAAAATTAAAATTTAAATTACATTAAATAGAAACTATCACTTAAAATTAAATTGTTTTTCCTGGATTTTCCCTTTACAAAACTATTTTATAACTAAAAACAACTAACTTTTGTAAAAACAAATTTTTTATAAATAAAAAATAAGCATTGTGGACACAATAAGTCATGATAGTTGACTTATGTTGACCAAGGAAGGAAAATAGCTCAAACTAGCTTAAGTGGGACCCACTATGAGTGATTCTGGCTCAAATGAGTTTTGTGAACAAGTTTAAGCTGGAAAAAGCAAAGAGGTACCACAGAATAAGCCAATGAAACAAAATAAGCATTTGAAGCTTAATTCCACACAGAAAATGAGACAAGTTTGTGGAGTTGATTCAGGTTGGGTCCACTGGTTCCTAGGTCAAACTAATGGTCAAATAATGAAGCCTGCTAGGAGGGTGGTTGGTAGGAACCAAGTGGATGGCTTGTGGACCACTGTGGAGGTCAGAAACCACCACCAAAGTGGGTGGTGTAGCTGCAGCAAGGGAACCCCTTCCCTGCAGCCTACTTTGGAGGGCTATGGATCCCAGAGAAAAAATTGAAAAAATGAATTAACATAAGGACAATGAAGTTAAGCTAGGATACTATGATTCCTAAAAACCACAAAGCTTGAATCCTTATACAAAATTCCAAACAATTCACCCAAGATATGGGTTTTCAGACTCACATGTAATTTTGACTTTTTCACATGAACACTTAAGTTGACTTTATTGAAATTCTGAGTGATCCTACTGATTTATTATGATATATTAGGCTGTAAATAAACTAGATTAGGCTAAAATTCCTATTCATGAAATGAAATGGTGGGATTTGGGTCTCTAATCCTACAACAGTTAACTGTTAATGGGATGCTATGTTGATTTTGACTTCTACACTAATGAGGTACCAATTTTATGCTTCTAATCACTCTACTATGACCCTGTGAGTATAACTAAACTGAATATGACTCCTAATAACCTTATTAACATAGAAGTACAAGCTGAACCAAACACCCTCTTTGTTGACTGTTTACAAAGATTAAAGAAACAAATGACTAGATAATTAATCCTAATCAACTAATAAACTCAAATTATACTAAAACAGATTGAAACAAACACAAATTAACAACTAATAACAACATTTATCAAGAAATGCAAATTAACATTGAAATATGGTTCAAAAACCTACTTGACATCAAAGCCATGACGAATTTGCTAACCAAGAACCAAAGAACCCCCTAAATGCCTCCCATGAGGCTCTAAACCATGAGAAATCCAAAAGCACCCAGTCTCCTTTCTTCTTTGATGATCTCAGCTGAATTTTTTATTTAATAGCTATATATATATATTTTTTATTATTACTTTCTTTTTTAAAGTAAACTGAATTAAACCTTCTTAAAAGCTTACAAAAGCCTACAAGTGAGCTTATTAGAACATGAAACACCAACCTTTAACAAGTTTTAGTGAACGTGTCAAATTCACATAAAATTGCCAAATTTGAATTCGTGAAAGAGAACTTGGAATTACTGACAAAGATAGCTTTTATTACATAAAATAAAATGGTTACAACATTTTTAAACTTAAAAACATTACTGAAAATTAAAAGACAATAACAACGACATAGTGCTAATAAGAACACCACTACATACCCCTCCATGTTGCTTCATTCTTCACTCAAATAGCTCCTTGGGAGTTTCTTTGACTTTCCCAACTTGATTTAGAGCCATTGGATGAGGTCAATTGATCCTAGCCTTTGAAATAGGTTTGGCGGGAAAAATTGGTTTTGGCAGGTAATGGGTAACTTGGAGGGTTTTGTTTGCATTAATTGCAATTAGAAGGTTGTGGTGAGCTGGGGGGACAGGATATGGGAGAGCTGAGGTGGAGGTGAGGAGGGGGTTGAGTGTGTAAGGGGGTTTGCAGGCTGCTAGTGGGAAGGGGGAAGGAGTGGTCAAAGTTTGTTTGACCTGGGGTAGTATTAAAAAAAACGGGGGAGTTAATATATTTAGGGGTGGGCTGGTGTTGGTGATGGGCCAAGTAGAGGGTGGATTGGGCTTGGGGGTGTAAGGGTGTGTTGGATCAGGTTAGTAAAAAGGGTGGGATTTGGTTTGCATAAATATCAAGGGTCCATTTGGTTATGGAATAAATCAGAAGGACCAATATTGTAATTCCCTAAAAATTAGGGACTGCAAATATAATTTGTTCCAACATCCTTCCAAGGATGAAATATGCCAAGTTCCACAATTCAAAAACCATAAATGATATTTTCCACTTTTAAAATTCCCGGGGACCAAATGTGTCAATTTTCAAACTGTGGGGACTAAACATGTAATTTTCTCAAAATTTTCATCCAGGGATTAAAAGTGACACATGTGAATTCCCAAAGACCCAAAAATGATTTTTCATCCAAAAATTCACACCAGGGACCAATTCTGCCAAATTATGAAGTTCAGGGACTAAACTTGTAAATTTCCAAAACTTTTGAGATTTTTCACCAAAGGACTAAATATGACCACTTATGATTCTAAAAGGACCTTTGGTGATAATTTTCCATATTTTGAATGACCAGGGACTAGTTTTGACATTTTGTGAAAGTTGGGGGACTGAAACTGCCAATTTTGCAAACTTTGTACGTTTTTCATCTGTTTTTACTCATTTTGCATCAAAAACATATAAAACACAATTTTGAAATATTTTTAGTATTTTGATGCATTTCTGAGTGTTTTTGTATGTTTTGCAGTTCAGATTTGACCAAAAATGATGAGTGTTTGAGCACTCATCAATCCCCCACACTAAACTATTGCTAGTCCCTAGCAATAAACTGTTTTGAAAATTTTATGGATTTTAAACTCTTTACCAAAAGCCATTACTTCTGGAGTAGCCAAATGTTTCAGTTCAAGTAAGAACTATGGTACACCAATAACCATGTGATTTTGAGCAAACCACCAGCTATAAGCGGATTTGATTTGTCTTTACCAAAAGCCATTTGCTTCTGGACTAGCCAACTCTTGATGGAATAGTCAACATCTTCGTGAGCTGATTACCAATTATGGTTTTTCCACTGCCTTTACCACAAACTATAATCTTGCGGGCTAGCCAACTCTTTACTTTTTAGGATATGGTGAGTTGAATACCATACAATTTTGGGCAAATTGCAAGCCATCAACGGATTTGATATATCTTTACCAAGAGCCGTTTGCTCCTGGATTAGCCAATCCTTTTGTGGTTTAAACATGGTGGACTGATAACCATAAAAATTTTGAAGCTCGAGTGAAAAAATTTTAAAAGTTTTGGCAAAAACGGGGGTACTAGATAGTAAAATGTGATAAAATTCGCTAGAATAGCGAAATACCCCCCCCCCCCCCCCCCCCACACTTAGAATGAATATTGTCCTCAATATTCAAAGTCCCGGCAATTATGCCGACTCTGAGAACGTAAAAAGACAACATCACAAGCTAAATGTGAAAACACTATTTTGTATTTTCACTTTATAAGTAACCACAGTGGGGGTAACTCCCCCACACTTAGGGTGAAAACCCTAAGTACATGCTACTGTTTTTGTTTACCGAGTCGCTAGCTTGACTCGACCCCGAATTCATTGGTCCTTGGGGAAGCATGATGTGGAAGAAACAATCTCCATCGGACTTTCATTCAAGATGTTTGGACAAACATTTGAAGCACGTGAAAGTTCCGCACCGATGAGATAAGTACCCGGCTCAAAAATGATAAACGAAAATGCCGGGGTCAAAGATGGTATCTTCACTCCCGAATGAGTGAAGAAGAGATGACGTCACGGGATAGGTGAAGAAAAGGAATAAAACCATGATGAAAATCATGATTAACTCGTCCTCACCCACAGGAGAATCCATAATTTCAGTATTATGAATCTCATCATTTAAGCTCATGTGATCCAGACATATCCCGGGTGTGTCTGGGTCAAAGTAGAAGTTATCATACTCCGGCAGAGATATGATATGAGAAAGTTCACCGGAGAACTCCTCGGAAAGAGAATCAATCACAAGATGTAAATCTGTGAACTCATGTTCCGGAGTAGACTCATCACTATCCTCATTCTGAATACCAAAGATTGGGTTATCAGAAATCAAAGTGAATTCAGATTCGAATTCAAATAGAGGATTGGTGAGAGTAGTTTTGCATGCTTCTGGAACAGAGTGATCAATATTCTCTATTGGACTGGTAGGATAAGAAGTGAGTGACGGATCATGAGATAGGAGACTTTCAATTTCTCCGAGATCGGCTTCGAAATCAAGGAGACCATCATCACTTCCCAATGAAAGTGGATTGATGTGAGTAAGTTCATCGGCGAACTCCTCAAAAAGAGGATCAGCATCAGACTGAGGGAGTGATGCCTCAATATACTCAATGTCTCCATGAGATGTACAATCATCATTAAAATCTGAGAAAGTCTCAAAATGATCGTTTGAACACTCAAGAGGGGAAGGAAGATCACACATATGCTCAAGAATTCCCTGTGACTCTCTCGGGATTGGGACAAGGATCTCAACACTAGACTTTATTAATTCGTCCGATTCCTTATCAGGAACAGTGTCAAGATGCTCGTCCCCCATGATCAAAGAGTGAGTGGGAACCTCGGGTGTGATAGCAGTTGTTTGAGATGGAATCTCAACTGCTGGGGTATCAACTGATGAACTTGATGAAGTTTTATAAAATTGAAGAATATCAAGAGTATCTTCATCATCACTGTCATCAGGAATAAAACGGAACTGAGAGCTAGATTTGGCTGCTTTTTCTCTTGCAATGGATTCCCTCACAGATTTTTCATAGGCATCTTGGGAATTTATTCTAGCAGCCTGCTCTTCAGCTAGCAATTCTTCCATGGATTTTTGATGAGTATGTCTTTGGGCAAAGTCTTTAACTAAACCCTTAAGTTCATCAACGATTTTCATCATATTTTGCATTTCTGGAAGAAGTGCTTGATTCATATCGTACTGTGGAGGTTGGTCATAATAAGGTGTGTCAAAATTGTCACAAGGATACGGATTCCCCGTTTGACAATCTGAGCTAAAGTGTGGACCTCCACAGTAATCACAACAGTAAAACTGTTGAGTCTGGACTGGTGAATCAAATGGGTATTGGTCATAACCAAAGTTCTGAGCATCACCAGAAAACTGTGCATAGAAAAACGTGTTTCCGGCTTGACACTCAAATCCTTGGTGAGGACCACCACAAAACTCACACAGATATGTCAGTATCTCATGATGTGGTGGCTGGTAGGATGAATCTGATGTGTCATGGTAAGGATAGGGATCTTGGTTATAGACAGACCCATCTCCTGACTCTACCATGCTACAACCGAGACAATTCCCACCATTATGAGGACCACCACACCATTGGCAACCAAAATGGTGTGGATATGACATATGAAAGAATCAAAGGTTTACAGAGGGGTAGGGATGAAGAATCAAAGATGTGAGAGGGTAAAGGAGAATGTTTTTGGATTTTTGGATAAACATTTTGTACAAATGATAAAGAAAATGTTTTTGTGTTTTTGTGTTCGTTGAAAACTGATTTAAATTTTTTTCGTGAACGGTTTTGTTTTTATATGAAAATAAGAAGAGAATATGAACAAAGATGGGTAAATATACAATGAGTGTATATCCCGATTCACTAATCAGAAAAACCGTTTAGAATAGCGCGCACAACCTCCCCGGCAGCGGCGCCAAAATTTTGGTTGGCTCCAAACGGTCAACCTAATTGACCAGGTGAATGGTCAACCAAGTCAAACAGCTTTGAAACAATCTCCGCGGAATATAGTGTTTCCCCGGGTCGTTATGTCCCGACGAGGTGTGATGGTTATCAAACGGGTTTGTGATCGGGTGAATTTGGACAGGAAAAGATTTGTGAGTGATTAAACTAGGGAATCTACAAAGAAATAGCTTAAATAAGCTATATGAATAAGACAGGAAAGTTGGAAAAACCAAAAACGTTTAAAACCTAAAAACGCGTACGTTCACGTTTTAAATAACGTAAACGTACAAAATAAAAAGTGAAAACTGAAATCTAGAAACCCACAGGGTGTGAAAATGACTTTTTTACAAATTTAAGGGTAAAAGAAAATTTTTAGAAAAAGAAAATAAATTTTCACACTATTTAATTATTTATTATTAATTATATACTATTTAATACTTGATCCCTCCCGAACCACACCACTTTTATTTCTCTATCACACAAGTCAACCACTTGTGAATGGTCAACCGTAATAAATGATAAAAGGGCGAGAGCCCGGGAGAAATGGCAAAGTTAATCCGTGGGAGTTTAAGCACAGAAAAGTACGTGAGTACAGAAAAGTACATCCCCGGGTCGTTATCTCCCAACGAGGTGTGCGTGATAGTACCATGACTTGTAATTGTGTTGAAATAATATGTATATAGAAAAATGAGAATCTGAATGACTAACACTGGAATGTGAATAGTACTAGCTCTGTCACAGCTACACAGTTTAAGAAACGTGCAATCAGAAACCCTAAAATAATAAAGGATATTTACAAACGTACGTTTAAGTTTAAATAAACGTAAACGTAACAAATAAAACAAAACTTTCCCAAAGAGGGAATTTGCATGCCTTAACGGCTTAAATGCAAATTAAAAAGAAATAAAATAAATAACTATATTTACAAAGTAAAAATAATATTTACAAGTGTTATATTAATTATTATTAATAAAAACTATTTATTTACTATTGTTAATTTACATAAAAATAAGAAAATGTAAAATAAAGCTAAGAAAAATAAAACTAAAACTAAGAAAAGTTAAAAGTAATATAAAAGAAATTTAGAAACTAAAAATATATTTATTATACAAGTATTCTATTTACTATTAATTATTTACTATTTATTTAATTACTACTATTATTATTTAATTATTATATATACTAAATTAGCAAACTAAAATCTAAAACTTTTTACATAATTCTAAAATGCTTATAAGAAGCTAAGAAAAATATAAAAATTATATTTTATATACAGAAATAAGAAAACTTAATTAAAAACTATTATTTATTAATTAAACTAATTAAACGAAATTAACTATTATACATACTAAACTTATTTATAAAATTATAAAACTTTTTATAAAACTTCCTAACCATCTCAGGAATCCATAAAAAATATAAAAAGTTTATAATAATTATAAATAAGCAGTTTTACTAATTTATTATTTATTATTTACTAAAACCTATTTAAACTGTTTTAATTATTAAAAATAGTATATGAACAGTAAAAAATGTCAAAAATTTACAGGAAGTATATTACATGTTAAAGAAGCTGGGAAAAAAATATGAAGGCACTAGCTTTTCCCAATAAGCTGTTATAAGCTAAATAGCTTATATAAGCCAAATAAGCCTAAACTATATTAAGTACAAGATTTGGTGAGAAGTGAATGAAAAAAGACCCAAGGGCGACTGGCATCCAGGTACAAACTATCACTCTCATAAGGGGGAGGTCTCAGGTTCGACCCTGCCTCACCCCTTTTTACCAAAAATTTATTTTTTTGATTTTTTTCTTTACAAGCTTAATAATAAGCTATTTATAAGAAACTTTAACAAAGGAAAACTTTTTATAAAAACCAAATAAGCTCTGTGTGAGCTTATTTGTGGCTCAGTTGGCTTAAATAAGCTCAACTTGGATTTTTACTAAGCTAAAAGCTTCAAATAAGCTACATATGGATAATTAAGCTACAACTAAGTTATATATACCTAAAATAAGCTAAATCAACTTAAATAAGCTGAAGGAATAAGATATAATCAAAAATAAGCAATTCCAACTCTCACAGTCAACCCAACACTCTTTACAGTCAACATTATGGGCAAAATAAGCTCATGAAATAAGCTTATAAGCTCAAAATGAAGGCTGATATGGAAAGCTGAGTTGGAGGGCTTTTCAAAAAGCTAAAGATCAAGGGATATGATCCAATATTGAGCTTCTGAGGAGCTTGTGAAAAAGCTTTAAGTAAGCAAATAAGTAATAAAGCTTCTAAATAGAAGCTATCACTTAGCTTTAAAAGGGACTTTCTTTTTGGCTTTTTGTTTTTCTGGAACTATATATATATATATATATATAATACATATTAGAGCAAAATGGAACTATATATACTAAGAAATAAGCTGTTTCACAGCTTATGACCACCTTAGTTGAGCTTTTGGGCTTACAGTTGGGTCATAAGCTTGAAACAAGCTTGAAAAAGCTATGCAAAGGAAAAGGAAAAGAAAGGAAACCTGCACACTAGCCAAATGACCAAGTATAAACATAAGTGTGCACAGGAATGGCTCAAATGAGGAGTATGTGAGCTTGTGGTTTAGACAGTCAAGCCAAGGGCTTGACTTGGATGGAATTGCGGCCTCAAAGGACCTGTAACAAGCTCCACATAGGAATTGAAATAGAAAATTATGTTTGTGCAAGTTTTATAAACAAATATCAACAAACTAATAAACTGGATTTGACCCATAAGCTTGAAACAAGCTTACAAGCTAATTCAGATAATCAGCTAAGCCAAACACTCCTGCATACTTTTGTTTGGGCATTTAAAACTCACAGAATAAGCTCCAAGGTCCAAATAAGCTATTGAGGGTGCAAGTGTGTCTGGTTGGGATCCCAAAAAGCCCAAGCTCTCCTAGTGGGGTCCACTAGGGAGCTTGTGAGAGGCTTATGAAAATGCCTCCATGTGACTGCATATACTAGGTAAACCAGTATATGCTTGTGAGTGGGACACATAAAGAGGCTCATTGCAGCCCATGTAAATGAGCTGCAAATGGGATTCAAAGTTTAGGGACTTATAGTTGGGTGGCTTAGCTTCTCAAAAAGCCAAGCCACACCAACTCTAGATCCCTAATGAGCTTATGATAGCTTTAGGAAATAGTGCAAATCCACTGATTACTCAGTGGATTGTTGTGAGTGGGCAAACAAAAACCATCATAAGACCTATCAAATAAGCTTCAACAAACTCAACTTATAATGAAGCATTGAGATGGACTGCTTGGCTTTGTGACAAGCCAAGAGTCACAAGCTCAAGCTCAGTAAGGAGCTTGTGGTTGCTTTGTGAATACCAGCCCAACACACTGTTTGCTTCAGTGTGTTGAGTGGTTTGGAAACAAAAAGGTGATGTGTAAAAGGTGCAAATAAGCTAAAACATGGAAAATAAGCAAGCACACAAATAAACAGCTAGTAGGGCTTCTAAACATAACAATAATCACAGGCTCAAGATCCATGATCAACAAGCTGCAAGCTTGTGATTATGGCCTTGAAGCTGTGAGACAGGGCAAAAGTAGCCTAAAATAAGCACAAATTTGAGCACTAAAACATGGAAACTAAAAATCAACAAAAATATAAATAGACAGATAAGCAACTAATAATTAAAGCCCTAAAAGCATTTAACCAGAAATTAAAAGATAAAGACACAGGAAATTAAGACTTTTAATCAAAAACCTGGAAATAGGAAAATTGACTTTTGACAAAAACTTAAAAGGTTGACTAAAATGAATTTACAAGCTAATTTACTGACACAATATGTTAAATTAAGTATATGGAACATGAAATTAACAAAACTTAACAATATTTGAACACATATATGAGATTTGGACTTGTAATTAAAAACAGACAGTTAATTAAACAGATTAAAAGGAAATGTTGACTAAGGAACAAATAAAGACTATTAAACTGAGTTAAATAAGCATAAGTGATACTCAATCAAACAAGAACAACAACACATAGCTTTTAACACAGAATTAAACATAAACAAATATGTAGAAACATGCAGTGAACAATGTCTTGGATTTTAGAGTGAATATAATCTGCAAAGGACATAATCATTGAGCCTAAAAGGCTGTCAAACCTTCCATTAGCTCAATGATCATATAAGAACAGATATGAACACCTCAAACCATTTCAAGGTCCTAAATCATAGCTAACCAAACAGTCCCTAAACTATCACTTGTCACATGAAGTTTGAGGTTTTCAACGAAATAGCATATAAACCTGTTTCCTTTCTTTATATTATGACATAACAAGTAAAAATAGACAGATAAACAGCAAATATAACAACAAGGAGCATGGATAACTCACAACCTATTTTTACAGCTAAAAATGGATTGTGAAGCAAATCCATACATTAAAGCATAAGCATACATTTTTTAAACTTTAAAAACATTAAATAGCAACAATAGAACATAACAACATAAAGATTCAAGTGAATAAGAACATGAACAGTAATTTGCAGAAAAATATGAAATCGCTTACAATTGAAGATAGCTGAGAAACAAAGAACCCAAGGACACAATTACTTTCAATAGCCTGTCACAATGCCATGAAACCATTTATACCCAAAGAAACACCCTGCATCAGCCTCTTCCTTATTAACCTGGATTTTTTATTTTTTTCATTGTTTTTCTTGATTTTTTTTATATTTTAATTTATAATGATCTAAGCTGATGTTAAGTAGTTCAATTGGCTTGCATAAGCTTAGTTTAGCTTATGTAGTGTCTATTTGGAACTAAGTAACAACTTGTGATCATTTGACATGAACTTAAAAACTTGGAATTTAAATGACAATATTGAAATGACTTGAAATATAAAGATAGATAACATTAAACTGTAAATAATGTTTTGATTACATTGTCAGTGTAATACAACATTGAAAGCTTGTAAATTACATGAATTTAAAGGAAAGCTATAAAGCTACACTAATGACCAAAGGCCGAAGCCAAGGTAGTTCTTCCATCTTGCTCCTCCTCTTATTTATAGCCTTTTGAAGTCCTCACAAGTTCCTGGTCAAATCCCACTTCTAATCTTGGCCTTTGATTGCCTGTAGCCCATCCTAGCCTTTGAATAGGTTTTTGCGCCAAAACGGATACACGTGGCTAGGGGCAAATTTAGAACAATTAATGACTCTTGGGGTCTTGTGTGAGGTGGAGGAGGCAAGTAGAAGCAATTTGGGGTGGTGGAGGTGATGGGGTGTCAGGTTGCAGGTGCAGGGTGTGGTGGAGATGGTGGAGATGGTACGTGTCCTTTCCTGAGACAAAACCCAAGGGTGGGTTTGGTTTAGGAGGTGACAGGGAGATGATTGAGGTGGTGGGTTGATGAAGCAAGTGGTAAAGGTGGAGGTGGAGTAGTAGCAGGGTGAGGTGGAGAGGTAGGGGAAGAAGGTGGGACGGGGTCAACGCGGGTCAACGCCCATTTTTATTAAAAAGGGAAGGTGGGCTTTTGTGATGTTGGGCTTGGTGTTTGTGGCTGGGCCCTTTTTTTATTATTTGGATTTAAAGGATAATAAAGGATCCGGTTTGGTTTGTTCATTTTAACCCAAGGACTAAAATTGTAATTTGATGAAACTTTAAGGGCTGATCTTGCCATCTTTTCCAAAGTATCACAAGGGCCATTCCTGCCAACTAACATTAGTACAAGGACATAATTATATAATTTCCAATTTTAAAACCTTTAGGGACCATTTATGTAATTTCACCAAACTTGAGGGGGTGAAATTGTAATTTTCCATAAGTTATCAAATTGTTCCAATTTTGTCATTCATGCATAGTACAAGGGTATTTTGTATTAAATTTCCATTTTATAATACCCAGGGACCTATTTTGCCAATTTTGTAACTTGAGGGGTAAAAGTTGTCATTTTGTGTAAACTTTCATCCAGGGATCATTTGTGAACATTTTTGACTTCCCAAGGACTAAAGTTGACTTTTCATTCCAAAATAAACTTCTAGGGACTAAAACTGTCATTTATGAAACTTGGGGGACCTGTTTTGCCATTTGTGCAATTTTGAACTTCAAGGGTAAAATTTGTTATTTCATGATTCCTGGGGGACTGTTGTTGATTTTTCTTCAAAATGATTTTCCCAGGGACCATTTCTGACATTTTTTGAAAGTTCAGGGACTGATTTTGCCAAGTGTGCAAACTTTGCACGTTTTCCTTTGTTTTCAGTCCTTTTGCACCTGAAACATATAAAAACACATTCCAAAGATATTTATAGTATTTTTGTGGTATTTCTGTGTGTTTTTAACTGTTTACGTATTCTAAATGGAACAGAAATGATGAGTTTTTAGGAACTCATCAATACCCCACACTAAAACATTGCTAGTCCCTAGCAATCTATAATCCAATAACAACCCGTTTTCAAAATTTAATGGTTTTAAGATCTCTTTACCAAAAGCCATTACTTCTGGAGTAGCCAAATGTTTCAGTTCAAGTAAGAACTATGGTACACTGATAACCATATGATTTTGAGCAAATCACCAGCTGTCAACGGATTTGATTTGTCTTTACCAAAAGCCGTTTGCTTCTGGACTAGCCAACTCTTGATGGAATTCAGTCATCATCTTGGTGAGTTGATTACCAATTATGGTTTTCCACTGCCTTTACCACAAGCCATAACCTTGCGGGCTAGTCAACTCTTCACTTTTTAGGATATGGTGAGTTGAATACCATACAATTTTGGGCAAATTGTAAGCCATAACGGATTTGAGATATCTTTACCAAGAGCCGTTTGCTCCTGGATTAGCCAATCATTTTGTGGTTTAGACAAGGTGGACTGATTACCATATGTTGTGTACTAATACCAAAAAAAAAAATTTTAATTTGGCCTATTTTGGGGAAAAAGGGCATACAAGGGTATATAATTGATCAAATTCGCCAGAATTCCCCCCCCCCCCCCCCCCCCCACACTTAGAAATGAATATTGTCCTCAATATTCAAAGTCCCGGCTATTATGCCGAATCTTTAAACGTAAAAAGATAATATTTAAAGCTAAGTAGGGTAACACAACAATTATTTATTTTTCTGTATTTACAATTTTTTATTACATTTTCAAGATATATACAATATGTGGGTATTCTACCCCACACTAATTTTTGATTACCGAGTCGCTAGTTTGACTCGACCCCGAATTAATTGGTTTTTGGGGAAATGGAGTGGATGAGAAATTGGAGTGGGTTCCACTCACAGAATTATGAATAATAAGGTAGGGAGAATCTTTTGGGGTTTATAATATAATATAAACAGAAACGAAAAATGTTTTTGTATTTTTAAGTTTTATATATATACAAAGAAAAGGAAAATCCAAACAACCGCCCCTCGAAAGGGAATCTTGGTCTGACAGAGCTCAGTAACTGTAAACAGCCAACAACCAAATGTTGTAACTGAGGGACTCATCAAACTGGGCAAGTTGTGTGCAAAGGAAAAATGTTTTTGTATTTTATATTGTTTATGGTATGTGTAGTTACTACCTCCCAGGCTAGTGTCAAGTTTACCACGCTAGCTAATCACTTGTGAATGATTAACTGTAATAAATATGCCCTGACAGCCCGAAAGTTGAATGATAAAGTAAATATATTATACATACAAGGATAGATATTTCAACAAAATACAAAATACAAGTCATAGTAGGCAGTATACCTCCCCGGCAACGGCGCCAAAATTTGATCCCTCCCGAACCACACCACTTTTATTTCTCTATCACACAAGTCAACCACTTGTGAATGGTCAACCGTAATAAATGATAAAAGGGCGAGAGCCCGGGAGAAATGGCAAAGTTAATCCGTGGGAGTTTAAGCACAGAAAAGTACGTGAGTACAGAAAAGTACATCCCCGGGTCGTTATGTCCCAACGAGGTGTGCGTGATAGTACCATGACTTGTAATTGTGTTGAAATAATATGTATATAGAAAAATGGGAATCTGAATGACTAACACTGGAATGTGAATAGTACTAGCTCTGTCACAGCTACACAGTTTAAGAAACGTGCAATCAGAAATCCTAAAATAATAAAGGATATTTACAAACGTACGTTTAAGTTTAAATAAACGTAAACGTAACAAATAAAACAAAACTTTCCCAAAAAGGGAATTTGCATGCCTTAACGGCTTAAATGCAAATTAAAAAGAAATAAAATAAATAACTATATTTACAAAGTAAAAATAATATTTACAAGTGTTATATTAATTATTATTAATAAAAACTATTTATTTACTATTATTAATTTACATAAAAATAAGAAAATGTAAAATAAAGCTAAGAAAAATAAAACTAAAACTAAGAAAAGTTAAAAGTAATATAAAAGAAATTTAGAAACTAAAAATATATTTATTATACAAGTATTCTAGTTACTATTAATTATTTACTATTTATTTAATTACTACTATAATTATTTAATTATTATATATACTAAATTAGCAAACTAAAATCTAAAACCTTTTACATAATTCTAAAATGCTTATAAGAAGCTAAGAAAAATATAAAAATTATATTTTATATACAGAAATAAGAAAACTTAATTAAAAACTATTATTTGTTAATTAAACTAATTAAACGAAATTAACTATTATACATACTAAACTTATTTATAAAATTATAAAACTTTTTATAAAACTTCCTAACCATCTCAGGAATCCATAAAAAATATAAAAAGTTTATAATAATTATAAATAAGCAGTTTTACTAATTTATTATTTATTATTTACTAAAACCTATTTAAACTGTTTTAATTATTAAAAATAGTATATGAACAGTAAAAAATGTGAAAAATTTACAGGAAGTATATTACATGTTAAAGAAGCTGGGAAAAAAATATGAAGGCACCAGCTTATCCCAATAAGCTGTTATAAGCTAAATAGCTTATATAAGCCAAATAAGCCTAAACTATATTAAGTACTAGATTTGGTGAGAAGTGAATGAAAAAAGACCCAAGGGCGACTGGCATCCAGGTACAAACTATCACTCTCATAAGGGGGAGGTCTCAGGTTCGACCCTGCCTCACCCCTTTTTACCAAAAATTTATTTTTTTGATTTTTTTCTTTACAAGCTTAATAATAAGCTATTTATAAGAAACTTTAACAAAGGAAAACTTTTTATAAAAACCAAATAAGCTCTGTGTGAGCTTATTTGTGGCTCAGTTGGCTTAAATAAGCTCAACTTGGATTTTTACTAAGCTAAAAGCTTCAAATAAGCTACATATGGATAATTAAGCTACAACTAAGTTATATATACCTAAAATAAGCTAAATCAACTTAAATAAGCTGAAGGAATAAGATATAATCAAAAATAAGCAATTCCAACTCTCACAGTCAACCCAACACTCTTTACAGTCAACATTATGGGCAAAATAAGCTCATGAAATAAGCTTATAAGCTCAAAATGAAGGCTGATATGGAAAGCTGAGTTGGAGGGCTTTTCAAAAAGCTAAAGATCAAGGGATATGATCCAATATTGAGCTTCTGAGGAGCTTGTGAAAAAGCTTTAAGTAAGCAAATAAGTAATAAAGCTTCTAAATAGAAGCTATCACTTAGCTTTAAAAGGGACTTTCTTTTTGGCTTTTTGTTTTTCTGGAACTATATATATATATATATATATATATATATATAATACATATTAGAGCAAAATGGAACTATATATACTAAGAAATAAGCTGTTTCACAGCTTATGACCACCTTAGTTGAGCTTTTGGGCTTACAGTTGGGTCATAAGCTTGAAACAAGCTTGAAAAAGCTATGCAAAGGAAAAGGAAAAGAAAGGAAACCTGCACACTAGCCAAATGACCAAGTATAAACATAAGTGTGCACAGGAATGGCTCAAATGAGGAGTATGTGAGCTTGTGGTTTAGACAGTCAAGCCAAGGGCTTGACTTGGATGGAATTACGGCCTCAAAGGACCTGTAACAAGCTCCACATAGGAATTGAAATAGAAAATTATGTTTGTGCAAGTTTTATAAACAAATATCAACAAACTAATAACCTGGATTTGACCCATAAGCTTGAAACAAGATTACAAGCTAATTCAGATAATCAGCTAAGCCAAACACTCCTGCATACTTTTGTTTAGGCATTTAAAACTCACAGAATAAGCTCCAAGGTCCAAATAAGCTATTGAGGGTGCAAGTGTGTCTGGTTGGGATCCCAAAAAGCCCAAGCTCTCCTAGTGGGGTCCACTAGGGAGCTTGTGAGAGGCTTATGAAAATGCCTCCATGTGACTGCATATACTAGGTAAACCAGTATATGCTTGTGAGTGGGACACATAAAGAGGCTCATTGCAGCCCATGTAAATGAGCTGCAAATGGGATTCAAAGTTTAGGGACTTATAGTTGGGTGGCTTAGCTTCTCAAAAAGCCAAGCCACACCAACTCTAGATCCCTAATGAGCTTATGATAGCTTTAGGAAATAGTGCAAATCCACTGATTACTCAGTGGATTGTTGTGAGTGGGCAAACAAAAACCATCATAAGACCTATCAAATAAGCTTCAACAAACTCAACTTATAATGAAGCATTGAGATGGACTGCTTGGCTTTGTGACAAGCCAAGAGTCACAAGCTCAAGCTCAGTAAGGAGCTTGTGGTTGCTTTGTGAATACCAGCCCAACACACTGTTTGCTTCAGTGTGTTGAGTGGTTTGGAAACAAAAAGGTGATGTGTAAAAGGTGCAAATAAGCTAAAACATGGAAAATAAGCAAGCACACAAATAAACAGCTAGTAGGGCTTCTAAACATAACAATAATCACAGGCTCAAGATCCATGATCAACAAGCTGCAAGCTTGTGATTATGGCCTTGAAGCTGTGAGACAGGGCAAAAGTAGCCTAAAATAAGCACAAATTTGAGCACTAAAACATGGAAACTAAAAATCAACAAAAATATAAATAGACAGATAAGCAACTAATAATTAAAGCCCTAAAAGCATTTAACCAGAAATTAAAAGATAAAGACACAGGAAATTAAGACTTTTAATCAAAAACCTGGAAATAGGAAAATTGACTTTTGACAAAAACTTAAAAGGTTGACTAAAATGAATTTACAAGCTAATTTACTGACACAATATGTTAAATTAAGTATATGGAACATGAAATTAACAAAACTTAACAATATTTGAACACATATATGAGATTTGGACTTGTAATTAAAAACAGACAGTTAATTAAACAGATTAAAAGGAAATGTTGACTAAGGAACAAATAAAGACTATTAAACTGAGTTAAATAAGCATAAGTGATACTCAATCAAACAAGAACAACAACACATAGCTTTTAACACAGAATTAAACATAAACAAATATGTAGAAACATGCAGTGAACAATGTCTTGGATTTTAGAGTGAATATAATCTGCAAAGGACATAATCATTGAGCCTAAAAGGCTGTCAAACCTTCCATTAGCTCAATGATCATATAAGAACAGATATGAACACCTCAAACCATTTCAAGGTCCTAAATCATAGCTAACCAAACAGTCCCTAAACTATCACTTGTCACATGAAGTTTGAGGTTTTCAACGAAATAGCATATAAACCTGTTTCCTTTCTTTATATTATGACATAACAAGTAAAAATAGACAGATAAACAGCAAATATAACAACAAGGAGCATGGATAACTCACAACCTATTTTTACAGCTAAAAATGGATTGTGAAGCAAATCCATACATTAAAGCATAAGCATACATTTTTTAAACTTTAAAAACATTAAATAGCAACAATAGAACATAACAACATAAAGATTCAAGTGAATAAGAACATGAACAGTAATTTGCAGAAAAATATGAAATCGCTTACAATTGAAGATAGCTGAGAAACAAAGAACCCAAGGACACAATTACTTTCAATAGCCTGTCACAATGCCATGAAACCATTTATACCCAAAGAAACACCCTGCATCAGCCTCTTCCTTATTAACCTGGATTTTTGATTTTTTTCATTGTTTTTCTTGATTTTTTTTTTATATTTTAATTTATAATGATCTAAGCTGATGTTAAGTAGTTCAATTGGCTTGCATAAGCTTAGTTTAGCTTATGTAGTGTCTATTTGGAACTAAGTAACAACTTGTGATCATTTGACATGAACTTAAAAACTTGGAATTTAAATGACAATATTGAAATGACTTGAAATATAAAGATAGATAACATTAAACTGTAAATAATGTTTTGATTACATTGTCAGTGTAATACAACATTGAAAGCTTGTAAATTACATGAATTTAAAGGAAAGCTATAAAGCTACACTAATGACCAAAGGCCGAAGCCAAGGTAGTTCTTCCATCTTGCTCCTCCTCTTATTTATAGCCTTTTGAAGTCCTCACAAGTTCCTGGTCAAATCCCACTTCTAATCTTGGCCTTTGATTGCCTGTAGCCCATCCTAGCCTTTGAATAGGTTTTGGCGCCAAAACGGATACACGTGGCTAGGGGCAAATTTAGAACAATTAATGACTCTTGGGGTCTTGTGTGAGGTGGAGGAGGCAAGTAGAAGCAATTTGGGGTGGTGGAGGTGATGGGGTGTCAGGTTGCAGGTGCAGGGTGTGGTGGAGATGGTGGAGATGGTACGTGTCCTTTCCTGAGACAAAACCCAAGGCTGGGTTTGGTTTAGGAGGTGACAGGGAGATGATTGAGGTGGTGGGTTGATGAAGCAAGTGGTAAAGGTGGAGGTGGAGTAGTAGCAGGGTGAGGTGGAGAGGTAGGGGAAGAAGGTGGGACGGGGTCAACGCGGGTCAACGCCCATTTTTATTAAAAAGGGAAGGTGGGCTTTTGTGATGTTGGGCTTGGTGTTTGTGGCTGGGCCCTTTTTTTATTATTTGGATTTAAAGGATAATAAAGGATCCGGTTTGGTTTGTTCATTTTAACCCAAGGACTAAAATTGTAATTTGATGAAACTTTAGGGGCTGATCTTGCCATCTTTTCCAAAGTATCACAAGGGCCATTCCTGCCAAATAACATTAGTACAAGGACATAATTATATAATTTCCAATTTTAAAACCTTTAGGGACCATTTATGTAATTTCACCAAACTTGAGGGGGTGAAATTGTAATTTTCCATAAGTTATCAAATTGTTCCAATTTTGTCATTCATGTATAGTACAAGGGTATTTTGTATTAAATTTCCATTTTATAATACCCAGGGACCTATTTTGCCAATTTTGTAACTTGAGGGGTAAAAGTTGTCATTTTGTGTAAACTTTCATCCAGGGATCATTTGTGAACATTTTTGACTTCCCAAGGACTAAAGTTGACTTTTCATTCTAAAATAAACTTCTAGGGACTAAAACTGTCATTTATGAAACTTGGGGGACCTGTTTTGCCATTTGTGCAATTTTGAACTTCAAGGGTAAAATTTGTTATTTCATGATTCCTGGGGGACTGTTGTTGATTTTTCTTCAAAATGATTTTCCCAGGGACCATTTCTGACATTTCTTGAAAGTTCAGGGACTGATTTTGCCAAGTGTGCAAACTTTGCACGTTTTCCTTTGTTTTCAGTCCTTTTGCACCTGAAACATATAAAAACACATTCCAAAGATATTTATAGTATTTTTGTGGTATTTCTGTGTGTTTTTAACTGTTTACGTATTCTAAATGGAACAGAAATGATGAGTTTTTAGGAACTCATCAATACTTATTATTAATATTTAAAATACTTAAATACAATATAATATTAATTTAATACTAAAAAAATGAAAATTAAATTTCTAAAATTATAAAATAACTAAAAAAAAGTTTTAAAATTAAAAATATGTATTTTTGTCTTTTTGTGGTTTTTCTATTAATTAATTACTAATTATATACTAATTACCTAATTAAACTATTTTAAATTATTAAAAATAGAAAATGAACAGTAAAAATTCTAGAAAAATTCCTAAAATTATATTATATTATATAAAAGCTAGGAAAAATATAAAAACTAGGTCGTGCTTAATAAAAACTAATTATGCTATTTAAAACTTAATTATTAATTAATTATTAATAAAACTAATATTAAATCTAATAAATATTAAATTATAAAATAAAAATCTGATAAAATTACTAAAATTACTTTAATATGAAAGGAATTTAATAAAAATTTAAAAAAGCTAAGTGCTTAACAAAAATTTAAAAATGAAAATTAAAATTTAAATTACATTAAATAGAAACTATCACTTAAAATTAAATTGTTTTTTCTAGATTTTTCCTTTACAAAACTATTTTATAACTAAAAACAACTAACTTTTGTAAAAACAAATTTTTTATAAATCAAAAATAAGCATTGTGGATACAATAAGTCATGACAGTTGACTTAGGTTGACCAAGGAAGGAAAATAGCTCAAACTAGCTTAAGTGGGACCCACTATGAGTGATTCTGGCTCAAATGAGTTTTGTGAACAAGTTTAAGCTGGAAAAAGCAAAGAGGTACCACAGAATAAGCCAATGAAACAAAATAAGCACTTTGAAGCTTAATTCCACACAGAAAATGGGACAAGTTTGTGGAGTTGATTCAGGTTGGGTCCACTGGTTCCTAGGTCAAACTAATGGTCAAATAATGAAGCCTGCTAGGAGGGGGGTTGGGAGGAACCAAGTGGATGGCTTGTGGACCACTGTGGAGGTTAGAAACCACCACCAAAGTGGGTGGTGTAGCTGTGGTGCTGCTGCAGCAGGGGAACCCCTTCCCTGCAGCCTACTTTGGAGGGCTGAGGATCCCAGAGAAAAAATTACAAAAACGAATTAACATAAGGACAATGAAGTTAAGCTAAGATACTATGATTCCTAAAAACCACAAAGCTTGAATCCTTATACAAAATTCCAAACAATTCACCCAAGAAATGGGTTTTCAGACTCACATGTAATTTTGACTTTTTCACATGAACACTTAAGTTGACTTTATTGAAATTCTGAGTGATCCTACTGATTTATTATGGTATATTAGTGTAACACCCCAACCCGACACGGGTCAAAATGCCACATTATGGTGTCTATCAGAACAAACAAACGCAAGCGGAAATAATACAAAGGTATTCTAAGATAACAAATGAAAAGCTAACTCTCTACAAGATGAAATCCAAAACTGAATTACAAATCCATCTAAATCTAACTGAAGCTAAAAACCAATCTAATCCAGAAGCAAATGGTATCTAATCATCAGGGTGGTCCACTAAGAGCTCCTATGCACTCTTCACTCAATCCCAGCTTCCAACCTAAAACCTGCCGCAGGAAAAGAAATGCGGCTGAGCTTAAAAAGCCCAGTGAACAGATATATAACAAAACAAATAATCGGAACGTATATAAGTATAAGAAAAGAAATCATAAGCTCCTGCTGAAACGAATATCATCTGTCAAATGCATAAGAGATCAACGATAACTGAACAAATATCATAAGTCAAATGAATAATGAGTACGAAAAGTCAAGTGATAATATGATTCATATAGTAACCAGAATCAAAGAGTGCGTATCAACAAAGGCTTGTCCACCAGAGACACTCGAATGGACAAAAGAAATAAAGGAAAGCCACGAGCCGACCTACCAGAGACACTCGAATAGGTCTAATCACATAATCATATATCCGTCAATTCATAGGGTGTACATAGAGTAGCTAGCTCCAATGTACCAGACGTGAAAGGGGTACAAGGCACGTACAGCCAGTCACAAAATCAAATCATATCATATCATATCAAACATACCTAGGATGCATCCATACGCCCCCCACAAACAAATCATATACAAAGTGGCCAAGAGATCTCATATCATATCATAATCAGACGGGGACGCCGGGGACTAATCACACCGCCCCAGATAGTGTCATGCCATTGGTGCCTCAATGACACGCCCATGGTACCTCCATGAGTAGACTAAAACTCGGGCATCAGAACAGAACATATCAGAGCAAACAAAGCAAAGCTATCCATAATCATAACAAAGCTCCTAGAGCATAACATAACAGAATCTCATATGAAAGAGATAGTAATCAAATTATCATAACAGAATGGATAGCAAACAGAATCATATCAAATGATAATATCAGACGAATCATATCAAAGGGATCATAGCAAAGGCTCATATCAAATGAATCATATCATAGCAACGAATCAAAGTCAAGGATCGAAAAGTCATGAGATCGGAATCCTTACTGAGAAAGGATAGAATATCTGTACCTCAAACCGCAAATGAACCCATATCAGAAACACAAGGATAGGAAGTTACTCATTCTTCAGCGAATCTACACGAATTAATGATCATCTTTATTATTCATAAGCTCATTTAAAATCAGATTACTCATTTTAGGTTTCTATCTATTTTTAGAAACTTTTCATTTTAGTAGCTTGTCATTTTTAGTAAGTTTCCATATTTAATAACCTTCCAAATTGAGTAACTTTCCATAATTAGTAACTTCTCATATTTAGTAATTTCCCGAATTAATAACTTTTAGAGTTATAATTACAATTTAGTAAACTTAAGACTTAATATGACCAATATCGTAGTTTAGGATCGAAAGTGTCAATATAGCAAAGCTTAAGTTTAAATATGAAAATAATAAAGTTAGGCTAAAATGTTGTATAAAGCATGCATGCAATTCTCGTATGACATTTTAACAGGAAATATTGCCGAAATCGACTCGTACAATTTTCATTTTGTTTGAACTAAAATAAACCGTGACCTCTTTTCTTTGTTTATAAAGCCGAAATGAAACCCATTCGACACATGCATGCACCCATTTCCATTAATTCATAATATATTACTTATACAAGAATCAGTCCAAAAAAAAATATATATATATTTATATACAAGTCGTGACATCTCTTGTTTATGGTTTTATGCGATTCGAAACAAGGCAGCAAACATGTTTAGGTCGATTTATTAAGTGTTCTAATCATGATTTCATGCGTACCCTTTTTATCATTTTATGTGAGCTTGTTTTGATTTCATGCATGCCATACTATATATCCGAAACATCCTAGTTGCTCTTGTGACAAGTTTATATGTATACAGATATGTGTATATATATTTATATATATATCTTAACAGATTCATAAAGGTTTTTATATAGCAAATCTATTATTTCATGTGCTATACTGTACACACATACATACTTATATATTTGTGATTCTCATAGCTTTTAGATGACATGAATTGAACTATACGTATATAAGTTTCATATTCGCGAAGAAAACACAAAAACAAAAGGAGAGATACCTCTAGGACGCTAGATCGAAATCGAAAACACGAACGCAAATGACCATACACAAGTATGAACAAAAACACCAAGGTTCAACGAGGCAAGACGTAGCACGAAACCCAACGTACTCGCGGCTACTCGTACAAATCACGAACCAAACCTGTATCCCACGCACACATACTAACTTATCCCAACATGAACGACAACCTGAACCGTGCTCAAACACGAGCAATACTAGTACACCAACGTGAGTTGCTTTAAGGGAACTGTGGTTTAATTTGAAACTTATATATGGTGGCTTTGAGGAATCATGAACAGAATTATAAGGTACATGTATATAAGAGTAATGTCAAACTAACTTGTAGAGAAAAATGGGGCGTGGAGATGATATAGTTGACCGAGTATTTCTCAAGACCAAGTAAATTAGATGTAAATGTTAATTATTATGGAGTTAAATGGGAATATTATACGGTCCATGATCAAGCGTAAAAAGTGGTATAAGAAAGGAATGGCGTGAATTTACTAAGACAAAAGGTAACATGCACATCTTTTAAAATTAATAAGGATATACCCATGATTTGGTCTTGACTCCATAGCTTATCAAACGTATAAATAGGATAGGAAAGTAGGGATTTTGGTTCTTATCTCCACAAAGAAAAACGTGTAGATGTTCTCAAAAGGAGAAAGTCACCACAATTTAAGAGTAATTTAAGGAGACCAAGTTAATATAAATTGAAATCACGTACATAGACGCGTTTTAGAGTTCCATTCGTTTGTGACAAATTAAAAAGAAAAAGGTCCAAGACAACTTATAAACGTGTTACATATACTTCATATATTAAGTCGTGTACATTTTATTTAGCATAAATTTTAGGTTCCAAATGTCGCGAAACATTCAAGTATTATCGTTTTAATACTTAGGGTATAAGTATTATTCGTATTTCAAAAGTTTTAAATTGAAGGGTATTTTGGGTATTTTACGCGTTCCAAAAATCTGGGTTTTATAATTTTTCCCCTCTAAAAAGAAAATTTTCGTCCTCGAAAATTGAAGTCGCAAAGTTAGACGGAGGCGTCGCAATCACAAAAGAATTACACAATTAACCTCACGCTCGGGGATGTCCTTCCAACAGAATCTTCACAAATAGAATATTTTCACATGACTCGATCCTGACAACAAGGATAGCCCCAGGCTCTCCACAGAACATAAATTGTAACAAATCTGATTCCAGTGAATACGAAACAAATGCGTAGCAGATGACAGATGAAAGATGAAATCTCACAAAGAGATACCAGAAACACATTTACTTACGAAGCAACATATGGAGATATTACTAAACGATAAATTCATCAACTCCTACCAAATTCTGAACGAACAAAAGAATTTGCCAAATTTAGAAGAGCACAATTCGAATCATCAAACGTATCAAGAGTCTCATAAAGAGATGGGTAATATATTCGTACTGACGATTAAAAATCACAAATCAAAGTATCAAAATGTATCAGAAGGCATAACAGAAAAGGTAGACTAATCGTACGGATAAGGGTGAATATAAGACCTAATGTATCACGAACCAAAACTTCCTCAATTGCCAAAACGTCTAACTCTTCTGTGCTGAATATTCATACGGAACACACAACTCCCATTCTAAATTTCAGCTTCATCTTCCACAATAATAACTCATCCATTAGTTGCTGAAATCGATTCTCAAACCTTCAGTAAGTAGCTCTCTGACCTTATTCCAACCAAAAAGGTGTTCCACGGCTTCATTCATACAAAATCCTAAAAGAACCTCTTGTCACTTGCATGCCGTCTTCCTTAGTGAACAAACACAACCAAAGTAAACACTTGTCAAATTTCCTGCTCAACACATCTTCTAAGCAAGCCGTCCTAGTCTATGCTCCACTATAACTCCACTTGTGTTGTCCTTCCTGTCTGTGCGCGGAAATCACCAATGTAGTCGCCACCATCTTCATACCATCCCGTCCAGCTCCTGCTTCAAGACTCTACACATCTTAGTACAACTAAGATGAATAGAGTTGATAGAACTATGTGCTTCACTTCAAAACTGCTTCCTTCCATCTTCTAACATAGCTATCTTCTACCATCTTGTTATCGAGTTTCTTCATGTCTGCCACAAATCTCTCCCAAATCATGCGTCAGATAGTTCACCTCCTACGGTTCTAGCTGTATTGATGCATAACCAAAATCTTCTCGTATTGCATAAGGTTATAGCTAAGTCTCCTCCTTGAGTAGTAACAATTCTCTTTTTAGCTTCTCAAAATTCTTCTGTCGTTTTCCATCCCAACCAAAATTTACTCTTCGAGAATATCAGATGAAGCTTCTTCTGGTGTAGAAATCTCAACACAAAATATGAAGATGATCCTCGTGTTTCTCTTTCGTCTCCGAACATACAATATGCTACGCTGTGACAAATTGTCCAAGTCTTCACGAAAACACGATTTAATAAGTTCATAGGAATAGTCGGAGCAGTAGCCAATACAATTGGCATCACGACGCTCATAGAGATCATAACGAATATGAAAAGAAATTCTAGGAATATCTCACTCCATGATACGATTTAGCTTCCAAAAATCAACCCACAACTTCCTGCTATCATCATTCTTCTTCATGAATAGAACAAAAGTACATCAAAGATACACACTTGCACAAATGAAACCACTTCTTGGCTCTTTACTTCTTTCCCTTCCACTAATGTCATTCACAACGGAGTTTCAGAATTAAGCAAACATCACTCTTATACGGATAAAGTTCTCGAATCAACCAACTTACTGTTCTCAGGCACTGCTCAAAATATCTTATGATTCCAATAAGTTCAAGTTATATGATGTAACCATTATCACGTTGGCCAGGCGTCATAATACTTGCATCATATGCACATGGCTTTATTGCAATCACATTATACCTCGAGTCGTGACTAAAGAAATTCTCATTACTAGATCAAAACAACTTCTCATTCAGATGGTAATCTTGGTAGTTCATTAAGGAATACATCATAAACATCTCAAACAACCGAATAATTCTCGAGGCGAGTTTCATCAAACGAAGTATCTTCACAATCGCGAGGGATTAACGTACAAGTGTTCAAAACAAAGGTGATCAGTTTAGTAGAATTTGAGTTTCACAAATCAACAAAGATGACAAAAGAAATATGATAGTTGTTAGCATCTCAATGCTCAGTCAACGAATCCATAACTAGAATAATACCGAGTCGAACATCTCCAACGTAAACAGATTAGCAAAATGAAAATTGTCTCCAAATATCTCCCGAACGCATCGAGCAAATCAGATATTCATGATGGAAGGTCACAAGATTATCATAGAGATAGAATACGTAGGGCAAAAATCAATAGTGTAGAAGGAATCTCAAAATGCTTATCAAAACCAAAGGAAAACCATAGAATGTGTCAAACATATTGGATTCATATGCACGCGAATTCCCTAAACGAACGAGAAGGCATCTAAATGATTAACAAACGAATCAAGAATCGATGTTCAAAAGAAAGTGATAACCTCAGAAAATGAAACCTATAAGGCATTACTACAGAGTCTCAAGGCATCCTAAACTCATGTTTCGAATCCTGATAAATCTTCTAAATCTCCGGAACGAATGATCTTATAGAGGCCTAACTAAAGGCAGAGGTTTAAATCAGAGTGATGCGGAAGAAAGATAACAAACTAACGTCTTATCTTATAATCTACCCAATCCTCACCGGTCATAACTAAAGTTCTTAAGGGAAGAAACCTAAAGCAAATCCTTCTAAGGTTATTCCATAAACTCCTAAAGTGCAAACCTAAGGGTCCAAAACTTCACAGGCCATAACTTATGTACAACAAGTCGCAGCCTGAGCTCTGATACCATAATTGTAACACCCCAACCCGACACGGGTCAAAATGCCACATTATGGTGTCTATCAGAACAAACAAACGCAAGCGGAAATAATACAAAGGTATTCTAAGATAACAAATGAAAAGCTAACTCTCTACAAGATGAAATCCAAAACTGAATTACAAATCCATCTAAATCTAACTGAAGCTAAAAACCAATCTAATCCAGAAGCAAATGGTATCTAATCATCAGGGTGGTCCACTAAGAGCTCCTATGCACTCTTCACTCAATCCCAGCTTCCAACCTAAAACCTGCCGCAGGAAAAGAAATGCGGCTGAGCTTAAAAAGCCCAGTGAACAGATATATAACAAAACAAATAATCGGAACGTATATAAGTATAAGAAAAGAAATCATAAGCTCCTGCTGAAACGAATATCATCTGTCAAATGCATAAGAGATCAACGATAACTGAACAAATATCATAAGTCAAATGAATAATGAGTACGAAAAGTCAAGTGATAATATGATTCATATAGTAACCAGAATCAAAGAGTGCGTATCAACAAAGGCTTGTCCACCAGAGACACTCGAATGGACAAAAGAAATAAAGGAAAGCCACGAGCCGACCTACCAGAGACACTCGAATAGGTCTAATCACATAATCATATATCCGTCAATTCATAGGGTGTACATAGAGTAGCTAGCTCCAATGTACCAGACGTGAAAGGGGTACAAGGCACGTACAGCCAGTCACAAAATCAAATCATATCATATCATATCAAACATACCTAGGATGCATCCATACGCCCCCCACAAACAAATCATATACAAAGTGGCCAAGAGATCTCATATCATATCATAATCAGACGGGGACGCCGGGGACTAATCACACCGCCCCAGATAGTGTCATGCCATTGGTGCCTCAATGACACGCCCATGGTACCTCCATGAGTAGACTAAAACTCGGGCATCAGAACAGAACATATCAGAGCAAACAAAGCAAAGCTATCCATAATCATAACAAAGCTCCTAGAGCATAACATAACAGAATCTCATATGAAAGAGATAGTAATCAAATTATCATAACAGAATGGATAGCAAACAGAATCATATCAAATGATAATATCAGACGAATCATATCAAAGGGATCATAGCAAAGGCTCATATCAAATGAATCATATCATAGCAACGAATCAAAGTCAAGGATCGAAAAGTCATGAGATCGGAATCCTTACTGAGAAAGGATAGAATATCTGTACCTCAAACCGCAAATGAACCCATATCAGAAACACAAGGATAGGAAGTTACTCATTCTTCAGCGAATCTACACGAATTAATGATCATCTTTATTATTCATAAGCTCATTTAAAATCAGATTACTCATTTTAGGTTTCTATCTATTTTTAGAAACTTTTCATTTTAGTAGCTTGTCATTTTTAGTAAGTTTCCATATTTAATAACCTTCCAAATTGAGTAACTTTCCATAATTAGTAACTTCTCATATTTAGTAATTTCCCGAATTAATAACTTTTAGAGTTATAATTACAATTTAGTAAACTTAAGACTTAATATGACCAATATCGTAGTTTAGGATCGAAAGTGTCAATATAGCAAAGCTTAAGTTTAAATATGAAAATAATAAAGTTAGGCTAAAATGTTGTATAAAGCATGCATGCAATTCTCGTATGACATTTTAACAGGAAATATTGCCGAAATCGACTCGTACAATTTTCATTTTGTTTGAACTAAAATAAACCGTGACCTCTTTTCTTTGTTTATAAAGCCGAAATGAAACCCATTCGACACATGCATGCACCCATTTCCATTAATTCATAATATATTACTTATACAAGAATCAGTCCAAAAAAAAATATATATATATTTATATACAAGTCGTGACATCTCTTGTTTATGGTTTTATGCGATTCGAAACAAGGCAGCAAACATGTTTAGGTCGATTTATTAAGTGTTCTAATCATGATTTCATGCGTACCCTTTTTATCATTTTATGTGAGCTTGTTTTGATTTCATGCATGCCATACTATATATCCGAAACATCCTAGTTGCTCTTGTGACAAGTTTATATGTATACAGATATGTGTATATATATTTATATATATATCTTAACAGATTCATAAAGGTTTTTATATAGCAAATCTATTATTTCATGTGCTATACTGTACACACATACATACTTATATATTTGTGATTCTCATAGCTTTTAGATGACATGAATTGAACTATACGTATATAAGTTTCATATTCGCGAAGAAAACACAAAAACAAAAGGAGAGATACCTCTAGGACGCTAGATCGAAATCGAAAACACGAACGCAAATGACCATACACAAGTATGAACAAAAACACCAAGGTTCAACGAGGCAAGACGTAGCACGAAACCCAACGTACTCGCGGCTACTCGTACAAATCACGAACCAAACCTGTATCCCACGCACACATACTAACTTATCCCAACATGAACGACAACCTGAACCGTGCTCAAACACGAGCAATACTAGTACACCAACGTGAGTTGCTTTAAGGGAACTGTGGTTTAATTTGAAACTTATATATGGTGGCTTTGAGGAATCATGAACAGAATTATAAGGTACATGTATATAAGAGTAATGTCAAACTAACTTGTAGAGAAAAATGGGGCGTGGAGATGATATAGTTGACCGAGTATTTCTCAAGACCAAGTAAATTAGATGTAAATGTTAATTATTATGGAGTTAAATGGGAATATTATACGGTCCATGATCAAGCGTAAAAAGTGGTATAAGAAAGGAATGGCGTGAATTTACTAAGACAAAAGGTAACATGCACATCTTTTAAAATTAATAAGGATATACCCATGATTTGGTCTTGACTCCATAGCTTATCAAACGTATAAATAGGATAGGAAAGTAGGGATTTTGGTTCTTATCTCCACAAAGAAAAACGTGTAGATGTTCTCAAAAGGAGAAAGTCACCACAATTTAAGAGTAATTTAAGGAGACCAAGTTAATATAAATTGAAATCACGTACATAGACGCGTTTTAGAGTTCCATTCGTTTGTGACAAATTAAAAAGAAAAAGGTCCAAGACAACTTATAAACGTGTTACATATACTTCATATATTAAGTCGTGTACATTTTATTTAGCATAAATTTTAGGTTCCAAATGTCGCGAAACATTCAAGTATTATCGTTTTAATACTTAGGGTATAAGTATTATTCGTATTTCAAAAGTTTTAAATTGAAGGGTATTTTGGGTATTTTACGCGTTCCAAAAATCTGGGTTTTATAATTAGGCTGTAAATAAACTAGATTAGGCTAAAATTCCTATTCATGAAATGAAATGGTGGGATTTGGGTCTCTAATCCTACAACAGTTAACTGTTAATGGGATGCTATGTTGATTTTGACTTCTACTCTAATGAGGTACCAATTTTATGCTTCTAATCACTCTACTATGACCCTGTGAGTATAACTAAACTAAATATGACTCCTAATAACCTTATTAACGCAGAAGTACAAGCTGAACCAAACACCCTCTTTGTTGACTGTTTACAAAGATTAAAGAAACAAATGACTAGATAATTAATCTTAATCAACTAATAAACTCAAATTATACTAAAACAGATTGAAACAAACACAAATTAACAACTAATAACAACATTTATCAAGAAATGCAAATTAGGATTGAAATATGGTTCAAAAACCTACTTGACATCCAAGCCATGACGAATTTGCTAACCAAGAACCAAAGAACCCCCTAAATGCCTCCCATGAGGCTCTAAACCATGAGAAATCCAAAAGCACCCAGTCTCCTTTCTTCTTTGATGATCTCAGCTGAATTTTGTATTTAATAGCTATATATATATATTTTTTATTATTATTACTTTCTTTTTTAAAGTAAACTGAATTAAACCTTCTTAAAAGCTTACAAAAGCCTACAAGTGAGCTTATTAGTACATGAAACACCAACCTTTAACAAGTTTTAGTGAACGTGTGAAATTCACATAAAATGCCAAATTTGAATTCTTGAAAGAGAACTTGGAATTACTGACAAAGATAGCTTTTATTACATAAAATAAAATGGTTACAACATTCTTAAACTTAAAAACATTACTGAAAATTAAAAGACAATAACAACGACATAGTGCTAATAAGAACACCACTACATACCCCTCCATGTTGCTTCATTCTTCACTTAAATAGCTCCTTAGGAGTTTCTTTGACTTTCCCAACTTGATTTAGAGCCATTAGATGAGGTCAATTGATCCTAGCCTTTGAAATAGGTTTGGCGGGAAAAATTGGTTTTGGCAGGTAATGGGTAACTTGGAGGGTTTTGTTTGCATTAATTGCAATTGGAAGGTTGTGGTGAGCTGGGGGGACAGGATATGGGAGAGCGGAGGTAGAGGTGAGGAGGGGGGTTGAGTGTGTAAGGGTGTTTGCAGGCTGCTAGTGGGAAGGGGGAAGGAGTGGTCAAAGTTTGTTTGACCTGGGGTAGTATTAAAAAAAACGGGGGAGTTAATATATTTAGGGGTGGGCTGGTGTTGGTGATGGGCCAAGTAGAGGGTGGATTGGGCTTGGGGGTGTATGGGTGTGTTGGATCAGGTTAGTAAAAAGGGTGGGATTTGGTTTGCATAAATATCAAGGGTCCATTTGGTTATGGAATAAATCACAAGGACCAATATTGTAATTCCCTGAAAATTAGGGACTGCAAATATAATTTGTTCCAACATCCTTCCAAGGGTGAAATATGCCAAGTTTCATAATTCAAAAACCATAAATGATATTTTCCACTTTTAAAATTCCCGGGGACCAAATGTGTCAATTTTCAAACTGTGGGGACTAAACATGTAATTTTCTCAAAATTTTCATCCAGGGATTAAAAGTGACACATGTGAATTCCCAAAGACCCAAAAATGATTTTTCATCCAAAAATTCCCACCAGGGACCAATTCTGCCAAATTATGAAGTTCAGGGACTAAACTTGTAAATTTCCAAAACTTTTGAGATTTTTCACCAAAGGACTAAATATGACCACTTATGATTTTAAAAGGACCTTTGGTGATAATTTTCCATATTTTGAATGACCAGGGACTAGTTTTGACATTTTGTGAAAGTTGGGGGACTGAAACTGCCAATTTTGTAAACTTTGTACGTTTTTCATCCGTTTTTACTCATTTTGCATCAAAAACATATAAAACACAATTTTGAAATCTTTTTAGTATTTTAATGCATTTCTGAGTGTTTTTGTATGTTTTGCAGTTCAGATTTGACCAAAAATGATGAGTGTTTGAGCACCCATCAGTACTCTATACTCTTCAACCAACCAACCATCGAGTATAAGACGTACATCACCTCTTGACTACCGACAACTTCGTGTGAGTTGTGACACTCCTTAAAGTGATAGTTATTTTGTGGTAATAAAAATGAAGAATCACCAAAATAACTAGATATCCAAGTCTTCGCCATTGCAAAGGTAAAAGCTCAAGCAAAGATCTCGAAGAATCTTCATCCAACCAACCCCGACTTCAAGATAAAATTAGATCACGCCTTTGTGAAAGTCAACTTCAATCTCAAATAAGGGATACCAAATAAACTCCGTGATTACTTGACATTCCATGTCCAAATGCTTTGCCGTTTTGACGTTATAATCAACATTTTCCATTATGTTCTTGCGGTTGATTTACAAAGTGCACATTTGGAGGAACAACAATCCGTGATGAAATAGAACTAAGGATGGATCATTATTCATGTGTGCAACTTCACAATCATGATAGTCATCATCAACACCTTGAGGAATAACTGGAGATTGGGTTACTTGAGTAATCTGAGTAATAATTCTAAATGGTGCATCTTGATCAATGGATATTGAGGAAGGTGAACCAGTTGAGTAGTAGAGTCAGCAAGAACCAGAGCAGGAGCTTCAGGAACTTGATGATCAACATTCGTTGGAGGTTAGAAGTATTCATCAAATATAGGTTGAAATAATGAATCCCGGTCATCCTTAGTTAATAGAACATTTGGTGTTGGAGGAGAGTCATATGACCATTCTTCAAGCATCATTCAACATGTAGTATATTCACACTTCTCCCCCTTAAAAATTGCAAGCGAAGTTTTCCATTTTTATTGAGCAAGTGAATAAGAATACAATCAATCATGTATTTTATTCACACTGCTCCCCCTCAAAAATTGCATACGAGGTTGCCATTTTTGATTGAGCATGTGAATAAGAATACACTCAATCATGTAGTTTATTCACCCTTCTCCCCCTCAAAAATTGCATACGAAGTTTGCCATTTTTGAATGAGCAAGTGAATACGAATTCAAGCAAAGATGAGTAGATCCACTTGATGACTGAACGAACACGGAGGAAGCATGAAACGTGTTGTTGAGAATGGTCAAAACAAAGAATATTTCTCTTCTTCCAAAGATAAGGCGCATTGAATCGTATACCTTTGTTTTCTTTGATGAACGGGGCCTGAAGTGTTGTCAGCAGATGCCATAATGATGACATTGAGTACCGAGGCTTGAACTGCGGTGTTCAAACGTCATAGTCTTTGAAAAACGAGGCCTGAACTGATGTGAGCAGACGTCATTATGCATACATACATCAACATTGACTATCTACACCTGCTGAAGCAGGAGATATGCTTTCTTTAGGCCTCCAGACTCTGAGTCTTCTCATGTAGTGAATGATTGATGTACCTATAACTGAGTAAGGACTACCTGCACTAACATTACAAACTTGATTGCATATATATGGGTTAGTGACATTAGTATCCAAACCCTTGGGGGTTTCACGGTCAACCATGGCATTACCATCAGTAAGCACCTTTCCGGTAGGTATCCACTTAAGTCCACACATACTTAAAAGTTCTACCAGTTGGAATCCACTTTTGGCAAGGTCTAGGATTACTAAGCTTCTTATGCATAGCGGAAGGCTTATCGATATTCCTAGTCTCCAAAGATTTAATAGTTTATATCCACCTAGGAGAAGTTGTAGGTTTGTATTGCTTCTTATGCATTGTGGATGACTTAATGTAAGTCCTAGATTTAACAGGTTGAACCTTAACAGTGTTCCTCAATAAACCAGGAGGCATCAGGCAAGGTTGTGAACCTAAGATACCATCCTTATGAAGTAGTGCCCTTTTCCTAGCCATTACTAGGTCATAGTTCTTGTGCAAAACATTTATGTCATAAGAATTTTGAATCTTAATGCTTGGTTTAGACACATTTTTCGAACTAATCCTAGAGGTGCTGGGAGTTGGAGTAGCTACTTGTTGAGGTTTAACAGAACTAGAAACAATTAACTTAGGCAAATAATGTAGAGTGACTGGTTTTGTCAAAACTTGTTCTGCATCAACTTGGGAGGCAAACCATGTTTTTGAAAATTTTGGTCGTTCAGATCTAAATGCATTCGGTTGTCTAACAACTGATTGGTTTCTATTCGATTGTAAAACTGGTTTCCCCAAGATTGATGGTTTTGCAAACTTAGTGCTCACACTATTCCCTGTTGCTTTTCTTAGCTCGTTCTTTAGTGCTGCAATAGTGAAACCCTTATCCTGAAGTTGAGCCTTGAATTCATCATTTTTGGCCATCAAAGATATTGTTTGTTCTACTTTTTTAGTCCTGATTTCTTTGATTGAGTCACATAGATCTTTTTTATGCCTTTTCAAAGACTCATTTTCCTTAAGTAATTCAGCCACATAGATTGACAGTTCACTAATTCTAGACTTAGTTGCATCAATGTCCTTGTTAGTTCCGACTAAACTACTTTTCACATTCATAGCAGAGATATGTTTCTTCAAGTTGGTGATTGTCAAGTTTTTGGCTTGAAGCTGAGCTTTTAAATCATTTATCATAAAGAATTCATGGAAATCAGGAAGTTTTGGATTTTTACATGGTTGGTTAGTTTGCAAACTTTCTTCCTTTTGTTGCATTGCGATTTCAAGAGAAATACAATGTTTTTCAAGTTTTAAAAATCTGTTAGAAAGTTCATTAAAGACTTCTTTGTCAACCATATCATTTGATTTAAACATCTCAGCTGTAAACAAAGAACTTGACTCATCATCATGTTCAGCATCCTGATCACTTTCTCCCCCTTTATGATTCATATTTGTTGAATCAGAAATGATATTGCTATCAGTCTTTTCCAAAAATATGTGTCATAAGTGGGTTTAATTTGATCAGTATGTTGTCGTTCATTAGAAAGCACATCATGTTGATCAGTGACATGTACCTCAGCAGATGGAACTTGGACATTTTCAGATCTGTGAATAATATCATTGCCATGAGTAGTATAAGCCCAAGAGCTGTCGTTTGTATCATGCTTATCAACCGTAGTGTCACTGCATTGTTGATTCAGCTCCCTTTCATTAATGAACTCCTTGACATTACCCATGAAAATGAGTAGTGTATCTCTGAACATGTCAATCTTGATTCCCGTGTGATCAACAAAACACTTTATTGTCATCTGACTATCGTAGTCATAATCCATAGTGAATTTTGAATCGATGAACACTTGTAGTTGTTTGTTGATCACACAAAAGGCAGCCATGGATCCAATTTTAGAAGATTCTCGTTGGTCAAGTTGTTGTTGTAGTTGATCTAAGTTGAGAATCATTGTGTCTGTGAAAGTCTGAACATCTTGACCAAAGAGTATTGCAAATGCACGTTCGAATCCCATCTGGTATCTAGTTCCCTCTAAAAGTACCGAGAGGTGTGAATGAAGTTGTCGAAAACATTCTATGTAGCTTTCATTTGCATTGTGAAGCACTTGTTGTGGCTGAAGCAACTCTCTCTCTCATGTGAATTAGCGCATAAAGATTCCATTTTAGTAGTTTCAGATTCGAGACCGGTAGTTGGTTGTACTTTGTTGGAAATTGTATGTTCATCGTTCATATCGTACAACTTAAGTATCTCAGATATGACTGAATCTGAAGAATTTGTCATGATATGGGAGTTCACGGTATTTTACAATTAAATGATTTAAACCGAGAAATCGTTTCTTTTGCGGGATTTTACAAAATCAAGAAGAAACCATGAGACACCGAAGAATTGATGTGGTTTGGTTGAAGTGATTTTGATTGGTGAATTAGACAAGTCACAGTGAATTTCAGACAACGTTAGTGTGTCTAAATCAAAAGAAAACTCCGTAGTTATATCCAATAAGCCCGAAAATATCACAACCCCCAAAATACTACTCAATCTCGTACTATGAAACTCAGTCAAAACCGTAGTCCAAAATTATAACCCAAATTAAGGTACACCAAAATTAATAAACTATTTTGCCAAGAATTGTACCACCAAAGAAAAACTCGTCCCTTTTTAAGAAAATATCACACGCAGGCCAGCATCAAATTCGTCCCTTTTGTTAATCAGCTTCTACTTTCTAACGAAAGAATCATTCAGGCCTAGTACTAATATTCAACTTTATGAATCCAATAGAAGCCCAAGATTAATAACCCTACTTTTAGGACTATATAACACCACTTAATCACCATTTAACCCAACCCTAATCATTCTCACCAAAAAAAACGCAGCCACACTCATTCGTAACCACTTCAACCACAACGCAAATAACAAAACAAACAATACTTTCCTTTTACTTCAGATCCGAACAACACCAATAATCCTTTCTTGCTTCTTTGACTCAAACCCAAGTAGGTTGTGAATTACGTTGTTTTGTATTTTGAACCGAAAGAAAGGAATAATGAATCGAATCTGATTTGTTATTTCTTTGATTATTCGGATATTTAAAAGAATATCGTCTTCAATATCGATCAATGATGAGTATCTCTTTTGTGTTTAGTCTTAGAACGAATCTTGGTTACAACAAAAGAGAAACCTAATATGTTTTAATATTTCTTAATATCTGATTGTTGTTTATATCTACTTAAACTGAATGAAAAGAGGAATGAAACGTATGAGTTTTGTTCAATCTTTGTTGCTTTCGAATATTAAAAAGGAATTGTGAGCTTCTATAACTTGATCTATGATATATCTCCCTTGTGGTTTTGTCTTTTGATGATACCTTGATTGCAAATGAGATTGGCTGAGATCTTTGAATGTATCATTTCTTTTCTTTGGGTCTGAGTTTATGAATCGATTTTGGATTGGATTTGTTTCATGTGGGTGATATATATGTCGACTGATGTGGTTATGATTTAGATTTGTAACAAAGGAGTTGTTGATATTGGTTATGATTTAGATTTGTATCAGTTTCTATCGTTCTTTGTTCTCTTCACAAACAACTCACTACCCTCAAATCAAATTGCTGGGACTCATCTCAAAGGTAATCGCAAAAAAAACTAATCGCTATTTTGAAGTCAAGAGCTAATCGCTACTGAAAGACTTGAATTAAACGCTATTATGAGCTAATTGCTGGACCCAGTTAATCGCTACTTTTGTCAAAAGATAATCGCTACTCTTAAAAGGTAATCGCTACAAAAAAACAAACAAAAAAATGAACCGCTAACAAAAACCAGCAAAACCTGTCACTTACTCCCTTTTTGTTTTTATCCTAATTTTGCTAATAAGCCAAAATCAGTACAGTAGCCTGGACCATGGACCCAAAATACTACAAAGAAACATAAAAAGGAAACCTAATCGCTAAGAAGAACATGAATTTTATACCTAAACGCTAGGAAGAACAAAGAAAAAAATAGCCACGAATTTTACCAAAAACATCCAATGACAACCAAATCAGTCACCAATCCAAGCAACTATGACTAACTTACTCACACAGGAAGCAGCATATAACGAATCAAACCACAAAATAGATAAAAGCAAGGGTTTTCTAGTAACACACTTCGAACCAAAATAAAACAAGACCAAGCCATAAAATTTGAGCACCAACAATCCTAGGAAGAAACCATGGATCTTGATACCAATAGTAGTATTCACATAATTATAACATGTATGGATCTTGTGATTATGGTTCGAATTAAAAAAGCAGATCAGAAGATGGAATGAGAATTCTAGAGAGAGAAAGAAAGAGAGAGTTTGGAACTTAGAGAGAGAAAGTGAAGGAAATAATAGTTGAATGATTAGAAGTTCCACCCTCTCCCTTGGTGGGAGAGGGCTTATATAGTTACATAATAAACGCCCTCCTGCAGGCTGTGGATCGTGTGTACAGTGGGTAAAGACCCGTCCGTCCTCCACGGTATTACTTAAACTAAACTAATTCTACAATAACTAAATAAATACTAATAAACCTACGAGCTAGTTTAATGCTAATATGTCATCGGGGTGACCGAGTCTTTCATAGGAATATTTGTATTCCTAACAAGAAGTGATTTTGTTCAGTTGGCTTGAAGGTTTAGGAGCCTCATAGGATTTCATGAGAAACCTAACTTGGTCCTCAAGTTCCATGATCCTTCGGTCGGGAGTGCTGGAATTATTCATAGGCAAAGATATTGCCTTGACCGTTTTGTTCAAATCACGAGGATCATTCCAACTTTAGTTGTCATAGAGAGCAAGATCTTCTATGAGTTCCCATGATTCTTCCACACTTCGATCATGTAGCCTACCACCGGCCGCTTGGTCAATGGTTTGCCTCGTGGGGAGATTGATGTGGTCATAGAAGATTTGAACTTGGAGCCAAAGATCTATGCCATGATGAGGGACTTTTTGAAGTAAGTCCTTGAAACGAGCTTCGTAAAGAGTTTCGCCTTGACATTGTTGGAACATCAAGATGTCATTCCTTAACTTTGTGGTTCTTCCCGGTAGTAAAAATTGAGCAAGGAAACGAGAGGTGAGATCATCCTAAGATGTGATGGATCTCGCGGGTAAACGCTCAAGCCATTGACTAGCTTGGTCACGTAGAGAGAATTGGAAGAGACGCAATCGAGTCGTCTCTCGAGTTTCAACATCAAGGTCTATGGAATCTACAATTTTAAGAAAATCCTTGAGGTGTTGATTTGGATCTTCGGAATGAAGTCCATGGAATGCAAATCCGCTTTGCACCAACCGGATGGTGTCGGATCGCAAGGGAGACACATTGGCTCTTTGAGTGAGCTCAATGGTGTTTTGATAGCCTTGGTCGCTAGGATGGGAGTACTCTCCTAAAGTGCGGGCTCTAGGAGGTTGGTTTGGTTTTGGTGGGTTGGCGGGGTCAAAGATATTACCACCTTCCATGATGTCGGATGGTAACGGTTACGAACAAAGGAACAAAGAAAAAGATAGACTAAAGAAAACCTATAAAAATAAAATAAAAATCTCACTAGAAAGGAATCTAATGAGTAGACCTAATAAAAATAAAATTCAACCTAAACAATAACTATTCTCCGGCAGCGGCGCCAAAAACTTTGATGCGATTTGGATTGTTACGCAAAAGTTTTACTTCTCAAGGGATCTTGAGAAGATTAAAATCCCCGCCAGGCAAGTGTACCTGACCGATGTAGTATAGTGTAGAGGTAAGTACCAGGGAATTGATTGTTCTCTACAGGGAATAGTGTTCGTTAGTATTGAAAATGACTTACACTAGATCTAGAGGTGAGGGATGATTCTTTTTGTATTTTTTATATTTTTTTGGAAAGCAAGTAAAATTCTTGGGTTTTGGAAGAGTGGGCGGAATTAGTTGCTAGTCAACTAGCCCAAATATTACAAATACAAATAAAAATAAAATAACTGAAAATAAATGTGGGAAACTTCTAATAAGGAGACAAACGTGTTTACTTAGGGTTCACTACTCCCTAGTTATCTTTTACTGATTGATAGGTTTGTTACAATTGCGTGGATGCCGGGTTGTATTCCTTAATACCATTCGTGAGGGTGTGTATGATCTTCCCCAACTCTATAAGCTCTTATCTCCTCCTAAGACGACACGTTAAGCGCCTAATCCTAGGGATTATAAACAGTGGCTTATGCATTAAATACAACCAAATAATCGTAGTACACATCCGATTCATGTTTCTTAAGACAATCAAGCATGTTACCATATAGGAGATTAGCCAGTTTTCTTAAGCCTAACATCGATAAACATCCATCCAAAACAATTAATAACAAACCAATCAATGAATAATCAATAACTAAGTTTCATTAGACCTAAGCAAACACAAACAAACCTAGCCTAGCATGTTAAAAGAAAGACAAGCATAAGATAGAATCAAACAACACATAAACATATTGAATGATTGATAGATTACTTATCTTCAATTAATCATGAAAGAAAAAAGGTTTGGAAACCTTAAAATAGCTGCAAAAGTCGACTAGGGTTCGTACCCTAAGTTTCTCTCCAAAGTTCCCTACATAATGAATGAAAATTAGAAAAGTATATATAGATTTTAAAACTTAACGGCGTCACCTTTTGGGATGTGATGCCATCACCTCGCCGTATTTAGGGTTCCTTGATGGCCTAGATCCACTCTTGACGCCGTCTGGTTGAATAAAGTTTTGGGCCGTCTCTCTTTGTAGTAACACGTGACGTCCTTGGTGAAATAGAACGTGACGCCGTCACGTGTAAACTTCAAAATTCCTTTCCGGGCCGTCAAATGTAAAATAAGTATCCACCTCTTCATTAACAAGTGACGCCGTCACCTTGTAGTGTGTGACACCATCAGGTACTGTTCCAGCTTGAATTCTTGACTTTGTCGTTTTCTTCACTTTTATGCTTCAAAAACGTTCAAAATGCTTCATTTTCCATAATTCTTCTCAAAAGTACCTAAAATGACAAAAGGAATGATTTATGGCAATATTTGATCATATAATCACGATTTATGGCTTAAATGACCCTTTAAAAGCGTAACACTTTTCATCTCATCAAATTGGTCCTTGGATTTTCGGTAAATTGCAAAATTTGTCCTTGTGATAACTTAAACCAAACGGACTATTTTATTATTACCCATAAACCAAATCCAACCCAATCATAAAACACAACCCAACACCAATACCCCCAGCCCACTCCCTAAGCCCAAAACCAACCCAACCCTTTTTACAATAAAATGGGGTCAAACAGTCAACAGGTCAAAACTCCCCAATCAAACCATCTCCCCTTCCCTCCCACTTGAGCCTGCAACTCCATCATCACCACCTCCACTTGCCTGTCACTTCCACCACCCAACCGATCACCTCTAAAATACTACAAACCAACTGCATTTAATGCATCTCCCACCTCCACAAGCAATCTGAGCCAAATTGCAATAATCTAATTTGGCGCCAAAAACCAAATCAAGGGCTAGGATCAATTTGCACTCATCCAATGGACTAAGATGATGTGGGAAAGTTGCAGAGACTCAAGAGGAACCCTAACTGTCATCTATAAAAGGAAGAAGAAGGATTGAAGACCAAGTAGTAGATTGTAGCTTAAAATTTTCACTTTGAAATTGTTCAAATGCCATTTTAGCTTATTACTTTTTACAAGCTCTTGTTTACTGTTCCATTAACCTACATTGATCAGTCTTAGCTTATAGAAACCTTAATATTTCATATTTGCTTATCTTATATCAAAAATCCAAAAAATTAGAAAATATATATAAAAAACCAAAAATATGGTTTCAATTGAAATTCCTGGCTTCAATAAGCTAGATTTCTATTAGATTAAGCTCATATTAGCTTTTTATAGCTTCTGTGAAGCTTATAGAGGTTGTATTACTGTAAAAGATTCATTGAACCAAAAATTCAACATAAATCAACTGTGCTTATCAATAAGCACACTTGAGCTTATCAGAAGGTGTGAAGGCCATTTGTACCTGAACTTGAAGCCTATTTAAAGATAGGCTTGGATCAAGAGTTGCCCTTGTTCAGCTAGGGTATTACTTGTAAGCTCTAAAATTTCCATTTTTAGCTTATTTTCATTGCTTCTATTTATTAGATTATTCTAGTTAAGTTATAATTCCATTTGCTTATTCTGGTTCATTTAGTGTATTGTAGTTCTTTATTTGCTTGTGTAGACTTAGTTGTTCATTTTAAACCAAACTTTCGTTGTTTATCTCAAGTTCACTACATAACCTTCCTTAAGGTTTGTTTGTGCTTCATTTTAGGTTTAAATTAGTTAATATAGCTTAGTACACAATCCTAGATAAGTAGCATAGCTTATTTCATCATTTTGCATTGAAATTCATAAAATTAGTAGAAATCAGTAGTGTTTGGTTCATTGGCATTTCCTGTGTTCTAGGCTCATTCAATAGTAATAAGTCTTTTAAATAACCTGAACTAGGTCATATTAGTGTAATTCAACCATAAAAACTAGACCTTATTTAGATAAAAGTCAAAATCACCTTTAAATCCTTCAGTTTCAATCACTGATAGGATTTTTAGTTCCATAATCATTCAAATAGTTGCATAAATAGTTAGGAAAGCCTAAACCAGTCTCATTATAGCTTATTATAACATAATCAGTGACTTAGGATCATTCAAAGTTCATTTTAGTCAATTTAGTTCATAAAATCAAAAAGTCAAAAGTTGCATCAGTTTGAAAAACGTGTTTTGTGTTGGATTTTTAATTTCTTCATTTCTTAACTTATTTCCATAAAACTCAGGTTTCTAATAGATTGTCAGCTTGTGTTTCCAAAAATAATTTTTTCTTATTTTTTAGAACTTTTCAAAGTGCTTATCTGAAAGCTTAAAGTCACCTACAGGACAAGTCAGTGCCCTGCACCAGGACACCTTGTTCCATAAGCCCTTTTTCATAAGCCTGTAGCTTATTCATTAGAGAACTTTAGCTTTAGCTTTTGGACTTTTTGGAAAGCCCTCCATTCCATCTTTAAGAACCTGTGCTTATTTTGGATCTCAGTGCTTATTCAAGTGCTAATTTTTGGACCTAAATAGTTGCCCCATTTCCACTTCTTCATCAGTGGTAACACAGGCCATTTTCATAAGTCCTTATTTGGCTTAACAGTGGGACCCACCCTGAGCCTCTTGGCTTTTTGAGAAGTCAATAAGCTGTCTTGTTGGTTCCAATCTTATTTTGGACCCCTGAGCTTATCTAATCACCTTATTTTAAGGCCTGCATTTCCCATCTTTGGCCTGTTTAAATTTAAGATTTAGATTGTACTTGTTTCTGCTTATTTGCTTATCTCAGTAGCTTGTTTGTTTGCTTTAGCTTATTTTAAGATTGCATTAGGTCACTTTTAGCTTATTTTACCATTTTTTCAGTCTTTAGCCTATTTGGTTTGCTTATTTAGCCTAAAAATCCATTTTCAAACCATTTTTGGCTTACTGTTGGTGTAATAAGCTCTCTTAGAGCTTTTTTGAGCTTTTTGTAAAAAGTTTGTTTTATAAAAGTTAGTTCTTTTTATTCATTAAGCAGTTAGTAAAAAGAAAATCAAAAAAATAAAATAATAAGAAAAAAGTGTAAAAAGTGGGGGTCGAACCTTGGACCTCAAGCACAAACAGACACAAGCACACCACACCAATACCAACTGCCCTACGGTCTTTTTTCAGTTATACCTTGCAACACTTTTTATTTAACCACTTTTTCCACTTTTAGCTTTTTTTCCTTTTAGCTTATTTCTTGCTTATTTATTAAGCAGTTATAGCTTTTTAGATTTTTCCTAGATTTCTGCCATCTTAAAGTGTTTATATAAAAATTTTCATAATTTTCAATTTTCATTTAGTATTTTAAATAATTAAAAGTAATTTAATTAGTTTTAATTAATAATACATAAATAAAAATATTAACTGCTTATTTATAAGCACTTAGGTCTTTTTATATTTTTCCTAGGTTTCTGCTATAGTAAAGTATTTTTAGAAAAAGTTTCAAAATTTTTACTGTTCATTTACTATTTTTCATAATTAAATTAGTTTAAATAGTTTTTAATTAATAATAAGTAAATAAAAATCTTAGATAGCTTATTTATAAGTTGTGGAAACTTTTTATAATTTTTTAGGACTCCTGTGATGGTTAAGAAGATTTAGAAAAAATTTCATAATTTTCCAAGTTATTTTAGTATTTTTAATAATTTAAATTAGTTAAAATAGTAATTAAATATATTTTAATTAATAATAAATAATTAAAAAGTCAAAAAAATAATTATATTTTTTCTAAAATTTTCTTTTATTGTTAGATTTATAAAAAAGTAATTTTCATCCCCGTAGGATTAATTCTGTTTTATTTTCACTTTTTATTTTACACGTTTGCGTTTATTTTAATTTAAACGCACGTTTTTAGATTTAAATATGTATTTGGTTTCTAGTAATTGTGAATATTGCTTATTTTATTTATTTTCATTTATATCTGATTAGTGTAATCATCCAAATCATATCTCTGTTAACTTGTCTCAAATCACTTGATCTCCAAACGTTCCAAAAATACAATTTCAATCCTCGCTGGGACATAACGACCCGGGAAAACGCTGTGCTTACACCTGATCACAATTGCACACACCCTTATTGTCTGACCTCATTGACCAATACCCTTGGTTGATTTAGGACTGACTTTTTGGGAGCAATCCTCCACAAACAACAAAAATTAGAACAAACATAATAATTAATGATCCAAAGATACAACCATATTGAAATAGTTTAAAGATCTTAAATAAAATTTCATACAACTAAATCAAAATAAAGAAAAATTAAGGGTTGTCCTTGAGGACGGAAGCGACTAGGTTTGTGATGTTATCATGTATGCTTCTGATCATGAACTAGGCTTCCTATGCATTACGAGTGTTCTTGCAACACTCGCACGAAGAAGCATGAGGTTCACTCATGTGTGGAATGGGAGAAGGCGGGAAGGAGGTTTACAACCATATGGATTGTATCAGTTCAAACCAAACACGACGATTTTTAGTGGTTCGGTTAGGAAACTTCTTTTCGCCCTACTCAACTCCCCGAGTTTCCTATTCAAGAGTTGCTTTACTAATTGAACAAGCTTTCTTTTTGGTAGAGAAAACCGTACAACAGTCACTTAAGTTTTATCGATACTAAGCTAAATATTGAGTCCTAACTAGATAGAACCAACCTTTCTCTTGAGGTCTTTTAAGGCCTAAAACAATAGCCTAACTCACTCTAGTTTGGTGTATAATAATGAATATGACTTTGGAGTATAGTAGTGGGATATGAGAATACAACAATGTTACAAATACAAAATACAAAACACAAAAGACTTTAGGGTGTGTTTGGATTGAGGGTTTTAGGAATGAGGAATGAGAATGGGATTGATTGAGGGTGTTTGGTTAATTTATATGGGTTTTAAATATTGGAGTGATACCCAAAAATATGGGTATTCTCATACCCACCTTAAATGGTGGGTTTAGAGTTTGATTCCCAATCTATCAACTTTTTTACAATTAAAACCTAAACCCAACTAATAAGCCAAACAATAATATTAGATAGGATACGCAAGCTCATACCTATTCCCATTCCATCTTATAATCAAACCCATACATGAACCTATTCCTAATAATAAACCAAACAACGCCTTAATTTTTTTTTGGTTCTTCCCTTGCTAGAGTTAATCACTTTGAATGAATTAAAACAAGATAATGATCAAAGATTTTTATGAATGAAAGCTTTTAGTACACTGGTACAAAAACTTGTATTGGTCACGCCAAAAATGTGTGACGATATGCATATAGTCACGTACGTTTTTTTTGTTGTGTGTCACTAAAGGTCCCGCCACCATAGGTGGCATATGGTCACATTGTTGAGTTCGTGGCCTTTTCCATCGAAAAAGAGTGACCAAAACCCCGAATATGTGTGACAAATTAGGCACAAGTTTTGTTAGATTAGTCAGTATCAGTGACCGTAAACACCTTATAGTCACACGAATGTTTTTTGAGAGTAACTATTGTTCGTCCTCTGGCCACATAAATATATAATATATGTGACATTTGAGATGATTCTTTCTAGTAAATGTGTATTTTGTGTGACTATTTCCCGTCTTGTGGCCACATGAATATACAATAAATGTGACGTTTGTGATGATTTAGTCACACAATGGGTGTTGTTTTTTTGGAGTTAGTCACATACAATTTAACACAAAGTGGCCAAAAGTGTTAATAAGTGTGACCATATGCTGTTTAAAGTGAGGAAATGTGTATTTTGTGTGACTATTGATCATCCAATGGCCACATGAAGTTTATGTTTGCGTGGCCTTTTGTAATATTTAGTCACATAAAGCATGTTTGTTTTGGGTATTTAGTCACATACCATTAAGCAAACAGTGGCCAAAAGTGTTAATAAGTGTGACCATATGCTGTTTAAAGTGAAGAAAAATGTGTATTTTGTGTGACTATTGATCATCCAATGGCCACATGAATTTTATGTTTGTGTAGCCTTTTGTAATATTTAATCACACAAAGCATGTTTGTTTTGGGTATTTAGTCACATAAAATTAAGTAAACAGTGGCAAAAAGTGTTAATAAGTGTGACCATATGCTATTTAAAGTGAATAAATGTGTATTTTGTGTGACTATTGATCATCCAATGGCCACGTGAATTTTATGTTTGTGTGGCCTTTTGTAATATTTAGTCACACAAAGCATGTTTGTTTTAGGTATATAGTCACATACAATTTAGGAAACAGTGGCCAAAAGTGTTAATAAGTGTGGCCATATGTTGTTTAAAGTGAAGAAATGTGTGTTTTGTGTGACCATTGATCATCCAATGGCCACATAAATTTTATGTTTTTGTGGCATTTTGTAATATTTAGTCACACAAAGCATGTTTATTTTGGGTATATAGTCACATACAATTAAGCAAACAGTGGCCAAAAGTGTTAATAAGTGTGACCATATGTTGTTTAAAATGAAGAAATGTGTATTTTATGTGACTATAGATCATCCAATGGCCACGTGAATTTTATGTTTGTGTAGCCTTCTGTAATATTTAGTCACACAACGAATAAAGCAAATTGTGACCAAAACTATTAGTAAGTGTGACTATATACATCTTTTAGTCACATTTAAGAAATCAATATATATCAAAACAAATTCGAATATATTTCAAAAAAAATTCAAATACAATAAAATTGTAAATATAAAATTCGTATATAAATCTATACCCTAGGACCTCCTTTTATACACCAAGGAGTCCTAGTCGGCTTACAATACTTTCCTAAGTATCTATAATCTTTTTCATAAACAACTAATGCATATCATACTATACAAGCAATACTAACTATATGAAACAACACTACTAACTTATAACTAGCAGTTGTAACTAATACATTATCAGTATTAACTTAGAGCAGTCTTAATCTCTGACTAGTCTTCACTTTATACTAGCAGTACTAACTTTCACTAGCAGCACTAACTTTTGTACTAATCTCATCATCTGGATATTCTCCGTCTCTTTTAAGTAGAAAAGAAAAAAGTTAGAAGCACATACAATATCCTTTCTTGCCATCGATGACTGTGTTTGATTTTTATGTGTATGTGCATGTGCTTGCATTTAAGAGATAAGAATAAATTTACCAAGAGCCGACGGAAAATGTGGTCTGATGTGTCATCTGCTTTCAAATACCAATTTTGTTGCAGTTGTAGAACAAAACGAGCAGACAGTTTAGTGTTATTAATCTGTATGAATTTAATGGGGATCTCAAACAGTCACAATGATATGGTTAGAAGTTACAGTATTATGAAATGCAAAAAAACATGCACCAGTCCAGAATAGCACCTAAAACCTACAATGGTACAAAAGGTTAGTAAACCAACTTGGTATACCTTATCTTGGAATTCTTTTTCTGCTTCAGAAGATTCAAATGCATTGCCTTCATCCCAGCTGGCAGCAGTATGGTTAGCCACTTATTCCATTAAACAAGGAAGTTAGGACCACAGAATGCTGACTTGAAGAAGGGGCTTTCTTAGAAGAATTCCCAATTAGACTGAGTTTCCCGTTGGTAAGATGTCAGATGGTTATCAGCAAGGTTTTGTGTAAGTTGGCGGAAAGTGCCAACGTCATCAACCAAATTTGCTTTTTGCATCCTTTGACCGATACCATGAACCATGAATACTAGCTGCCGTACAGGACTTGTAAAAAGTTGAATGCCAAAACACTTTTATTGACTGCAATTTACAGCTAATGGATCAATCCGTTTATGACTTATAACCATAAATTGAGCTTGAAATTATTATAAACATAGAGCCTGAGAAAAACGCATTTAGTTTTACCTGTGAATAATAATCGTCCATTTCTTCCTCTATCTGCTGACGTAACTCATCCTATAAACAGATGTTATGAACTGTAAGAAACCAAGGCACTAATAACGCTGCATAATATAAGATCTGCCAACCATGAAACAATAAAAATATACATGGGTTAGCTTTGGTGACTGAGATGGAGCATACCCATGCCTCAATTTAATTCCAGTCCCTCGAAAATGAAGTGCGCCAGAAAATCCAGATGAGGGAATTTTTAGCCAGGCATCCCATGTATCATCCTCACCCGTGAAAATAGCATGTAGCCCCTACAAGAAACAAGTAACGTGATTAATGCTAACTTAAAAGACGACAAAATTAGATGTCCCAAATATAAGTTTAGCATCAAAAACAAACATACGGGTTGCATATCAACTCGAGCAACAAATAATATACAATTGGTTAAAATGTTCTGCAGTGCCAAACCAGGAACGAATAAATGTCAAACACATTACCAAGCAAGCAAATCACTCACATTTGGTACAAATGAAACAGCTTCACAAAAAGCAACCATATTTGAGTTAATTTCCTATATAACAGATGTTATGTTAATCTTTTGATAGATAACTTACACAACTACGATAAGTAAACTCCAACTGTTCAGCAACATCCTCCCGGAGTGGAAACCAAGTAAGACTCCCTTTACGAGCAGAACAGTGGCCTCTTAGAACACGTCGATTGTCTCCATTCCAATAAACAGAAAAACTATGTTGTTTTAATAAGTCTACCTGTAATGATTACCACCACACGAATTTATATTCAAAAACATGTTTTAGGCTAGTTTAAATCCACGAAAATCAATATAAATCATTTTATATTCGATTACACATTCAAGAAAATATAAATTAAATATGTGTTTGAGCATACCCTTGAACAAAGTAGGATAGGTGAGATGAGGGTGATGGTGGCTTGACTGAGATGGTGGTGGATGTGGTGGTTATCTTGAACCAAACAACCGAAGCAAACAAACTCTCCCATACAGTTCCCTTGTCTTGATGATGGTGATGGCGTAGATGAGCGATGGTTGGTGGAACGACGGCGAGATAAGGCGGTGAAGTGTGGCGGTGGTGTGAGTCGGTTCTAGAGAGAAGGAGAAGAGATGAATAATCGAGAGAAGATATATCTGACTAGTGTTAATTAGTGTTTTGATTTTGGGTGAAAAAAGGGTGGGAGTGAGCGGGAGATTGAAATTTTGGGGAAAATTAAGGGGCGGGATATTGAGCGCTATATTAAAATTTTGGAGATTTTGGAGATTGAAAGCCTATTAAATGAGCTCGAAATGTTTAATGAGTTGAGCTCAACCTTATATAAGTTGGACTTGAGTTGTTCTTGAGTTCTCGAGCTTGTAAGTGATATAAAATATGTGTTTTTTTTTAATATGTAAGTGTACTAAGTGTAAATACTTATTTATAAATGTATCAAGCTTTTTGAGCTGAATTCGAATTGAATTCAATTCTTAGGTTATATTTCAATTTTAATTTGTGTAAGAAAACACATATTTACAGATAAATTGAGCTTTTCGAGTCAAGCTCAAGCCGAGTTCAAACTTTCTCGATCCCAGATAACATGATCGGGAGGTCCCTGGATACGTTGTGGTGGTTGTGCGAGTCGGGTTCGAGAGAGAAGGAGAAGAGATGAATAGAGAGAAGATAGATCGATCTGACTAGTGTTTGGGTTTTGATTTTGGGGAGAAAGGGCAGGTATCTTGAGCGGGAGATTGAAATTTTGGGGAAAATTAAAGGGCGGGATCTTGAGCGCGATATTAAAATTTTGGAGATTGAAAACCTATCAAATGAACTCAAAATATTTAATGAGTTGAGCTCAACCTTATATAAGTTCGACTCGAGTTATTGTTGAGTTCTCGAGCTTGTAAGTAATATAAAATATGTTTTAATTCCTAAAAATCCTGTAAAACATTCATTGTGACTCGATACACGCATTTGACTCAAACAAGTACTAATATGTATGCTAAGCCCTCCATTACCATAAAATCAACCAAATACACAAAACTTCCTACAAAAACATGTAATGGCTCAACCCTAGCTAGCAACAACATTATTTCCTTGATACTCTACCATAATTTTATTATAATTAGCACGAGAGATTATGTACATGCATGGGTAAGGATGAGTTAAGGTAGCATGAAAGTTCATGTATCCGATTTTACAAGGAAACTACATGTTAAAGAGACTGTCCTTTTCAATTCTTGTCCTAGGGTCAACATACTTAAGAGGATGAACTTCCTCTTCTCTCCTAACCTCATCAATAACATCACCATCACCTAAGTCCTCGTCGGAATCTGAGTAATAAAAAGGGCCATTCTCATGGTCGTTGTCGTGGTCAGATTCTTCCATTTCATAATTATTACCAAAGTGATGGTCGGGTGAAAGGTTTGGTGGGTTTTCAATCTCCACAACGAGAGCCGGAACGGGTAATTGGAAATTCCTAAGACGAAAAACACGAATAACATGAACCAAATGATCAATGTTACGGTTATCCATCGAGAGTGCTAATAATCAGAAACAAGAAGAAAGATAGACTAAAGAAAACCTATAAAAAGAAAATAAAAAATCTCACTAGATATGAATCTAATGAGTAGACCTAAATTAAAATAAAATTCAACCTAAACAATAATATTTCATAACCATAATTTAGGACAAAATTTCGATGAAACATTCATATAATTTTGTGTCTATGATATATAATAATTTGTAAATTTGTATAATATTACCAAAACTATTAAGAAAATGACATTATAGCTAGTAGGATCTTAAGATCCCGATCCGATCATACGATTACAATCTTGCAAAGACAAAAACGATCCTGGGTAGGATCCCGATCTTGAAAACCTTACATCTTACCATATGTACTCTTTGGGTGATTTTTTAAATACAAAATACACTAAAATATAAATGTACCTTTAATACTTTTAGTTTTTAAAATTTTAATACTTTTAGTTTTTATACTTTTAATCATTTTTAAACTTATAATATATAATATATGTAAAGCTTATCAAACACAGTTCACATACGATTATCAAACACAGTTCACATACTTCAACATATAATTAATACTCTTTCAGTCTTTCTATCTCACCCTCACAAAGTCACAAGTCACAGCTTCCCTTGTTATTTCTTTCTCTCTCTCACTCGAAACTTTTAATACTTTTAGTTTGGTTTATCTGATTATTTCATTGTTTGTGTTTATTTAATTAGGGTTATTTAGTGTTAGGGTTTATGTATTTGTATATCGTGTTTTTTTATTGTTAGGGTTTATGGTTGTTTTTTAGTTTTAGTGCGAATATTTAGGCTAAAACATCCAAGTATCAAAGATGGAAGAAGTATCAATGATGGATGGACAGACACCACTTTCAAGTATGAACATAAACTTGTTCTGGTGTTGTTCATCCATTATTGATTCATCTTTGCTCTTTGTCAAAATACAGAAAAAATTATCAAGTATAAGTTGTAAATAATAATTCAGTTCGATGCTTGAGAAAGAATTTTCAAGTTTTTATGCCTTGGAAACCTTAATATGTATCTGTATATCGTGTTTTTTATTGTTAGGCTTTATGGCTGTTTTTGGGAGTTGACATTCCCTTAGGGCTATTTTATCTTAGGCTTAGGTTGACTATCTGTTATAAGAATTATATTGCATTTGTATTGAGAGAATAAGGAAAAAAGTGGCGGATGTGTGTGCGAATATTTAGGTTAAACATCCAAGTATCAAAGATGGAAGAAGTATCAGTGATGGATGAAAAGACACCACTTTCAAGTATGAACATACCTTTCCATTCTCAGTTCCCATACTGTTCCTTTTGTTTTTTCAACAATCTAGCAATGCGGCTGGTGCAGTCCTTTGCTCAAAGGGAGTTGAAATGACAAAAGGAGCAGTAGCGGGAACTTAGAAGGGTTACGTATGTTGGTTTCAACATACCTTTCCTTTTGTTTTTTCAATAATCTAGCAATGCGGCTGGTGCAGTCCTTTGCTCAAAGGGAGTTGAAACGACAAAAGGAGCTGTATCGGGAACTTAGAAGGGTTACGTATGTTGGTTTTGTAGATTTCTTCAAGTCAATCATGTTCCATTGTGGCCAGTCTTTGCTGGCGACTAATGTGTATATAGTTCTGTCAAGAATTATAAGCATTGATCACTGGCAAACCGCCTGAAGATGTTGAAAAGGTTCAAGCCACCTGTGGGAAACATCAATCCTTTCCATCATTAAACACATGTCTTTTGGTTTTCCCATATCCCCTTTTTATACTCGTTTCCATGTGTATCTCAAATCACAAATCCTAGTTTCTCAAATCTCTAAACAAAAACATGCAAGAAGTATTCATAAACAATGTCTGCAAACAACAAGAGATCAGCACAATGGGTTGAAGGAGAAGGTTCAAGCCGGTCTGCTTCAAAAAAGAAAGCGGCAAAAAGTGTAAAAAAGGTTAAATGGGATGGAAATGCGTGGTACAATTGGTGGGCTGCTGAAAGAAAGAAAGCAGCAAAAACACAATTTATCAAACAACATGCTGAGAATGAAAAGGAGTACAAAGCAACAAAAAAACCATCTCTCAAACAACATCCCAAGGCGTACAAGACATTGGATGATGATGATGATTTGTCTGATGTGGATTTTGATGGGTTGGATTATGAAGATGCACATGTGGCATTTGACCGGAGAAATCTCCAAAATTAGATTACTAGATTTTTAGAATGTGTAACTTTTATTTCCAGTATTTTGTAATTTTTCATTTCAAGTAGTAATGGAAATTGTTTAATCTTAATTCCTGTACTTTTGTCATTGCTCAATTTTCTCATTACTTGTTGATATTAATATAATGATTCACCCTTTGCACTATTAAAAATATATATATATATATATATATATATATATATATATATATATATATATATAGAGAGAGAGAGAGAGAGAGAGAGATTCTGCTGCTAAGAAAATGTTACTGCAGCTGGGTTTGTACAGTATTTTTGTAATTTTTCATTTCAAGTTTTAATGGAAAATGATTAATCTTAATTCCCGTACTTTTGTCATTGCTCAATTTTTCATTACTTGTTGATATTAATATAATGATTCACCCTTTGCACTGTAAGAAAAAAATAAAATCTGCTGCTAAGAAAATGTTATTGCAGCTGGGTTTGTACTGCTAGAACTGAGAGTGCAGCGGTGCATTGGTAACATTTACACTTAACGGTTTAAATCGCCAATCAAATCGATAATTCAGTTTCACGCACACATAATTTATGTATAATCACAAACACTAACATCTGTTATCAATCATTTTCAAAATCCCCAAATCACAAAACCCTAATTCACGATGGTGTTGGCAATTGAATCAAAATGCACATTTGTTGACAGACACAACATGGTCACTTTTTTGAAGAAACCAGATGGTTCTGAAGGATTCACACAAATAATCGATTTCTTGAATGCTACCCCTATTAGTTATGCATTAACTGTGAATCCTCCTATATGCATTTCTTTTATTAAGCAGTTTTGGGCTACGTCTAAGGTCATAACTTTTAATGAAGAAAAACCGATTAAGGCTAAGGTAGATGGCCAAGATATACTCATAACTGAGTCATCTATTAGGGAATCTCTTAACCTACCAGATAATGAAGTGATTGTGTGTCTTGAAAATGCCGCCATTTTCAAAGGTTTAAAAAAAATGGGGTATGAGAAGAAGAATAATAACTTAAAATTTTACAAAGGTCTCTTCACATCTTAGTGGAAATTCTTGATTCATACTCTCTTACATTATTTGAGTCCTAAAACAACAGGTTGGAATGAGTTTGGTACTACCATGGCATCAGCTATGATATGCCTTAGTAAAGGAAAACCTTTTAATTTTTCAAAAATGATTTTGGAGGGTATGATCAAGACGTTGGATAATGATGGTAACTCTTATTATATCCAAGGTTTTTGCAGCTTATTATTCCAAATCAATTAACTACTATTAAGACACATAGAGGAACTTTTTATGCCACCTCACTACAAAAGAAAGTATTTTCAAATCTGAAAAATGATGGCAAGGATTTTTCAAGAAGGATTACACCACTTTTTCCATATATAGTGAACCTTCCACAAAAAAAGGGTGAGGATGTCATGGAAGGGGCTGCCACTTCTCTTGCTAGCTTAGAAGCAGAGCAGGCCAGTGGTAACATACATGAGACTGAGTATACACCCGTTGATTCACCTCTCATGGAAGGTAACACATCCCGAAGTGATGAGGGTAGATCTGAAACACATGAATTGATGGATACTGATGTACAAAATGTCAATTCCAATGATCCATCTCTCGGGCTAGGTAACACAAGCCAAATTCGTGAGGCTAGAATGAAACTTATACAGGATTTGAAGGACTATTGTACCAAGTTAGAAAAGGATGTTCTTGGCCTCTAAAAGCGCACAACAAAACAAGGTGAAGAGATCAAAAAGTTGAAAAAGAGACTTCGATATTTGGAAGGTCAATAGAGCTAAAAAAAAACTCTGTTCAGACGTTTGAAGAAGGTGGGCACAGCATACATGATGAGTTCTTCTAAGGCTGCTAGTTTGGAGGATGCTCCCAAACAGGGGAGGAATGAAAGCAGAGTCTCAGGGGAGGAAACAACAAATGCTGAAGGTGCTTTTGCTGATATGCATGTGGATATGGATATTGGGATTGATAGTGGTGATAATATGGGTGATGACTATGTAGTTGCTAACAATGAGAGTAATGAGGTGGTTTTGGAAGATGTAAATAAAAAGTAGGTAGTGGAATTTCCAGGTGAAAATATTGTACAAGCTTTAAAGATCATGGTGGAGACTAATACTAGTTTGGGAGAAATTGCTGCTACTAGTAATGTTGAACAACTGGCTAAGGTGGTACAAGATGTTTCTGCTGCTACAATAAATCAAGTTTCTACTTCTGAAGAGGTTGCAAAGAGAGTTGATGAAGCTGAAATAGCTAACTTTATGGATGAGAATAGGAGATCTATGCTAGTAATTATAAATTTGATTATTACAAAACAAGAAGGACTAAAGTTGACAAAGAGAGAAAGCTTCAAGAAAAAGAATATGCAGGAAATCAATTAGCATAATTGTAAGGATTTCTTAATATTCGGTATTATCTCTTTGTAAAACCTAATCTTTCTATTATATAAAGAGAGGTAGGAATGTTCATTTGAGGATCCAGAAAATACATAACTCTCCCAATGAGAGTCTAGACACACGAATAGAAAACGTGAGTATACTAGTTAGTTTATTAGTAATAGATCGATCTATGTATTAGTATTTTATGAATAAGAAAACCTTGTTCATAACTTTGATTGTGTTCTTTATTATTCCGATGTGTATGTTCAATCATTGTTATTATCCTAGATAGGGCTTAAATGATCTTTTACAATTGGCATTAGAGCACAGGGGGCTCGATATCTAGGGTTTCAAGGTTTTCATAGTCTTGTTTATGAATTAAGAGCAGTTAGAAGGAAGCAAATGTGGTAACAGGTGTCGAATGAAAGCAGTTTGAATGGAATCATTGAAGCAGATATGTGTATAAAGGTACGAATTGATTTGAATTTATTTGTCAAAATCACAAACATAATCTCGTACTGCGTACTATCATTAAACTGGTTTGTCGATTTTTAATTGGTGGATCTCATACAAATTGGTGACTCTCGTAATTAATTATCTGTGGTCGGGGTTGTCATTTATTGATTAAGATTTCATTAAATTGGTCAATCAGTGGTTATAATTAATTAAGGTCAGTGTTGGAAGTTAATGAACCCTTAATAATCATCTTGGACTCAATTCTGTTTGGCGTTTGGTTTTAACCTCGTACTGATCTAAATCATTGGTCGGTTGATTTTTATTTGTGTCGATGGAGTATTAATTGTGAGAGGTTGTCGTGTACTGAATGAAAGAATTGTGTATTAAATGGGTCGGTGTCATTGATGTGTTTGTCGTCTGGTGTGATTGGTTGCTGTTGATTCCTTATTGGTCTTGTGTATTGTGAATAAAGGTGTGTCACGTGAAGGTTTAATAGATCAAGGGTAGTATATTTTGTCTTGATCTATGGCAATATGGTACAAAGGATTAATGCTGGTATACTAGAGTTTTTTCTACTGGTAGCTTTGTGGTACTGCTGCTATTCTGATCAGTGTGAATTTAATTTACATTAAAGAAACTTCATACCATTATTGTTGTTGTTGACTGCTTTAATGATTCAATTGGTTGGTGCACGTTGATGGGACGGTGAATGATGGTGTTCTTGGAATTAAATTGGTCATGGGCTGGCGTTTTCTACAAGTTGTGAGCATGTGAATTAATTTTAACCTCATACTTTGTGGATGATTGGGGCAATTTAATTCTTCATCAAATCATTGATTGGTGATTTATGTTTTTAATTACCTCGTATTGAGTTTAAGGTTGTGTGGGGTACACACGAGTTGTTGCTGCTGATTTCTTTATTGGTTCACGTGGGTTTATACGATGGTTTCTTGGATTGGTTACATACATAAAGTGTTGCTGCTATAATTCTTGTCATTTTATGCATATAAAGTGGTGATTTGTACTGATTGGTGATTCATTTTAGAAAAAGATTTGGAGGATATTGTTTCTTTAATCTATTGTACTAAATTTATTATGGGGTCAATGGTTTAACGTGGCTCCAAGAACTGGTCGTGGATAATTTATCATGGGTAGAAGTTATTTAATTCCGTATTGTTTTAATGGAGAGGTGCACATGGTTTCTACTGATTGATAAAAGGTACATGTTACTACTGATACCTTTGTTCGTACTGATGTGATATGTTGCTACGTTTGAGGTTTCAATAATGCTATGCATTGTTTCTGCTGATACAAGTTTTGGTTAGTACTGGTTGGTGTTGGGTCAGAACTGTTAAAGGTGCACAAAGAATATGATTATTGGAACAGTTTGATGAACAGTTAATTCTATTGGTATGCTACTTTGATACTGCTGTTAGTTAGTTGTGTTCCTGCTGCTGCGCTATTTGTTCATACTGGCATTCGTTTTGCTGCTGATCGATTCCTGCATGTCATATATGTTCATGCGGGTTGTGTTTCTCAGTTTCTCCTGGTTGTTTTTGGTTCCTGCTGATACATACAATTCTTGCTGACTTCTTTATGGTTCCTGCTGGCTTGTTGTCTACTTTTTCTTTTGGTCGGTTTTGGTTCCTACTAGTCATGTGAGATTACCATTCGTATGTTTTAGTGACAACTCTGATGTCACTAATGGTTAGGGAGGATGGAGTTATCAACCATCATCATTTCTTTGAGCAGATTACTTGTTGAAGACATTTGATTATCGCTTGTTTGATGTTGTAGTTGATTTTTATAGATTTTGTATTCTTATCATATCTTAAAAGGAGTAGGACCTTTTTAAGATAACTTGCTTGGTTTGTGTGGAAAACTAGAAGGGGGGGTTGAATAGTTTTACGTCTTTTTATTTTTGTAAAACTTGGTTTCAAAATATTAATACGAGTTTATTCAATTGTTTGTTTGAAAAAGCCTTTAATTAGAGTAAAGTACAAAAACAACTATATGATCTATTATATGTGAATTCTTTTAGGTTTGTAATAAAGACTTTGTTTTTGAAAACTTAGTATAGTTTTAAAACCTTGTTTACTTTTAAAACTTTGATTCGATCTTATGTGAACTCAAATCTTGAACAATATGAACAACAATATCTAAGTATAAGAAATAGTAAAGATGTAAGCTAAGTATGTAAGATCAACACATGCACAATATAAACAATTATAGCTATGTACGAGATGTAAATAAGTAAGCTAAGTAAAGGAAAGATCTAACCGCGAGACAAAGGATTTATAGTGGTTCGGCTACAAGGATACCTTCCTTGTTCCTACTCCACTCCCCGAGTCACCTACTCGAAAGTTTTCTTCACTATGTCAACAAGCTCCCTTATGGCGGAGAAAACCTTACACAACTTTCGCTTACACCAATTTAACGACACAAAGCTAAATGTCGAGTTCTAATCCTAGCTAGAACTAATCTCACACCACTTATCACTACACACCTTCTTCACAACTTCTTCACAACTTAACTCTAGATCTTCACACCACTACTTCTTCTCCACAACACTACTTATATCTCACAACTTCTATTCACAACTTCTACTCCTAGATCTATCTAGTTACACTACTATCACACCTTTACAATGAATGTACACAACAACTAGACTATATACACAAATCTACAATACTTCACAACTTGATGTTGAAAGAGTATTCTTCTCTTGCACTTTGAGAGATGAGAGGTGAGGGAATGAATCACTTGAAACAAGGATTAACAATCATATGATCAAAGGGTTTTTAGGAGGATGTTTAGAGAGATTTGGATCTGAAAATTTTCGTGCAAGAGGTGAGAAAAATTCCAGGTTTGAGGTGGTATTTATAGGGAAAAATTTCTGACAGATTCTGACAGAGGAGCGTGGCCAGCCCCCTTAATTGTGTGCCGGCCCCCTTAAAATTAAGGGGGCCACCCCTTATAATTAAGGGGGCCGCCCAGTTGAAACGGCCAGAAATCTTGTCTTTTTCTGGGGAAAGTTTATTTGGTGAAAAACTAACTGATTTTGGTTAAAAATTTGAATTCATATATTTACTATGAATTAAACATTTTTCTTTATTACCAAAAATGTTTTTCAAAAATATATAGTAAGTTTATATTATTAAATAAACTTTGTAATACTTAATTAAATACCCCTTTGATCATGAGATGTATTAAGCACTTGTTTATTCATACCTTAAGAGATTAAGTTGGATAAAATGATATAAACTAGCTTAATACTTGTTTACGTAGTAGTCTTACGTTTAATGATTTTACATTTTGTGATCGTCAAAACGTAGATATATCAAAAAATTTAAATAACGTTTTTATGCATTATTTATGTCAACAATCTCCCCCTTTTTGATGATTACAAAATCTAAACTCATTACAACGGAGATTAGTATATATACAAGTATTTCGTGAGTTTATATCAATTCTCCCCCTTTTTGTTAGCATCAAAAAGGTTATCCCGAATAATTTGGAGCTCCCCCTTGACGTGTACTCCCCCTTGATGTGTGCTCCCCCTCGTTTGAGGGCACCAAGGAATCGAGCTATGGGAATCTTGGCTACAAAAATGTTAGAAGCACAAGCATGCATGGCAAAACAACTAGCATAGCAAACAAATATATTTCAAGACAATTAAGAATGCATGAAAGTAACAAAACACAAGTAGCATTCATTAATGCATTTATTTAAATTGATTATGTTGAAAACATAATCATAAGTATATAAGCATATATGTGTATATGCTTTTCTAGCAAACTACACTAGGTAATACTAAGTTGCCAACTCGAGGTCTCTTGGACTTGCTTGGTACACAAAAAGTTGTGATGATTTTATTTGGAGATGGGAAGCATGGTGATTGGTCTTAATAGTTTGATGGTGAGAGGTATGGAGTGTTTGGTGGTGGTGAGTTTGGAGTGGATGTGTTTGTTTGAGTCATCCTAGTGAGTAGATACTCAATCCAATTGAGATGTTCATTGAGAACAAAGGTTTGTTTTTCAAGGTAGGTGGAACAAATGCAATTTATGACATGGTTTTCAAGATGGATCAAATTGTTTGATGGAGATGAGTTGGTGGAGGTAGGTTGTTGATCCAAATTGCGTTGAGTAAGATGCAACGCAAGAAGGGCATTAAGCTCATGAGCTTCTTTGAGCTCTTCAACAAACTTTTCATGTTCGGAGGAGGGTGATGATGGTGGAGTTGGATTGTGATTAGGGATTGAGGTTTGGTCATGAAACTTATGATTCATGTTTGGATGAGAGTGATGGTTATTGTTTTGAGATTGAGTATGTTCCTCAAAAGGGTCATTTGGTAGAAATGAGTTAGATGAATGTGGAAGTTTATTAGTGAGGGTGATAGTTAGGTTGTCTTGTTGAGCTAAAAGAGTGGTTTCATTTGGGTGATCATGAAAGCATGATGAAGGTATGGATGAAAGTGATTCTTCAAGTGTGGATGGTAGTTTGGATGTTGTATGTGGGGTGATAACAATGATGTTAGGGTTGTTGTTTTGGAATGAGTTACTTGTGTGAGAGTGAGGTTTGGGTGTTGGTTGATTTAGAACTACATCACTTGTGTGTTGACAAGAATCAAGTTTTCTCCTCCAAATGGGTTTGACGAAGATCTTTGTAACTCTTGAGAATTTGGGTCTTTGGTTGTTGGGAGATGACATGATGGGTTGAGTGATGATTTGTGATGAAGAGAGGTATTTATAGTGTGATGATTATGTGTTTATGGAAGGATAGTAGGTGTTGGATTGGCTAGAGAAAACGTGTTGGCGTGTTTAAGGAAGTGGTAGTGATACTTTTGGTGGTGGAAACATTTGTGAGTTTAGGTAGTCATTGATGGATGAGGATAAAGATATGGAAGAAGAGGATGTTCCACGAGTGGAGGTTTTTTGGATGGTGCATTTGGTGCACTAGGAGATGAGCATTGAGGTTGAAGTGATGGGGTTGTGATGTCATCTTTGGTTAAGTCAATGAAGAGTTGTTTAGGAGTGATGATGGGGATCTTTTGTTTCATTGATGTTTTGGAAATGTAAGTTTTTGGTGAATCCATGGTGGATTGTGGTGATGTGTGTTGGAGGTGAAGGGTGATATGAAGGTGTATATTTAGGAGCAAGGATGAAGGTGTATTTGGGTGATGAGATGAATGGTTAGTTATTATGATGTGGTTTGTGAAAGAGTACATTTGAGTGAACGTGAGGTTTGTGTATCATGAAGTATGATTTGACCTTCATGGGTTAAGTTGTATTGATGATGACACACTTTGTAGAGTGTAGGGAATGGTTACATGGTTGAATCTTTTTTGAGGATGACTAGATGGAGTTATTGGTGAAGATGGGAAATGAGTATCAAGTGGTGTGATTGGTGAGAGTGAAGGAGCAATGTTCATGGAAGGAATGACTTGGTTTTTCATTTCACCTATGGTGGTTTGAGTGTGTAAAGATTATGAGATTTGAGTGTAAGGTAGAAGGTTATGGGTGAGTAAAGGTTGTGAGGTTTGGTTTTGGGCAAGTCCAACTCTTTAGGCAACTAGATAAGTATTATCATAATGAAATTTGCATGAAAAGTATATATGCAAATAAACATGTGATAAAATTATAACTAAGCATGCATGCAAAACCAATAAAGCAAATAAGCAATTAAGCAAATCATTCAACCTAAAGTAACTATTTTAGTTTAAGGCAACTAGTGAGTGAGAAACTAGTGATGGAACAAATGTGATTGTGTAATTTTTGATTTTGTTCTAGTGTGTGCCTATATGAAACAAATGTGGAGTTAAGATTGTTTCGACTTCTAAAGAATGAAAAACAAGTTTTCCTAAGAAACAATCTTTAGTCTCCTTAGATTGAATTTGCTCACTTTTAAGTGTCATATATATGTATATATTGGATTATATATATATATATATATATATATATATATAGATATAGATAACGAAAGTGAGACTAATATGCAAGATTTGAGAAAAACGTTTTTATCATTATTCAACAATGAGTTTTCCTAATCGTGAGAATGATTTCAAAATGAATTGAGATTTTCTTTGAGAATATATTTATGCAAAACAAAATATCTCAATTCTTAATTTTGAGCAAAACAGAATCCTAGGCTCAGACTTGAGAAGAAAGAAAAGAAAAACATAACATTTCGAGTCTCAGATGGCCGGCCCCCTTAAAGTGAGGCCGGTCCCCTTAATTTTATGGGGGGCGCCCTTATAACTTTAAGGGGTCCGCCCATCTGACAGTAAAAATAAATCAGAACCTTGAAATTTCAGAAAGTTTCAATCATTTTAGAAAATTCAATCAATTAGTTCCATCATTCCTAATCCTAAACGCAAGTGGTTAAATAATTCACGCTTAAGGGGTTTAGTAAATTTAGCGGCAATGTTATCTTCCGAAGCTACCTTTTCTATTGTTATATTTCCTTTTAGTATACTATCCCTAAGAAAGTGATGACATATATCTATATGTTTAGTCCTAGAGTGTTGAACATGATTCTTACTTAAATCTATAGCACTTTTGTTATTGCACATAATAGGAATATTTTCTAACCTAATGCCATAGTCTTCGAGAGCTTGTTTCATCCATAGTTTTCTTACGTGAGGGATCTAGTCTTACTTCTATATTAACGATTAATCCACTTAACTCATTTCACTTCATCACCATGAGTTTTCTACTAGTGGACATAGAAGATTTCCATTTTCTATGTTGTTTGACAACGAACAATTTTAATTTAAATCCTAGGAAAGCCAATTAAGAAGGGTTCATAATGCGTGAGTAAGTAAGTATTACTAGCTATATAACTAAGCATTAATCTAGCTAGTTATTAATCTAAGAATATAAATATTAACAATGAACTTAAAAGAAACGTGTACCTTTTAGTCTTCAAGAAATTTTCTTCAAACACTTCATGTTGACTTATAGAAGCCATTTGTAGATGAGATTCCAACATTGTCGAAAAGTGACTACTTAGCCACTTGGTTCCCATGGTCTCATTGGTCTAAGGTTGTGTGAACCAAACAAGGTTTGCAATTGACTAGGATGCATGTATTGTGGAAGTAATCCCCATGGGTTGAAGCTTGGTTGATGTGAATAATTCCACATTGGGTGACTATTATTGAAGAGGTTTTGTCTACCTTGATTTCTTCTAGGTTGAGGGGTTTTAGACCGAGGATGAGGATTATTTGGTCTATTTGGAGGTGGAGTTTTAGATCTTAATTTTGGTTTAGAAAATCCGGTTTTGTCTTTTAATGATGGTTTATAAAAACTTTTTACTTCCTCATCACTCGCAATAGGTATTTTACTATCTTTTATGATTACATACTTAACGTTTAACTCTAATGGTTTTTGTGTACTAGATTCACATTCAAACTTTACATTTTTATTTTCGCAAGTTGAAACATTTGTTGAGGTGAATCCTAAACCGGTTTTATCTCCCAAAGTTTCTTGAACACTTATTATTTTCTTAAGTGAGTTACTATTATCTTTAAACTTGTCAAGTTTGAAAATTTCATCTTTAAGTTTTTCGTTTTCATTTTTGACCTCTAAACATGTTTTACATTTTATAAAAACTTCTTTTTCTTTTTCCAGATGTTGTAGTTTAATTTTTAATTCAAGTACTTCATTTTCTAATTGATTATTAATATGTTTTAGTGACTTATTTTTAGCTATGACCTTTTGACCTAATTTACACAATCTACTATATTCGCTATCTAGGTCTTTTTCATCTAAAAATAAATTTTCATCACTATAGTATTCGGTTTTAGAACGTACCTTATCGGATGCCTTTGCCATGAGACACCTTTCATCTTTTGTTGTCTCTTTTTCATCATTGTCACTATCGCTCCATGCTCCTCCTACAAAGGCCTTGTGGTTTTGACTTCTTGACAATTTCGGACATTCTCCAATAAGATGATTTGGATCTCCACACTTAAAGCACTTTCTTTCATTATATGGTTGCCTAACGTATCTTCCTTGTCTTTTGAAGAATTTCTTGAAATCTCGTACGGCCATAGCATACTCTTCATCGTTGCTTTCGGAGGCTGAGCAATCTTCGTCACTAGAGTCCTTTTTAGATTTCAACGCAATCGATTTGCTTTGCTCCCTTTTTCCTTTGACCATCTCGGAATCTTTCTTTATTATTGATTCGTAGACTTTCAAGTTGCCAATTAACTCGTCAAGTTGAAGAGTTGACAAGTTCTTCGATTCTTCAATCGTCGTAACTTTAGCTCACCATTTTGGATGAAGAGCCCTAAGAAATTTCCTAACAACATTCTTACTAAAAGAATTCTCATCAAGTGCTTTTAAACTTGTGATGATAGTGTTAAACCTAGCAAATGCATTATCTATTGATTCCTCTTCCGGAATCATAAATTGTTCATATTGTTGAATAAGAAGATCTATTTTATTATCTTTGACTTGACTATTACCTTGGTGAGTAATTAATAAAGAATCCCAAAATTCTTTTGCGGTTTTACACATAAAAATTCTTTCATATTCTTTGCGTGGTAACGCATTATAAATAACCATTTTAGCCTCATTATTTTTTGCTAGTTTCTTTTTCAAATCATCATTTTGTTTTTCAAAAGATACAATTTCATCCTTTTTAGTTTCAAAATTATATTGAATAGGGGGAAAGTGACCAAAGGTAATAACGTGCCAAAGATCAAGATCTTTTGATTTCACATAAGTTTCGAATCTATTTTTCCAATAAAGAAAACCATCACTTTCAAATAACGGTGGTCTTTGCATAGATTGCCCTTCTAAATATTTTTCCGATTCCATAGATCGATTCAAGTTTTAAAATACAGTTTATTTTAAAAATCTTGTTTAACGTAGCTCTGATGCCAATTGTGGAAAACTAGAAGGGGGGGTTGAATAGTTTTACGTTTTTTTATTTTTGTAAAACTTGGTTTCAAAATATTAATACGAGTTTATTCAATTGTTTGTTTGAAAAAGCCTTTAATTAGAGTAAAGTACAAAAACAACTATATGATCTATTATATGTGAATTCTTTTAGGTTTGTAATAAAGACTTTGTTTTTGAAAACTTAGTATAGTTTTAAAACCTTGTTTACTTTTAAAACTTTGATTCGATCTTATGTAAACTCAAATCTTGAACAATATGAACAACAATATCTAAGTATAAGAAATAGTAAAGATGTAAGCTAAGTATGTAAGATCAACACATGCAGAATATAAACAATTATAGCTATGTACGAGATGTAAATAAGTAAGCTAAGTAAAGGAAAGATCTAACCGCGAGACAAAGGATTTATAGTGGTTCGGCTACAAGGACACCTTCCTTGTTCCTACTCCACTCCCCGAGTCACCTACTCGAAAGTTTTCTTCACTATGTCAACAAGCTCCCTTATGGTGGAGAAAACCTTACACAACTTTCGCTTACACCAATTTAATGACACAAAGCTAAATGTCGAGGTCTAATCCTAGCTAGAACTAATCTCACACCACTTATCACTACACACCTTCTTCACAACTTCTTCACAACACCACTACTTCACAACTTAACTCTAGATCTTCACACCACTACTTCTTCTCCATAACACTACTTATATCTTACTACTTCTATTCACAACTTCTACTCCTAGATCTATCTAGTTACACTACTATCACACATTTACAATGAATGTACACAACAACTAGACTATATACACAAATCTATAATACTTCACAACTTGATGTTGAAAGAGTATTCTTCTCTTGCACTTTGAGAGATGAGAGGTGAGGGAATGAATCACTTGAAACAAGGATTAACAATCATATGATCAAAGGGTTTTTAGGAGGATGTTTAGAGAGATTTGAATCTGAAATTTTCGTGCAAGAGGTGAGAAAAATTCCAAGTTTGAGGTGGTATTTATAGGGAAAAATTTCTGACAGATTCTGACAGAGGAGCGTGGCTGGCCCCCTTAATTGTGTGCCGGCCCCCTTAAAATTAAGGGGGGCCGCCCCTTATAATTAAGGGGGCCGCCCAGCTGAAACGGCCAGAAATCTTGTCTTTTTCTGGGGAAAATTTATTTGGTGAAAAACTAACTGATTTTGGTTAAAAATTTGAATTCATATATTTGCTATGAATTAAACATTTTCCTTTATTACCAAAAATGTTTTTCAAAAATATATAATAAGTTTATATTATTAAATAAACTTTGTAATACTTAATTAAATACCCCTTTGATCATGAGATGTATTAAGCACTTGTTTATTCATACCTTAAGAGATTAAGTTGGATAAAATGATATAAACTAGCTTAATACTTGTTTACGTAGTAGTCTTACGTTTTGTGATCGTCAAAACGTAGAGATATCGAAAAATATAAATAAGGTTTTTATGCATTATTTATGTCAACAGTTTGTATGATGACGAAGACTTGATGAATCTAGCGAAGGGGTACGGTCCATCTTATTGTGCTTAATGTGTACATTTGCTATCACTTTAAGGAGTTACATTATTATGCTCAGTGTCTCATTTAGTTGAGGATTTGTCAAGAGGTCGAGGTCTACTTATACTTTTATGGGAGTATGAGTTTGGAGTCACGTGGATAGTGCAAGACATAAGATGCAAAGTTTGGGAGATTTAACTTCATCATCAAATTAGTTATATTTGATTTTCTTCATCAGTGATCACTCCTGGATTCAAGAGATGGCAAGTATACTTTTAAGGGGAAGCTTATTGTTAATATATACTTGACCATATTCCTGATGTTCGATACTCGTTCCTGCTACTTACATTCATTCCTGTTGCTCGGTTACTGCTGTTTAGTAAATAAAATAAAATAAAATAAAAATATTTTGTTTCCAAATTATTCATCTATATGCACTCCTTAAGGGGAAGTTGCATAATTTAGTTCCCTATTAGATGATTAAAGGGGAAGATGTTTAAAGGTTTGCAGCTTATTATGTGGGAAGCATTGAAGATTGTTTTGTAATATCAAATAGGGGAAGATTGTTGGGAATTATAAATTTGATGATTAAAAAACAAGAAGGACTAAAGTTGACAAAGAGAGAAAGCTTCAAGAAAAAGAATATGCAGGAAATCAATTAGCATAATTGTAGGGATTTCTTAATATTCGGTATTATCTCTTTGTGTTAGGAATTATTGAAGTCAGAAGATAGTTTCTACTGATAGATACTGCTAATAGAATACTGCTGAAGTGAAAATAGTTTCTACTGATGATCTGGATCCTACTGATGAAGTTATTCTACGGATATAGTTATTCTGTAGGATATATGTTTAGCTATTTTAGGAAGAGATGTGTAATATCTTTTATATTCATAGATTACACGTTTTCTTGTAAGAGAGGTTAGGGTTCCTTGTAGTATAAAAGGAACACCAGGATGAATGTTTTGTATACGATTAGTTTTCAATCTTTACTGATTAAAATAAAAGTTCCATAGAGGATCAGAGTTATTAGTATATTGTGTTTACAATACTTGTGTTTAAATTCCGCATAGATACAAGTATACAGAGATTTTCCATATAGTTTTGCTTTTGATTATATTTGCAAGCTATCGATCCATTGGCTCAAAGATCTATCAAGGAGTAGATCCTACAAGTGGTATCAGAGCCACAAGAGAATCTCTGTAACCAAAGAACAAGTTCTCTACAACACTCTTTCACCTTAATACAATGGGAGATACAACATCAGATGCTTCAGAGGTCACACAACCAAACAACAGCAACACCCTAACATAACAACTTTAGCAGATTGCTCTCACCAGTAGCAATGCCAAGTTCCCATATCTCAAGAAGGATGAATATGAGATATGGGCAATGAAGATGCAGAATTGGATTGCTAGTATTGATTTTAATCTCTGGAATGCGATATTGAAAGGAAACAGTCCAAAGAAGATAGGAAAAGACTCTGATGGTAAGATTACCATCTATCCTCCTTCTACTGCTGAAGAAATCATTGTTGTCCAAAGAGAAAACAAAGCAAGAACCATCTTGCTTCAAGCCATCCCAGATGATCATATGGGAGACTTTCACTATCTTGACTATCCCAAAGAAATCTGGTTAGCCATTAAAGCAAGGTTCGGGGGCAATGATGAATCTAAGAGAATGAGAAAGTCCATGCTTAAGCAGGAGTTTCAGGAATTCAGGATATCAGAGGAGGAAGGCATACACAAGGGCTATGATAGATTCCAGAAGATTTTGAGTCAGCTGCATCAGCTCCAAACCAAGCCTGACAATGATGAATGCAATTCCAAGTTTCTAAGAGCTTTACCACCTTCTTGGTCCCAGGTCAGTATTGCAAAAGACCAAAGGTGTACTAGAATATCTCTATTTTGATGATTTGTATAACAAGCTCAGAAGTCTAAAGCTTGATATCAAGGGACACTCGACTTATTCAGCAACTCCTACAAACTCAGCCTTTGTAAGCACTACTTCAAACAGGGTATCACATGCTGCAAGTCCAAGTTTTTCCTCCACAACATTATCTTACACCTCTACTGGTCCAAAGAATCATCCACAGTCTGGTAGTGTGGTAGAAGATTTACTTCATTCATTTGTTGTTGATTATGAACAACAGCAGCAACTGGTTTATGCAGATTTTGAGCAAGTTGACATGTTAGATTTGGAAGAGATGGATTTGAAGTGGCAGATGGCAATGCTTACTGTGAAAGTCAGAAGGTTTGAGAAGAAAGCTAGGAGAAAGCTCAATTTCAGAGGAAAGGATCTAGCTAGATTTGACAGGAGAAAGGTCAAGTGTCACTCATGTGGTGAGATAGGCCATTTTTCCAGAGAGTGTAATGCAAAGAAGACTGAAGACAACACAAGGTATTTAGCATACAAGAAGGAAGTGGAACCTAGTAGTTCAAAGGCCTTGATAACAGCTGTGAATTCTTGCATTGATTGGAAGGAGCATCATACTGAAGATGTTGAAAGCAGTGCCTCTCAACAATACTCTTGCCTGGTAAGCTGTGATGAAGAATTTGCCTTTATGGTATTTTCATCTCAGGTATCTAATTGTGTTTTTGGTTGTGACAATAAATATAATGCACTTAAAGAAGCTTATGATGATATGGAACCAAAATATAAAGATTGTTATATTCAGGCTCAAGCTTATAAAGAAGCTGTTAAAACATTAGAGCAACAAAAGGTTTGGTTTCAACAAAATCAATTGGCTTATGATGAGAAAATTAGGGTGTTAAAAAGAGATTCAGAGATTACTAGTAATGAATTAAAGTTTTCTGAAAAAGAAAAGGCTTAAGTTGATTTAGAACTACAAGAGTTGAAGGTTAAGTTTGATAATGAAGTTGTAGGTCGTATGAAGTGGCAACAGGGATCTAAACACCTTGATAGAATTATTGATAGTTGTCAGTCCATTAAGTCTAGAAGAGCATTAGGGTATGGAGATTATGTAGGGCCTGATGAGGTCTATGACCCTAATGAATATAGTGTTTTAGACCCTGAACCACCTTTGCAATTTCAAACCCCTGTAAAGTATGTAAAAGAGGGAGAGATGCATATTGTTTCTCCCACCATAACCAGAACCTTTAAGCCCACCTTACACCATTTGGACTTAGTTGAATCACAAATGAAAACTGGCAATAGGTCTAATGACTCCCCTGACTCTAGCAGTGTCTCTAGCAATGATTCTAATGAATTTGTCTCTTGTTCTTTCAGTGACAAGACCTCATAGACCACTACCACTAGCTACGCCAGTTGTGATTCCAGTATCAAGTCAGATTCACCCAAGTCCTCACCAAAGTCTTCTTGCAAGTCTGCTAGAGTTGCTGCTGATGAAGTTAATTCAAAGACAGCTTCTCTTGAAGACTTACCTTTTATGAAAAACAATTTTTTTCAGTCTTTATAAAACAATTCTTTTTCTAGTAATGGTTTGAATGATTTTGTGTGTAATAAGACATCCTTAATTTCTAATAAATCTTCTAGAAAGAAGAAATGTTTTGTTTGTGGTAGTAAATTCCATCTTATTAAAGATTGTGACTTTTATGAGAAGGAACTGAGTGTTTCTGTTGACCATTCTAGACCTAGACCAATATGGGATAATGTCCATTCCATTCCCTCTTATGTTCCACAGGCCACAAACACCATCAGCAGAACCAACTTTGTTCCTGCTGGTAGATCAGTTTCTGCTGGTGGGTCTTTTCCTGCTGGTAGGACCTTTTCACCTAGCTGGACAGGACATATGACTAGACCATCTTTTAGACATTATAATGCTTACTTTGAGAATGGTTATTGGCCTGGTTATTATGACCAAGGGTGTATGGGAAGGGCATATTGGGATTCTGCTGTTAAGCCCTCAGCAAGTTGTTCTTGGAGACATAATAGACCATTTGTACACAAGGGTTCCAAGAACAATGGTAGATCTAACTCATCTGCATGGCTTCACTCTAATGATCCACAAGGCAGGCTCAAGTCATTCATGACTTGAGTCTCCCTATGGTACTAATTTTATTGTATACTTTGTTGTTGTTGTAGGATCATCCATTAAAGAGTAAAGATGTAGGTATAGTTGATAGTGGGTGTTCAAGAAGCATGTCTGGGAACCAAGAAAAGTTGCATAACTTTGTGCCTATTAATGGAGGCACAGTAACATTTGGAGGAGGAGTTGGAAGAATCACAGGGAAAGGAACCATTAGGACTCCAAAGGTGGACTTTGAGAATGTGTACTATGTGAAGGAGCTACAAAACTTCAATTTATTCTTATTTTCTCAAATTTGTGATAAGAAGAATAATGTGCTATTCACTGAGAAAGACTGTCTTGTGCTATCAGAAGACTTCAAGTTACCTGATGATAGTTTTGTTTTGTTAAGAGTTCCTAGAACCTACAATCTCTACACATTCAACCTGAATGATGTCCAACCTAAAGGTGATCTAGAATGCTTGGTGGCAAAAGCATCCTTAGATGAGTCTACAAAATGGCATAGAAGGATGGCACATGTAAACTTTAAAGTGATCAACAAGCTTGTTAAGAATGGACTTGTCCATGGACTTCCTTCCAAGGTCTTCACTAATGAACACAACTGTGTTGCCTGCAATAAAGGGAAGCAAAACAAGGATTCTTATAAAGCCATTACTGCTGTGAGCACCATTTCAGAACCTCTACAGCTGCTTCACATGGATCTTTTTGGTCCAACTTCCATCAGAAGTATTGACCATAAGTACTTCTGCCTAGTGATCACTGATGCTTATAGTAGGTTTAGTTGGGTATTCTTTTTGGGCACTAAGGACCAAACTTTTCAGACTCTAAAAGAATTTATGGCCCTTGTTGAAAACCAACTTAATAAGAAGATAAAAGGAATAAGGTGTGACAATGGGACAGAGTTCAAAAGTGCCAATCTAATTGAACTATGTGGGTTTAAGGGTATAAAAAGGGATTACAGCAATGCCAGGACTCCACAACAAAATAGGGTTACTGAGAGGAAGAATAGAACCCATATAGAGGCTGCAAGATCTATGCTTGCTGACTCTAAACTTCCCACTATGTTTTGGACTGAAGCAATAAATACTGCTTGTTATGTACTAAATAGGGTGTTGATTACTAGACCACATAACAAAACACCCTATGAGCTTTAGACTGGGAAGATGCCTACCATTGAGTACTTTAAGCCTTTTGGATGTCATGTGACTATCCTGAATACAAGTGATCACCTAGGAAAGTTTGAAGAAAAGGCTACTGAAGGGTTTATAGTTAGATACTCAGCTCACAGTAAGGCTTACAGGGTATACAATTTATTTGCTAAGAAGATTGAGGAGACTCTTAACCTGAGATTTCTTGAAGACAAACCTAATGTTCAGGGAAAAGGTCATGATTGGTATTTGGACCTTGATTACCTAACAGATTATTTAGGTTATGCCAGGTTCAAATCTAACCAATCTACAAGCACACAAGAGTCACCTACTAACAATGCAGGTACCCTGGAAGATGACTCAGATTGTGATTCAGAGTGTGATGAACCTACAATTGTTGTTTCCACTTTTCCTACTAACATTGCAGGTTCTCATAATAAAGTTTCTTCTAGTGTGGATGACTCAACTTATGTAAAAGATCTTGCTAGGCTTAAAAAGCAAGAACATGCAGCAAATGAAGTAGCTGAAAGGCTTGGTCTTGAGTTTGCTAAAGATACTGAGGCACTATTGAGACAACTGCTCTTGATGCCAGCAGGAACAGGGTTTCTGCTGATGGATCCCCTGTTGCTGCTGATGCTCATTCTGCTAATGGTATTTCTGCTGAAGTACCTGTTTCTGGTGTTCATTCCACTACTCCCACTGATCCATCCCCAAGTTTAGATGAGCCTTTCACAAGATTTCCAAGCCCCTCAGATCTTGGGAATCATCTACAGAGTGCTGGCATTTTTACCTCTTCTTCTTATGATGATGATGTTGCTCCAAAACTAACCAATCTTGAGACATCAGTAGATGTTAACCCACAACCTACCAAGAGAATAAACACAATTCATCCTCAATCCAATATTCTTGGAGATCCCAATGCTATGGTTCAGACAAGGAGTACAGTGAAAAAGACACAGTTTGGAGAATGTGCCTTTCTCACTTATGTTACTAATCAGAGAAGGGACAACCATACAGATCAGCAGCATTGTCTGTTTGCTTGTTTCTTATCTCAAGTTGAACCAACCAGTGTTACCCAAGCACTTAGTGATCCTAGTTGGGTTGAAGCCATGTAGGAAGAAATGAAACAGTTCAAAAATCAAGATGTATGGGTACTTGTGGATCTACCTGCAGGGAAGATTGCTATTGGGACTAAGTGGATTTTGAAAAACAAGAGGGATGCTAGAGGTGTTGTGGTAAGGAATAAGGCAAGATTGGTGGCTCAAGGTTTTAGACAAGAGGAGGGAATTGACTATGATGAAGTATTTGCACCTGTTGCAAGGGTTGAGGCCATTAGGTTATTTTTGGCCTTTGCTTCTTATATGGGTTTTATGGTGTATCAAATGGATGTGAAGAGTGTCTTTCTCTATGGAAAAATTGAAGAGGAAGTATATTTTACTCAGCCCAAAGGATTTGAAGACCCACAGAATCTAAAGAAGGTGTACAAGGTGGTCAAAGCACTCTATGGACTTCATCAGGCACCTAGAGCCTGGTATGCAAGGTTATCCACCTTCCTTTTGGAGCATGGTTATAGAAGAGGAGCTATTGATAAGACTCTATTCATCAAGAAAAATTCAAGAGATATCATTCTTGTCCAAGTTTATGTGGATGATATCATTTTTGGTTCCACAAAGGAAGCCTGGTGTAGGGAATTTGAAGCTTTGATGAAGAGTGAATTTCAGATGAGTGTTATGGGGGAGCTCACATTTTTCTTGGGGTTACAAGTAAAATAACTACCTGATGGGATCTTCATCCATCAGGAGAAATATGTGCAAGACATTCTCAAGAACTTTGACTTTGAGAATCTGAGGACTGCAACTACCCCTTATGAGCCCCCAAAGCCTAAGAATCAAAATGAACCAGATGCTGATGTTAATGTTCATTTATACAGATCTATGATTGGCTCACTAATGTACTTAATAGCTTCAAGTCACTTCTCTTGTTTTTCTTGGTGTTTAACACTCTTTTGATTACAAACTAGTGTTATACACCTTATCTAACAAGAAAGTATCTTTTTTTTTTGAAGATTTAAGCTTAAAAACTTCGACTAGGGTTTTTGTACTTGTTTTCGAGATCTTCAAAAGTTTCATAAAAATCATCAAGTTTGCAACTTTCTAAAAGTTTTGGTGTTTTTAAGCTTAGAAGTACAAGAATCTTGGATTAAAAACTTCATTTGGGTGAGCTTTTAGCTTATTCGAAAATCTGTCTCAGTTTCGCAAACACTGCCTGAGTTTCGCAATCTCTTTTTGACCAACTTTCGAGATTACAAGCCGCGACTCCTTTCGTGCTCACACTTGGATACTCGGTCTTTTCTCTCTTGTATAAGAAAGAAAAGTACTTCGACTTTTGGAAAACTTTCAAAATTGTATAATTTCGAAAAGTGTTTTGGTGACTTTGTGTTTTTGAAAACACCTTAAGTTTCGAAATCACAATTTATCGTAAACTTTCATAAGTTTCGCAATCACTCAACTGAGTTTCGCAATCCCTAAGTTTCGAGAACATCAAGTTTCGCAATCACTCATCTCAAGTTTCGCAATCTCTGAGAGTGCAAAAGTTTCGAAATCACTGAAAGCTCTACAGTTTCGCAATCACTGAAGTCAGAAAATTTCGCAAACTAAGAGAACACTACAAAGTTTCGCAATCACTTTCGCAAACACAGAAGTTTCGCAAACCAAGAAGTTTCGCAAACACCTCTAAAGTTTCGAGATCACTACTAAGTTTCGAAATTTTTTTGAGAACTCCTATTTCGTTGGAACGATCCAAGAATCAACTTTATCCATCTACACTTCATCAATGGCCTCTCAGCAAGACATTCATGCAGCCGGTGCGGAAAACCGACCTCCAATGCTTGAAAAAGGTGGATATCTCCCATGGACAAGCCGCATGCTTCATTACATCAAAACAAAGGATAACGGTCACCTAATGATCAAATCCATTAAAGAAGGTCCATTTCAGCCAAGACAAGTTCAAATTGAAGGTAACCCAAACACAACACCTCCTACTCAACCATTCGTGCGTGTACAAACAGAAGCAGATTACACAGATGAAGACAAGACGCAGATCAAAGCTGATGATATGGCAATGCATTTAATCCAACTTGGATTACCACGGGAGATCTTTGCTGCGGTCGACAGTTGTGAAACTGCTTTTGACATGTGGGAATGAGTTAGAAGGATATGTCATGGAACAGAGATTGGGCAACAAGACGTTGAGAACAAACTTCTAACTGAATGGGAGAACTTTAAAAGCACTGAAGGTGAACAGATTGAATCCTACTACACAAGGTTTTGCACAATCATGAATGAGCTAATCAGAAACAAGTTGACACCACGAACAATTGCAACAAACATCAAATTCATCAATAACCTTCCAGAAGAATGGGGTCGTTATGTTACAATTGTCAACCAAACAAAGGATTTGCATAAGGTGAATTATGATCAACTCTATGACTTTCTGAAGCAAAACCAAGTTGAGGCTAATGAAGAAAGGAAAGAAAGATTGGCTAAAAAGCATGATCCTCTCGCATTAATTGCTACTACACCAACACCGTTACCAGTGAATACACAACAATCATCATCATCTTCCACTCACAACTACATGCAACCATCATTCATTCAACAACCAACACCGGTCTACCAACAACAGTTCTACCCACAGCAACAACAACATGTTATTCCACAACAGCAATACCCACAATTTCCAGAACCAGAATTCACTAAAAATGATGAAGCATCTGCAGCCTTGACTCAAGCGTTTGCTTTTCTGACAAAAGCATTCCAAGGACGCTATTCTACACCAACAAACAACAACCAAAGGATTTCATCGAACACTCATAACAAGCAGATTGCTCAGCCGAGTTTCAATATGGGCAATGGAGGCCAAATGGTTGGAGTTTATGGGAATCAGCAGGGATATGCGACTGGATTTAATATGGGTAATCAGAATATGCAGAATGCAGGTCAATATGCAGGGAATCAGTTGAATCAGTATGGTCAATATGCAGGGAATCAGTTGGGTCAGTTTGTTGGAAATCAGAGGGGTCAGAATGTTGGTAATCAGGCAATGGGTAATCGGAATGTTGCAGCTCCAGTTGTTGGGAATCTGGGAAATGTGAATCAGGGTAATCAGGGTAATCCGGTAAAGTGTTTCAACTGCCAGGGTGTAGGTCATATGGCAAGGAACTGTCCTACTAAGCCGAATAAGAAAGATCTAGAGTACTTGCAGAAAGCAGTGCTATTGGCGCAAAAGGCAAAGGCAGGGTTTCAGTTGAATGCAGAGGAAAATGATTCTATGGCTCTTATGGATGACATGGAAGATAGAGAAGATATCGATGCGAACTGCATATTTATGGCAAATCTTCAGGAGGCTATGTACGACACAGATTCTGACACACCTCTGGTTTATGACATCAATGCAGTCTCTGAGGTATCAAATTTCAACACATGTCACAATAATGATATATTTGATATGTCTCCGCATGAGAAACAACATTCTGAGAAGCTAGCACCCAGTTATGATACATATCCGTACACGCCAAGTAGTAGCAATACTCCTTTAGCAACTCCAGAGGTGAATCATAATGGAGGCTTCGTTTCACAGCATGCTAAGAATGATGAGGAAACACGTGCGTTGTTTGAATCATTATTGAATAATTGTCGTATTGAAATTTAGAATGTGCAAAAGGTTAATTGCGATGTTAAGGCCGCGAATGTTAAATTGACCGCTGAGCTTGAGAGTTACAAGAAAAACGTTAAAGCTTTTGAGTTTCATAACGAAAGATTGTCAGAATTAGAAACTGGTTATCAAAATTCCGTCTCAAGGGAAAAACTTTTGCAACTCAAGTTTGATACACTTGATGTTAATTCTTTTAAAAAGATCAAATCCTTAAATGTGGAAATCTCTGATTTGCAAAACCAACTTTCTAAACAAAAATCAGCTTGTTCAAATCTTGAAAAAGAAATAGATGAGTTGAAAAAGGAATTTGCAAAGAAAGAAGATAAACTTTTGGATGAAATCGTAGAGTCAGAACACATGATTGCACATCTAGAGGATATAGTGGTTAAGTCGGGTCAGTCAAGTCAAACAATGAACATGATTTCAAATCAAACTAATCCGATTTACCACACGAAACATAAAGTGGCTCTTGGTAACAAAACTCCTTGTAATCTCAAGAAAGCTCAGCAAGAACAGAATGTTTTGTATAATGGTAATGTTATTTACACCAAACATGATCCTCCCGTCGTTCAGGATTCTGTGGAAACGATGGAACTTGCTGAAGAGAGCATTGCTAAAATGAAACAAAAGGATTTAAAACCCATTGATTACAACAAATTGAACAAACTTTCGGGAATTACTTTTGTTCCATAAAATGAACCATCTGTGTTTTCCATAAAACGACCATTCTCAAAAATGTTTTCTAAGAAAGTAATTGCTTCCAAATCTCTTTCAAAAATGGAACAAATGTCTTCTAACAACACTTTTAATACAAGTGAGGCTAGAGACATTCTGGACGATGTCAAAAAGAGAATTCAAGAACTTCAAAATATCGTTGATTCTAAAACTACAATCAATATTAACAACTGGTATTCTAGTTTTCATATTGAGCAGAAAAAGGTTTTTGAAAACGAAATTACTATCCCACTGTATAACATCAGTGTGAGGGTAATCCATTTTGAACAAGCTTTCTTAAAAGAAACGGCCGACTTTGTCAAGGACCACGAATCCCTAGTAAACGAAGCTAATGTAACTAATGAAAATATGAATGTTTTGGAAAGGTTAAATGATTCTCTCTTCGAAGCAGTTCTGTCTACTGATATAATGTCTATCATCATACAAACATATTCAGTTCATGACAATGAAAGACTGAGAGCTGAGACCTCCGAACTTGTTTCCAAATATGAAAATGCTCTTATAAAGCTTGAAAAAGAAAATGTGTCATGTTTTAAACAACTTGATCGAAAAAAGGAAGAATGCAAGTATGACAAACTGTCGTATGAGCGTGCTTTCAAGAACATGAAAGAGCAAAATGATCTTTTGAGGGCTCAGCTTGAAAGTCAAAAAGGGAAGGGTGAGGAAACTAAGCTTGCAAAACCATCCACTTTGGACAAACCACATGTTTCAAACACGGTTCAAAAACCAAAAATGTCAATTTCACGGTTTGCTCCAAAAGTCGATGAGAAAAAGGATTTGACAAAACCAGTCACTCCAACACCCTTGCCCAAGCAAAGTGAAAATGTAAAGCGTGTTGATAAAGGAAAAGCGGTTGTCAAAACACCAAAGGTGATAGCACCTGGTCCTTTTAGGATTAGTCCCACTAGTGCGTCTGCCTCCACATCTAAGACAAATGCGTGCAAAAAGGATAATTCTAAAGAGTCTAGTGATGCTAAAAAGGACAACAATATAAATCCTAACGCGTGTGCCTCAACTTCTACAGGATTAGAAAGCACCTCTAGGGGCAGCAGACTAAAGCCTAGGAGCAATACAAGGAACAATAGAGTCTCGACTGCCTCTAAGAGTAGTAGCAAGAATAAAGTTGAAGAAGTAGAAGAACACCCTAGGAATTTATCGCTTTCTAATAAGAGACGTGTTTCATCTGAATGTAATGTCAAAAGTACTGTTTCTAATGCATGTAATGACTCTGTTTGTTTAATGCAAAAGGAATGTTTAATTAATGATGTTCATGATGAATGTGTTTCTAAGAATGTGAATGTTTCGCCTGAACAGAAGAAGGTTTCAAAAGGAACTACTGCTAGATCTAGATCTTTAGAAAGATTAGTTGCAAGCTTCAGGTCTACCACTAGTAGTCGAATGCCTAGGAACTACCTTAAGTATTGTATGTGGATACCCACGGGTAGAGAATTCACTCTTCAGGATGGCAAATTAGAAATAGTTCAAGCTAAACAAGTAGCAACTGTCCCTGAGTGTGATTTGAACTTTACTCCTAACCCCATGGAACCAAATTCAAAACGGTTTCCAAATACAAACTCTTCTGTTCTTGGCAGGTTATCGAAATATGTCTTTGGATCGTCGACTCGGGTTGCTCCTAGCACATGATCGGGAATTTAAAGCTGCTGATCAATTTTGTCTGGAAATTCATGGGTACTATACGCTTTGGAAATGATCATGTAGCAGCTATTCTGGGTTATGGAGATCTTCGGTTTGGGAATTTTTTAATCACTCGAGTTTACTACGTCGAAGGGTTGGGACACAACTTGTTTTCAGTTGGGCAGTTTTGTGATGCAAATTTAGAAGTAGCCTTCAGGAGAAACACGGTTTATATTAGAAATTTGGTTGGTGATGATCTCTTAACTGGTAATCGTGGCACAAACTTGTACGCTATCGACATCAACCAAATGGCTTCTATCTCACCAATTTGTCTTATGACAAGGGCAACCAAAACTAAGTCCTGGCTGTGGCATAGACGTTTATCCCATCTCAATTTCGACACGATCAACAAATTAGCCAAAGAAAACATCGTCACCGGTCTTCCTAAGTTCAAATACACCAAGGAACATCTATGTCCATCATGCGAACAAGGAAAAAGCAAAAGAGCATCATATAAACCTAAAACCGTACCTAGTTCGGAAGCAAGGTTACATATGTTGCACATGGACTTATGTGGCCCAATGAGAGTTGAAAGCATTAATGGGAAGAAGTATATTCTTGTTATCGTCGATGATTATTCACAATATACTTGGGTAAAGTTTTTGAGATCAAAAGACGAAGCACCAGGCATCATCAACACCTTTCCGAAGCGTATTCAGGTTCTATTTCAAGCTCCAGTAAGGATTGTAAGAACAGATAATGGCACAGAATTCACAAACTAGGAGTTAAGAACTTACCTCGAAGATGTTGGAATCACACATCAAACATTAGTTGTTAGAACTCCACAGCAGAATGGGGTAGTTGAAAGAAGAAATCGAACTCTTGTGGAAGTTGCTCGCACAATGCTGATTTTTTCTAGTGCACCACTATTCTTATGGGCTGATGCTGTTGCCACTGCTTGTTTCACTCAAAACCGATCCCTAATCCATCCAAGATTCAATAAAACACCATATGAGCTTGTGAACAATCGAAAACCGGATATCTCTTATCTTCACGTATTTGGCGCTTTGTGACCTTGAAGAAGATTCGTCGGATAGCACAAAGCGTGATATTGGAAAGTTGAAAGCTAAGGGTGATATTGGAATCTTCATTGGATATTCAGAAAACTCGAGGGCATTCAGGGTGTATAATAGAAGAACGAAAAAGATAATGGAGACGATGAATGTGAAGTTTGACGAGATTTCACAAATGGCTTCTGAGAGATACGCTCTAGAACCCCGCGCTTAATCCGATGGCTTCTAATCAAAACGGATTAGGACCCGCACCAAATAGACAGACTTCTGGACACATCAGTTCAGGACTCGTACCTCAAGGAGCTCATTCAACAAACACGGACAAACCTACAGAACAAGAACTGGAAAATTTCTTTGAGTTAATGTTTGATGAATATTATGGTGGAACTTCGACAAATGCATCTCAACAACATTCCGCTGCACCCGCTCAAAACCATCAACCACCACCACCACCACCACAAGATGCATCTACAACAATCGAAGCTGAAGCACCAACTACATCTACTCTAGCAACTCCAGTTATTGAAACTGTTCTACCAAGAGTTGATGAGCAAAACCAAAACACAAATTTTCAAGAAGAACCAAAAAATAATTCAAACGATGTTGCGTTAGAAGAAGAAGAAGAAGTATTTGAAAACCCGTTTGCAACAGACTCTACTGAATCTTCTTCAAGGTTACAAGAACCATCTAACACACATACGTCAAACCCAAGGTACACTTCTACACTCAAATGGATAAAAGACCATCCAATTGAACACATTATTGGTGAACCTTCAAAGCCAGTTCAGACGAGGAGACAACTTGCCACCGATCTCGAATTGTGCATTTACATTTGCTCAATCAGCCTCAAAGAACCAAAGAACATTCGGGAAGCAATGGCAGAAAACCCATGGATAGAAGCAATGCAGGATGAAATTCTTCAATACCAGTTACATGATAGTTGGGGACTTGTTGAATGACCACTTGATAAACGTGTTCTTGATCTTAAGTGGTTGTGGAAGAACAAACTGGATGAGGAAATGACTGTAATTCGCAACAAAGCTCGTCCCGTGGCTAAAGGTTATCCACAAGAAGAAGGGATAGATTTCGAAGAATCATTCACGCCTGTAGCTAGACTTGAAGCAGTCCGGATTTTCTTAGCCTATGCCGCTCACAAAAATATCACAGTCTATCAGATGGACATTAAGACAGCTTTCTTGAATGGAACTCTGAAAGAAGAAGTGTATGTGAGTTAGCCAGAGGGATTCATCGACAAAGATCATCCAGACTACGTCTACAAGCTTAAGAAAGCCATTTATGGTTTAAAACAAGCTCCAAGAGCGTGGTATGACGAACTATCATCTTTCTTGCTCAAAAACAATTTCACCAAAGGAAAGGTTGATGACACCTTGTTTATCAAAAAATTCAAAGATGATATTTTGATCGTTCAAATTTACGTGGACGACATAATTTTTGGATCAACCAATCCTAACCATTCAAAACATTTTGAAAATCTCATGAAAAGCAAATTTGAAATGTCCATGATGGGGGAACTAAAATTCTTTCTTGGTTTACAAATACATCAATCCCCTCGTGGTATTTTTATCAATCAAGCTAAATATACAACAGAGATTTTGAAAAAACATGGAATGGAAAATTGTGATTCTGTTGGTACACCAATGGTCACTTCACCAAAAATAGGTGCTGATTTGTTTAGGAAACCCATCGATCCGAAGAAATATCGGAGCATGATCGGTTCTCTCATGTACCTAACTGCTAGCCGACCCGATATTCAATTTGTTGTTTGTTTATTAGCACGGTTTCAGGCAAAGCCTACCGACCTTCACCTCAAAGAGGTTAAATGGATCTTTCGGTACCTACGAAGCACCATTAACATGGGACTTTGGTATTCAAAGGATTCGGGGTTTGATCTAACAGCATTTTCAGATGCAGACCATGCTGGTGATCAAGTTACAGCAAAGAGTACATCAGGCAGAGCACAATTTTTGGGTGAAAAGCTAGTCAGCTGGTCATCACGGAAACAGGATTGTACTGCACTATCAACCGCCGAAGCCAAGTATGTGTCTCTATCTGCGTGTTGGGCCCAAGTTCTTTGGATACGGACACAGCTCACAGATTATGGCTTTACTTTTGACAGAATAACTATGTATTGTGACTCAAAAAGTGCCATAGCCATCTCGTGCAATCCCGTTCACCACTCAAAGACGAAGCATATCAAAGTCCGCTACCATTTCATCAAAGAGCACGTAGAAGAGGGTACTGTTGAATTATTTTTCGTTAAGACTGATTACCAACTCGCTAATCTATTTACTAAAGCCCTTCCAAAAGAACGGTTTGATTATTTAGTTCGACGAATTGGCATGCGAAGCCTAACTCCTGAGGAGCTAGAACGTCTTCTCGAATCTTCTTAAAAAATATTTTTCAAAATTGCTTCGCTGTAAATATTTTTGAAAAAATAAAATATAAAATTTTCAAAAAATACAAAAACAATATAAAATCAAAAAATCCAAAAATATTCTTCTCACGACATGTCTCTCGTATAAATCAATATTTTGTACGTTTCTAGAAATGTCATTCAACAATGATACGGATATGTACAGATGCTTGAACGGGAGTTCTTTAAATGTTTTTCTAAAACATGTCATTTCTCAAAAGTTTCTTCACAATGACTTCTTAGTACTTCAGCTAAGGACTCGTTCTTCAAAGAAAGGAAAGTGCTTAAATCAAAACACTGGTTTTCAATATCTTTTGCGCACTTATCCTAAAAACATTATGGCTTTTGTATACTTCAGCACGAAACCCGTACTTAAACGATGACTTCTAATTATTTTCAAATCAAGGACTCGTACGTTCAATGACGAAATCTTTTTCAAAAGTCCGAGTCTAAACAAACAAAAAAAAGATTTCAAACAAAAACTCGTTTTCAAAACCAAATTCTTGAGCACATTTTCAAGATTGTTCAAAAGATTTCTCAAAATCTCTCAAAATTAGTGCTCAAGAAACCTCCCTCAAACCCTTAAATGATTTTAAATGAGCTATCATTCAGGGGGAGTTCAAAAACAAAAATGTTCCGAAATCATGCAAAAAGAAATCTGTCTTTCTCTCCAAAAAGCTTTTTCTTAATCAATTGATATCAAAAATATCACGATATGCTATTTTTGAGGGGGAGAAGACATGATTAAAAATGTGATCAATGATGTTGAACGATTGTGACTGAATCTCGAAAGAGCTCGACTCAGATATAACCCTCGAATTGACGAAACTTAAATGTCAGTAATCGAAAAGACTTGTCCTGGACGGGTAATAATTTCAAGCTGGTCTAACCAGTGATGTAAACGTGTCTCGAATAGGACTTATCTAAGTAGAATGTACCAATTCGAGAAACTTTCTTTGGACTTGACCAGGATGGGTAATAATTTCAAGCTAGTCTAACTAGTGATGTAAACGTGTCTCGAAGTGGTCTTGTTCACTGAAAGTGGATCTATTCAAAAAGTGCAAACTCCTCCCGCATGTGCAAATTTCTTAAATATTTATGAGCACATGTGAAGGGGGAGTCCTTCAAAAGAAATGCAAAACTCTTGAAGTGTCAACAATGTGTTTTAATTATCATAAACACTTTGAGAGATTTTCTAAATGGTTTCAATGGCAATTATAGGATAGTCATGGAGTTATAAGGTGACTAAGGTTAGGAAAAACTGTCCTATGATCCGCCTAAGCCGGAGGGATCTACCCAAGGACAATTCCAATAGATTAGAATTAGAAGTCCTTAGGTATGATTGAAAAAAAGGAGAAAATGAGAAAGGAGAAAGAAGGGGTTGAAGAATTAAAAAGAAAAGTTATGAAAAAAGGGTGAAAAGAAATAGCCCTCCATATGTTCAACCTTAGGGCAGACACCAGGTTCAATTCATATGCTACTGGTTGTTGCTAAGGTGACACCGGTATTGAAGATAAAGACGTCATGGACCCAGTGACGCACTGCACTTAACCTTCTAGCCACTCAAGTTCTGTTAAAAGAGCTTGTTTCATGCTCACGGGGAACCGGTGCAATCTAGAAACTGGAGACCTCTCCCTAATCTCTGCATAGGAAACCAAATGTGCACTTATCGAGTCTAGAGCCCCGAGATTCATCAAAAGATCTCATAGGAACACATAATATTTCTACACTGGTTGTTCATCATTAAGGACGCCAGATGTAAACTTTAGAGTCCTACGCAGATCTTAGCAATCTGCCAGAACATTTATGAGAGAATTCACACTTGTGATTCTCAATGATTGAATGAAAATTAGTGTTCGCGGTGGTTTCAAATGGTCTACAGTCGTGGAGTGATCCCCAGCGACTCACCCAGTCATTGAGCTACTAAGTAGGTCTTGTAAGCTCCCTTGGGAGTATCTGACATGGGAACGGCCTTGGTAAGAGTTAGAAGGAGTCTTCACACTATGTTGTTGACGATCTCTAATTCGAACCTGTAAGTACCGGATGTTTATTGCTAACTATTTACTCGTAGGTACACATCATCTCCATGGCGAAGGATTTCACATGCTCATACATGCATCACTAAGTCAAAGGAAAGTTCTCACAAAGATCTAAGCAACACAAAGTTCTAAGAAAGATTCTACGCCAAAAAGAAGAATCTACAAAGTAAAGAGACAAAGATCAAAGTGAAAGAACAGGAATAGCAAATGCATGTATCACAAAGACTAAAGACGTATGAGCATGTTGGAATGGCGGACAACCACCACAGACATAGAAGTGACAAAAGGCAGATAACTCCACATCATAAATGAACAAAGAACGATGAAAAGTCAGTCATCAAAGATCACAAAGCATGAAGGAACAAAGACTAAAGACTATTCTACTACGACACACAATGGTCAACAACAAAGAACAAAGAAGACCTAATCACGTGGAGCATCATTCGAATGACCACCCCTTAGGGGGAGATTGTTAGCATTAAAAATATATATATAGAAGTGATGGTCATTCTCATATTGTAACTTTGTGTCGTGTGTTAAGATTAGTAATAGTTTAGTCATTGGGCTTTGGACTTGGCAAGCTAATATGTTATGTGCTATGTTTCATAAGCCTTGTAATGTTCCATGTAATCCAAGTCCAAGCCCAAGCCCATGAAAAGCCTTTAGGGCATCATCACTTATGTACTATATAAACACCTCAAAGCTCATTTGAGGTGTGTGCTTGTGTGTGTATTGTGTGTGTTTCTATTGAATAAAGCTCTCCATTTCCATCTCTTTCTTGTTTATACGAAATACATATACATACATATCAAGTCACCATCTTACTTCATATTGTGCTTACATTGTTTAAGGATAAAGTTGATAGTATCTAAGGTCTAACAGTCTGACATCACATTTGCATTCAGTGCTTGTTCTAGACACCAAGTCACTCCATTGACTTCCCACTTGAATGCAGTGAAGAAAATCTTCAAGTATCTTAAAGGCCAACCTAAGTTAGGTCTTTGGTATCCAAGAGAATCACCATTTGTGTTGGAAGCATATAGTGACAGTGATTATGCTGGAGCTAATTTGGATAGGAAATCCACAACAGGAGGTTGTCAATTCCTAGGCGGAAGGTTAAATTCTTGGCAATGCAAGAAACAAACTATTATGGCTACCTCTTCTACTGAAGCAGAGTATGTTGCTGCTGTTAATTGTTGTGGACAGGTACTTTGGATTCAAAATCAAATGCTTGATTATGGGTTCAACTTTATGAACACTAAAATCTATATTGATAACCAAAGTACAATTTCAATTGTTAAAAATCCAGTATTTCATCAAAGAACAAAGCATATTGAAATTAGGCACCATTTTATTAGGGATGCAAATGAGAAACACTTAATTCAGGTGCTTAAGATTCATACTGATGACAATGTGGCTGATTTATTAACAAACGCTTTTGATGGACCTAGGTTTAATCACTTAGTTGTCCACATTGGGATGGTTAACCCATGAATGCTGTGTTTAAGGGGAGGCATAAGCATAAGGGGAGGCAAATGCCTTAGGGGAGGATTAATGTTGTAAATTCTGTAGTTTTATTATGATTTTGTTTTCTAATTTTGTTTTGCAGGTTTAATTTTATTTAGATTAACCATTATCTATTTAGTTTGGATTGTGTGTCTTTGTTTTGTTTGTTGTTTTTGCAGCTCTGTGTTTCTGCTGATAATCATATCAGAAGAATGATCATGGAAGATAAGTTGAATTAGTGTTCCTGCTAATGCACATCTCAGTGATGAACATCTTGTTGGTACTCATCAGTGGTAAAGAGCCAAATAGCTTTCAATCAAAACAAGGGAAACAAAGATCATGAGATAAACAGGGGAAACATAATTTTATTGATCATCATTCAAATTACATGTGATTTGAAGTTACAGGACCTTGACAAAAGACCTCACAACTAAACATAAACAAAAACTATCCCTAACAACCAAAAGATTACCACCCCTGACATCACTACTCCATTTTCCCTTTTCCCTTCCCCTTCACCTCTGCAACCTTCTTCTTACCCTTGTCCTTGGTGAATGTCTCATACTGTTGAGGACAAGGTAGCCCTATAATCACTTCTCTTGTCCTTGGAAGAGGAGGATTTGACCTTCTTGTTCTTGGTGGTGGTCGTGGTCGTGATGATTGGGGTCTCTCAGGTGTTGAGGGAGGATTGTTTTGGGGTTCATCTTCATCTTCATCTGATGAGGTACAGATGAACGGTGATGTGTGTTCATGAAGAGGTGGTTGAATAGGAATCCAAGGATTGGGATCCTCTGATGATTCCGATGACATAGTAGGAATGGAGGCTTTTCTTGACGCACCAACATAGTGTCTCTTCTTCTTTGCCTGCTCCTTGGTGAGTCCTCTAGGTTTAGTTGAAGGATGAAAGGGTGGTGGTGATGTCAGTGATTCAGATGAATCAGAGGAATCAGATGAGATTTCATTGACATTTGGTTTGGAATTCATGGTTGCTGCTGATTATGGGTTGTGATGGTTAATTAGGGATTTGTATTGTGATTGGTGTGATTTGGGGATTTTTACCTCCTATTTATAAGCCAAGTCAAGCTCGTTTTTAGAGAAAGTTAATGACAATTAATAAGCGGTTGGAAAGTAATTAGGAAGTTTGACCAAACAAGAGATTTTTACTGAAGCTTGGTTCCTCCTGATGGGTTGTTTCTGCTGATGCACCATATTGTTACTGCTGATGAGTGGAATGGTTGACCGTAGTCAAAATTAAGTAGGTTTCTGCTGATTGACCATATGTTCCTACTGATTGACTTTGGTTTCTGCTGAAGGTTCAGTTTTAAGTTTTATTTTGGGATATTATTAAAGTCAAAATTGGTCAAAGATTGTTTCCACAATTATTGCCAATTACCTTCCACATTTGGAAATTGCTTCAAATAACCTAAATGTGCATATCCCACTCACAAATAACTGATTCCCTCTGCTTAAAAACTCAAAATCATTTCAAAACTTCTCATCATCAAAACCCACTCTCTCTTAATTCAATGGTAGAACTTCAATTTAAAGGAGATCACAACAAAACAGCTTTCTTGGGAAAAGCAAAAGGGGATGCTCATTATGTCCAAATGATAGAGTTTCTACAAAGGTCTAAGTTTCATTTTGCTCTAACTCAATATCCTACCATTGTGTATGAATCATTGATTACACAATTCTGGGAAACCGCTCGAGTAAGGTCTGTTGAAGTGGAACTAATGGAAATTGTGGCTACCATTGATGGGGGAGAATATGTAGTTACAGAGTCATTGATTAGGGCTTAGTTACACCTTGATAATGAAGCTGGTGAGTATGAGGCACCAAAGGAGGAGATTCTTCAGGGTCTTCATGTTGTAGGATATGAAGGAGATGGGAAGGTCTGGCACAAGAACAAGTTCTGTCCTAAGTGGAGATTTCTGGTACACACTCTGCTTCAATGTATGAGCTCTAAGTCTGGAGGTTGGGATCAATTCTCTACTGATATTGCTCTTGCTATTGTGTGCTTATCTAAGGGAAGGACATTTAATTTTTCTAAGTATATATTTGATGAAATGGTTAAAAATGTTAAGGATACCAAACTTAAGTATCTAATGTATCCTAGGTTTCTTCAAATCATCTTAGGCATACAGACCACTGACTCCACACATGTACCTATTAAAAGGTTGACTAGCAAATTATTTACTTCTATGCAGTCAAAATATACTGGGGTACACAGGCCTTTGTTGCCTGCAATGTTGCCTGGTGGCAATGCAGCTGCTGATGCAGCCGCTGGTGGCCCAGAACCTGCTGATGCTAATGCACCAGTGGATTCTGTTGAGGGTCCTTCAGTTGCTCATGATGCAAGTGCATCAGTTGCTGCTGATGCCCAGCCACCACCATCTCCTAGACCATCCACACCTAGACCTCCCACACCACCATCCTCACCTAGTTTTGTTGCTCCTGCTGAGCAAGTGAATATGTTTGTAGAGACAATTAGGTCTTTAGGAGTAGAAAAGCCTGTATCACCTGAGGCTTCTGATGTTGACCAACCTTTTAACTCTCCTCAGACTACAAGATTGGCCACACCTAGTCCCTTAATACCTGCTTTTGAGGAATCTGAGAATTTAGATGCAGGGTTTTATAATTCTCCTCTCAAGACCAATGATGCTCCTGAAGCCACAAGTATTCGTGCTGGTGGAGCTGAAGGTCCTGTTACTCTCACCTCCATGTCTCTTTTGTTAAACAGGTATGTGAAAAAGGTTGATGCTTTGGACAAAGATCTTAAGAAAACCAAGAAGACACTTGGAGAGGCAGTGATTACACTAGTGAAGAAGGTGAAGAAATTGGAGAATAAACTTAAGTCAAAGAAGAGAAAGGGTGCAGTGGCTGATTCTGATGAAGAAGTTAATGAAATTTCTGATAAGATTGATTTGGATGGACTTCATCTCCTTGCTACCACTACTTTGGAGAGTGCTAAAGATGTTACTACTGATGCTATAGATGTTCAAGATGATCAACATGCTGAGAAATCACCTCCCAAAGCTAAAAGATTGACTTATGTAAGGAGGAGGTATTTGCAAGAACTTAGAAGAGAGACTGAAGCTACTCAATCTGCTGATGCTACTCTGAAGTCTGTTCCTACTGATCCTCTTCCTAAGGTGGTTCCTGCTGATCAATCAGCAGATACAACTACTGCTGGTGTTGATACTTCTGTTGGTTCCATTCCCTCTGTTGAGAAGGTTTCCACTGATCAGCCATCTGTTCCTGTTGTTGTTCCTTCTACTCAAATGGATAAGGGGAAATCTATTATAATTGAACAAGATCCCCCTTCTAGGAAGAAATCTAAGAAAGAACTAGCACAAGAAAAGCTTAGTGAGCAGGTAGCAGCACAGTTACAAGCTGAGGAATTTGATGTTGAAGCAAAGGAGAATGAAGAGCTAAAGGAGTCTGAGGCTCTTGCAAGAAAGATCCAGGACGATTTAGATAGGATGGGTTTTCCAAAACCAAATACTTTATCTGCTAAAAGACAAAGAGAGTTAGATGAGATATCAAAACAATTCACTGCTGAGCACTGGGCTACTCTTGCAACCCAAGTTACTTCAAATCCTGATTTAGCTAAGTATGTACTTGGTGATGAGTTTGATATTGATGATTATGCTGAGAAGATGGTTGCAATAGGTAACTTGAAAAGGAAAGTTGAGGCAGAAAGAAAGGCCAAAGAAAAGAGAAACAAACCATGGACTAAAGCACAGATTAGAGATTATATGAGAACCTTTGTCAAGAACCAAGGTTGTGCTATGTATGGTTCAGGTTGGACCAAGAAGAAAGTTTGGGGTTTTTCGGACACTAAATTATCTGCAAAATATGAAAAGCTTCTTTCCAATCTTCACAGGTCTGGTATAAATGTTAGTGATCCTCTGCAGAAGCATGGAGGTCTTTTGGGTGAGCCTCCAGCAAAGAGATTAAAGGTTTCTGATTCTGTTGATACTCCTCATGAGGCTACTGATTCTTTTCCTCCTGATACTACTATTGCTCCTGATGCTACCATTGCCACTGATGCATCACTACCTGTTATGGATTCTGCTGATAATACATCTGCTGATAAGCCTGGAGGATCTACATCTGCTATAATTTTTGTACCTACTGTTGAACAAGTTCCACCTTCAGTTACTAAAACTTCTAAAGTTTCTGAGGTTTCACAACGTAGTGCTTCTGATGTTCCAAAGAATGTTGCTCCTGCTGCTTCTTCTGATGCTACAAAGGCTCAAGAAACGATTTCTACTGATGTTCCAACATCTATTCCTACTGAGGAAACAGAGTCCATTTCTCCTGATGAACACATGGATGCTCCTGATACAGACATTCCTTCTACTACAGGAGCTAGGAAGAAGTGTGTTGCTAGGAAAATAAGAGCTTCTAAAGGTGTTGAAGAACCTGCAGAAGATAGTACATTTATTGAATTTGATTCTGATGATGAAGAAGATCATGTTGTGTGGGAAAAAGTGGTTAAATGGGAACTTGTAGAATCACAAGTGGGTCAAGGACAAGTTAATGTGATCCATAGAATGGATGGTTCCACCAAGCACTTCACCTTTCTGAGTGAAATACTCCATATGGTGGACAGACAAGATCTTGTTTCTATATATGGCTGGGTGACTGATTATTATAAATCCCATATACCAGAAGGTACTGGTATGTTTTTCCTTGGGGATTTATATGTGTTATTTGACTCTTCTCAGTATATTGGAAAGGGGTTTAAGGTCTGGAGAGGACAGAGTTCTTGGATTGTAGATACTTGGAAATATTTTCCTCTCTCAGATGTGCATATGGTCTTCACTAGAGCTGGTAAAACTTTATATATGGTGGCAGATGTGACATATCCAATTACCATAGGTGTTTTGAAGCAAATGCTTGAAGTGAAGTTGAATGTTCCTCGTGATATGGTAGGGAATGATATGCATAATGCTGAACAACTTGTTAGAGCCATAAGAAGGAGTCTTCTTGTCAAACAAGAATTGGAAACCAAGCATGGTGTTCATCTTGAAACTTCACTTGGGTGATCTGGTCTTTTGTTATTGTATATTTTCTTAATATTATTAGTAAAAAAAATAAAATAAAAAATTAACTTTTATTTGTACAGTTCAATCTTTGTTGTATATAGGTTTTAGTGTTGGTTACTTACCACACATATGGTTATCAACTCACCATGATGTTGACTGTTCCATTAAAGAGTTGGCTAGTCCAAAGGGTATAGTTTTGGTAAAGACACATCAAATCTGTTGATAGCTGTAATGGTTTGCTAAAAACCATAAGGTACTCAACTCACCCATGCTTCATTGCTGAGAGTTGAATGGTCATCAATTCACCATGGATTTTTCCTTTATGGATTCTAAAGAATTGGCTAGCCCATATGTTTATGGCATATGGTAAAGGCATTGGAAAACCATATATGGTTACTGATTCACCATGGTTTTAACCAAAGAATTAGCTAGTCTTGAACAAATGGCTACAGGTAAAGACAAGTCAAATCCATTTATAGTTGATGATTTACTAAAACTCATATGGTTATCAGTGTACCATAGTTTATTTGAACTAAAACATTTGGCTACTCCAGTAGTAATGGCTATTGGTAAAGAGACATCAAATCCATTATTTTCAATGATTCACCTCTCACATGAGTTAACACACCTGGAAGTGATGAGAATAGTATGAAACTTATGTTTTGATGTACCCTTTGTCATTTGTTGCTGCAAAGAATGAAGGCTTAAAGTTTTTTTTGCTGCTTATAGAGATGCTGCTGATTTGATTCTTTCCTGCTGATGTTCAAAATTCAATCCTTTTCTTTTGCAAGTTAAAGATGTATCAAGAATCTTGAAGTTAACACAGTCAAATTCAAGATTAGGGGAGGATTGTTAGGAATTAGTAAAGTCAGAAGATAGTTTCTGCTGATAGATACTGCTGACAGGATACTGCTGAAGTGAAAATAGTTTCTACTGATGATCTGGATCTTGCTGATGAAGTTATTCTGCGGATATAGTTATTCTGTAGGATATATGTTTAGCTATTTTAAGAAGAGATGTGTAATATCTTTTATATTCTTAGATTACACGTTTTCTTGTAAGAGAGGTTAGAGTTCCTTGTAGTATAAAAGGAACACCAGGATGAATGTTTTGTATACGATTAGTTTTCAATCTTTAGTGATTAAAATAAAAGATCCATAGAGGATCATATAGATGATGTTGGAAATAAAAACATAAAGTAAACATATATACGCAGCGGAAAACATCACCAACAAGGATCTCATATAGCCATATGATCAATAATGCAATAAACACATAAGTTTATACCTTTGTAGCATGAATGTAAGCAACACCGGGAGAAGATCACCAACGTCTACAATCACCAATATACCCAAGTAATCAATGTAGATTACCTCTATGCGTATCCACACTACACCTCACGGAATACCTCCCGAATGCTAGTCCTTCAACCCGTAACTAAGCTATCACCTTTGTTTATTCAAGAAAAAAGATGATATGATCAAAGAGACACAAAAACCTTATTCAAGGTGTTTTGTTTTGGTCGACTTTTTCAAATGAGATGGAGAGAGATGTTTGGTAAATGATCCTTGTGTAAATGCAAATGTCATATGATATAAAGGTAGTATCAATCAGCATTTAATTTACCAATCAATCAAGCCATAACCCCCACCCTAATCCCCCCTTAATGGCCGGCCACCATAAGGCCTTAATGGGCCTCCCATTTAGTTTTTACAAGTCTAATAATATAGTACAATGCTAAGTTATTAGAAGCCCAATTGTGATCCGTAGTTACATTAGGTTGTAATTATGTCATAAGTACAATAAATACGACATAATAAAAGGTATCTAAGTGTATAAGTGTGTGACCCCATAGGCTCACATATGTCTAGCCATATAATTATTTATTATGACACGAGCATACTCCAACAGCTCCCATTTGCGACGTCATAATAATCAAGTAATTATACAAGCAAAGGTTAGCGTCTAGCAACATGCCAATGCCCCTAGAAATATGTAAGGGTAGTTTCTTAAACTTTACATTTAAATGGTTTATTTGTCATCCTTCATTTTGTTACAGATACTATGTTGAACACTAGACATGGATCAAAGTCATTCCATTTGTTCAACTATTATGTTTCTCTATCTAGATATTGAACAAGATTACCAAGTGAATTAAGATTCATCTTAATCTCATTTGGGTATGGCCATACAAACATCCGTTCAATTCATCGAGGGGCCCAATAGTATCTAACTCCATGACATGTGGAGGAACAAATCCTATTTTGACTGCACGTGTCATTCATGTGTTTCAAATCACTCCTGAAAATGGTTTTTATAACTACCTTATTCAGGACAGCGTTTAACCATATCAAAGAATAAAATTCCACACATGCAAGACCTACTTGCATCTCAAGTTTGAGGATAAAAGACATAACCATTTGCGAGATTCACTATTGACACCGATCCATGCAGTGAATTCTCGAAGGTTGGGTCAGTCCAATGTTCATCCCAATGAACAACATATGAGTTTGGCAAATAAATCACCAACACGCTCACATTTGCCTTAATTCGATGATACTCCCGTATCTTCAACTGGCAATGGACAGTTTTAGAATAATTAATTTATTCATGGATTAAACATGCAAAAATGGAATACAGTTGATATGGATGAAAACGACTATAACCATTACATCAATTCGTTAAAGATATAAACTGTTCAACATTCCAATTATTCAAATACTAAAAACAGATTTACATGAGAGTATTAGCAGGTCGTAGCCCAATGTTCCTCGCATGCTCCACAAGTTTGGTACAAGACATTGGTTTAGTAAAAGGATCAGCTAAATTGTCATCTGTGTGAACTTTGAGGAGACGAATATCACCACTTTCGATAACTTCTTGAATATAGTGAACTTTCTGACAAAAGTGCTTGGCACCCTTAAGAACACCTGGTTCATTGGCTATGATAATAGCACTGGAATTATCGCAGTACATATCCATAGGTCGTTCATTGCTGGGAACAACGCCAAGCCCAGAAATGAATTTCTGTATCCAAAGCGCCTCCATTGCAGCTTCAGAAGCAGCTATATATTCAGCTTCTGTAGAGGAGATCGCAAGTGTGCTTTTTTTGGCACTCTTCCAGTCAACAGCACCTCCATTCATGACGAAAACATATCCTATTTTGGATTTGATGTCGTCATGATCTGTCTCCCAGCTTGCATCAGTGTAACAAGTAACACTGAGCTCACGTTCGACATCACCACCATAAACAAGAAACATATCTTTAGTATTCCGTAGATACTTCAATATGTTCTTAACAGCAGTCCAGTGACATTCTCCTGGATTCTGTTGAAATTTACTAGTTAGGTTCTGAGAGAACGCTACATCAGGTCTAGTGCACCTAACCGCATACATGATGGATCCCACAGCCGAAGCATAAGGGATTCCCTTCATCATCTTCACCTCGGCGGGTGTAGAGGGTCCTTGAGCCTTGCTCAATTCCGTATTTGGTTGCATTGGAAGACTTCCACATTTGGAATCTTGCATCTTAAGTCTCTTCAGGATTTTTTCAATGTATGCACTTTGACACAAGCCGATTAACCGCTTTGATCTATCTCGGTAGATCTTGACTCCAAGTATGTACGATGCTTCTCCTAAATCTTTCATATCAAAACACTTTCCAAGCCAGGATTTTACATCTTGTAGCATTGGAATGTTGTTTCCTATGAGTAATATGTCATCGACATATAAGATTAGGAATGCGACTATACTTCCACTATTTTTCATGTATACACATGGCTCATCGAGATTTTGAGCGAAACCAATCTTCTTGATTTCCTCATCAAATCTCTTGTTCCAGCTTCTAGATGCTTGCTTTAATCCATAAATGGATCTTTGAAGCTTGCATACTTTTCCAGGATATTTTGGATTCACGAAGCCCTCGGGTTGCACCATATAAACGTCCTCGTTTAGGTGGTCGTTCAAGAAGGCAGTCTTGACATCCATTTGCCAAATCTCATAGTCATAATACGCTGCTATAACTATAAGAATCCTAATTGCTTTAATGTCTGCAACAGGCGAGAAGGTTTCTTCATAGTCAATTCCGTAGATTTGAGTGAAACCTTTTGCTACAAGACGAGCTTTATAGGTATGTACATTTCCATCCACGTCGTTCTTCTTCTTGTAGAGCCATTTACTCCCAACGGTTTTAGCATTGGGAGGTAGGTCTACCTCGACCCAGACATCATTGTCTTTCATGGATTTCATTTCCACATTCATAGCTTCATTCCACTTATCGTGTTCAGGACTCGATATAGCTTCTCGATAGTTAGCGGGTTCACTATGATCCCCTAACTCATATTCCTTAGCATCGATATAAAACCATATCGTTCAGGTGCTTGAGGTATCCTTGCAGATCTATGAATGGGAGCAACATCACGAAGAGGCTCAACATTTTCATGCTCAGTCTCATTTTGATGTACACTAGTGTTACTAGAAGGTTGTGCATCTTCGCTTTGAAGTTCATCAAAGTCTACTTTACTCCCACTTGCTTCTTGTGAGATGAGACTGTTCTAAAAAAACTCAGCATATCGAGCAACAAATATTTTGTTCTCGGGTAGGTAGTAGAAATAGTAACCCATTGTTTCCTTTGGGTATCCTACAAAGATACACTTGATAGATCTAGGCTCAAGTTTGTTTGGCGTATCTCGTTTAACGAGAGCCTCACAACCTCAGACCTTCAAGTAAGACAGATTAGGGACTTTCCCATGCCATATTTCATATGGAGTCTTATCAACCTTCTTAGATGGAACCATATTAAGTATGCGAGCAGCAGACTCTAGAGCATAACCCCAAAAGGACATTGGCAACGTTGTTAGACTCATCATAGATCGAACCATGTCTAGCAAGGTTCGATTTCTCCTTTCAGACACACCATTGTGCTGTGGTGTATATGGAGGAGTGAATTGTGAGACTATCCCACACCTTTTTAGATGATCTAAAAACTCTTGACTCATATATTCACCTCCTCGATCGGATCGAAGAGCTTTAATGGTCTTGCCAAGCTGATTTTCTACTTTACTTTGGAAGAATTTAAACATTTCAAAGGCTTCATGTTTATGTTTAATCAGGTAAACATAACCATATCTACTGAAATCATCAGTAAAAGTGATGAAGTAGTTAGCTCCTTCTCTAGACATTGTTCTAAATGGGCCACATACATCAGTATGAATGAGTCCAAGTAAATCTTTAGCTCTTTCTCCAACATGGGAAAAAGGCTTTCGTGCCATCTTACCAGATATGCAAGAAATGCATTTATCAAATGACACATTGTCAGTTGACTCTAAAAGCCCATCGTGTTGCAGCTTCGTAATGCATTTCTTGTTTATATGGCTAAGACGACAATGCCATAAAAAAGTGGAATCCAAATTACGTTTGGATTTCTTATTGCTAACAGTATATATAGAACTATTGTTTGAAATAGGATCACGCATATCAATTTCAAAAATGCCATCACGTGGAATAGCATTAAAATAAAACACATTATCCTTAGAAACAGAAATGCCAAAATCCGTAAAAATATGAATGTAACCATCATCTTTCAAACGCGAAAGTGAAACAACACCTTTAGTGATAGTAGGTGCAAAATGACAATTATTTAAAACAATAACTAGTCCATTTGGGAGGATAAGATCAAAGCTCCCAATTGCTTCCACAGCTGCATGATTGCCATTACCAACATACAGATGTAAAGCTCCTTGCTTCAGCTTTCGACTTCCCCTAAGCCCCTGCCCATTATTACAAATGTGAGTAACACAACCAGTATCATATACCCAGGATTTGTTAGGAAAAGTATAAAGTTCTATAGTGAAGATACCTGATGTGCTAGCAATGCTAGCTTTGTTCTTCTTTAGCCCTTCCAGGTAGGCGTGACAGTTGCGCCTCCAGTGCCCTACCACTCCACAGTGGTGGCAGGGGGTGTTCTTTGCTGGGTGCTCCTTCTTGGCAGGTGGGGGGAATTAGGGTTTAGGGGCGTAAGCAAGCTTAGCCTTGCCTTTCCCTTATCCCTTGCCAGGTGCCTGCGGTTTTCCCTTGTTCTTTTTCTGAATTCTGCCTTGGTTGATAGCAAGGACAAGTGGAGCCTTCTTGGGCATGCCTTTCTCTGCAAGTTTCAGCATGTTATGCAGTTCGGCAATGGTTTTCCCCATGCTGTGCATGTTGTAGTTCTGCACAAATTGGTCATAATCCTTCGATAGTGAGGTAAGTATCATGCTCACTCCAAAGATCTGAGGCGTGGGGTATCCTAGTCGCTCCATCTGATCCAGATAGCTTTTCATTTTCATGACATAGCTACTGACCGATTGCCCTTCCTCCTGCTTGCAAGCATGAAAAGATTTGACCGTGTCAAACAATTCTTGCTCTGCTTGCTGCTCGAACATCGTTTTCAGTTCTCACAGCATGTCAAATGCTGAAAAGTTCTCTAAGTTCTTTTGCAACTCAGGGATCATGCTTTCCAGCATAAGACAAGCCACTTCCTGTTGTTCATTACTCCTACGAGTGTAGGCATTATGAACAGCAAGGGTAGCAGTAGCAGGAGGTGCTTCAGGTAAAGCTTCCTCCAGATGGTAAAACTTTTGTTCAGCCTTGAGGACAATCCTCAAGTTGCGGTACCAGTCCAAAAAGTTGTTACCATTCAATTTCTCTTTCTCGAGAATTGATCTGATTGACGAGTTGTTCATGGTTGAAGTTGGAGTTGTCATCTACAAAATAAACAAAGTTCAATTTTAGTAATTTCGAATAATTAATCCTTTTTAAAATTAACTACCCAAGTTTACAATATTAAAACAATTAATTTTACGAAAAGGCTAAATCCTTATTGAGGTTCCACCATCACATCAGTTGATCTGCTAGAAATGGAGGATTCAATAGGTAGGTAACGTCGACCAATTGCATTACAAGTGCAACTCTTAGATCTTTATGGAACCCATGGCACTAGTGAACAAGCAACTAGTGTCAAGCTGGCATGTTTAGTCCCATCTTTGCCTCGGGTCAAGGTCTCACCGCTTAACTCGATTAAGTCATCCAATTTTAGAACGTGCGAGAATATATCTAGGTCTCACGCATAGAGAATAGTCACCTTGGGTTACAATTCAACCTAGGCCCCACGCATAGGCAAAAGGTAATTGCAAGTGTTCTCAAAATTGGACGGCATGACTTAAATTTGACGGGTAAAAGTTTTGATGTGGATCAAAAAGGTGTACGAAAGGAGCATGCATTCATCCTTCGTAACACAAGTTAAAAATATTTCTTAACTTAAGTCTAATCATTGTTTTAATTTATGTGTGTCAAGTTGTCCATTTTCATGACTAATATTAATCCTACGTGGATAATAAAGTTTGGACAATACATAAATAAAATAACATAAATAACAAGTTTAGGTGTTATTATAAAACAATGATTTCAAGTTTCAAAAACTTAGTAAAACTAAATCAAAAGACAGTTTTTGAAAATGGTTTGTGTTTCGTTTTAAGTTTATAGAAAACTATTTGCAATTTTACATATGATCACAAGATATATAAAAAGCAAAACAAACACACAACCACAATATGCAAAGCCTCAACCGATGAAAAAACCTATGCTTGGTCTCGTGAGCCATCACGAGAACCAAGAGTCAACTAGGTACAAACTACACAACCACACGGAGGACTCCCACTTGCTCTAAGACAATCAAGAGCAAGTTGGAATCCCATAATGCACATGAAAAGTAGTTGTTGTCCATCCAGAATTTCTGTGTTGGGGGGCCCAAATGTCCATGAAGGAGGCTTCCCCGGGCTTAGCTCAAAACTAGAAACTTGTAGACCCATGTCTTGGTTACTTGAAAAAAAAATCATCCAAAAATACCATACCAATCGCCAGGAAACTCCGTTTTACCAACTGGTGTTCCAGCAGTCATTTTTCGGCAAAAATGTCTTTAACTCTTTCGCCTTTCACCACCAAGCCACGATTACATTATATTGAAAGTAAAATACAACTAATCTACTTTTAATCTACTGTAAAAGTGCCCAAACAATGGCTACAACCAAAAGAATATAATTACATGAATGCCGAAACAATGGCAAAAAAGCCCAAAACACGAAATTAAACAACATTCACAACCATTCAATGCACAAGTGGTCTAGGTTTTCATCGTCTTTGCATATAAACATAATAATACAATAATATTATGAACAAGACCTGGTGTTGGCTAATTCCATGGACAAACATGCATGTATTTCCCATGGACATAAAATAAAATTGCAAGAATGAAAAAAAAAATAGCCAACAAAACGAAGAAATAATTGACAAGAATTAAAACCCCGTTAGGTACGTGTTTCCTATGACTTAAGGGTCAAAACCCACTTATATTAGGACCTTCCAAATACCATTTAACCACAAAAAATATGGCCTTAGGGGCTGAATTAAAACCGTTTCGAAAATCGATCAAAACGCGTTTTAGGCCATTTTTTACGTACCCGACGAGTAAAACAATAAGCATATGCATAACAAATGGCCATGGGACCAAAAAGTTCAGATCATGAGACCCCTAAAGGGTGGTCTTATATACCAAAAATTAGCCCTGGGGGCTGTTTAGAAAACACTTCTTTGATTCCATTCAAAAACACATTTTTAAGCCATTTTTATGCATACGCAATGATCATATGCCAACATATGATGGCTCGTGATACCACTATAGGTGATGTTGGAAATAAAAACATAAAGTAAACATATATACGCAGCGGAAAACATCACCAACAAGGATCTCATATAGCCATATGATCAATAATGCAATAAACACATAAGTTTATACCTTTGTAGCATGAATGTAAGCAACACCGGGAGAAGATCACCAACGTCTACAATCACCAATATACCCAAGTAATCAATGTAGATTACCTCTATGAGTATCCACACTACACCTCATGGAATACCTCCCGAATGCTAGTCCTTCAACCCGTAACTAAGCTATCACCTTTGTTTATTCAAGAAACAAGATTATATGATCAAAGAGACACAAAAACCTTATTCAAGGTGTTTTGTTTTGGTCGACTTTTTCAAAGGAGAGGGAGAGAGATGTTTGGTAAATTGATCCTTGTGTAAATGCAAATGTGATATGATATAAAGGTAATATCAATCACCATTTAATTTACCAATCAATCAAGCCATAACCCCCCTAATCCCCCCTTAATGGTCGGCCACCATAAGGCCTAAATGGGCCTCTCATTTAGTTTTTACAAGTCTAATAATATTGTACAATGCTAAGTTATTAGAAGCCCAATTGTGATCCGTAGTTACGTTAGGTTGTAATTATGTCATAAGTACAATAAATATGACATAATAAAAGGTATCTAATTGTATAAGTGTGTGACTCCATAGACATATGTCTAGCCATATAATTATTTATTATGACACGAGCATACTCCAACAGATCAGAGTTATTAGTATATTGTGTTTACAATACTTGTGTTTAAATTCCGCATAGATACAAGTATACAGAGATTTTCCATATAGTTTTGCTTTTGATTACATTGGCAAGCTATCGATCCATTGGCTCAAAGATCTATCAAGGATTAGATCCTACACTTTGTAAAACCTAATCTCTCTATTATATAAAGAGAGGTAGGAACGTTCATTTGAGGATCCAGAAAATACATAACTCTCCCAATGAGAGTCTAGACACACGAATAGAAAATGTGTGTATACTAGTTAGTTTATTAGTAATAGATCGATCTATATATTAGTATTTTATGAATAAGAAAACCTTGTTCATAACTTTGATTGTGTTCTTTATTATTCCGATGTGTATGTTCAATCATTGTTATTATCCTAGATAGGGCTTAAACGATCTTTTACAATCTAAAGTGTCTGAATTGGAAACAGAAGAGCAAGTAGCATTCATTCTTCAAGAAAAGGAGTAAAAGAGAGCTCATGCAGATAAAATGCAAGCTTTTATTGTTGAGGATGAAGTTCTACAGGCTAGAGTTGCAGAACTTTACAAAGATAAGACTTTAACTGATGATAACATAGTACAAAGACTTGCTGATTTGATAAATGAAAGAGGTGTAGAATTAGCTTTGAGTCAGCTAAGTAAGTCAATAAAGCAAGGTCAAAGTCAGAAGAGGAAAAGAAATCCCAAAAAGTCTCCGCTCATCAGTGTAATGAAGACATACTTAAAGAATCAAGGTTTTTATAAACCTCATCAACTCAGGGGAAAGACATATGACGAAATTGAACATCTATACTACCACTGCAAGAGATATATTGAAGAAAATTTTATCCCCATGGGTACAGAAGAAACACCATCAAAGAAACAAAAGATCATTGAAGACAAGCATGCTGAGAAGAAGAATGATTCACAAAGAAATGAAGAAAGCTCTTCTCTTGATCAGATGATGGTGATTGTTCCTGAAACATTATATGTTGATCCTATTCAATCTAGACATCCAATCATAGAATGGGAGATTTACAAAGATAAATTTGGAAAGGCTTGGAAGATAATCAGGCTTAGTGGAGGATCAGCAGTGTGCAAAAGTTTTCAGGAATTGATAAGAACAAGTGACAGAGAAGACTTAGACAGATTATGGGAGTTGGTTAAAAAACTCAAAACAATCAAGAAGCCATATGTGAAAAAGCAAGAGCTGTGGGTTGAGTTACACAGGTTATATGAACCTGATCCAGCTGATATCTATTGGAACTTCCCAATTCATGATCTCTCAACTTCATGGAAGTTTTATGATAGTTGCAATGTACATCACTTATCAACACAAGGTGGAGTTGATGTTTTTATGCTTGCAGAAAAAGAGTATCCTTTGAGTGCTAGTTTACTTGTTGTGATGATATCTATAAAGATCATATGTGAAGAAAGTACAGAGGTAGTTAAAGATCTCATTGAAAGAATTCGTGCTCAGTATGAGAGACAAGTGCAAGAACTGAATAAAAGAAGATAAGGTGTTTGGAGGTTGCAGGGGTGTAGCTTCTCTGTTTTTATTAAACAGAGAATTGTATGTTCTTCTTTGTATCTGATCTTCGGAAGGCCCATATCAGCAATTGTTTATGTTGCAAAAAACCTTTTGGTAAGTAATATAATTCACCTTTTGTGAGATTAAAACTCTGTTGTTTGTACAAAAGTTACTAATGCTATTATTAAGTTACTACTGTTATTACAATAGTTGTTTGTGTAATTTAGCCTATTGTAATGGATTTTGACTCCAAAAAGTCAAGCTTTTCTATGGCAATGAAAAAAATTGCAGTTTTCACTAGTATATCTACTTGCAGGCAAGCTTTATTCTATTTGCATTTTCCATTTATCATGTATATGCACTTGCAGGCAATTTAGTAACATGTTACTTCATTAAAGTTGAAAATTGACTTTAAAAAGTCAAGTAACACTGTTCTTATACGGGTTACAAAGTACATAAGTTATCAGAAATGTATGACCATATGTATCAATTTGTGACTACACTTAATGTGTGACAAAATATGACTCTATGATTTAGACACCTAAATAAATACTTCATGCGATCATATATATAGCATCTTTAATTTAGTCACACAAAAACTCAATGTGACTAATATCAAGGTTAATGATAACTGACTTCACATTTTGCTATAAATAATAGTCACATGAATATTTCACAATGTGACTATTTTGAATGTATTGGTCACATATAATACCCTTATGATGTGACCATGAACATCATTTAAATACATATATGTGATATGGTGTGACTATTGTAAAGTCTATAGTCACATGATCGTGCTTCAATTAAGTGTGACTATACACATTAGGATTTGGCAAACAAACACACACTAAACTTTAGACACACATATTAACTTACGTGACCATATGTATCAAATTTTAGTTACACTTAATCATGTTTCTATGGTTTACTGTGACCATATATGACATTTGGTCACACTCTTCAAGTGTGTGACATATATTTGTCACTCTTAAATGCATTTCCTGACTAATGCTTCAAACTGAATTTTTAGTTGTCACACATTTCAAATTCATATGTGGCTAACTATTCAGCAAAGAATAGCAGTCACGTTTATATAATGTGTGACAAACTTGACTATATAATTTAGCCACATACGCAAGTACTTCATGTGACCATATATCTTTTTAGTCACACTGTTCAATTGTGTGACATATATTTGTCACATATGTATATCTATAGTGTGACTAATGTTTTGAGCTGATTTGTATCTGTCACACGTCCCGAATTAAAAGTGACTAAAATGTCAAAAAATATTTACCACTTACTCTCTGGTCACATATATACACAAATGTGTGACATATATATTACGAAATGGTCACACAAGTCGGATCAAGTGTGGCTGTTTATTTAAAGCTGGTACGTTTAGTCACGTAAATATGTTGCTGTGTGACCATTCGAAATACGCTATGTGTGACGAAAGATCATATCTGTACTAGTGGTAATGCTTGAGATGTGTTTGCAAAGGTTGAGTTAAATAGTAGCAAAATGGATTGTTTAATTAGGCAAACATGGGTTGTTCATAGGCTTATACGGATCCTTGAATCTGGAGATTTCAAAATTCATATTCGCTTTGAAATGTCTTTCAACTTTTGTTTGTATTGTTTCTATTTTATATTGTTTAGAGAAGAGTTAGAGCAAAGCATGTTTGATAATTTCCAAAACTGTTGAGCAACTAAAAGACTAAAAATGGCTAATGAGTAGTTTATGCAAAAACACATATTATGTTTTCCTTTTTTATTTGGATTATCATAAGCGTGTTAAATTATAATTTCAATAATGGATGAGGTTTGAATGACTTCGCTAATTGGAAGATTCTAGCTAGTTGTAAAATACATTTTATTTAGAATGAAATTAAATAAAAGTGTTATAAGTATTTATAAAATGATGCAAACGTTTTGATGCATTATGTATGATAAAAACATCTTTGATCATTAACTCATTAAGCCAGTTTAGAAATTAATATTTATACCTCAAAGTGATTTGCAACAAAGGATAACTATGTTTAAAACATGTATACGTAAATTTTTACGTAATACGTTTTTATATTTGTCATTAGCGAAAATATAAAAATTTCTAACTAAAAATAACGTTTTTTTGGCGATTATTTGTATTAACAATTGTATCGTGATTGAGCGAATAATGTACAAATATAATCGTTGGATGTTGAGTTTACTCGTATAATGATAACTTAAGATGTACATTAGACAACTACTTTAACCTTCATATTAGTTATCTCCTTGCAAATCTAAACATTGCACTTACATAGTATACAAAAACACGCCATGGTTTTTTAAAAACTTACAGGAAACTGGCTAAAGATAACAAGTTTTATCTATGTTTCAATAAACCAAATAAAGTTTTAAAAACTGAACCAGTAAAATTAAGTTTGTGAACTATACTTTTTTCCTTCTATAAATTATTCGCATTTCATCTTTCTTACAAGACAATTGCAAATTTATATTTCATCTAAATCATGTGTTATCATTATAAAGAACGAATAAGAGGATAAATCATTTTTCTTAATCTAAGAACTTAATTGCCTACTTATCTCCATCAAGAGATCCGATCAAAATCACATGAAAGGAACATAAAAGTACGGCGAATTTTGAAATCAGCAAAGTGATTCCCTTTTTGCAAGATTAAATATAGAAAGGATCATAGATACGCTAGGAATCTAAAGTCACTTGAGTGAGAGCAAATCATGGCTGCAAATGGTGCTTTGTTTGTGCTATTTTAACATGGTGCTTTTTCCTCGACACTTCCAGTTATGTTGCATATATAGCTCGTGCTTGTACTTGTATAGTTGTATGTCAGGTAGGAAACGAACCTAGCTACAAAGTATAGTCAATTTAAGAGGTCAAAACACATGGTCTTGTTTTTTTTCGACACACAAAAAATGGCCTATCTCGTCTTTCTTTGTATTCTCTTCGTGTATACCATATCGTATTCTCAAGCTGCCCATCATCCTAAAACCGCGTTTCTTGATGGTAAGTTATTGTAATGTTTCATTTGGATGATTCTCATGTTAGATTCTTATGAACCACACTTTGTTACACTCTTCTCACATATTATGTTTCTTTTTGTTCTTTTTATATGACAATTACTTGTGCATTTTGTAGATAAGTTGATGTAAAATAACCAATCACTATACACGTACATTTAGTCTAAAATTTTCAATCTTGTAATCTCGTACCGTACCTGTATTTTTATTGACGTAATAGTATGATTGCGACAAAATTTGACATGAGTTTTTATTAGGGTTTCTTCCAAATGGCAACTTCGAACAAGGCCCAAGTGCTTCAAACCTCAAGAAAACCGTGATAATAGGGAAACACTCTCTTCCGAAATGGGAAATCTCGGGCATGGTAGAGTTTGTAAGTGGTGGGCCCCAATCTAATGGGTTCTACTTCGCGATCCCACGTGGGGCCCATGCAGCAAGGCTAGGAAACGAAGGCTCCATTTCCCAAACTATCAATCTGAGGGCGGGTAAGGTGTACTCCCTCACATTTGCAACCACAAGGACTTGTGCTCAAGACGAGATATTGAGGGTCTCGGCCTCGGGCCAGACGAGCGACCTTCCAATTCAAACCTTGTATAGTAGTGATGGAGGGGACACTTATGCTTTTGCTTTCAATGCTACTTCGAGTAAGGTCATGATCACATTTCATAACCCTGGGATTCAAGAGGATCCTGCTTGTGGACCTCTCTTGGATGCCATTGCAATCAAGGAGATGCGTCCGCTAAGATACAACACCAAAGGTATAACACTATATATCTTACTCTTTTAAACAAAGGAACTATCTAATATTTACTTTTATAGGTTGTTACCAAAATATTACGTAGTATATGTTTTCTTTTAAGCAATTATGACAATGTTGGGGTGTTTGGCTAAGTTTACTTTTGTGCTTACCTTATTGTATTGTCGTAATACAATAAGCTTAGTCAGACACTAAGAGTAATTAAGGAGCTTTGCTAGGTATTTTAATATCCACAATTTTTCCCATCTTCTCTTTGTTAGGTATTTTAGGTAGCATAGAGATGAAAACTCTTATATGAAGGATTATATAGCTACACAAGGTTGTATAAGCGTACATGAGTATAATTCATAAATGATTGGTTTACGTGCAGGAAACTTGGTGAAAAATGGCGGTTTTGAGAACGGTCCACATGTGTTCAATAACTACTCTACCGGAGTCCTCCTCCTCCCCAAAATACACGACATTGTTTCCCCACTCCCGGGATGGATTGTTGAATCGCTCAAGCCAGCAAAATACATAGACTCCAAACACTTTATAGTGCCAAAGGGTCTTGCGGCTTTGGAGTTAGTAGGAGGACGAGAAACAGCAATTGCACAAATCATCCGTACCGTGCCCAACAAAGTGTATAGCCTATCTTTCATCGTTGGAGATGCAAAGAACGATTGTCATGGATCGATGATGGTGGAGGCTTTTGTAGGCAAAGAAACTCTAAAAGTGAAGTATGAATCTCAAGGAAAGGGTGGTTCTACAACTGCAAGTCTCAAGTTTAAGGCCACTTCGACTAGGACAAGACTCACATTTTACAGCTCCTTTTACCATTCAAAGCTCAATGACTATGGGCATTTTTGTGGCCCGGTCTTGGACAATGTCAGGGTTTGGCCTGCTTAGAAACCAGTGATGAACTCAACAGGGACGCATGAAGACAACATGGAATTGGATCTTAGTTTCTTTTTTCTATATGACACATTTTATACTAGTGTGTAACTACTGATTTCAACACTAAAATACATTTAGCTCAAGTATAATTGAGAATAATATAGTTTTAACTCATGCGAAAATATAGACAAACTTTTTAACCAAACGGTTTATGAGTTGTTCAAAGAATGTTCGGTTCATTCACAGCACTACTCGTTTGTATTATTTTACTTGTGTATCCAAAGATATTTTGTGTTTCTATGGATTATCCGTCGTTGTTTCTATTGCCGTGAATGTACAAGTTTATAATAGTTGGTTTTTGAGTTCACTTATAAAGTATACGCGCGAAAACACTTTACCCATCATATTAGTTGTCTCCTTGCAAATTAAACATGGCACTTATAAAGTATACGCGCGAAAACACGCTATTAATTTTTAAAACGTACAAAAGGGCTGGTAGAAAAATTCAAAAGTTTTATCTGTGTTTGAATAAAACAAATAGACTTTTGAAATTTGAAACCAATGAAATCAAGTTTGTGAACTAATTATCAACAACTAAAGAAAAATTTTCATCACTGGCCATTTTAAAAAATAGTACTCGTATATCATATATATTTCATCTAAATCCTTAGATTTGTCATGTATTATCATTATACTTTTATGAAGCTTGTTAGAAAGAGCGAACAAGAGGATAAATCATTTTCTTAATCTAGGAACTTAATTGCCGACTTGTCTCCATCGAGAGATCCAATCAAAATCACATGAAAGGAACATAAAAGCATTGCAAATATCGAAATCTGTAAAGTGATCCCCGTTTTACAATCATCAAGAAGATTAAAAATAGAAAGGCTCATAGATACACAAGGAATCTAAAGTCATTTGAGTGAGAGCAAATCACGGCTGCCAATGGGACTTACTAAGTTTTGTGGGTCCAAAAGCAAACACTAAAACACATTTGACGCCTGATTTTGTGCTATTTTAACATGCTATACTTTTTCCTCGACACTTCCTATTATGTTGCATATATACCTAGCTAGCCTCATTATTGTCTTTTGTACTTGTGTGTCTAGTAGCTAGGAATAGAAAATGGCATCTCTTCTGTTTCTTTGTATTCTCTTCGTCTCTACTATTTCCTATTCCCAAGCTGCCGCACGTGCTAAAACACCTTATCTTGATGGTAAGTTGTCATAATCTCTAATTAGAATTTCTATTGTATTCTTAATGGTAGGGTAGCATCTGTCTACATTCTACCTTCTCTATACTTCGCCCCGATGGAATTGAGTATGTCGTTGTATTGTATTCTCAAGCTGTCACATGTGCTAAAACACTTGTTATCTTTGTTTTTGTGTTTCAGGGTTTCTTGCAAATGGAAACTTCGAACAAGGGCCAAGTCGTGCAAACCTCAAGAAAACCGTGATAATAGGGAAACACTCCCTACCCAAATGGGAAATCTCGGGTATGGTGGAGTACGTATCTGGTGGGCCCCAATCGAATGGGTTTTACTTTGCGATCCCACGTGGAGCCCATGCAGCAAGGCTAGGAAACGAAGGCTCCATTTCCCAAACTATCAATGTGAAGGCAGGTGTGGTGTACTCCCTCACATTTTCCGCCACAAGGACTTGTGCTCAAGATGAGGTCCTAAGGGTCTCGGCTTCAGGTCGAACTAGTGACCTTCCAATCCAAACCTTGTATAGTAGTGATGGAGGAGACACTTATGCTTACGCTTTCAACGCTACTTCAAGTAAGGTCACGGTCACTTTTCATAACCCTGGGATTCAAGAGGATCCTGCTTGTGGACCTCTCTTGGATGCCATTGCAATCAAGGAGATGCGTCCTCCAAGATACACCGCAGGTAACACTACAGAAATTGTTATAGGTTGTCACCAAAAGAATGTTTAAATATACTGTATATATTTGTCCATTAGCAATCTTCTCACATTTTTTTCAGTCTTCTCTTGGTTACTTTGTGCTAAAAAAAAAGAGCTCAATTTGGCAAGATTATATTTTCTAAACAATGGTTTACATGCAGGCAACTTGGTGAAAAATGGCGGTTTTGAGAACGGTCCACACGTGTTCAAGAACTACTCAACCGGAGTCCTCCTCCTCCCCAAAATACACGACACAACTTCCTCACTCCCTGCATGGATTGTTGAATCGCTCAAACCAGCAAAATATATCGACTCCAAACACTTCACAGTTCCAAAGGGTGCTGCAGCTATCGAGTTAGTAGGAGGACGAGAAACAGCAATCGCACAAATCATCCGTACTGTACCCAACAAAGTCTACAACTTATCTTTCATCATTGGAGATGCGAAGAATGATTGCCATGGATCAATGATGGTGGAGGCTTTTGCAGGTAAAGATACAGTAAAAGCTAAGTATGAATCTCAAGCAAAGGGTGGTTCTAAAACTGTAAGTCTGAAGTTTACAGCCACTTCGGCTAGAACAAGACTCACATTTTACAGCTCTTTTTACCACACAAAGCTTAGCGACTACGGCCATTTTTGTGGCCCGATCTTGGACGATGTCAGAGTTTGGCCTGCCTAGAAACTACTGATGAACTCAACGAATGCATGAAGACGGCATAGAGTTGGATCTCACTTTCTTTCTTTTATATGATACATGTAAAACCAGTATGTAACAACTGAATTCAATAGTAATATACATTTAGATCAAGTATAATCTTTGAGTTATTAATTGAAAAGATTATAGTTCAATTCAGAAATAAATTTATAAAGTCATGCAAGTCATTCCATTAAGTTTTGTTTTTTTACTATGCCTTATCATTTAACTTGGTCTTCTTAACCATCAGATCATATGATTGAGGTCCTCTGGAAACAATAATTAGGGTACTTTGTATTTTCTACATATGTGCTATTGAAATGATTCAAAAATACACTTGGATCGTGTCAATAATGAGTTTCATAGATGAACACAAGTCCGATATACATGTGACCTCAACTATTCATTAAATCTAAATTCTATTCTATATAGAGAAATAATTTGTACACCAACAAGGCAATAAACTACCTGTGCACCACCATCTGCACAGCCAAGTCTTTTGTCATTCAAGTTGAGAGGACAAATCAATTTTCTTCTTACGCATACATAATACAACAATTTTTAAGGCTTCATTTCCACCCTACATTGTTTTGAAATTTACGTATTGTGTTCTGATCTACCCTACATTGTTTTCAAAAACCATGTTCATGCCAACAAATGTTTGCTATTTCTACATCCACCTTTTGTCCCATCAGTTAATCAGATCCATCATTTTCTTCTAGCGCTATACAAACAAAACCGCAAGATAGAAGGATTTCTAAGTGATTGAAACATATTAATCCTAGGCACAAATCATGGTCAATGGATCAACAAACATCCGATATTATGTTCCCAGCCAAGAGGTTGTGGGTTCAAGTCCTATCGTGGGCAAAAGTGGGATTGTTGTGGTTTATGAAAATGTATATATACTAGTTGCCTTTCAAAAAAAAATCACCATCCGACATTGGATAACTAAGCCAACCATTGGCTTGCTGCTAGAAGAAAAGAATTAAGCACATTCATTATCATTTATAAAACAGAAAACTAAGGAAGCAAAAGTAGATCACATCACACTAACTTGCTCCTCAATTATGACAATTTCCCACAACACCATAACCAAACACGTTCATAGTATTTAGATTTTAGACACGCATCAAAACATTACTGTTTACTAACAACAAAAGAAACAGTGTACTTCCACGAATGTTGTGGCAACATAAAAAAACAGAACAATAACTTTCACCTGATTGTTAAAGTCCAATTATTAGGAACGAGTTGAAGACTTAAGACTCAGCTTGGGACTTGACAATGAAATTTTGGCGGCTGATGGGGTTCATGACCACTGGGGGACCTGCAGTGCGAGGCCATGCCTGGAACTTCTTGTCAGTCTCTTCCCACCACGCCTTGTTTGAAACTGTAGAGGGGGTGGTACCTGTATGTGACACGAATAATAAGATTAAAAGGAGCATTCTTAGGGATAAGGGGCCACTGGTATTATAAGAGTTATATGTATGGTGTATCCTTGCCTCCAAAGATCTTCTTGTCGGCAATAATATAGTCACAGCTAAATGCCAGCACAAATGATCCGACAAGAGCACCAACGATCTTGGCTCCAGCCATCTGTTTAAACACGATATGGAAAAGAAAATAAAAGGTTAGTCACACAAGTTTTGACTGTGGTAAGTTTGGCAAGATATATCTTGTTCTGGATCATCATAAATACACATGAAGTCATCACAACTACATTTCATCACTTCGTATTAAGCACGGATAAGTTTACTAGTAGAATACAAATACAAAAACCAACATCCAGGCTAGTATTCTAATCCAGCAAGATAAGCAACACGCAAACAAAACCTAAGTGGGCTGTAGTTCCTCACAGTTTTGATCATTCTGTTCACCTTTTTTTTTTCGCTGAATAATATTGGCCTATATATTAATGGCAGCATGTCGGTAGTTAATAAATAGTATGGCAAAGTATTATGAAGTCCAATTAGAGTCTACGCCTTCTCTAAGCAATCTACAGAAGCTGAATATTAACAAATAGAAAATGCAAAACAGGAAACATGTACTATTTTGGTGATTAATGCATATCTTTAGCATTTTTGCAGGCCTTTTGTGAGACCAGACATCTTGCTAAGAGGACGCTATACATACAGCGAGAAAATACAAATACTAGCTCTATTCAAGATGATGTAAATGAGTTTGAAATTCAATTTAAGTATCTGCCTGCAAGTAAATAAAACTATATAGCAGCAGTATACGATATAATGGGCTGACTATTGCTGATACAGAAGTTTAATCAAGATAAGTTGTATACCACATCAATAAAAAGCATGTATATATAGAGGTTACTTGGCTGTAAAGATCAAAATAATGAAAATGCTAAACACGACATACATCATAGCTCTATTTGAAAACTCAAGCTGGATGCTAGAAACTTGGTTTCCTAATGAGACGTAAACTGCCTTAGTAGTTAACTAGTTATTTGTTTAAAAGGATTACCACCAAAAGTTTCACAAACGAAGTCAGCCTATCTCAATATGATTCATTCATGAAGTTCTAGAATCTGAAAAATGTGAGAATCAACCTGATAATACCAATACATCTCCATTAACCCGTCTGTGTTACACACTTACACTTTAACTCTCATGTCCGATGCCCAGCCAAGCCACAAGCAGTCCAAGCCAAGGCTCATTTTTTGGGTTGTTATATACTTGATGTTGCCTAGAGTTTGTTAAGCCTTGACACATGCGTGAGCCCAAAGGCGTGAGGTATCCTCGATGGGGTGAGGGGTCCCTCTGACAGGCCTCTAGGTATAAATATATCCCCTCGCAATGGTAAAAAAAAGGCTAATGGAAAACTAGTATGAACGACTCGCTAGTGAAGCAGTGGACCCATGTCACTTCTTGACCATTCATTGGCATACTCAAGTGTGTGAAACCACATCCCTATCTAGGACTTCACAATAAAAACCGCATCCTACATTTCCCTTCCAAGATATTAGCTTCCACTACAGATGACACAATAATCTCTTGAAGATCTCCTACTACAAGGACACTCAAATTATAACCATCGTCTAAGGTGCCTCTCTGATATATCCAAGAAGACCAATCCTAGATGATCGATCAACCTTAAGGTGTTTTTGTATCTGCATAAGGGCATTCTAATAAACCGTGCAAGCAAAAAAGAACACTCACTAAATGTGCAATATATAGCCACGTGATCCTGGCCTTCAGAAATAATTCAAATTTGTCAATAATATGCCATTATATTGGTTTTCTAGTACCTTTCCACCATATAGGTGGAGAGTCTACCACACAACTATCAAGCATGACTGTACAGAAAGGTTGTCAAGATACTTCCTCTAGTAAACAAAGATGCCTTAGGTCGTTAGTTTAAACTATTTTTAATAATATCCTCCATGTAAAATATGTAAGCACGTCACTCTTATGATGCCACTGTTAGAATATTATCTTATAAATAAATATAACTACTTTACCAAATATGCCTCTGTTTTGAACTATACCTTATTTCACATATACTCATTCCTTCTCCAAATAACCGTTAGCTAAATTCCATCTTAAAAACACTCATGATAACACTTCTGCGATACCAATAGCATACATATATTGCTCCTTGAAACTCACCATTCCGACCCTTAACCATTTAGACACCTACTTTACGCTCTAATACAAAAAGTACCATTCAGATAATGTCGTTCACATTGCAAACAACACCATAGTATTAACTATTAACCTCGTCATTCCAAGTACTACTGTAATTACTCACTTCTAGTGTTGTCCACAAACAGCGCTCTAGTTGTCATACCTACCTAGTTGGGGGGTTCAGCTTGACTAACATAAATAAAAAAAACATTTAAACATGTTTGTGGATGACAAAACTCCCTGTTCCAATGTCCTAAAGACCATGTATAAATTTAAACTTAGTTCCATAATATCGGCTATCTCTAAACAAAATTAGACAAAACATTCGAAAACGGCAAAAAGCTTTTCACTTGTTTCTGATTTCACCCTGACCTCATTTCACATATCCCTAGTTCTAATCCATATTATCCTCACCTAAATTCCAGCTTAAAAACGCTTATTATCACAATCCTGCAACACCATTAAAATACACATTTTGCCTCTATAAAATCAACATTCCAACCCTTAACAATATTGCACACACACGCAGTTTACCCTCTACTACAAAAACTACGCTCAACCTCGTTAATATAACATACAATTCCAAATAATTTAACTAATATCCTCAATATCTTTATCAAGGTGTTTGTTTAAGCTTATTTGGCTGGTTTACGAGCTTATTAAACTTTTGAAAACCTCATAAGCTGTTATTTTTGGGGCTCATGAGCTTATCCCGATTATAGCTTATGAAGTTCATAAGCTAAAGTTGATAAGCTCATAAGCCCCAAAATTTAAGCTTGTGAGGTTATCAAAAGGTTAATAAGCTCATAAGCCAGCCAAATAAGCTTAAACAAATACCCCCTATGTAGGTTCAATCTCAACTAGTAGCACATTAACAACAGGATAAAAGTTATGAACAAAAATAAAATATCATGATTTTTATAAAATATCATGATTTTTATAAAGTTATTAAATGAATCGATGAGATAGAGATTTATGATAATGAAATAAGTAAAATGGATAAATATTATTTATTACCTTTGTGGTTTAATTGGATTGGATTGAATTGATTTAAGAAGTGAAATTTGATGAAGCCCTAGATTGGATTGAAATGAAAAGTGTGTCTCCAGAACAAAGAGGAACAATGAAATGAAATGAATATTTCAAGTACGCGACGAAAGGTTCAGGTTCAAAATAGTGGGTTCATGAAAGTAAAGGTCACTTTATAAGAGTTCAAAACTGAGTTCATTTCAAGTCTGTAGGCTTCAAATGTTACGCAACTTATCAACTTGTATTCACGTTAGTAAGTTAAAAGTGAAAATGATTTGGATGCGTAACTCATGTGTCTATTATTGTGCTTAATTCATTCATTGTTTAACACGTGGATTGCATAATTTTTCTCTCCTCAAACTTACCATTAATCTTGCCAAATGTATAATGATATTTTTAGGCATAAAATTAAGCATGTCAATCACTGCTCTAAGTTAAATCCTTTTTGATATGTTGTTTATCCTCAAAATACTTCTAATTTTTATTAGCACTTATATAAATCATAAACCACATCTTTGAATTGGATCAAGATACTCTCAAGTTAGAGTCAAACATTATTAATTATGTTGGCTTTATTTTGAGAGTGAATAAATAAGTGAGCTCATAATTATTACTAAAAGAAAATGCTATTTTATTTTTGATTTGTGAACATGATCTATCGTATTTGACTCAACTTAAGAAAATCTTAATCCGTTTGAATTTGAAGTGCAATCTTATTTCTTTAGTAAATTACATCGTTCATCCATCCTTGTCGTTTGCGTTGACACAATATGTTCCTCCTTTGACCCAAAAAAGTCATTGATGCTCCTCAACTGCCAAACGTTATTCTTCCCTCTAACGGCCAAAACTAACGCTCATTAAGTCATCCTACCTGTTAGGGTATTCGTCACTTTAAGTATGCAAATAAGGATAAAGTGACTCACTACCAACTAGACACTCTTTCTTATTTAATTGTGAGCTCACCATTACTAGAGGTTACAATTCTCGACACGACACGAAGTTTAACAGATTTAGGTTGAGGATAAACAAGTTTGGGTAAAAAATATGCCAACCTGTCTAACCAGTTTTAATGAAGGGATAGTGTTTGGGTAGATGTTATACCAACCTACTAACCCGCAAACTCGAATATGTCAACCCGAACATGACTCGATTGCCACCCCTAACCACAAAATAGACCGTAACGACTTGTGTGGTCTTAGTAATATGTTTTTAGCACACATGATGAATCATTGCTTATTTTAACATCCTAGGTGAAAGACCTATGATTATGTGACCCGAAAATGGTATCCTCGGTGGACGACACGTGTTATTTTATGATCACGTGTTCCAAAGAGGAACTTAGACATCCTCAGTTGATGCCATGAGCCTTTAGATGGCTTTATGTCCCGAAGCAGGACTTAGACGCCATATGTGGATTATTAACATGATTATAGAACTTATTAGACGTCCTAAGTGAATGACATGTGTTATAATGTGATCACATGTTCTGAAATGGAACTTAGACATCCTTGGGTGGATGAATTGAGCCTTTAAATGACCTTATGTCCCAAAGTGGGACTTAGATGTCCTATGTGGATGACTAGTATGATTAAATGACTCATTAGTTGCTTAATGTAAAGTTTAGACATCCTTAGTGGGTGATTAGTACATCATGTTAATAATACATCTATGTTGGGTCAATTCAGTACACAATTGCCCCTTGTATAGATTTGAATGAAAAACACCCTAAGTATATACTCTCCTTGGTGAACAGTCATCAGGGAGTCATCCTCAAGAGGCGGTACACAGTGAGTGAAGATCGAGAACCAAGACTTGGATGATGGAGTCAGAGTGTGATGACAATAACACTCTGACTCCCTGAAGACTTATCTCTGATAACATACATGAAATTTAGGCGGGAACTTTCTTGGAAAAACAGGCTACAAGCATTGACAAGAAAGTCAAATAAAGTACAAAGCAAAAGAAGACAACAAGTACTAGAGTAGCTAAAAAACAAATAGTTAAAATAACTATTTACTTTAGTACGTTTTGAAGCTTCATATGGAAGCTTTACTTTTCCTAGCTTATATATACGTATATTGTAATAGAGATAAGTAGAGCTCCTGTAAAAAAATGTAAATGTAACTAAATGCATAGTTGATAGGATCCTCCTCTCCAAAAATTGGAGAGTTTACATTGTCATTCAATCCCAAGTGTTGTTCCGCAAACACTTGAATTATATTATTTGATTAACTTCTAATACGAGTATAAACGTTGAAAAGTATAATTTGTGTTATTAGTGGTCAGTGGGTCTTAAGTAAACTTAATCTTATTGTTTATTATTATTCATGGTTTACTCAATCTTTAGGACTAATAAGTGGTATCAGAGTGGGTGGATCATTGATCATTCATGATCTAGATCCGTTTTGTATGACTACTGGTAACACCAAGCAAAGTAAAAAAAAAAATGTAAGTGTAAACCTTCAAAAACTGCTACTGTTGTTGCAATTTTTGAGGGGAAGAAATACACTAACAAAATTGACTTTGTAACAACCTACCAAATCCACACATTTGTTAGATCTGATAACCCATACTACCCACCATACATTTAGGTGGTATTTGCTTTTTAAAAAGTGCCTCTTAATAGCCTCTTAATCTGACTCGTTCAGACGTGGTCAAACATTTGGGTCATTAAGTGTGTTTGTTTTTTTCTTCTCGTTCAGAGGCAGTTAGAGGCTCAAACCTCTTAATCAACAAGATGTGTAGGGAATGTCTTGTTGTCTTTTAACGTCTTTTAATGTTTATGTGTCGTAAGAATAAAATTGCATCATATTCATATCATTTAGATATTTTTTACAAAAAAATAAACAATATTATTTCATTCAGATTCAGACATTTACGCCTCAGATTCAGATTCAGATTGAGAGCCTCTAAATAAACAAACAACACGTTATTAGATCTGAATACCGAATCTTCATCTCTCAATTATCATAGTTCATCTTCATCTCCCAAATCAAAATAATCACACCAATCGAAAAAAAACACACACCAAATCCAATGACACATGAAACACAAAACTAGCTTTAATCATCCCACACACCAAACCATCACTTAAAAAAAAAACAATCAACGCACAAGGTTACGAATATTTGTTTTATGTTTTGGTTACGAATAGATGCTAGATTGCGGGATATAAGTGTTGGAACATTACTAAAACAGTTTTGTTGTATTTTTGTAGAGATCCATGAAATGGATATTAGTGACAGATTTTCTGTCACTAAACCGTCTCTAATTGACCGTTATTATGGTAAAGACGCGTCTAATCGCAATGGTTACGGTTAGATCTATTGAAAAGGCATCAAAGAGCGAACCATCGCGGCTGTTTGAACTAGTGGCAGTTAGCGACGGTTTTTCTGTCGCTAGGTCGTCGCTAAAGTGTGGCTAATTCTGAACAATTGTGATTGTTACGAAAGGAAGTGTCTCTAAGGCCATTTGAAGAGGTATTGTGACTGTTTTGAAGGGTCACCATGTGCCTATATATAGAGGACGAATTTGTCACTTTGGAATCATCAAAAACACATAAATATCATCTATTTCCATCATCATAACATATCATATTCGCTAGAATCAAGTTTCATACTTGATTTGATTGTTGTATCCTCTAAATAGTTCGTACTAGATAGGACGAATTTCTGTTTAAGGACACTGCTAATCACAGGCCTCAATCTGTTGTTGTAATCTTATAATTCTGTACAAAACAATTTTTATTACTTTTATATTATTCCCAACAATCTTAAACAGAAATTTTCAAGATGGATCAAACGATGTTGAAGTCGCATGTTGGAAAACCTGAAAAATTCAAAGGTTCTGATTTTTGACGTTGGCAACAAAAGATGTTGGTTTACTTGACAACATTGCATGTGTCGAATATTCTCACAGATCCTGAACCAACAAATCCGTATGTGGAAGGACAGAATGTTCCTACCTAGGCACAAGTGGCAGACTATGAAAGGGCCACCTCACAATGGAATCATAATGAATATAATTGCAGAAATTATCTTCTGAATGCTTTCGATGATTCCTTGTATGATATTTATTCTTCCTTTACAAATGCAAGGGAAATATGTATATTTGGAAAAGAAATACAGGACTGAAGTTGCATGTTCCAAGAAGTTTGTTGTTGGAAAATTTCTAAACTTCAAGATAAATGATGCAAAGCATGTTGTAAAGCAAGTGGAAGAACTCCAAATCATAGTCCATGAATTGGAAGTAGAAGGCATGGGTATAAAGTATAAACTCTAACTTTCTTGTTGGTTCTATTATTGAAAAATTGTCTCAATCCTGGAAAAACTTTAAGTTATATCTTAAACATTTGACTGACGATATGAGTTTTGAGCAACTTGTTCTCAAAATTCGTGTTGAGGAAGATAACATGATGCAGGAAAAGGTTGATGCAAATTAGATAGAACCAAATGCAAACATGGTTGGAGAAAGCTCTTCCAAATCAAAGAACTACCACAAAAATAACAAAAAGGGTGGTGGTTCTGGACAGAATTCTTCCAAGGATAAGAAGAAAGATTACACCCAACAAAAGAACAACAACTTCAAGAAAGTTTATCATTGTTGGGTCTGTGGGAAACCTGGTCACAAAGCCAAGGATTGTCACCACAAGAAAGAACAATGAGGAGGAGATTCTGGAGGAAATTCCAACCAAGCAAACCATGTGGAATCTCCCAAAGAATTTGCTGGAGTAATTGAAGCCTTCTTTACTACAAATGATGTTGATTGGTGGCTGGATACTGGTGCAACAAAGCACAAATGTAATTCAAGAAGTATGTTTGTTTCTTACCAAAAGGTGAATGAAACTGAACCAATGTTTATGGGGAATGGAACTTCTTCAAAGATTGAAGGAAAAGGCAAAGTCATATTGAAGTTGACTTCTGGAAAACATCTTGTACTCTCAAACGTGTTGTATGTGCCTAACATCACCAAGAATCTGATTTCTGGCCCTATTCTTAGTAATAAGGGATTTAAACTTGTATTTGAATCAGATAAATTTGTAATCACCAAGGGTGGTATGTATGTTGGAAAGGGTTGCCTTGATCAGGGACTCTTTAAACTAAGTATTGTAACCAATGACAATAGGGATGAGCATTTCGACCCGAATCCCGGAACCGTACCGGTACCGTATCAAAACGGTACCGATCCCGATATACGGTACGGTACAGGGACTACGAAATAAGGTGAAAAAAAATCAGGACCACTAATTCGGTACGGGACCGGTACCAAATCGGGAAATTCCTGAAAAAAAGAAGGTAAAAACCCGATTTTCCGGTACCAGTACCGGTATCCGAATCCCGTTTGGTACGGTACCGGTACCACTAATTTATGCTCGAGAAAAACTCGGTACCACTAATTCGGTACGGGATCGGTACCGTGCTCATCCTTAAATGACAATGTTATTAATAATAATAATGCAGGCACTAGTACCGCTTCTGTGTGCACGATTGATCCTTCTTTCTTATGGCATTCTAGATTAGGCCATGTTAATTTCCGTTCCTTGCAAAGAATGATAAACTTAGGCATGTTTCCTAAATGTACAATGGATAAAATATCCAGGTGAAATTTGTGTTGAATCTAAATACACAAGTCATTCACATAAATTTGTAGAAAAATCAAATGAAATACTTGGTTTAATTCATACAGATTTATGTGATTTCAAAGCAACACCATCAAGAGGAGGAAAGAATTATTATATTACTTTCATTGATGATTGCAGCAAATTTTGTTATGTGTACTTAATAAATACGAAAGATGAAGCCTTGAATATGTTTAAGACATATAAGGCAGAAGTTGAAAATCAACTAAACAAAAAGATCAAAATTCTAAGGTCTGATAGAGGAGGAGAATATGAATCCAATGACTTTGCTGAATTTTGTTCTACTTATGGTATTGTACACCGAACAACAGCCCTATACACCCCACAACAAAATGGTGTGGCTGAACGTAAGAATAGAACATTGAAGAACATGATTAATTCAATGTTAATTACTTCAGGGGCTCCTCATAGTCTATGGGGTGAAGCATGTCTTGCTGCAAATACAATGTTGAATAAAATTGCTCTTAAGAAGAGTGACAAATCTCCATATCAATTATGGAAAGGAAAGCAACCTTTTTATAAAAGGATGAAAGTGTGGGGTTGTTTGGCAAAGGTTCAAATACCTTTACTAAAGAGAACCAAACTTAGACCAAAAGCAGTTGATTGTGTTTATCTCGGTCCAGCAAAGAATAGTGTTGCTTATAGGTTCCTGGTTTACAAATCCAATGTAGAAGACATAAGCAAAAACACAATTATAGAATCTGCTGAAGCAGATTTCTTTGAGAATATCTTTCCTTATAAGGATAAAGAGAAACAAATCTCAAATCCAAGGAAAAAAGTATTTGATGATCAGTTGTCTCTAGATCAAAGAGACAACAATTCTAAGGTTCAAAAAGAGAATGATGAACCTAGAAGAAGTAAGTGTGCAAAAGTCTCTAAAGACTCTGGATCAGATTGTATGACATATATTGTGAATGAAGAACCACAAACATATAAGGCTGCTATGGAGTCATCAGAAGCACCTTATTGGAAAGAGGCTATTCAAAGCGAAATAAACTCAATTGTGCATAACAATACATGGAAATTGGTTGATCTACCTTCTGGACATAAACCAATAGGCCATAAATGGATCTTCAAAAAGAAACTAAGACCAGATGGTTCCATAGAAAAGTATAAGACTCGTTTAGTAGCCAAGGGATACCGTCAAAAGGAAGGTCAAGATTTCTTTGACACTTATTCACCGGTTACAAGGATAACCTCTATAAGGTGAAAACTGATTATACATCACATGGATGTGAAAACTGCGTTCTTAAATGGTGAATTAGATGAAGAAATATATATGCAACAACTCGAGGGGTTTGTTGTCAAAGGTCAAGAGCATAAGGTATGTAAATTGGTTAAATCTCTTTACGGCCTTAAACAAGCTCCAAAGCAATGACATGAGAAGTTTGATAACACTCTCTTATCAAACGACTATCAAATAAACAAATGTGATAAATGTGTTTATGTCAAACAATACAAAAGTGCATTTGTCATTATTTGTTTATATGTGGATGATACGCTAATTATGGGAACAAATATAGATGTTATAAATCAAACCAAGAAAATGATTCATTCTTCATTTGAGATGAAAGACATGGGAGAAGCAGATGTCATTCTTGGTATAAGAATTCAAAAGAATTCCAATGGATACATCCTTACCCAATCTCATTCATTTGAGATGAAAGACATGGGAGAAGCAGATGTTGAACTTGTTTTCATAAACTTGCAACACCATTTTGGGTCCTATTTTGTAAACTCTGAATGTTTTAATGATCAAACGATGTATTTTCAAAAACGACACTTTAGGTCGTTCAATATAACTGTAACTGTGATGCTATGGCAGTCACCTCCAGGTATTCCATTCCGCTGCTAAAACAGGTATTTTGGAGGTGTGACAGATACCCCGTTAGATCGTATACATTCAATATTCAAGTCAAAAATAAAAATGATTTATTTATTTATTTATTTATTTATTTTTACTTTTTTGCAAAAACAAAAATGTAAATGAGGGGACCTATTTTTTTAGACCGTACTTTGAGACCACTTTTTGTCTTTTTGCAAAAATAAGTATTCAAAATTTCTCAAAAATTTTACTTCTTTTTTGTTTTTATGTAAAAAGACAAAATTGCCGCATAGAAGAATAGTTTATAAAAAAACATAATCGGCAGTCTAGAAAAAAATGGATCAACCAAATATTTTTTTTACACGTATCACAAATACAATTTTTTTTACATACACTTTTACCCACTCTATTAACAGAACACGACATTTTTTTTGTTGTTATTTGCTTCGTATTTTTTGTTTTTGATTTATCAAACTTTATATTTTTTATTCCGTATCACAATTTTATAACAAAGCAAAAATTATAAAAAACAAAGAACAAAAAATAAAAATTGGGTGTTTGTTTCGGCTTATATAGCGTTGCTTATGCTTATTTGGTTTTGAGCTTATGTTTAAAAAGTGGCTTATTTTGAAACTTTTGTTTCGGCTTATATCCTTTTAGACTTCAAACCAATATTTTGAAAACCGGGTTCGAAATCGACCTGGTTGAGTCACCTGAGACTAGGTCAACCGGTTCAGTCGGTTCGACTACTGGGTCAACCCGAGTTTTTATTAAAATTTTTTGAAGAAACGAAACTCGGTTGAGTTTCGAGAACCGGGTCACTCAAAACCTGACGTCTAACCGATTAACCCACGTTTTTTTTAAGCCGTTTTCTTGCCTGAACAGGTCGAACCTGTTAATCCGGTGGGGGCGGGTTTCAAAACACGTCTTCAAACTCTAACCAACTCCCTATATAAACAAATCAATCACCCCCAATTCAATCCTCACACATTCATTCATTCATCTCAGAACAAACCCTAATTTTGTCTCATCTATTCGTTTCTTCAAGGTATTATTATCCTTTATTCCGTTTATTGTTCTTTAATTATTCCGTTTATTGTTCTTTAATTATTATTCAACTGCTTATATGCTTATTATTAATTCAATTTAGTTAGACCTAATTAGACTTAATCACCTTTAATAATAACTTTTTCTGTTTATTATTGATGCTTATATGACGTTATGTTTATGATTGTTTAACTTCTGGCTGTTAGTTAGACCTAATTATCGTTAATTGTAACTGTTTTTGGTTGGTCGTTGTTTTGATAGTTATATTACGTTATGGTTATGATTATTTAATTAGACCTAATTCGATCTAATCATCGTTAGCTATATTTGTTTTTGGTTGGCCGTTTGATGCTTATTTATCATTATATTGTATGCGGTTGTTAGTTAGAGCGAATTGACCTAATCATAACCGTTTCCGTTTAGCTAAATTGAATTAAATTGCCGTAAATAGATCTGTTTGTGTATATGAAGCTATGTGTTTTATCTGTTTAGATGTGATGAACGTTTAATTATAAGATCGAGAATGTGTTTATGGATTTACTCAAACAGATGATTTAAATATTTGGTTGAATCGTTGTTAGGTGGAATAATTTGTGACTGAATTTGTATGGCTGTTATGTTAGTTAATGTTCAATTTAATGGTTTCGTTGTATTAGGTCCGAAATTGTATATACTATGTGGTTGTTAGGTTGGTCAATGTGTAATTAGAAACATGGAGATCATGAGGTTGATTCTTCGTTAGGTGAATTTATTCAATATGATTCGATCTGAAATTGGTAGCTGTTCGGTTAGTAAATCAGGTGATCCTTTGTTAGTCTTTACTTATATATGAATTAAAATGATAAGAAACAGTAGATCAGAACTTGTGTATGTATTGTTATTAGGCTAGTCAATGTTCAAACAGAAGATGTGCAATTGTTTGATTTTGATTCCTTGCTTTGTAAGTATTTAAATTAGTAAATTGATGTATATTTAATACCTTAACTGGGGTTATTGTAGTTGTAAGGTTGACCTACTGTTAAGATTAATTAATGATTTTTACTTGTAGAGTTGTATGCATACAGAAATCTTAGAGTTCGTTAGTGTATGATGGTAAAATAACATGTTGTTAGGGTTCTTATATAATTGCATGTATGGATACAAAAGCTGTTGTATGTTTTGGTTTGTATATGAAGTTGTTTATTGTTAGTTGGGGTTCTTATTGTGATTTTTGTTTCTACAGATGCAAATCTTCGTAAAGACCCTCACTGGTAAGACCATCACTCTCGAGGTTGAGAGCTCTGACACAATCGACAACGTCAAGGCAAAGATTCAGGATAAGGAAGGGATCCCACCAGACCAACAAAGGCTGATCTTTGCTGGAAAGCAGCTTGAAGATGGCCGAACTTTGGCAGATTATAACATCCAAAAGGAGTCCACTCTCCATCTTGTTTTGAGGCTCAGGGGAGGCATGCAAATCTTTGTGAAAACCCTTACCGGCAAGACCATTACTTTGGAGGTCGAGAGCTCCGACACGATTGATAACGTGAAAGCCAAAATTCAGGATAAGGAAGGTATCCCTCCTGACCAGCAGAGATTGATCTTTGCCGGGAAACAACTCGAGGATGGTCGTACTCTAGCTGACTACAACATCCAGAAAGAATCCACCCTTCATCTTGTCCTCAGGCTAAGAGGAGGGATGCAGATCTTTGTTAAGACTCTGACTGGAAAGACTAGTACTTTGGAAGTTGAAAGCTCTGACACCATTGACAATGTCAAAGCGAAGATCCAAGATAAGGAGGGTATCCCACCAGACCAGCAGAGGTTGATTTTTGCCGGCAAGCAGCTAGAGGATGGGCGAACTCTTGCAGACTACAATATCCAAAAGGAATCAACTCTCCATTTGGTGCTTCGTCTAAGAGGTGGTATGCAGATTTTCGTGAAGACGTTGACAGGCAAGACGATCACACTGGAGGTTGAGAGTTCTGATACAATTGATAATGTGAAGGCGAAGATTCAGGACAAGGAAGGCATCCCTCCAGACCAGCAGAGGCTCATCTTTGCAGGGAAGCAGCTTGAGGATGGCCGTACCCTTGCTGATTATAATATTCAGAAAGAGTCCACTCTCCACCTTGTTCTTCGTCTTCGTGGTGGTAACTGAAGCTCCTGTTTTGTGTGGTTGATAGATTGTGAACAATTTCTTTGCTACTTCTGTTTAAGTGTTTGTTGACAATGGAATAAATTACTTGTTTGGTGTATTGGTATTCTTACGATTGTATGCAAGGTTTGTCAGCGTGCTGGACTTATAAGTGTCACCTTTGCATATTTGTCTTTTGTCAAATTTCTGAGATGTGTAGTAGGTTTGTATTTGTCTGTGTTTGAGCATAAGTTGTTGCAGCACCTCATGGCTGCGTTTGACTGTTTAGATAACTAGTTATAATGCCCGCGCACGCGCGTTTTTTTTTTTTTTTTTTTTTTTTTTTTTTTTTTTTATTTATTTTTTGAATCATATATTTTTATTTATTAAAAAACAAATAATTTAATCTTTGTTTTGTTTGATTTATGATTTTTAATTATAGTTTTTATTATTAAAGAGAATTATTTAAAAATTTTAATCCTATTGTTAATTGCTTTTTATCTATATTTTTTGTATTTATCTTCTATTTGTGTTATGGATAAATATAAAATCTTACCTAATAAGAAAATAATATATTTTTTTTAAATAATATTATTACTAAATAAGGTATGGTTTAGTTTTTTGGAAATGGAAAAGTCCCAACTTGGAGTTTTGTTTTATTATATAAAAAAGATGTCACCCTTGGGTGAAAGTGGCCTTACTTTGATCTGAGGTAGATAGGTGGAATCATACAAGTGGAGTCGGAAACTTGTTGAGTCAGATGCTGTATGCCTAGATAGATGATGGTCAGGTTCCATGTACTGGTGGAAAATAATGTTTCATTTTATCTTAATAGCCCAACTTTCATTTACAAACTTAAATTGAACATCAGGTTGTCATGCGACTTGATATGCTTCGAGTTAGTGTAATAGTGTTACAGGAAGGTCTGATGCACTTCGATCTGTTTGAGGAGTAGAATTTAGCTTAACCCATTAAGGTTGACAAATGTACAAATTGAACAGGTGATACTAGTTTTCCTATCATCATAAGACCGTAAGGACAGAATTTAACCATTTTGCATCATATCGTATATAGGACAGAATTTAACCATTTTGCATCATATTGTATATAAAGTAACCGACTAATAGCAAGTTGCCTCAAATAGAGGTCCTGAACTCGAGTGTTGCACCTCTCGCGTGTTGCGCATGAAAAATACTCAAATACACGAACATGTTCCATTTTCATTATTTACAAGTGGTTTTGGGTTTATTGGTAGCTTAGACATGATTGGAGATGCTTTACTGTTTCAAAACGGTATTGAAAATTGCATGTTATGCACATTAAAGTTGTAAACAGGAAGTATGTTGTATGTCACGGCCTAAAAATCTATAACAAAGAATGGAACTAATTTGATCCAAAAACAGTGTCAAGTTTTCAATCAATTTGAACTCCTTGAGTTTTATGGTGAGGTTCGGCGGCCCAGCATGAATTGCAAGTTAATTTGATCAGCACTTCAGGCCTTCAACTATTCATATCACTAGTTACCGCCCAAGTATCTTCTTTATCGCTAGTTACCATGGAGAAAATCACTAGTTTACTATGTTGCGGATAATCTATTCAAACAAAATACCCCAAGCTTACACAGCATGAGTATTGTTGAGATAATGGTTTCAAACAAACCACTGAAACAAAAGGCCATTACAAGCAATTGAGTATTGATGAGAGATCAACATAAAGGTAATTGATTTGCATAGATTGCATGAAATAAAAGGCCATTGAACAATTTAAACATAAAAGTAATTCTAGGAAACAACCACAGCATTGAAATAACAATGTGCCATCATGCCAAAAACAGAACAGTATCATGCAGAAGATTAAATAGTTCAAAACAACTGGTAATCTATATCAAAATCGTCTAGAGACATAACATACTTCACTTCAAAATACTAGATGGTGAAACTTAAGCAGCGACGTCAGCAACATCTTCAACATAGGTGATTGCCTTTGTGGTGGGCTTTGCAAGCATATCAGTGTACTCTTGGAAGGGAGATCTGCTGAACCTTGTCTCTCTCCAGAAGTCTGGGGTAAGGAATCCATAGGTTTTCAACAAGCAGTCAAAGGTAGCCTGCAAAATAAAATTGAGCTTTAGAAATCTGCTAAAAAGTACGAGGTAGCAATCACTGATACAAAAAACCAAACTTAATAGACGCTAGCAGAATTATAAAGATCAAATCTCATCATTGCCTATGCAGAAATGTAAAAATACATTTCAACTGTTTCAATAAACTCACACACAAGAAATGCACAATACAGCATTATACATGCTCAACAAACAAGACATTAAAAAGCACAAACCAATTGTTTTCACCAGTACATAGGATAAACATACAAGTATCTAAAATTACAAAAGCTAGAACAAAAACAGCTCACCGAGACCACTAAAATAATAACAAACAGCTAAAACCACATTTGATAGATCATAGGAACAATATGTACCAATGACCTCCGCTTGCAAAAAAAGTGGTAATAGCCACTTAAAAACGACTCAAAAAACTAATATAACAGTGAAAGTGGTAAAATGAAGCCCAATTGTAGTATAACTCAATACTTGAAACACATCAGTCTAACTATAGCAACAAAACCGCTAAAACATTGACAATACTTCAAAACTTAAAAAGGAATAAAACTAGCTGTAGCAACAAGAAACAATCATTTTATCACCTAATCAAACAGTCTACTTCAACAAAAAAACTCATATCGTACATCTTAAACAATCTTCTCACATAAAGAGCTAATTAGAATGCATTAACAAACAGATCACTCATTACATATATCTGAAGGCATATCAAAAGTAATTCATACAAATGAACACAACCTACCATGTTCACAATCCAAAACATAATCTTGATCATAGATATCCAATTAAAAAAACATTCACATCGTCAAATTGTACAAAAAATATTTTAATGGTTCACCAATCCATCAAAGTCGCCAACAGAAAATGAAACTAAGCATACACTACATCAAATTCCCATCAACACATTAGCCCTTGAACAAACACTATGCTTGCCATCCACCAAAATTTTAAAATCACACAAATACTAAAACATCAAATTCCCATCAAAACATTTAAACTATAAACAAACACTGAAAATTGAAGTCCAAAAAACTGCATACAAATAATATTCTCACATAAAGAGCTAACTACAATGCTTTACAAATACAACTGAAAGCATATAAAAAGTAGTTCATACAAACTAACACGTTTCACAATTAAAAACATAATCCTAATCATAGATAGCAAAAATATATATATATATATATAAATAAAAAAAAAAATCAATAGTTCACCAATATATCAAAGCCGCTAACAAAAATAAATTCTAAGCATCATAAACAAAGTAGCATCAAAAACATGTTCGACCATTTCAACAACCATTAGCACCTAATCTTTAAAATCACACAAATACTAAAATTTTAAATTCCATTAAACAAATGATCACATCTAGCAAATAAATCTAACAAACATAAACAAAAACAAACAAAAACATTAAAAAGAAAAAATACTACCTTAACAAAGTTACCAAGAGTCTTGGTACTCCCCCTAGACATAGTAAACACATCATCAATCCCAGCAAACTGCAACACCTTCTTAGGCACCCTAGCAGCCACAATCCCAGCTCCACGTGGCGCAGGCACCAATCTCACAGTAACACTACCACATTTCCCAGTCACCTTAGTAGGCACAGTATGCACTTTCCCAATCTTATTCCCCCAATACCCTCTCCTCACAGGAATCACAGACAATTTAGCCAAAATAATCGCCCCCCTTATAGCAGTCGCCACTTCCTTACTACACTTAACACCCAACCCAACATGCCCATTACTGTCCCCGACCACAACAAAAGCCTTGAACCTAGTACGCTGTCCAGCACGTGTTTGTTTCTGGACTGGCATGATTTTCATAACCTCGTCTTTTAAGGAAGGGAGGATTTGGTCTATGATTTGGTGTTCTTTGATGGGGAGGGAATGGAGGTAGATTTCTTCCAGCTTTGAGATCTTGCCGTCTTTTACGAGACGGCCGAGTTTTGTGACGGGGACCCATTTTTCTTCCTCGGCTTGGCGAGGGCCGCGGCGACGGCCGCGGCCTCTGTCGCCTCCTCTGCCACCGCGTGCACCGCGGTCTCCGCCGAAGCCTCGACCGAATCCTCCGCGTTCTCCGCCTCTTTCTGCCATGGTTGGTTTGTGTGTGTTTTTAAGGGTTTGGTTGTGTGTGTGGGTGGGTAAATGAGAGTGAAACCCTAGTGTGGCGAGATAAGGTGTTTATATATGTGAATTGTGAAATGGTGCTAGGGTTTGTTGATGGGCTTTGGGTTTTTGAATGGGCTTTTTATTAGGTCCATGTTTTGTGTTTTGATATTTTTAGTTAGAATAAATGAAATGGCTAACTTTCGTTATAAGGTTTCAGTTCTTTTTTTGGGTTTTGGTAACGAATTTTCTTAATTGTTCTCGGTATGTGAATTCTGAAAAAGTTAGGTAAATATCAGGATATTTCATAAAGTGTTTTAAATATTTTGATAACGTGTCACATTATAAATGGTGTCACGTGCCAGCTTTCACGTATGACACGTTATCAAAATGTATTGATTATAAAACTTTATCAAAAAAATATAATTATGCTTTTTTAAACATAGGAATACATCTAAAAAAACAATGAAGGTTATATAACTTATTTTATAATATATAGTTTAGGTGTAAATTTATTTCCTTCCTATTTCCTATCAAATCCTTCTTATTTCATTTCTTTTCTGTTTGATAAAAACTCGAAAACACAATATTTTTTTATATTTTTTTTTTCATTTTCTTTCTATTCATTTCAAAAATAAACTCAATAATGCGATGTTAGGGTCCACTTATTTCTCTTATATCCTAGGGCACATTTGGTAGAGAGAATTTCAAATAAATGAAATGAAGTAGAGAATAGAAATTCAGTGAATAGAAATCAGTAAACAATTTTGTTTAATTCTAATGTTTGGTAATAACAGAGACTTGACCCGAGAAATGGACAAGAAAAAAAATTAAATAATATTTTGTCATATGAGACTCACATGTATTTGTTTGTTGATTTTTTTAAACAAAATTATTTTTCTAAATAACAATTCTAAAAAATATATATTTAAAAAAATATTATTTTTAATTATTTTTTTTAATTTATCTTTTTTTAATTTTATTTAAAAAATTATTTATTATTTTTTAAATTTATTTTCTATAAAATTAATTAAAAATTTTATTTAAAAAAAATTATTTTTTCTAAATAACAATTCTGTAAAAAAATATTTTTTTATAAATTATTTTTTATAAAAAAATAATTAATTTTTTTTAAAAAAACTTATTTTTTAAAAAATTATTTTATACGATTAGTTTTTATAGTTAAAATAATGTTACTATATTTCAAACTTAGAAGTCTGATGACACGTGTTTGGCCAAATCCAATTCTCTTGTGTAACTTTCAATTCCACGCCCAATCAAGAAGAATTGCAGGGGCTGTTTGGTACAGAGAAATAGAGGCAAAGAAATGGAAATGGGTTGATTTCTCATGTTTGGTAGGTTGAGAAATCAAATGGGTAGAGAATTTTGAATTCTCAGAGAGTTCATCTCTTTGTATTTTGTTAACTTTGATTTCCACCCCTATTGTTGTGGAAATGGAGAGAATTGAGCTTTAAAAAATAATTTTTTAAATATTAAGTTTTTTTTTTAAATATTTTTTTTTCAAAATAAGTTTTTTTTAATATTTTTAAAAAAAATACTTTCTTATAAAAAATGATTTAAAAAAATATTTTTTTTTAAACAATTTTTATAAAAAATAAATTTTAAAAAAAATAAAAATTTTTAAAAATGTTAAAAAAATAAATTTTAAAAAAATGTAGTTTAAATTTTTTTTTAAATATATATTTTTTAGAATTGTTGTTTAGAAAAAATAATTTTTTTTAAATAATTTTTATAATAAATAAATTTAAAAAAAATAATTAAAAAAATATAATTTAAAAAAAAATATTTTTTTTTAAATATATTTTTTTAAAATTGTTATTTAGAAAAAATAATTTTTTTTAAACCAATAAATAATTTTTTTTTTCATTTCTCGGGTCAAGTCTCTGTTGTTACCAAACATTAGAATTGAACAAAATTCTCTACTGATTTCTATTTTCTCAATTTCTATTCTCTACTTAATTTCTATTCTCTGAAATTATCTCTACCAAACAGCCCTGAGAGAATTCAATTTACAAAGATAAAATTTCCCTAGAGACTTTCAAATCTCCACTTTTTAGTTTCTCTAGTTCACTAAACAAAGGAAATGAAATCATTTCCATTTCTCCACCCTTATTTCTTTCTACCAAACACACCCAAGGAAAGGAAAATGCTATTCTCCCCGAGGACCCCGACCAGTGACAACAACAAAAAAAAGACCCACTTATTTTTATAGTCACTTAACCCTTACTCTATATGTTAATGTTTAGCCCTCCACAATGAGTTTTTTTTAAAGCGATATGTTAATCAATTTTCATTTCTGAATAGTCCATTTGCTAGTTTAAAACAGTACATAAGGTTTTCCTTTTCTTATCAGGCGGTACAATGTTTTCTACGTGAGTTAGGGGCCGTTTGATAAAACAAAATGAATTAGCGCTGAATGATTTTAAACTCTGAACAATACAAAGGCTCTGTATGACCTTACTTCTGAATGAAAATGAGATGTTTGATATGTGTCATGAATCTGATCTGAATGGCACAAAATTACAAATTTGACCTTACGTTGTAAATTCCTTTGAAATAATACAATTATAATATGAACAGATACATTATTTATAAACATCAAATTATAAATAATTAATTTTCACATTTAAGCTTTCTATATAATTCAATTTCTCGTTCTCGTTTCACTTATTGTAACAACATTAACACATATTGCATAACAAAACATCCATAGCGTTAAAAAATAAAAAGAAACTTATGTTTGAACAAAAATCATTAATACCTATTTCAATAAAATAATTAAATTATCATCTTATACTATTTGTCATTTTAATTAAAAAAAAAAAAAAAATAGTCAATTGATGTTGACGTTCATGAACCTGACACCCCTATTTTGTTTTTAAATATGGAGGAACAATAGAGGCTATATGAGTAATGTGTTAGGTACTTAATCGTTTAGGGCCCCTCTCTAGCAAAATCGTACAGAAGAAAATAGAATCACTCAGATACTTTAAAACTTTTATCAAACAATCAAGCCTTTGACCGATTAAGTGTTGAGCTCTGAATTAGTCCATTAAGAAGTAAACAAACAGGCCCTTAGTAGATTTAGTATAAGCTATCGATTTAATTAACACTTGCAGACCTATAACTAAAACTGATCTGGTGCATTTTTCGTAAAATAAACATTACATGTAACACAAGCTTTTGAATAAGTCGCATTTTATAGTGTTATACTAAACAAAAAAAATCATGTGGTTCGCGGTAAACCATCCTAGGTCCAAACTTGTTCATCCAACAATAGTATATCTTGCAAAATGTAAAAAGAGCAATGTAAGTAGTAGGAACCATGACTACACATTTTCGAATTTCATTATTTAACATTCGTATTAAATGTCGTTTGCTAACATATTTGCACATAACTTCTCAGGTCTCGTCCAACTGTCCAACCGATCCAAGTGATTGGTGAAATTATATGCTATTCAACTATGATTATAAATTTAGCAGTAGATGCTTCTCTGATCTCAACAAAGTATCTATTGATTACAATGATATATATACATACTATCACTATCACATCTTTGTTTGCATACAAATTACTAAGCTACGATAACTATATGTATGCCGCATATCCTGGTTGATCTTGAATAACGTTTTTCGAGCATTGTGGCTTAACCTTTCCTTTAAGAGTTACCTTAGCATTGGTGCATTTGGCCTTAGCTTCACCATCACCCTCCCTACTAATGTCGATATCTTGCAACACAATTCCTTGACATGGATGGCCTTTGCTGCAATCGAATGTTATTGCCTCTTCATTTGCGCTAGTTCCAGTAATACTTTGGTAAGTCACATCTTTTATTTCGACAGCCGAGCTCTGCAAACCATTTCAATTGTTATAACAAATCATAAAAAAGAAATTAGACAAACATATGGCACTCCTAAATATAACATGGCTGCAAATCTAATGACTGTTATGTATTTGCTAAAACAAGTTATTTCAAGAAAATTTTTAATATTATGACCTGTTCTTTGCAAGGTTTATCTTGATCACAGTACTGTTGGTCTATAATGATAGGGTTCTTCACATTCTTCATCTTGATATTTTTAAATTTAATATTGGTTGCCTTTCCTGATCCACCCTGCAATTTTAACAAAGGACACGTTAATGACGTCGTAATTATAACAATTCTTCTTTTTCAAACAAAAAAATTGCTTGTAAAGAAGTAAAATTCCATCTGATGTGTCATAAGTTTGAATGTGTATATCTTCCATTGCCTAATACATTAGAACTACATATGCATCTATGTATGTGAACGAATTTTTTTTACACTTTACCACATATGTTTTTCGAATCTATTGATAATTAGAGATACAGATGAAACCTTTTTTACTAGATGTCAAAAGTGGCTTGTTAAGTTTGTCTGCTATAACTTGAAATAGCGTATGATTTACCTACTTACCTGCCAAGTTTTAATTCTAACACCATTTGTTGTTCCGGTCAGTTTTGCGCCATCTACCGTGATATCTGAAACATAAGCTTCTGAGTTGTGGTCACCAAGGCTACCGATACTGAATCAACAAGCAAACATACAATTATTAGTATGCATTTCAGATTTTCAGCAATCATCCTATTATCAGTATGCATATCAAATGAGAAAAACTATTTAAAAGTCTTTGAATCAATAAGTTAACAAGTCATAAATAGATATGTTATCTTATCTACCATTGGAAAAATGAGTCAACTTTGCTTATTGTTACTCATAGTCATCAAACTTATATGATAGCTTAGTCAAAAGGAAACAAGTCAAACAGGTTAGAATCACCCATTGTTTAATCAATTGTTTACAACCTCAGTAATTTATTGATTTTCTGACAATCTTATATATTACACATGTGAACTGATCTAGCTTGTATATTTTGAAACTTAGAAAAATATAGAGAAAACAAAAGATCAGACAAAAAAGCTAACCCAACAGTATGTATAATTCCTGAAAATGTGTCCACTTTGACCCGTTACTTAACAGGTTTAAGTAACCTTCTTTTCCAAGCATGGGCGAACTGCATATTTCAAAGGAATAAATGAAGATATGACATACCTAATCCCATGGCCAGGTCCACACGTTATACCAGTGGCTCGAACATTTGTTGATCCGGTCTCAATCGAAATGCAATCATCTCCTTCATTGGTAATGAAAAAAGGTCATACAAAACGCAAACTCAAGCTTGATATCTCTAATTAACTTCAGTATATGTATCTCTAGGGACATTTTTAACCTGTTAACTACTATTGGTATCTCATATCAATTATAGAAATTTAACAATAATTATCGAAAACTAAGCAAATAAAAAGAACCTGTTCCTACGCTAGAGTCAGATACGGCGATATTTTTTGTGTGAGTGATATGAATTCCGTCAGTGTTGGGACTATCCTTGGGTGCAGTCACTTGAATCTTTGAAACTTGGACATTCTCACAATGGTCGAAAGAAATATGCATTTTTTGTGCGTTTTGAATCTTTAGGTTCTTCACTGTCAAAGATTTACACCTGTGAAGCGTTAATGCCTGCCATTTGCAACAGCAATTGTTTGTTTAGGATATTAGTATGACATAATATATATAGGCATATCTTTGAACATTAGAACTTTGTTCAAAGGTTAGTTTTTGTGTTAATTTTTCACAATTTACCTATTTTAAAAAACTTCTTGCATATTTTCCTCTTAATAATAATAATAATAATAATAATAATAATAATAATAATAATAATAATAATAACGTTCTGGATCATTTGGAGGTACCGAAACAGGTTGTGCTTTGATGCAAAAAGACTAAGGAAAGACACATTAAGTGAAGAGATAAAAATCCTTTCACACACTTGGATCCTTCATCGAAATAGGAAATTCATTTCTAATTGGTTTGAGTGGATCATCGATCCAAAACTTGCTTGTACAAAAACTATGTAATCTCGTTTTTTGTCTAGCTTCTTGCTAGTTTTGCTTTATATAATTTCCGCCGTTCAAATAATAATAATAATAATAATAATAATAATAATAAATTAAAAAAAAAAAAAAAAAAAAAAAAAAAAAAAAAAAAAAAAACTAGTACAAGTTTACAATAGCAATGAGATAAAACTATTGAGAAAGATACTCATTCCTCAAAACATAACAAGAAAGGATCAAATGGATATAGAACATACCGTTGGGGCATCCTCGCATGGCTGCATACATTCATTTGTTACCCACAAAAGGAAATATAAGCAATTAGTAACATACCAATATAAACATAATATGTTATCTAGTATGTTACGTTTTAACACATGGGGCATAGCATTATGTCTTCTAAGTCGTAACATTGCAAACTCAAATGGGTTAGAAGCTGAGATAGTGAGATACATTTGTCAGACTCTCATCTTTGTAAAAGTGTAGACATATTTCATGTCAAATAACTTGAATCATTTCATGAACTTCAAACCCATTCTAGAGATTTTTTGTGGCTTTAATTACCTCTTTTTACCCATTCAAAGAGAAGAAGACGGATTATTCACATGTGTGTATGTATGTGTATGGAAGATGCTAATTAACTAATAATCACTTACACGCGACTTATCAACTTTGCAAGAAGTTTTCCACCAAATGTCCCCATTTCCGTCAATAACTCCACCTCCTTCCAACACAAGGTTGTCAACTCTCTCTACAGTAAGCCAATGCGTCTTATCTTTCTTATACATTGATTTTTCAGGTGTAGCTAGAATGGTTCCTGCAACCTGCAAGTATTCATCAACTTATCGTCTTTAGAATAAATAATATACTAATTACAACTGAAAGCAAGATGCCGATAGAAGACACAACCAAATGGGTGTTTGGGATTACTTATTAAACAACCAAAATAAGTTTTCTTGAGCTATGTGATAGTTATAAATCATTCTAATTGATATCTGAGATACATCTATACATATATCAAAGTCTACATCAGCTTGTTTAACAAGTAATCCTTAAAGGGAATTTTGTATGCACAAATTAAGAAATACACATAATAACTCAACGATAAAAACATAAGAAATTAAAGCATAACCTGCATGGTTATAGGAGCTTTGCAAGCACCCTCAAACTTAATTTGCTTAACAAGGTACTTCTTGTTCTTAGGTACACTAAAAACAGCTGCTGTTTTAGACGAACATGCTTCCTTCCATGCCTTCTGGAATGCCTAGGATAACACATTTACGAAACATACTTTAGACATTATGAGTTTGTATATGTACGATAAACAAAATAAGTTGATGTTGGTACATATATGCATGCATGCAGCCTGAAAATTTAAGTACATATCATGAAGAGACAAAACTATAGTAATATCTAGAGGTCATTGTCAATTTATTATGAAGTATGATTACATCGTTTGATTAAATAGCTTGTTTAATACGAGTACTAGTTATAACCAAAAAAGTATGTATACAATGGAAATAAACACAGCACAAGATATGGACCCTGTTGGAAAACATAATTATGTGTACCTTTGTATCGTCTGTTTTGCCATCACCTTTAGCACCATAAGAATCGACACTAAATGTTTTGGCTGAAACTTGATCAGTATCATCAGAAGCATTTGGGTACTGAGACGTGAAAACTTCAACCGTTTTCGTATACCAAGTATAGGGCCTATAGGCTATTGACAGACTTGATTCGTCGTGAACATTTTCATGGTCACGAAAAGTGTGCCACGAGATGCATAGAAGGGCTAGGATGAAAGCAAAATAGAGAAATGGGGTGTATTCTTTTGAAGCCATTGTAATTGAAATACAAATTTTAAGGTTCTTTAATTTATTGTAGTACAAGAATGATATAACTTTGAATTTATAGACGAAGGGCATGCTACTAGCCAGGTTGCTTGTTATGCAAAACATAGTGATAGGTTTATTTGTTTGAAATTTTGAATGGTAATTAACTAATTATGAACATCACTACTACACAAAAGGTTAGATAGATCACAAGATCCTACTAATGACACCAACAAGGATTAGGTTTCTGGTCGTACAATAAAAGTTAATGAGGATGAGTCGTTAAGCATGTTTTTCATGAATTTTTGTCGGAGCCAGCGCTTCTGATCTAACAATACGTGAGGGTCCTTAAACCAAAAAGTTGTGAATTCAAGTATCATTTCAATTGATTTTTTTAACGTGATACCGATTTTACTAATTAATAAATCAATTCTAAGTAATAATCCAAGATGGTTGGATGAAAAATCTTGTTGGGCTATCTTATTGCTTAAGATTGTGAGTCCTTATATTATTAGATTAGATTGCGCACTTGCGCCTCAGTAGTAACATTATATGCACGATATGAATGGCGATGTATTTGATGTCTCAACGCAAATGTCTTAACATGTATTACGTATAAGAAAAATACTATTTACAAGCCAGGTTGCTTGTTATTCTTTATGCCTACTCTTTCTGGAAACATTTGAAAATAATTGTTGTAAAACATAGTTGATAGGTCTATTTGTTTGAAATTTTGAATGGTAATTAATTAATTATGAGCATGATTTTCATGTATTTTTGTTGAGCCACGTGCTTCTAATCTAACAATACGTGGGTGTCCCTAAATCAAAAAATTGTGAATCCAAGTATTAGTTCAATCTATTTTCCAAAGTCCTAACGTGATATCAAAAGTAAAAGTAACTTCTAAGACCGGATGAGTTACCCAATATTGTCTTTCACGATGTATAAAGAGGTTGAGATGTAGATAACCTTACCTATATCTAAAGTGTAGATGCTGCTTCCGGTTCTACCAAAGATAGAAAAGGACCTCCGGCCTTAGAAGGGGTAAAGATCAAACCCTTTACCTCTGCTTCCTAACGTGATATCGATTTTACTAATTAGCAAAACAAAGATGTTGTTCAAATTGCTTAGGAACAATAAATCAATTCTAAGCAATAATCCAAGATGGTTGGATGAAAAATCTTGTTGGGCTATCTTATTGCTTAAGATCCATCGTTTAACATCAGCCCTTATATTATTAGATCAGATTGCGCACTTGCGCCTTTGTAGTAACATTATATGTACGATATGAAGGGCGATGTATTGATGTCTCAACAAACAAACGACTTAACATCTTTTATTTATATAATAAAACAAAACCGCAAGTGAGGACTTTTCCATTTTAAAAAAACTAAACTATACCTTATTTAGTAATAATATTATTTAAAAAAAAATATTTTCTTATTAGGTAACATTTTATATTTATCCATAACACAAATAGAAGATAAATACAAAAAATATAGATAAGATACAATTAACAATATTATTAAAATTTTTAAATAATTATCTTTAATAATAAAAAACTATAATTAAAAATCATAAATCAAACAAAACAAAGATTAAATTATTTGTTTCTAATAAATAAAAATATATGATTAAAAAAAAAAAAACCTCGAATGTGCACGGGCATTATAATTAGTGTATTACGTATAAGAAAAACGTAAGACTACATTAGTTGGTTGACCAAGGCATACAAATGCATGTATTGCACACTTGCGCATCAGTTATAGGATTAACATGTATTGCGCACTTGCGCCTCGGTTGTAGGATTAACATGAGACAACACCACAATTTTCATTATACTTTGTTGAGTCACTTTATTTTGCATATTCTAACTAGTTATAATGCCCGCGCACGTGCGGAATTTTTTATAAACTTTTTGGATAATATATTTTTATTTATTAAAAATCAAATAATTTAATTTATGTTTTGTTTTATTTATAGTTTTTGTTTTGTTCATCTTAAATAAAAGAAAACTATCTAAATCATCAAAGGAAAGTTGTGTGTGAAAAAAGATGCCTAAAAACTGTGAAATTGATTGGTATTTATAGGCATGAGAAATCTGACTGTTACACAGGGACGAAACAACTAAACCTTGGACGGTACCACTAAATTTAGTGGTACCGTCGTATTTAATGGTACCGTGCCCGACAGGTACGCTCCAATTTATATTTTGAAAAAATGTATTTGTTATAAGTTGTTTCTAGAAAGATTCATGACATGACCGAATCCTGTGTGTGCATGTATCTTATATAAATACTTTTGCATTTAGGTTTCAATGATCTTTATATTTTTATAAATACTTTTGAACGAACATTGTACCTTAATGAAAATAATATATTTTTACCACTTAAGAAACACGTATATTCACTTCACTCTAAACATTACAACTACCCTTAACATACCAACATATCATCACCATTTACCACCCATATTTTTTGAAAATACGACACACCTAAATATTCAACTCTACTGGAAGTGATTCCAAAAATGCGGAAGTTGCAGCTGTAAACACAGGAGTATAGGACCGAGTGCCAACCTTTCAATCTGCTCTGGACTAAACAGCTCAATGAGAAAGGATGATGTGGACAATAAGACCATAGAGAGCAAGTACTTTAGCGAAAATCAGCATGAGGATCATTCCAACAAAAAGATTTGGTAGCTGTGCACTGGGCATGAAACACAAAAAAGTTAATCATCATTTGCACAAAGAAGATAAATTTCACACATTAAAAGAGTTTGGTCAAGGTGTTTTAAATCAAATCAAATGACAGGGTACAAATGTGTTTTGATGCATAAAACAGTTACAAGAATTCATCAAATGGTAAAAAGGAAAATCAAGACACTTGTAAATACAGATTGGAAATTTTACTCATTTAATTATGAATCAAGTAGTGTTATATATCCGTAAGGACTGAAAATAACCAAATAAGCTTTAAAAAAATAAAAAAAGAAAACACCCCCCTTTGACACCTTTTTTTTAGAATGGGCGGTATGCCTTCCTCGAACCTTTGCTTTTTTTTTTCCACTTCACCTAGAAAAAACTGCAAATAACTATCGATGTGAAAATACAAAGTCACGGAAAATCGTTACTCGCATCAAAAGTCACCCAAAGTATACTTTGAATGCCCTATAACCTACAAACCCTGCACAGCCACCAATTTCACCATATTTAACATAAGAATTTTCTGTTTTAATGAGGAAAAAAGTGTTTCAGGTGACTGAAAACCCGCACCCAAAATTACCCAACTGACCACTACCCAACCCCTCCCGAACGACCCATTATTGCTAAATTTAGTTACAGTGGATATAATATGCTTTCCTAAATCCCTTGGTCAGAAGAAAACGTTTCCTGTTTCGAGCATGGATCTAAATTATACTATATTAAGATGATCGAGTGTGATCGATTATTGTAAACTTAGATGCCCCTAAATTAGATTATAAAATCGCCACCACGTCAAAAAAATGACTGATTTGTATTGCCTTTTCAAAATATTTTTTATTTTTCTAATGTAGCATATGAAAAACCTATTTGTTTTATGACATGAATATATCAAGATTAAACTTATGTACCATTTTTAAGAAGAGAAACATGATCATTCCTATAAATAAGGCATGAGAACTTTTCAAGATCTAAAACATAAATTCATTCCTTAATTGATCCTATCAGCTAGACACACATTCTGCTATAATAAACTGGATCCTATCACTCTATGCTCCTAATAAGAGTATGCCCAAGCAAGCAAAGAAAACAAATAACAAAAATTTATAGTCAATTTAGAAGATCAATCAGTCATTCCTTCAACCCGTTATATAATCCATAAATTTGAACACAGTCATGAGTACATGTTAAATTTAAATACAAACAATGCAGGAAAACGACATTTATAATCTACACAAGTGTTTAAGATTTATCACACACCATATGATCAAAGAATCAATATATTACGGATATGTTTAGCATTGCTTTTGAAACTGATTATCTGGTTATTATATTTTCAAGTCACATATTAGCATATAGTGATTATCTGATAACTGTTATGCAACAACTGATTATCATTACTCCATATCAAATCACTTTTTTTTTGAAAACGCAACACCAAATACACCTCTAACTGGTAAGAAATCATAATGATGATAGAAACAGTACAAAAAATTAAATTAATATACATCAAACATAAAAATTACCTAACACCAGCATCACCAACGATAGCCATATACCAGCAGACAACCCAGGAAGACCACAAGCAAGACGGAAGAAAAATGAGCATATCCATCAAATAGGTAGTAAGATTTAGCCCTAGGGTTAATTCGAGTACTTAAAATAACATCAATAATCAAACCGTAAATACCCAACACCCCTACCATAACAACGGGCACAATAGACTTCATCACCAACTCAGGCCTCATCACTCCCATTGACGCCATTCCAATACCAATTGTATCAATTATGAAATTGAAATGATCATCTTTGACCTCGGAAGTCAAAACGAAAGCACAACTGGAAAAAGTAGAAAATTACCTAAATGTTCATAATCATAGTTTTCACATACTAAAGTCCGAATGAACTATTGCTTCACATACAAAAGCAAGAGAGTAAGCTGATCAAAGCCAATTAGATTATCATAGGTTAGGAAGCGTAAGTTTTTATTAGAAACATATAAACCCGAGCACGACATGAAATCTTATACTGGCCGCACTACATAACTCGTTCTTAACCTGTTTCCACTTTCAAACCGCCCTTTTCCCATAATTAGCCATATAAAAACATGAAGTAGTACATTGTCTATCTAAAAAAGATTTTCAAAGAAAATGATATGCAAATAGGTATTGAACAACAGCAACAACTGAACCTTTCATTCCTATATTATGTTCATATAAATTTGCCCTTTTGTTACTATTGTTAATGAACAAAACTATATAATTAAACAAATAAAAACTATATAAATAAAACCTTCAGAAATGAAATTCATAAAGCTTAAACAAACAACCCAATGACTCATCTCCATCTTATAAAACAATAATATTTATCAAAAATTGGTTTATAATGCTGTTACGAAACCTCATACTACACTTATGAGAACTACCTCTACAACAGTAAACATGTTAGATACAAAAGAAACTCGACCAATCTACTAATCCATATATCATCGTTATTAATTTGTAAATGAAGCCATCCTTGTATACCAATAACAATCTGCATATCACTAATCTACCCTACTTATATTTTCTTCAATAATGTTAATCTTATCTTTTTATTTCAAAAGAACATGCTAATATGGGCAATGTTCTATTTGGGTCATAATTGGAATGAGTTTATTTATTTTTACTCTAACACACCAAATGGGTGACATAATAAAACAGTTGCTGTCCATTCTAAGTGACTTTAGAGTCATCCATTTGTTCATGTGATAGCATGAACATGTAGAATTTTAATATGTACAACAAAAAACTGTATCCATGTTTTAAATGACCACTCGTGCCCCATCGATCACTCAAGAAAACTTCAGGATATTGATATCTAGTAATGTATGTAAGAGCATGATACATGACCAAGAATTACATAATATCACATAACAAATCTAGAACAAATAGCATTTGCATTTATAGAAAGAAAAGAGTACCTTTGCTTTCGACAGGGTATTAGGAGGTGACATAATCTCTGGTTGCACATACTTTTTTCCATGATAACTTAAACACGAAATACTTGTATAAGTTTTTCATAAATTCTTTCAATTTTTTTGATTGATTACTTGGATATATTTTAGATGTTCCAATACTATCTAAACTCTGGATCTACGTTTCGCCAGTAACATTGGGTTCCTTAAGAAAATGATTTAAAAACTATGATGGATCCATACACAAATCACCTGGGTAAATCAATGAACGTGGTCCATCACACAAAAAGTAACACAAAACATACCTGATCAATGTGGGTTGGATAAAATATACACCTATCTCGATAGACACACATTGCAGCTCATAAATAAAATATACAATCAGGCTCACCAACTCACTCTATTTGGATATACGCCATCAAACCGGTCATCGGCTAACCGCAGTCTCATCTTCTTTCCCATATGCTTGAATCCTCAATCTCTTTGCAGGTCCTATAAAGAGTACCAAATTTTAGTAATAAATTCACAAACTTCAGACAATTTCCAAATTAAATAGCTTCGTTACCAGAAAGCTCTAATATATGTTTTATAATCAGTTGGCACACAAAGTTGGTTCCTGTTGGAACCATCCATTTTCAATCTCAGAATATAAAAGGTTTGCTTTGTTTCAAAACAGAAGTTTTATTCTATTCATTAGCTTCAGGTAATGGCTTGTTAATATTCTCAATCTAATCAACCTTATCGCAAGGTTTGTTCGGGGTAGGTGTTGAAGACTGCCATAATGAAATTTATTGTATAAGACTAAACCTTATACATGTATGTATCTTCTCTAGCGAGTAAATTTGGCTAATTAGTCGATGATAGACGGACCACTCGTAACTTAATTTTAGCCCATAACTGAACATGAAAAATAGTTAATATTTCTCTAAACATGGTTGTTTATACAACTGATTTAAGGAATCATATTTCATTATATGAATGACTAATAAAATTTATAAAAGTGACGAACGAAAGCGTGTTGGCTGGTCGCTCATTTTTATCATCCTGATATTTTTATTGAGGCGTGACCTGACCCTCAGTCCCACCCAGCCCATTTTCCTCCCAGTACACATGATCCTTGTGGAGGCTCTTTCAGTGAACTTTAAGCTATATGCATAGTTAGGCCTCTTCTCTACACTATCGTCTAGTAACATCAGTTTGCTACCACCAAGACTATTATGGCTAAGAGATCCTATTGACCATTCCTGGTATTATGCAACACCAAATCAATTACCATGCAGCAAGTTCTAATAAGTTTCAAACAAAAGTAACATAGAGATTTGCCATTGGCAAAAAAAGAAAGAAAAAAAAAAAGATACAAAACATTACCCAAGTTGATAAGATGTATGCTATCATATTAGTAGCTTCTTCCTATGTGTACCCACACCAACTACTATCACCACCTGAAGAGGCTTGAGCACTTTGATCAAATTAAAAAACAGTACACATGTTAAGCCACTGAAACTTCTTTGGCAATCAGCATAGCCACCTATGAAAGTTTGAATTTAGAATGTTAGGGATAGTACACATGAAGTACGGCTAAAATTTTACCTACAAAGTCTTTTTAATTTGAAAACCATTAAAGTGCTTTATAGCTTTATCCAAACACAAAAAGTAATAACGCTTCTATAATAAACTTACCCAAACACTCCTTAAAAGTGAGATCTGAACATAACTTCAATGTCACATACATTTCAAACTAATAACAGAATCAGAGTACCTAATCCCCATAACTCACCTTCTGAATACATAGAGCCTTAGGAACATGACTAACAATTCTATTAGGTCTTGCTAATTTTCTTCAAATCTTCAGATTTATGTTCCATCATATTTAACACCCAATTACGGAAAACACAGTCAAACAAATTTCGTATAATACTTACAAATCTCAGTCTAAGCTTTGTAGCGGGAGTGTTAAGGGTGGTCATTTACGCTATGAATGCGTCAAAATTTGAATAAAATTATTAACACATATATGCTTATGAGCAATTAGGAGTTTTTACACAATGAGGTATCCAAACCACGATTAGGAGGTAACAAACATAATTGAAGAAGCAGTCTCCCTCACACTTCCTCCCCCTCACATATCGTAGGAACATGATTGACCATGATTTGAGTATATATAAGGATTGAAATTCATTTAAAATAACATGTATTCGAGGCATTCCATACTACTTTGAGCGGGTTAATTTTAACTAATTCATGTGGAAACAGGTCAAACTTATGTAATATTCTATTGGTTATGGGTCAGTAGGTAAACTTACAAAATCAGCTTAAAGTGGAAATGGGTCGAATGGTTTGAGAGAAGTTCAAAGTATACTCAAGTGAATACAACCCCTCAATTGTTTTTTTCAAAAAAAAAAAAAAGTAGATAGTTTTTTTAATGCAAGTTTCTGCAATCATATTTCATATTTGAATGGCTTACGATATTTTATAATAGAGATGGGTGAAAAAGTGTTGGCTGGTCAACCCAACTTGTTTTCACCTGCCTAAAGTTCTACAGTTTTCATCTGCACCTTTTTTGAGGCGTTACCCAACCCTCAGTCCCACCCAGCCCATTTTACCACCTGTACGCATGAGCCTAGTGGAGATAGTTTGATGCAAGCTTCGTAAATAATTGGTAGTTAGTAAACGAACAACAAATTCTTTCGGAACTATACATTTGTACACTCCACCAGGCCTTTCCTTTTAGCTTTGTGATTCAAGAAGTTGAATAAGTTGACCCATCACATCATCCCACATATAATTAATACTTCTTAAACTTGTCATCGATTAATTTATTATAACCAATATGTCACTTATCCTCTTCAAGCTGCATATCCACTCTTATATGAATAAACCTCATCGGAAGAAAAAAAAAATGTTCGCTCAATCACAACACTAAAACTCAAGAGAATTACATTCCATAACCGTGTCATCAGTTCATAATTATTAATAAAATTCCAACCTTTTTCTCTACTTAAACCCTACATCATCAATTCGCTCATATATTGTATGTTCCAAACTCGATAATAACAGAACAAACACATTCATTCACTATAAACAACAACAATACACAAATTCAATATAAATCCACTATAAAAAACATAATTAAAAAAATTAACTATGGGCCAGAATAACAACTAACATAATCAAAAACATTAATATTATTGAAGTGAAAGTAGAAAATTAGACATGAAAACCAAAATCTTACCAAAATTAAGGATCATATCTTATTCATTCAACTAATTTGAGGTACAACCTAACTGTTGAATTGTAATTAATTTTGAAATCAAAGTGATTGTGATATTCGACTTTGGTTCTGCAACGATTTAGGGTTAGAAACTCGATCAGTGAGGGGTGTTTAAGGTTTTGGGGGAGAGAGTTGTGGATCGGGTAATTGTGTGTTTTGTTAGTTTCAAATTACATAATACACCCTTTAGTATTTGTAAACTACCCCGCCTTCTCATAGTTTTATATCTTTTAATTTTTGACACATGTATTTTTTAGCCCAAATTTTCTGTAAAAGACGAAATTACGAATGGTTTTTCAAAATAAGGAAGTATTTAGGTTTTTTCAATGAAAGATATTTAAAATAAATAAATAATAATTAAAAAATATTTCCTAAAAAGGTATGATTTGATTTTTTTGAAATGAAAAAGTCCCCACTAGGGGTTTTATTTTATTAGGTAAAAGATTTTGGTGCATACCAAAGGATAAATCCCCACTATCCATTCAGTTTGATCTAATGAGAATTAACCTAAGATTAAATATAGAAACTTAAGTCCATGGTTTTCTCTCTTTTTTTTTTTTTTTTTGTTTTTTTTGTTTTTTTTTTTTTTTTATTATTCGTTTTTTCTTTCTTTCGATGTTTTTGTTTTTTTCTTCGTGTCTTTTTTTTTTTTCACGCTTCTTTTTTTTTCTTTTCTTTTTATTTTCCTAATTCACGTTTTCTTTCTTCTTTTTTTTTCTTTTAATTTACTTTTCTTTTAGTTCACTTTTTTTTATTTAATTTTTTTTTCCGTTTTCATACGTCTATTACTGTTTCCATACGTTTTCGTCTATTTTCATATATTTCGCCCGTTTTCTTACGTTTTCGTTCATTTTCATACGTTTTTTGTCCGCTTTCTTACATTTTCGCCCGTTAATGTTTGTTTTCATACATTTTCATCTGTTTTCTTACATTTTCGTTCATTTTCATACGTTTTCGTCCGTTTTCATACGTTTTCGTTCATTTTAATACGTTTTCGTCCGTTTACAGACGTGTTTTTACGCTTTCATACGTTTTCATACATATCCGTTCGTTTTCTTACGTTTTCGTTCGTTTTCATATGTTTTTGTTCGTTTTCATACGTTTTTGTTCGTTTTCATCCGTTTTCTTTTGTTTTCGTCCAATTTTCAAATATTTTTGTCCTTTTCATACAGGTTTTTACACTTTCATACGTTTTCTTCCTTTTTCATAAATTTTCATTCATTTTCGTTCGTTTTTAAATGTTTTTTTACCATTTTCAGACGTTTTCATATGTTTCTGAATATCACAAGTGATATCTGAATATCACAAGTGATATCTGAATATCACAAGTGATATTCTGTGATATGCAGAATATCACAAGTGATTTTTTGTGATATGCAGAGAATATCACAAGTAATACTATGAGTACCAAAAATGATATTCTAGATATCATAAGTAATATTCGTCAATTTTTCATATGTCTTCGTCCGTTTTCAGACGTGTTTTACTTTTTCATACGTTTTCGTCCGTTTTCACACATATTCGTTCGTTTTCTTACGTTTTCGTCCAGTTTTCAAACATTTTTGTTCTTTTTATACATGTTTTTACACTTTCATACGTTTTCTTCCGTTTTCGTACATTTTCGTCCGTTTTCGTCCATTTTTCATTCGTTTTCGTCCGTTTTTAAATGTTTTTTGCTATTTTCAGACGTTTTCATATGTTTCTAAATATCACAAGTGATATTCTGAATATCACAAGTTATATTATGAATTTCACAAGTAATATTCTAAACATCACAAGTTGTATTCTGGACATCACAAGTGATATTATATGATATTCAGAATATCACAAGTGATTTTCAGAATATCACAAGTGATACTATGACTACCACAAATGATATTCTAAATATCATAAGTAATATTTGTCCATTTTTTATACGCCTTCGTCCGTTTTCAGACGTGTTTTACGCTTTCATACGTTTTCGCCTGTTTTCATACATATTCGTTCGTTTTCTTACGTTTTCGTTCATTTTCGTCCGTTTTCTTTCGTTTTTCGTCCAGTTTTTAAACGTTTTTGTCCTTTTCAAACATGTTTTTACACTTTCATACGTTTTCTTTCGTTTTCATACATTTTCGTCTGTTTTCTTACGTTTTCGTCTGTTTTTTCATTTGTTTTCGTCCGTTTTTAAATGTTTTTTTTTTCCATTTTCAGTCGTTTTCATATTTTTCTAAATATCACAAGTGATATTATGTTATATTCTAAACATCACAAGTTATATTCTGAATATCACAAATGATATTATGTGATATTCAGAATATCACAAGTGATATTCTGAATATCACAAGTGATTTTCTGTGATATGTAGAATATCACAAGTGATACTATGAGTACCACAAATGATATTCTGGATATCATAAGTAATATTCTGTGATATTCAGAATATCACAAGTGATATTATGAATATCATAAGTGATTTTCTAAATATGACAAGTGATTTTCAAAAAATGTTTTGTAACATGAAAATTACAAGTGATATTCAAAAAATCACAAGTGATAGTCTGAATATCAATTGTGAAATTCAGAAACGTATAAAAATGGACGAAAACGTAAGAAAATAGACGAAAACATAAAAAATGATTAATACGTATGAAACGGACAAATACATATGAAAAAGGACGAAAACATAAGAAAATCACAAGTGATATTCAGAATATCACAAGTGATATTCAGAAAATCACAAGTGATATTCTGGATATCACTGAATATCACTTGTGATATTCAAAAATCACTGGTGATATTCAGAAATCACTTGTGATATTAAGAAACGTAAGAAAATGGACGAAATGTAAAAAAACGGACGAATACGTATGAAAACGAACAAAAACGTATGTAAGCGTAAAAACACGTATGAAAACGGACAAAAATTTATGAAAAATGGACGAAAACGAAATAAAACAGACAAATACGTATTAAAACGAACGAAAACGTAAAAAAATTGGACGACAACGTATGAAACGGACGAAAATAGGCGAAAACGTAAGAAAACGGATGAAAATGTAAGAAAACAAGCGAAAATGTATGAAAGCGTAAAAACACGTCTGAAAACGAACGAAAATATATGAAAAATAGATGAAAACGAAAGAAAAATACATGAAAACGGACGAAAACGTATGAAAACAAACAAAAACATAAGAAAATAGATGAAAACGTAAGAAAATGGATGAAAATGGACGAAAATGTATAAAAACGGACGAAAACATCTAAAAATTAGCGAAAACATAAAAAACGGACAAAAACGTCTAAAAACAGACGAAAACGTGTATAAACATACGAAAACAGACAAAAATGTATGAAAATGGACAAAAACGTATAAAAACAGACAGAAACAGACGAAAACGTTTGAAAAGAGACGAAAACGTAGAAAAAATGTATGAAAACGGACGAAAATATATGAAAACAGACGAAAACGTATGAAAGTGAAGAGGGGAAAAACGTGAATTAAAAAAACATGATTTTAGAAATAAAATAAAAATAAAAAACTAGAATTAGGGAAAAAAAACAAAAAAACAAAAAGGAAACAAAAAAAAAGAAAAAGGAAAAAAAAAAGAAAAGAAGAAGAAGAATGATGAAATGAAAAGACACAAAAAAATCAAAAAGAAAGAAAGAAAAAAAAATCATAATAAAAAAGATAAAAAGACAAAGAAAAGGGGAAAAACATGGACTTAGGTTTTCTTATTTAATTTTAGGTTAATCCCCACCATTAGATCAAACTATATGGATGATGGAGATTTGTCCATTGGTATGCACTAAAATAAGAGTGTACATTTGAATTATTCTCTACTTTGTTTCATTTATCATTTGGTTTTTGACATTTTTGCCTATTAATTGACGGGGTTTCAGTCTTCCGTCACATACCCAAACCAAATAACTTCCCCTCCACTCTGTTAGACAATGAAACACCCGTAGGAGATACATTTTATTAATACGATATATATATATATATATATATATATATATATATATATATATATATATATATATATATACTATCTAATATATGAAGGTTTTGCACAAGTCCTCTAAGCGCGGATCATTAAAAATTCGTTTAATGCGCTTATGTGTCTTTCCTTATATAACTACTATGTACAACACTTGATTGCACTCTTTTTTCTTAAACACCAATACAAAGTCAAAAGGTTATACACAGAAAAAAACGTTTGCTTCTTATATTTATTTATGTACAGTATTAATTTTGTAAAAAAACAAACGCTCCTCTTATTTTTGTAAAGTATTAAACCTGAACAATAAACCATAAATTCCTCTTATTTTCGTTTTCTTATCAAACCGATTTCTTGAACCAAAAAATCCTCTCCACGCTCATTAATTGTGTGAAGTAAAAACGCTCCTCATATTTTTGTAAAGTATTAAACCCTTTTAGAATTGTCATGATCCTCTCTAATCTTCAAGACGCGGTTTTCCAAAATATCACAGTTCTAAGATCCGTAAGTATTTGTTTTTCTTTGTGTTATACGATTACTTCTGATTTTATGATTGTTAATTTTAATTTTATAATTTTTAGTGTATGCCTTTTCCAATATGATTAGTCATATGTTCTTAGGATTGATTAGTTATATGTATCATATTACTAATTCTTATAATAGTTTACATCCAAGTGAATCAATAAATCCTTTACGAGCGTGATTTAGAATTAGAATTATGTTTTGAAATACTTTTGATTAATCACCAAAAACATATAAATAATTGCCTTTTTAAAAGTTATCAAAAGTCAAATGCCAATTCTAAGAGTTTTCTGGCAAAATCGTTTTACCACAATCAAAATCATTAAAACATTCTAAATATATGTTATTGATTAGGGTTTGTACATATCTATATAATGTGTTTATGCTATTGCATTGTTTCACACACATTCTTATACCTCTATTCAAAAAAACCACGTCTGATAGCATGGCTACATATGTTTCAGGTTACCTCTAATGTGTTTATTCTATTCGATTGTTGCACACAGATTCTAAATTTATATAATATGTTTATGTAATTATAATGAATAACGACACTAATAGCATTGCTACATATGTTTCAGGTTATATCAATGATTTGTCTGCGGTTAAGGACAACATCAAACTCTGAGTGCGAATAGTAAGGAGTTGGATGCAGGACGTGTATGGAAAACAAGGGATAAAAAATATGGAATTGGTTCTTATGGATGAACAAGTAAGCACAATATGTCCCTAATTCAGTGTTAATATTACAGGTCATTTACACTCATTTATTTGTTGGTGTTATCCACTTTATTGCAGAGCACTAAGATGCAGGCGACTGTGCGTATGGCTTTAGTGAATGGGTTTAAGCACAAACTCGAAGAGGGCAGTGCTGCACACTTTCTCGCTACAGTCTTGGGGAGATTCAGCCAAAGTACCGCATGGTCAACAAACCACTCCGACTGAGTTTTTTGTCCAACACTATTATTGAACCATGTCCTGATTTTACCGGATCGGTTTATGGGTTTGATTTTAGAGGTTTCAAAACAATAACTGATCTGCAGCATGAAGAAGATGGGCAATTTGGTACGTAATTAGAGCTGTTTTTTAATATATGTATATACATACTCCATTATATGATGTGTTACTCAGTGGTTGTTTTATTTATTTCGTCCTTAGATGTTATTGGACATGTGGTTGCTTGTGATGATCTTGACAATTACGATAAAAATGGTAGATCAGGCAAGAAGAAGCCGTTGACCCTTGCTGATGCCGAGTGAGTGTCTTAAACCTTTTAAAATTGTCAACAGTCCCATTATGAATTCTATAATTGCATTTTCCTTATCTTTCTTATTGTTCCATTATGTTCAGAGGTAACGAACTCAGATGCACTTTGTGGGGAGTATATGCACAGCAGTGTCAGGATTTTGTTGATACTTGCACCAACCGTGGTAAAATCATGCTAATTCTTCAGTTGGGCATGATGAGGGTGTGGGACGGTATGTATAATTCATTTATTTTCAAGTATAAAAAACTATTATATCTTAAATTTTACATATTATGCCACACCCGATTGCCCATGTTAATTTGATTCAATATTGTCGCTAAATAGGAAAAATGGGAATTCAAAATGGCTATAATGGGACAAGGCTGTTCCTTTTCAACGGTCAGGAAAACATAATGAAGGAAGAGTTTATGGATGTGGAATTCTATAGGCTAAGGTCTGCTAAACTTTACTTTTGTGTACCTTTCTTGAGATGCCATTCTGAGTTTATCTTCAATAGCTACTAATTTTGTTTTTTTTTTCAGGCTATTTGCCGACAAGGATCAGGCAAAAAGTGAGAATACGGCTTCCTGTATTTCAACTCACTCAAAACATTCAACTAGAGATGAATTCCTTAATAAGCTTCAGGTAAAAACTATTGTCGAACTGCTTGATGTTGATCAGGGTAAGGCAAGCGTAATTGTTGGGACAATAATTGCTATCCATGAGGAGGAAGGCTGGTGGTACCTCGGGTGCAGGAAGTGCAATAAAAAGGTGGTTAAAGAAAGTCAGTTTGTTGACCTCGAGACCGAAAGCAAAAACAAGTTTGGATACCAAACAGCCAATGAATGGAGATGTACCAAATGCGATGTTATTGTTACCGGCATCAAAACAGCGTGAGTTTATACAGCTTTCATTTCAAATATTCTATTTATACCACAGTTGATACTGTATACTTTCATATTACTAATTTGTTGCATTTGTTTGTCGTGCTTAGATATCGTCTCCAGCTTAGGGTTCAGGATGAATCGGGGACAATATCTTTGTCCCTTTTTAAAGATGAGGTGCAGGCAATGGTTGGTAGGTCTGCCTACCAGTTATGTGACAAGTATGGATGCAAGGTAATTTAAATGTTATAACATATTGGTATATATACTGTTAGTATTTTTGGTTAATATAATATGATTAACGTAAATTCATTATTTTGTTTCATGTAGAATTCTGAAGACCAGAATTTCCCGACAGAAATCACTAACTTGGTTGGCAAGAGGTATGCTTTTAAGGTTGCTATCAATGAGCTCAATGCCAAAAATTTGTTTCCGGTCTTCACTGTCCTACGTCTTACGGATGATTCTGACATTCTCAACTCTATTGTCTCCACGGCAACTCCTGTTAAGGTAATTATGCTTTACAAGAAATACTAACAAACTTTATACAATGATTGGACAACCTATTTAAGTAATGAATTAGTCTTTTAAATAGGATACTGAGGCGACGAGTTCAGCCGTGCCTCAAGTGACTCCGTTGGTAGGCGCATTACATTTTCATTAGCAAGTCATCTTAGTGGTTAGCAACTCATGCTACAATATTAAATAAGTTGTACTTAATGTGTTTTGGTAACCAGGACCTGGAATCTCAAACTGACGAGAATACTACCCCAGTTGAGAAACAGAATAGTGGAAAACGTGCATCCGATGTCGATCGTGAAAGTGATGGCTCGAGCATCAAAAGACAGCTCCTTGAAATCAAGCTGGAGAAAGCTGCTAAATGATGATTGAAAAATTCAAATAAGTAATTGCAACTATATAGCATTTACACAGATCTCTTCATTAATTTTTGATGCTCTATTTATGCATTTCTGAGACATGGTTGAACTTTTGTTGTGATTTGGGAGTCCAACTCACTTTAGACAATATATTTAGAATAATTTGGTATGATTTTAGACATTTTTTTATTGTGTTTATCAATGGGGAGTCCTATTGATGGTTTATGAATTTTATATTTTTCGATGTTATACGTTATTCTTCTTGGTGCATCTCCTCAAGGTTATAATTCTCTTTATTTCATACGAATGCATATTTCGTTTTTCCTTTTCATGTTACAGGTGTTGTGTGCCATCAACGGTCCTACGAAGAAGAGGCTTCTATTGAAGGAATGCATCTTTGCTATCACTGCTACATGAAAAGCTTATACTTTGAGTCAATAGTTATGTATGTATAGATGTTTGTTTAGCATCAATGATTAAAAGACAAATATTTGAACCTGTATTGAGATTTACTATTGTTTGTTTTTTATGCTTAAGTAATAATTTTTGTAACTACATTTTATTAATGTTCAATATTAAGAGAATTATTAGAGAATTATAACCTTGAAAAGCTTATACTTTGAGTAAATTGTTATTTTTGTATAGATGTTTGTTGAGCATCAATGATTAAAAGACAAAAATTTGAACCTGTATTGAGATTTACTATTGTTTGTTTGTTATGCTTAAGTAATAATTTTTGTAACTACATTTTATTAATGTTCTTATCTTCCTAATCTTTAATTTGTCTCTCAAACAACTTTATGAGGTACGTTTTTTGTGTTCGTGTTCCATGTTGAACAACTAAACTCATTGATACACTTTGCCAAATATTACATCACCCAAAAAATATTGCCAGGCACATTTACATTTTTCTAAACATTCACAAATAAAGGAAAATTCAAACAGTTATATAGTCATACTAAACAGGTTCCATTGCCTGCATATTATCCAAAGTTCACAAAGACCTTACTTCAAATACTTAGAAAGTGATACTAAATGAAAGTACTTCAAGGAATTCAAAATACACACCACATAAGTTTCATACACAGCATTACTACCAAGTTTCATAAACAGCATTACTACCAAGGACATAAGTTTGTTGCATAATCAGGTAGATTCTTAACACATGTCGAAGAGTGGAATCATAACCGGGTCACTCGAATTCAACGAAGCAATCACATTTGGAATTTCATCGACAAGCTTGAAACGTACCATTTTGTTTTTTTCCCAACCACACTTTTCAACAATTTCCTTCCATCTGTATTTCATCGTCACGTGGTTTTTGCTTTTTGGCCTGTCACTGTGGTGTTCCAGATCAAGATCCACATAAAACTCTTTAGCTTTGTATCTTAGGACTGCGTTATGGAACTTCCACATCTCATGGGACTTCACAAACTCATGGAATATGTTCTGCATTAAAACATGGTCGGTTTTGTTTATTAATAAACTTAACTTAATTGGATATGCTCTTTCCAATATATAGTCAACATGTTAAATATGTCCGTCAAGTAAAATTCTAATGGTCCAATATCATCTTAGTTATATAAGGGAACGAATAAGAACATATGTCAAAGGCTTACCGTTTGTTTTACTGTATAATACCAAACATCTAATAGAAAACATCATTATACTCAGTATGGCCATCTATTGCACTATATATATACTATCGACAAACTTCATAATCAATAGAAATATAAATCTGTATGGACTACTTACCAAACGTCCTCTGTCCGTGACATACGCCACAATTGGAGCGTAAAAAACATTATCCTCATCATCGTGCTCTGTGTGATCTTCCCATTCACACATGTGTTCAAGCCTCAGTTCTACATTTGAAGTAAAAAATAAAAATTTGAATAATCATAATCAAGCATGAAAATGACATGGAAATAAGTATGTCTACTTAAAAACATTTTTTGAATGCAACATACCTTTAGTCTCAACTGGGCTTTTCACAAATGGTTTTAGTTCGTTGAGTACCATGCGTTCAACAACCTCCTCACGCGTCCCCAAACCATTCCCATCAAATAGCATCAAGGATAGAGAGTTGTTTACTAACTTAGTAAAAACCATTCTTGTGACAGGAACGATGTTTTCAACTTTAATTAGTTGCTGCCATCCCGGTCCTCCAAATCTATGGGCATTAAACGTACCTGATTCCACTATCTTAACCTTTAAGCGAGTGACAGTTGCTACCTCCATTCCAGCCACACGAACGCGGAATTCAGAAGTGCCATCGTTTGGCAAGAAACCCCAAGGAATGAACTGCGAGAAAGTTATTTTTATAAAAAGATTTGTCAGCAAATATTTTGGTTAAACTAAAAAATTCAAATGGATATATATTATGTAATGGTTATAAGTTCAGAGTTACCGGTGCTTTTTTTATATGTTCCAAAGTAAGCATGCATCTCTGCTGTCTATCACCTACATCGGCAAGGTTGTATCCATTGCATTCATAGCCCATTTTGTTGTACGCTGTCACATAGTACAAGTTCGGTTCTTCGCGAATAAAATGCAACATGTATATGTTCCGATATCCACTGTCATCTAAAAACTTCTTCCATTCATGTGAGTACAACGTCAAATGACCAGCAATCATTTTCAAGTACACCTTGTGCTTTGTTCCCTTATTGTGTATTAGGTATTTCCAGTTATCCTTCGGATACAATCTTTCAGTGAAGAACGTAGGAAGCATCTGTCATTTAAAATCGTCGTTTGTATATAAATTTTAAGTTACCGTAATAAAGTATAAGGTATATACTTATTCTAATAATAAAATTCCTGTCGTGTTTCGAGGTTTCTTGGGTTAGCCTCGACCAAAAACTGCATTGCCATCCTATTTAATAACATCACCAAAATTTTAAACCTCTTTTTAATGGTGGTTAGTCACAGAGACAGTTTCAAGCGTTTTTTATTCAAAGGGAATCGCCTAAGAGTGGATCAAACAAGTGTATTTTTCAACTTAATAGTAGGTCAATTTATAGAAAACACTATTAGTTATGGTTTCACCTATACTATATTATCTCTACAGCTTTATTTCTTACAATGTAAGTTCGCATTCGAAGTTGCACAACTCTGTTTAGCTTAATTTCGTTACCAAGTCGACTTAAGCCGAAACTAATCGATGTCGTACTAAAGGTAAATAGTAAAAAGTTTATTTTAGGACATATAGGACATGTATTGGGATAATCATACGACACTAACCCTAATGTATTAAATCGAAATTATAGTTGTTCTTGAATCAATATACACCTCTCTGGCTATCATAAAACATCAAAACTAATAATTGTTGCACCTAATAACACAAATAGCACCCATTCTTAAACAATGTAAGTTCCTATTTCCAAGTTGCACCTATATCAGCCATTCTTAAACAATATCAGCCATTCTAATAACGAAATTATAGTTATGGTTTCACCTATACTATATTATCCCCACAGCTATCTTTCTTACAATGTAAGTTCCTATTCGAAGTTGCACAACTCTGTTTAGCTTAATTTCGTTACCAAGTCGACTTAAGCCGAAACTAATCTATGTCGTGCTAAAGGTAAACAGTAAAAAGTTTATTTTAGGACATATAGTACATGTATTGGGATAATCATACGACACTAACCCTAATGTATTAAATCGAAATAATAGTTGTTCTTGAATCAATATACACCTCTCTGGCTATCATAAAACATCAAAACTAATTCTTCTTGCACCTAATAGCACAAATATCAGCCATTCTTAAACAACAACATGCACCCATTTCATTATAAATATCAAGGGTAAAAAATAAGGTTATTTAAGATATGCTAAAAAACAGGATATCTTAACACAACTAAGTTACATTAACAGATTCACAAAAAGAATGCATAACAAACTATTTCAATAGATACGAATGATGATCGCAACTACCCTAAGCAAACTTGCTTTATCATAAACATTAGATCAAGAATATCATATTACCAAACAATGAGTAGCATTATTTTGTGATCAAAACCTGTGGTTTTTTTTTGATCGGTGATTTGACATATGATAATCGGAGTCAAGTTGTGTTTCTTGAGCCAAGTGATATAGCAGGTAATGATGGAAGTTTGAATTAAACCGTAAGCTGCATGCCTTGAATGAGATAACCGAACGGTTATTGGGCTTAATAATGAATTGGGTGAAACATTTACAAATAAAAGGGCTTACAAGTTAACAATTTTGCATCACTTTAAAGTTATAACTTTGCAAATTTTGAATACCAAAATAATATGCCACACCCAATTGTTTTATAGTAAATTAAAAACGTTTTTGGATACTAAAACTCTTTTATTTAACAATTTTTGGTAAAGATATTTACTTTAACACATTTTAGTAATAAGAAATTTTTATTCACTATAAGTAATAAAATATAATGTAATCTACAAAAAAAATACACTATTCTATATGTCCATTCCTAATATATGGTTTCCTTCATTTTCTATAAATCATAACATTATTTTCATTGCTAATGCAACCTAATTTGTTTTCCTTCTCTCAATATGGTTAACAGTACATCTTCAAATGTACTATCCTTAAATGCTCTTTTTAATTTTGTTCTAAATCCTAAGATATTGTTTTAACTCGATTTGTTTGTAACACGCATTTGTTGTAACACGAATTTTTTTAAGATTTGGTGTTCTATTACTAATATTCGTTTTTTTAAAAGCTTTTAGTGTAACAAAACTTTGTTTGATATGGTATGTATAACTTTTTTTCTTTCAATGTAGCTAAGCCAAAAGGAAGAAAGCGAGAAAGGATCAAATTCTGCAGATGTCCCTGGGAAAGATATACCGGTTATCGAGATTTCTGATGATGACGTGGTATTTACATTATATATTGCACGGAAAATTCTTGATTATATACTTTTTTATATAACAATGCACACTTTGTTATTGATTGATTTATTTATTAATTGTGTAGGCTGTCCCTGTCTCGCGAAAACGCGAACGTTTGTTTCAAAATAATGATGATGTTCCTAAAGATGTTGTTGATATTCCATCTTCTGACGAGGAAAATGTTGAACCATTGTCACAAAAAAAAAATTGCCTTTGGACGCCACTCAAAATAATTCTAAAGTGGTATTAATTTATGATTTGTCTTATTTTAAAACTTCTACAGGTTTTTTTTTTCTTTTTTTTTTTTTTTTTTTTTAATATATATATACTATTAATGTCATGTTTTTATACCTTTTTGCATAGAACCTTGATGAGGACGAGCCTATCCGTTTTAGTCGTTCAAACAAGAAATCAAGGACGTCGTCATCCGCTTTCATTGACGAAGAAACGGATGATGACATTTTTTAAGATAACTCTACTCACATTAGCGATACTGATGAGGCGAAAAATGATCCGTTTTTAGGGGGTCATTTAAGCCCGAATCCGAATTTATTTGATCAAATATTGCCCTAAATCGTTCCTTTTGTGATTTTAGGTACTTGGAGAGTGAATTCTGGAAAAGAAGCCATTTTGGACGTTTTTGGAGCATAAAAGTGAAGAAAACGGCAAAGTCTCAATTTTCCATGCTGGGAACAGTAGGTGACGGCGTCAAGAGTAATTTCCTGACGGCGTCAAACCTCAATAATTAAATCCGAGAGTTCATGAAGGCGTCAAGAGTTTTCCTGACGGCGTCAAAACCCCAAGAATTAAAATCCGTAGTTGATGACGGCGTCACACACAGGGCGTCAAGAGTAATTTGTGTGACGGCCTAGGCCTTGACGGCGTCAGAAGTAGATCAAGGCCGTCCGAGGAAGTATTTGGCGGCGAGATGACGGCGTCACACCTTTGTTCTTGACGCCGTCATCCCTATTTTCCTATATATAGTTTTCTAGTTTTTCACATTGAGAGAGAGAAGTTTTGGGAGAAACCCTAAAGACGATTTTGGTGTAACTTTACAGGTTTTTCAAGGGTTCCAACCCCTTGATACCTTGCATGATTAATCAAGATGAGTGTTCTTCTAATTCAATCAATATGTCTATGTGTTGGTTGTCTATATCTTGTTCTTGTCTTAATTCTATCATGCTAGGCTAGATCTCTTTTGTGTTTGCTTAGATCTAATGAAACCTAGATATTGATTATGTGTTGATTACTTGTTTATTCTTGTTTTGGATGAATGATTTATATGTTAGGCTTAAGAAAACTGGCAGATCTCCAAATGGTAACATGCTTGAACGTCTTAAGAAACATGAACCGAGGCGTACTAGGTCTTTATTGGTTGTATTTAATGCATGAGCCACTGTTTACAATCCCTATAGTTGTGCTGGGCATGGTGTAGGAGGAGATAAGAGCTCATAGAATTGGGGAGTTATGTATGCCACCCCATGAATGGTATTAAGGAATACAATCCGTCATCCATGCAATTTTAACAAGTAATTAACGTGTAAAAGATATCTAGGGAGTAGTGAAATCTAAGTAAACACATTTTCTCCAATTACTGCTCACAACCTTAGTATAATTAGTTTATTTTCATTTTTAGTATTTTATTTTGATTGCATCTTAGTATTGGGTTAGTTGAATAGCAACTAATTCCGCCCAAATCCTTCAAACCCCGAGATTTTAAACTGCTTTCCATAAAATATAAAAACACAAAAATAATCATCCCTCACCTTTAGAACTAGTAATTAGGCTTTCTAATCCTAGCGACACTATTCCTAAGCTGAACGATCAATCCCCCGGTACTTGTCACTATACTATACTACAACGATCAGGTACACTGCCTGGTGGGGGTTGTAAGCTTCTCGAGATCCCTCAAGAGGTAAAGCCTGTTGCGATTCCCACGCATCAAGTTTTTGGCGCCGCAGCCCGGGGAATAGTTATTGTCTAGGTTAGAATTTCTTTTTATTAGGTCTACTTGCTAGATTCCTTTCTAGTAAGATTTTATTTTTATTTTTAGGTCTTCTTTAGTCTATCTTATTTCTTTGTGCCTTTGTTCGTAACTCTTTACCATCCGACATCATGGAAGATGGTAAGATCTTTGAACCCGTCATCCCACCACAACAAAACCCACCATTAGAACCCCTTAGGCCCCGAACCTTAGGAGAGTACTCCCGACCTAGCCACCAAGGCTACCGAAACACCATTGAGCTCACCGGAGCCAATGTGACCCCCTTGCGATCCGAGACCATCCGGTTGGTGCAAAGCGGATGTGCATTCCATGGACTTCGTTCCGAAGATCCAAACCAACATCTTAAGGACTTTCTCAAAATCGTAGATTCCATAGACCTAGGTGTTGAAACTAGAGAGACGACCGGTTTACGCCTATTCCAATTCTCTCTACGGGATCAAGCTAGTCAATGGCTTGAGCGTTTACCCGCGGGATCCATCACCACATGGGATGATCTCACCACTCGTTTCCTTGCTCAATTTTTCCCACCGGGGAGAACTACTAAGCTTAGAAATGACATCTTGATGTTCCAACAATGTCAAAATGAATCTCTTTATGAAGCATGGACTCGTTTCAAGGACTTACTCCAAAAAGTCCCTCATCATGGCATAGATCTTTGGCTCCAAGTCCAAATTGTTTATGACCATATCGATATCTCCACGAGGCGAGCCATTGACCAATCGGCCGGTGGTAAGCTACGTGATCTTAGTGCGGAACAATCATGGGAACTCATAGAAGATCTTGCTCTCTATGACAACGAAAGTTGGAACGATCCCCGTGACTTGAAGAAAACGGTCAAGGCGATATCTTTGCCTTCGAACAATTCTAGCACTCCCGACCGTAGGATCATGGAACTTGAGGACCAAGTCAAGTTTTCATGAAATCTTACGATGCTCCTAAGCCTTCAAGCCAAGTGAACAAAATCACTTCTTCATGCGAATTATGTAGTGGTCCCCATGACACTCGTGATTGTGTGGAACTCCCCGGAACAGCTTTTGCGGACTACGCATCCACGCGTACCGACGAAGCGGGAGATAAGTGGTACACTTTCAAACCCGAGCCAAACCCTTACGGTGATTCATACAACCCCTCATGGAAAAATCACCCAAGCCTTAGGTGGAAACAAAATCAACCCAATTCTTCCAATCCGCCTAATCGCTACCAACCAAACGGTCCACCATCCAACCGTACTTTCAACAACAATCCTTCTAACAACTATGGTAGTATCAACAATCTTGAAGGATTGATGTCAAAGTTCATGGCATCTCAAGAAGCCCGCATAGCTAGGTTTGAAACCGAATTCAACCAACAACAAACGGAGATGACCAACAAGATTGACAACTTGTTGAAAGCCCTCAACAACCAATCATTAATCACATCTAGGAAGGACACTAGGGACACCAATAGTGGAATCCAAATTAAGGACCCCTCATCATCCAAACATGTCCACTTTGTCAATGTGGTCACCATTAAGCCGATAGATAAGGAGATAGAGGAGAGCGACAAGGATGAAGTCAGAGTAGAAGCCGATAGTAAGGATGAGAGTAGGGAAGTTGAGGTTAATAAGGATGAGGAATTAGAGGAGGTAGAACCTATAGAAGAATACTTTGATAAGTTGCCAACCAAGGAAGAATGGGAATACCATAAGGATTTATTCGATAGTCCCGAGAGAACATATATCTTTGGCACACCCCTTATCAAAATGGGAGACCCCTCTAACATTAACATCCCATGCAATATCGGGCACATGCATATATGGAAAGCTTACATCGACCTTAGATCCCACGTGAACATCATGACTAGGACTTATTACAATTGGGTGATGAAGAAGCAACTCAATTTTAGGATGATGCCCGGTAAGAATCTGATAAGTAATTTTGCAGGAAGAGTGAAGGGACTGCATGTGATTATAGGGAATCTCACTTATGAGATCGATTTTATGATAGTTGAGGACACTCGTCTGGTGATTGATGCTTGCCTAAGCCAAATAATATTCGGAAAACCATTTGTTGAGGCCACTAGGATGAGTTATGATCCGACTTTAGGGATAGTTAGATTCAAGAAAGAGAATGATGAGGTTGCTTATCAAACGCCCTACAAGATCGAACAATACCGCCCTCTCTCTAATTTCGAAAAGGAACATAAGCAAGCGGCTTATTATAGGAATGAGGAGGATAGACGTAGGGGAGTAGAATATGTAAAGAATAGGATGCTTGAATTCTACAAAGAATATTTGCAATCAGAGAGTGGAACCAATGATGAGATCACGTAGTAACCCATGACCTTGAGTCTAGCTACAAGACTCGTAAATAAAGAAAAGCGCTTCTTGGGAGGCAACCCATGTTTTGTGTAATTTTAATTGTTTGTTTGTTATTTGCTTCCGTATGCATGCTGTATTTTTATTGTTGGTTGATCATGTTTCTCAACTAAAAAGTGGAAATACTTTACTTTGTTGTTTAGCCTAGTCTTAACTCCACCTAGAAGTATTTTTGCAAAAGATAAGTGTAAGGGGAAACCCCAAATATGTTTTTAAGAAACAAACCGATCATGATTCTCCACAATAATAAATGAGCATGTATATTCGTATTTGTTAGAGTCAAATGCTTGTATTGAGTCATAATGAAGTTTTGCAGGATTTTCCAGGAAGTAGGACCAAGTTTTTCCAGAAATTTTCCGGAAACTTAACATAAGAATTTCTGCAGGTCCATTCTGACGGTGTCAGAGGTTTACTCTTGACGGCGTCAGGAGTTAAAATCTGGAAATTTTACCGGTTTTGTTTTTCTAACGGAGTCTTATGGTTTTTTGTGAATTATTAAGTTTTATAATCTCCAGGAGATCTGCAAACTTCATTCCACAAGCATTATATCTTACTTTGTTTTCTAGGATTTAGAAACTTATATAGGATGCCGCCGATTTTACGCGAGGTTGTCTTGTCTATTTTGTCAGGTTTTGCAGGTTATGTATGACAAGAAGATAATTTATACTCTGGAAGGGAAGCTTTGATTGTTCATTTTCTTGGAGGAAGATTTAACCTGGCCAACCTATAATCCATACCGAGCGAATCAGGGGAGTATTTGATTTCATTATCTTTACTTTTTCACTTTTACATTCTTTACTTGAACATTGGGGACAATGTTCATCTTAAGTGTAAGGGGAGGGTAAAAAGATGATACCTTACATATGCACTTTCGCTTGAGTTTGTTTTGTTTGATAGTAGATGTGTAATAAAACTATGAGAAATACTTGTTAGTGCAATTTTAGCGCCAAATTTAAAATTTTTTACAACATTTAGGAGTGAAACTTTAGCCATAGCAAGCATCTCATGGATAGGAGATTGTATGACTAGCACATAACCGTATATTCAGAAAAATTTTCCACCCAAATATGTGAGGTTCGCCTTTAGATTTGATAGGAAAAGCATTCATTATTAGTGCTTATGAGTGTACCGGTAGCATTTAGATTCTAGAACTTGCGTTAGTGATGCATCCCGAGACCGCTAGTGAGACTACATTCGTGTAGTAGGATTTACTACATGATAAGAGGCATTAGGATCACCCTTGTGTTAAACCCGTATTATAATTACTTGACCATTTAAGTCATATTACTTGGCTAGTTAAGTCAACTAATTTTTCCCACACCCTTAGCGTTGTACTCATTTTTAGTACACGAAACCCCTAGTACACCCCTCCGAGCCTATCTTTTTCGTTTCTAACTTTAAGCATTTTACTTAAAGGAAGAATTTGTTACACCCCACTTAAATGTACACCCAAATCGCCTTAGCCTTCCGTGTATGCGCTCATTTTTAGTGCATTATTGTTATTTGTTAAACCCTAAGTTAACTATCTAATTGATTACATGGTTGCTAAGTCGAGTCATATCCTTGTACATATTGTTTTGGGATGATTGGGACTCATGGGTAAAGTACTTATTTTATGGAGTAATGGGGAAGAACATCACTTATTACCCCCATATGTACGTTAATCTTAAAAGTACTCCAAGTGTTTTGATTCTCTTAATTCGAGTCATTAGATTAGTTTAATGTAAAGTATGTAAATATTCAAGTGTAAGGGGAATTCCCATTCCCTATGATGTATTATTTTGGATGGTAGGGTAAGAGTGTATACAAAAAAAAAAAAAAAAAAAAAAAAAAAATCGAAAAAAAAAATCAAGAAAATGAAAAAAAAAATTTAAAAAGGAAAAAGAGAAAAAAAAAAACATACGGACTACCATCCCGTTTCATTCTATGTTTATTTTATGTTTTTGTTATTTTTCATTTATTAGCTTAAGTCGAGTCTAGTCTTGGCTTAGCAACGCCACATTGTTCATGTAATTAACTAAGATTGTTAACTCGCCACCAGTAAAACTTCCTTTATCCAACAAAACCGTGTAATTCATATCCCTATACCTAACGTTACAACCCTTTAAAAGACCTCTTTGATAGTTTATCCTAGGTGCTTACGCCATGTGGTGGAGGTTGGATCCTTTCCCAAGCCTATGGTAATCTATTTTGCTATGACAGGTAGTGAGAGATATCTTCCGTTTCCATATTGTAATTTACACTTTATTACACCCGAGAGATGTGAGTATCTAAACACTATTTGTGAGGTGCTTGTATATGACCTCCGTGCTTGTCTATTAGTCTTTAGTGAAACGATTATTTGTTGTAATTACTTTTATATTAGTGTTAAATGACCCCTAACTTGTCTTTTGAGTAGAATAAAAGCGCATTTGCTTGAGGACAAGCAAATCTCAAGTGTAAGGGTATATGATGAGGCGAAAAATGATCCGTTTTTAGGGGGTCATTTAAGCCCGAATCCAAATTTATTTGATCAAATATTGCCCTAAATCGTTCCTTTTGTGATTTTAGGTACTTGGAGAGTGAATTCTGGAAAAGAAGCCATTTTGGACGTTTTTGGAGCATAAAAGTGAAGAAAACGGCAAAGTCTCAATTTTCCATGCTGGGAACAGTAGGTGACGGCGTCAAGAGTAATTTCCTGACGGCGTCAAACCTCAATAATTAAATCCGAGAGTTCATGAAGGCGTCAAGAGTTTTCCTGACGGCGTCAAAACCACAAGAATTAAAATCCGTAGTTGATGACGGCGTCACACACAGGGCGTCAAGAGTAATTTGTGTGATGGCCTAGGCCTTGACGGCGTCAGAAGTAGATCAAGGCCATCCGAGGAAGTATTTGGCGGCGAGATGACGGCGTCACACCTTTGTTCTTGTGACGCCGTCATCCCTATTTTCCTATATATAGTTTTCTAGTTTTTCACATTGAGAGAGAGAAGTTTTGGGAGAAACCCTAAAGACGATTTTGGTGTAACTTTACAGGTTTTTCAAGGGTTCCAACCCCTTGATACCTTGCATGATTAATCAAGATAAGTGTTCTTCTAATTCAATCAATATGTCTATGTGTTGGTTGTCTAGATCTTGTTCTTGTCTTAATTCTATCATGCTAGGCTAGATCTCTTTTGTGTTTGCTTAGATCTAATGAAACCTAGATATTGATTATGTGTTGATTACTTGTTTATTCTTGTTTTGGATGAATGATTTATATGTTAGGCTTAAGAAAACTGGCAGATCTCCAAATGGTAACATGCTTGAACGTCTTAAGAAACATGAACCGAGGCGTACTAGGTCTTTATTGGTTGTATTTAATGCATGAGTCACTGTTTACAATCCCTATAGTTGTGCTGGGCATGGTGTAGGAGGAGATAAGAGCTCATAGAATTGGAGAGTTATGTATGCCACCCCATGAATGGTATTAAGGAATACAATCCGTCATCCATGCAATTATAACAAGTAATTAACGTGTAAAAGATATCTAGGGAGTAGTGAAATCTAAGTAAACACATTTTCTCCAATTACTGCTCACAACCTTAGTATAATTAGTTTATTTTCATTTTTAGTATTTTATTTTGATTGCATCTTAGTATTGGGTTAGTTGAATAGCAACTAATTCCGCTCAAATCCTTCAAACCCCGAGATTTTAAACTGCTTTCCATAAAATATAAAAACACAAAAATAATCATCCCTCACCTTTAGAACTAGTAATTAGGCTTTCTAATCCTAGCGACACTATTCCTAAGCTGAACGATCAATCCCCCGGTACTTGTCACTATACTATACTACAACGATCAGGTACACTGCCTGGTGGGGGTTGTAAGCTTCTCGAGATCCCTCGAGAGGTAAAGCCTGGTGCAATTCCCACGCATCAGATACCCTGGAAGAAGGTACGGATGAGGAAGAAGGAATTTCTTTGGACGACTTTGACACTAATAGTCATGAATCTTCCGGTGAGGCAGATGATGGAGATGACTTAGCCGGCTTCATTGATGATGATGATGCTTCATCTAATTCTACGGATGACGGAGACGATAATGATGATTTTTGATAATTCAAATCATGTGGTCAGCCTTTTCTAAATAATGTTATGTTTTGATTTTATTTGATGCTTTTCTTTTTATATTTCCTTATTTTTTTGTTTCTTTTTGTTAGACAATTTTGGGATTGCATTATGTTATTGTTTATTTAATATGTTTGCATTACACCATTGGTAAATTTCATTCAATTTCTATATATATTTTGTTAGTCACTTTTATTTTTAGTATATACGCAAATCGTATTTAACATCTTCCTAATAAACATGGACCATATGTATAAATAGTCTAACCAAACCCTAATTAGTTTATGTGTATATATACTCCTAATCTACACATACATTTTTTATTCCAATTGGTGATTTACGTTAAGAAAGATGTCATCATCAAGCCATAACAACATTGAAGACACCAAGTCACATGACACTGGAAAAAAGTCCAAACCCGATGATGCAACATTTGTTGGTCCAAAACCGTGCCCCCAACCAGAAAGCCAACATGGAGTACGTGATGAAGGTGTTAAAGCACCAGAGTCTAAAGTTGATCAAGCCTTAAGGTTTCTTCTATCGGTCTTTGAATTCGGTGATTCCTCTACAAATATAAAAGGTGTCGAATCTAAGTTGTTTGCTAAAGTTAATTATAAATTTGTATTTTTACTAATTATGTGTTTCTCCATCTCTTTTTTATGTCACAGATGACCTTGATGAAAACATTTTTCTTGACTGGCTGAAACTCAATGTTGGTGATCACGCAGAGTGTCAGAAGGTTATGCAAGGTGTAAACTCGAGGATCCAAAAGGCAGATGCATTGATCAACGAGTTATGAGCAATGGGTCATGAGTTAACGGATGACTACGTTGTGGATTTAAGTTTCTTCAATGAAGAATGATTTGGCAACATCTTATCATCTTTCAAGTTATTAATCTACTTTCACCATTGTTAGCCAATAAATTTTATGATACGATGTCTACGTCCTACTTTGATGTAATGGTTTCACCGATGTGCTTTCCTTTAATACAATTTTAATATTTATCGTTTACCATATTACTCATGAATTATATTTATGTTACCATTTAATGTCATTAAACTCAATCAATTCTATTTATGCAAGTTATATTTTCGGTTACAATCACTCAATCCGTCTCATTAATTTAGCCCATAAATCATGTTATTAAATTAAATCAATTGATTATGTAACCGAAAATAATTATACGTTTTCTAAGCATGGAAACAAAATCAATTATACATCTTTTAGTATAATGCTTATTCTTATTGCATTTGAATGATATCATATATTTCCAAAACAACTATAAGGAATGATATGTAATCCTGTCTTCACTTCTTCCAATTCAGTCGACATTAAAATTGATGCTTTTTTGTTACAACTTTCATTCTAACCATGTCAGAAAACAACCAGCAAGATTTAAGGAAACGTAAACAATCAGGTGATTCCGGTCAAAACTCTCAACGTTCAAAACAGCAGGCTCTTCCTTTGACACATATACCAACTCCCCAATTTGTAAACCATCGTGTTCCGTTCTCAGATTTACTCACTCCACCTTCAAGTAGAAGAGTTTCTTTGTCCGAGCTTCTCACATGTAAGTTTCTGTGTATATTCCAAAAAATAACATGCATGATATAAGTCGCTTGGTTTTATGGTATATAATTTACTATATGTTTATATGCATTAGATGATCCACTAAAGGAAAACAATCCTGCATGATTGGTTTCAAATACGTCATCAACGCAACCGTCAAACAATGGAGGTATGAGTAACTTTGATACATTAATTTTGTTTTTCTCATCATTTGCTTTATACACTTTACAAAGTGCTATGGCATAAATTAACTATTGATACTTTTCTTTGTAATTATAGATTCATCTGCGCATTATATACCCAAGCAAAGAAGACCTTATAATAGACTACCTCTCCAAGACGTTACTAACCGTGAGTGACTTTTTAACTTTCAGCATATAAAACTACGTATTGCAAATCTTTTTATCGTTTGTGGAAGTTACACACGCATATATAATTCTTCTACATTTTATATGTGCATTTAGGAATAAATTTTGGCGCAACAAACAACATATTGCCCTTAAGTAGTCACTTCCCGCTTGGAACTCAGTTATCACCGTTGACTCCAGCTGCTTCTACACATGTTAGGCGAACTACAGCTTCAAGTTTTCAACCACAATTAGGTTGTATATCTGTCCATTGTGGTGTCGTGAATTAACTTTTTCAATAGAAATTTGTCTTGCCTTTTTAACAAACAAGGTATACTAACATGGTGCTGTTGTTATATTATATTAGGAACAAATTATACACTTCCTGAAAATGCACAACAAGGAACAAATGTTTCAACCAAATCTGCAGGTCATGTGTCATACGAGGCACTACACCAACCGAATAATCTCACCAGTTCTTCCGCCACAGGTCTCATAAGAACTACAACTTTAGGTATTCCAAAAAGTTCGAATGAGTATTTATCTGTGTTATAGCTACCATATACATAATATTTGAAGTTTTCCCCAAGTAATATATGTTTTTCGTGTTCAGAATCTCAAACATCGTTTCTTTGCAACACCGTTGCCAATGCTAATCTTAGACCCGTTACGCGTATTTCTACTCCTACAAGTAATAATCAAGCATCTACGGTGGCTTCGTCACGAAAAAGACAAAATCCTTTGCACGTATTTTCAAACGGTATTTTAAAAACTCTCATTTACGTTTTCAACCCTTGCATCATATTTATTCTACATGTTTGTTGCTTGTGAACATTTGTAAACGACCATATATGGCTAACAACGACATTTATGCATAAATATCTGACATTCATTTTATTCTAACCAATTTTTTTAGGACCTTTTTCACTTATGGGTAACCGACATGAAACCATTACAACAAGTCCTTCCTCTAATTCGTTAATTAGAACTCCACCTTCTGGAGGCTCAATTGGTAAGAAACATCAACCTTTTTTGTATCTTCTACGCTTTATAAAATTTAGTGCATTCTCTAACTTTGTTGCTTAATTTATTTATAGTATCAACAACTCGCCTTCCTTCAAACACGTGTGACACTGTTAATCGTACTAGAACTACGTCTACTGCTTTGCCAACAAGTTCTGATCAAGTTACACCAGTTGCTGTTACACGTACACAACAATCTCCTTTGAGTGATGCTTCAAATGGTAATTTTTTAGACACAAAATATTTATAAGAGCAACATGGTTACTTTTTTATTTGGTTTTGATTATGGACAACATATTTTTTTCAGTTTGTTTGCAAACACCAGCGATTCGTCGTGTTAATCGATCCAACAATATAACATCAGGGCCTAGTGTTACAACTACAAAAAAATCAATATATGAAGTAGGTGAATCTTCAAGAAGAACAAAGAGGTCTGCTAACAGACCAGCTTTTCAATCTCACGCACCGGTTAGATTTAATCTTAATGTTGACGGTGAGGGTGTGCTCAAAGAATATGACAAGTACATTGGTGTTTCTGAAGGTAGTTATATGACTTCTTATTTTACTCATTGCGAAAGGTTATTTGCAATTTCACATGACATTAAGACAAGTGTTTTCTTGAATTTGTAGAGTACTATGATCTTGGTGATCCGTCGTTTGAGTGCACAGAGTGCCATGCTTTGGTATGGGAACCGGAAGCAAGAAGAGGAAACTCTAATCCAGCAAACAAAGCCTATAGTATATGCTGTGGCAAGGGAAAAGTCTTTGTGAAACAACCACCGCCTGCTCCACAACCGTTGCGTGATTTGTTTTTTAATGATGATTCTAAGAGTAAAAATTTCAAAAAAAAAAATATAAGAACGTACAATAGCATGTTCTCATTTACTTCTATGGGCGGAAAGGTTGATGAGAAAATCAATAAGCAAGGCCGTGCTCCTTATGTTTTCCGCTTGCATGGGCAAACATACCATAGTATTGGTAGTTTGCTTCCCGAATAGGTGTTCCTCCTAAATTTGCGCAGCTTTATATATATGACACGGAGAATGAAAATGAGAATAGAGCAAAAGCGATAAGGTAATACACATTTTTTAAGTTTTTATGCCATATTCTATGGATCATTTGCAACTTTCATAATTTAATATTGTCGTCATAAACTTTAACTTTTGGAGGAGTTCTTCAGCGTCATCTGTGTCAACCAGTTCAAATGACGGTATAGATCGAAACACTATCGGTCAGCTAAGAGACATTTTAGACTCCTCAAGTGAGTTGGTACAAAAATTTAGAAGAGCACGTGACCGGTACGATGAAGACAACGAACAGAATATAAAAATAAGACTCATTGCAAAGCGAGGAAAAGATGGACAAAATTACAATCTTCCATCTTCCAACGAGGTTGTTGGTCTTATTGTAGGTGACTTCGATACATGTATAGAAGATAGAGATATTGTAATAGAAAAGCATCGTGAAGGTTTGGAGCGTATCAACATTTTCCATCCTATGTACCTTCCTTTGCAATACCCTTTGTTGATGCCCCGTGCACAAGATGGTTATTACTTGGGAATACCACATAGAAAGAAACCTGGCAAACGCCCGGTTCGTTCTGAAAGCTCTGACCCGTTAGTTGAAAAGAAGGACAAAACAATTACTATGAGGGAGTGGTTTGCTTATCAAATACAAGATCGTCCAAATCAAGAAAATTTGTTTACACGTGGAGGACGTTTGTTTCAGCAATTTCTTGTGGACGGTTACACTATGGTTGAGACCGAACGTTTGTTTTTCCATCGATCAAAACAGTCAAAGCTTAGGTGTGATACGTACTCAAACGTCTGTCAGAGCATTGCGTCGGGTAACATTGATCCCACGACCATTGGAAAGCCCATCATCTTGCCTTCTTCATTTACCGGTGGACCAAGGTACATGAAACAGTGCTATATGGATGCCATGGTATTGTGTAGATGGTATGGTTGTCCGGATTTGTTTATAACGGTTACTTGCAACCCTAACTGGCCAGAGATTGCAAGATACATGCGAGAGCATAACCTTGCTGCTACAGATCACCCAGATGTGCTTACCAGAGTTTTTAAAATGAAATTGGACCAGTTAATGACCGATTTCAAAGAACTCCATTTATTTGGACGCGTTCAAGCAGGTGTTTTACCTAACATTTTTCTGTATGCTTATACATTTACTTTACATTTTATATTTTGTCACCAATTTTATACGTTGGTAGTCTTCAAAATAACTATTACAATGTCTTGCAGTCGTGTACACCGTTGAGTTTCAAAAGCGAGGACTTCCCCACGCACATGTGTGTTTGTTCTTGCACAAGGACGACAAGGTACCAAACGCTGATCAGATTGATAAATACATTTCCGCAGAGATACTAGATAAAGATGATGATCCCGATTTGTACAAGTTGGTTTCTGATTTTATGATGCACGGCCCTTGCGGTGTAGATGACCCAAAACAGGTTTGTATGGACGAGGGTCGATGTACGAAACACTTTCCTAAAAAATTCACGCAACGCAGCTCCGTTGACGCTGAAGGTTATCCCGTTTATAAAAGACGGGACAACGGAAAATATGTGGAAGAAAATGGCCATAAGTTGCATAACGGTTACGTTATTCCTTATAATGCTACCCTTCTCAAACGTTATCAATGCCACATTAACGTTGAGTGGTGTAACCAGACCGGTTCAATCAAATATTTGTTTAAGTATATCAATAAAGGTCCGGATAGAGTGTCGGCAGAGTTGTATGAGCCGGTTACCATAGCCGAAGGTGAACAGGTTGCCAAACCTGTTGATGAGATTAAGGCGTTCTTGGATTGCAGGTAACATTAAATATTTATGTTCTATTCATTTTCGACAAATTCATAGGATATGATTATTTGTTGCAACTTTATAATACTATGAGACCAGGATGTTCATACTTACATGGTAATACCAGCATGAAATTTATTTGAAAGTAGCTTATGTTTTAATCAAAATGCTTGTGTCAATACTTAAATGGTAATACGAATATGAGAAAGTTACTAAATACAAACAGATTAAGAGACGGTGCTTAAGTAAATATCTCACCTCTACATGCTTATATTTCCTCAATATATACATCTCCTATGCATATATAGATCTTAACAAGTTTATTACGGTAACGCTTTGATGGATTCCAGGTACCTATCTGCTTGTGAGGCGGCATGGCGGATATTTGGCTTTGAAATTCACTATAGAACACCAAATGTCGAGAGGCTATCCTTTCATCTTGAAGGCGAGCAGTCAATTGTGTATGATGAAAACGCAGACCTTGAAGCTGCTGTTCAAAAGCCAACTGTTGGTGCTTCTATGTTTGATGGTTGGATGAAAATGAATGAGCAATTTCCAGCAGCAAGGGAGTTAACGTATGCTGAGTTTCCTACAAAGTATGTTTGGAACTTAACAAAAAGAATGTGGACTCTTAGGAAGCAAGGTAGAGCTATAGGAAGAATTCATAGTGTTCCTATAGGAACAGGAGATGCCTACTATTGTAGGATGTTGCTGAACAGTCAGAAAGGATGTCGAACTCACGCTGAGATTAGAAAGGTTAACGGTGTCATTTATCCTACATACAAATACGCTTGCTACGCAGCGGGCCTTTTGGAGGATGATAAAGAGTATGTTGAAAGCATCAAAGATGCAGCCCATTGGGCACCCGCTGAACATCTTCGTGAACTCTTTGTCACATTGCTTACTCAAAAGGAACTTACCGCGCCTTTGACTGTATGGCTGGAAACATGGCATTTGCTTGCAGAAGACGTTCAATACAGGAGAAGGCAGATTTTACGGATTCCAGGTAAAAATTTTAAACAAGTTGTGTTTCTATCGTCTTTTATTAATCTTTTTTATTAATGAGTTACGGAAAATGTTATCTTATGCAATAGTTATTAAGCATTTTCTTTTTTGGTTTTAACTATCAACATGCTACCTCATGCAACAGTTATGTCTCTCCTTTACAATTTATAACACTTATTGAAATTTTTATCTTATTCAACAATCATGTAACATATTTTCGTTTAATTAAATGATTAGCAATTGACTACCTATATGTTATTTGTTCTATGCAGACCTGATTCTTAGTGACGAGGAAAAAAAAATATTGCATTGTATTATATTGAAGAGCTTATGCGATCAAGAGGGAATACTCTGAGAAGTTGGCCTGAGATGCCTTATCCGGACGAGAGATACGTCACTGAATTTGGTAACCGGCTTATATATGATGAGTCACATTATAACCCGGCTGAGATGCAATCTGAGTATGACCGTTTGTATGCATTATTGACAACGGAACAGAGAGGTGTATATGACATCATCGCGAATTCCGTTGAAAGTGGAAATGGAGGAATCTATTTTGTTTACGGTTACGGCGGTACCGGTAAGACATTCTTATGGAAAACACTTTCAGCCGGCATTAGACGAAAAGGTGATATAGTTTTGAACGTCGCATCCAGCGGTATTGCATCGTTGTTAATGTCGGGAGGGAGAACAACCCACTCACGGTTTCATATTCCAATTAACGTAGATGAGACCTCCACTTGCTCAATAAGTGCTCAAAGCGATCTGGGTAAAATGTTAAAAAAGTGTAAGCTTATTATTTGGGATGAAGCTCCTATGACAAATATGCTTTGTTTTGAAGCCTTAGATCGTTCTTTGAGAGACGTGCTTCGTACAAGCCGTTATGACGAGTGTGGCCAGCCTTTTGGAAGCATTACCATGGTTTTTGGCGGTGATTTTAGGCAGGTTCTTCACGTCATTCCAAAAGGCTCTCGACAAGACATTGTGGGTGCTTCTTTGAAGCAATCATATTTGTGGGATCACTGCAAGGTTCTAAAGTTAACCCGAACATGAGGCTTACTGTCGGATCATGGCCTGAAGATGTTAGCGAAATAAGAGAATTTGCAGAATGGATACTCAATGTGGGAGACGGTAAGCTTGGAGCAGCAAATGATGGAGAGGTTGAGATAGATGTGCCGGAAGAAATTCTAATAGATGCTACTGATGACCCGATAGCATCTATTATCGACTTTACTTATCCAAATATTCTGGATAACATACACGATCCGGCGTACTTCCAAGAAAAGGCCATCCTTGCTCCAACAAATGAAATCGTTGACACTATAAATGAAAATCTGTTGTCAAAATTTCCAGGATATGAAATGGTCTACTTAAGTTGCGGCAGCGTGGATAAAAGTGAACGTGGTGTCGTCATATACCAGTCCGTTTTCTCACCAGAATTTATCAATGGATTGAAGTTCTCAGGAGTTCCAAACCGCAGAATTGCTTTAAAAGTCGGAGTACCGATTATGTTGTTAAGAAATATCGACCAAGCCAATGGTTTATGTAATGGGACAAGGCTTCAAGTACTTAAATTAACAAGAAACTCTATTCAGGCGCAGATCATTAATGGAACAAACTTTGGGAAAAAAGTGATTATACCAAGGCTGAGGATTACTCCATCAGATAAGCGTTTGCCACTAAAAATTGTCAGGAAACAATATCCTATATCGGTTTCGTTTGCCATGACAATCAACAAAAGCCAAGGCCAATCACTTTCTAAGGTTGGTTTGTACTTGCCCCGTCCTGTTTTCACACATGGTCAACTGTACGTTGCTGTATCAAGAGTAAAAAGCAAGCAAGGTTTGAAGGTTGTCGTTTGTGATCGTGATGGTAATGTCTCAAAAACTATGACAAATGTCGTGTATAGAGAGGTGCTTGAAGGACTATGATTCAAACTTTTAAAAGGTATGTAAAATTCACACGTTCGATTTACTTTCTCATGTTCTCAATTTTATTATAGATTCATATCTACTATATGTTTTGACATACAACATATTTTACTAACATAATACATATAACCTTAGGTGTCATTTAAATTTTGAAGCTAATTATTGTATTTACAATATTTAATACCAATTTTATTGCTTTCAAGATAAGAATACTAATGATGTTAGTTCTGCAAACGTATTTCAAAAACCAATTTCCTGTATGAACTTGCAACTAAGGTTCCATGCATGAACATGAGACTTTCAACCTTTCCTTCCACTAATTCGTTTGAATGATTTGACCAAGAAATATTAAGTGCATTTTCATTAAACATATGACTCTTTAGTTGCCAAAAATTCATTATTTAACACCATATCCCTAAATCACATATCACAACAAGTTTCTTGCAATCTTTAAAGAAAAAAAACTGTCATTCTAATTCGTATACAATGTCTGAAAGTAACAAGAGGATCCGATCTATTGTGCAGAAGGAGGATGACAGCGAAAAAGAATAAAAGAACAACGCAAAGTAAGTACACATTCATACGTTTAAACATTCAAATTAGATTTTTTATGCACTTCGTTTAGGAGCTGTTCTTGATTACTATTGCTTGTGTAACTTTAGGAAAATACGTTTTGATGTAGAAGTTTCAAGTGTCACAGAGACAAGCAAAGGTATGTAGAAACTTATTTGCGCTTTTGAACAACAGTTTCAAATAACTTATTTGCTCAGGTTCATCTATTACGTGCAGCCAAGGATAAAGATAAGTTTATTGAATTTGAAGAAGATGAGTCTACTGAATCTAAAGAAGACAAAAACTTTGATGTTAACGATTGGCACAAGTCGTGGACCGATGAGACAACAAAACTGAGAAAGGAAGAAAGTGATCGCCAAATCTCTGAAGATGAGAAGGAATATGATCCGTCAAGCGTTTGTTTGGAAGAAGATGATAATAATGATGTTCCTTCTTATAGTGACGAGGAGAGTTTGGATTGCATTGATTACGATAATGCACACTTAGCATTTGATCCGGAAAAGTCTCATAAATTTATTTTTTTAACTTTTTATGAAACTTGGATTTATATTTCATGTAACGTATGAAACTTGGCATCATTTTAATGTAACATGTTTACATTTGTTAGCTTGCTTAGAATTACATTTTGTTTTTTATTTTAATTGACGTTTCAAGAATATTAAGGACTTGAAAGTTGTCGTTTATGATACACATGGTATTCAATGCAACATGTTTATGTTATCCTTTTTCTTATCGTCTCATTCCTTATTTCTCTAAAAAATTACCCGGTGTCAACGGGTCTCTAAGCTAGTATATATATATATATATATATATATATATATATATATATATATATATATATATATATATATATATATATATATATATATATATAGGATCCGGTTCCATTGAGAAGGTTTTTATTTTGATAAGATTGAGAAATCTTCGTTTGAGCAAATTGAATCATGTTTTTTATTTGATTCACAAGTAAACATCATTTTATGGTGAATCAAATCTATAAATCACAAATTTGATTTACAAATTATTGTTAAAATCGAGTTATGATGATGATTCATTAAATTTGTACAGACGATTCAGTATTCTACATATATCGCAAAATCGAGAGATTTTTAACATTGATTCAAATTTTTTTTTACACATTCTGAATTTTAATCACATTAGAATGTGTTTTGCGCTTGAAAAACATGAATCAAAGTTAAAAATCTATCATTTTTGAAAACCTTCTCAATCGATCCGGATTTTATATGTATATATATATATATATATATATATATATATATATATATATATATATATATATATATAGGCAATACATAATGAAACCCTAATTGAACCAACCCACAAGTCGGGTTTGAGCCAACTTATTCTCTAATACTCTCCCGCAGTTCGAGCGGCGAAATCGTGAAAGCTCGAACTGAAGTAGTAAACTAAGAAAACAAATTTAAAACAATAAACCAAATAAAACGGGATAACCCAAAACCAAAATAAACGAAGAAAGCAAATTCGACACCAACAAAAGTCGTCTCGGGAATTGATACCCTGGATTCGACACCAAAAAAAAGTCGTCTCAGGAATTGATACCCTGAATTCGACATTAAAAAAAATCGTCTTTTTTTTTTTTTTTTTTTTTTATTTATTTTTTTTTTACAAAAACATTACTTCATTCACACAAACAAACAGCGTAACTTTAGAAATGGGCTTGAGTGAACCAGTAGGTGTATGAGACCAAATAAGAGAAGTAGGCATGACCGAGTATATATCCAGCCATGATGCATGATAGCCAAGTGTAGATCTGCTTCTTCTTCAGCCATAACTTTTGACTAAATTAGTCATCCAACCAAAATTTAACCACAAATAATACGATCCCTTTTTTTTCTTCTACAATGAAAGTGACGGCTATTTTTTATGATTATGGTTTGATGGGGTGGCCTAAGGGAGGCGGCTCAACATAGCCTCCTAGGTCTGAGGATCAGACTTGCTCCGATACCATGTTAGACAATGAAACACCCGTAGGAGATACGTTCTATTGATACGATATATATAGAGGCAATACATAATGAAAACCTAATGGACCCAACCCACAAGTCGGGTTTGAGCCAACTTATTCTCTAATACACACTATGTTTTTGAGGAGGTTAGCATAGCTACTTCGGAATTTAACTGCACTAAACATGATTCGAATTTGAGACTTCTTGTATTTTTTTTCGGGTCATGATACACAAGCTTTATGCATGGCTCCGGTGATTAGTTTCACGTTTTTCTTAATTAACTTACTTTTTTTTAATATACATAATCATGTTTAAATTTGATCATCTCTAACACTTATGAAGTTATGATCACAATCTTTCATATAACATGAGAACACACAAAATGAAAAATCAATTCTATAAGAGGATTTTATCTAGACCAATAGAAGAGCTTGATTTTGTGAGGGCTTACTTTTGAAATCAAGCCTCCTGACTGGACCATAAAAGTCAAAATTGGCTTCAATTTGATCAAACTCATCTAAAATTCATCTAGTAAAATAAAAATGTATATAAAAAAAACATGTCTCAATTTTGTAAAAATAAATGAGTAGTTAATTAAACTTTAGTTGTTGAATTTTAAATAAATTATATGGACTTAAGTAAACTTATTAGTTTTATGTTTTTTAACAACTTTATAAATTTAACAAATACCTCCTTAAATTTGGATTAAAAAAAATACGGAGTATAAATATTATATCTTTATATATTGAAATAATGCATATGAACGGAATTATAAATATCAAAATGAAAGCACGAGTTACTATGATATGTAAATAATTACACAAGATTGTGCATTTACGAACGACTCATGCTGTTCCTCATTATGAGATTAAATAAAGATATCCGAAAAACTTTTTTTTTTACTATTCACGTTCAATAACAACCTTAGTGTTCCTCTTTATAAGTTTAACTCGTGCATACACGGGTCTAAAAATAAAATACGACTAAAATCTTAAGAGGAATATAAATATCAAAATGAAGGCACTGTCTCACAGGTTACTGTGAGATGAAATATATACACGAGATTATACATATAGCAATGACACATATTTTTTCAATGGTCATTACGTGCTATTAATCACACATAATGTCTAGAATATCATATCAATAGTTTATATTTAAATAAGATTAACCTAACATGATGTCAGTTAAACAAAGTCAAATCTTTCGACTAACAAAAATAAATATAAAATATTAATCGATATTAATACATAATGAAAATTTTATGTAAAAAAATTCACGCGTACACGAGTATTATGATTATATAAGTATAAAAAAATTTTAGTTAACTTTATACAAAAATCTTATCTAGTAACACTGTGTATACATGAGGTTACAAACAATTAATTTTTAAGATCAAATGCCTGTCTTTCCAGCACTAGCTAATTGTATATTTATGACACTGTATACTTATATGTTTTTGAAACAATTTATGACATATTATATATTTATACGAGACTGGCGTTGGTCCGCCGCGTTGCGGGCGGGCCTGCTATCCGGCCGAAATTATTATGTGTAAATTTTTTTTCGATAATGGCTTGGAGAGATATTTTGTGTGATTTTTTTTTCCGATAACGGGCCTGTTATTTTGCCGAGGCGATTATGGATAAATAAATTAAAATACTTTGTCTGTTGTAATATGATTTTTTCCATCCAGTTGGTGCGAAAAAAAGGGATGCAAAATGGCGTCGTGCACACCCGGTCTAACATAAACAAATAATTTGTAACGGATTTGCGCCGTTGTTTTAGTTAATGACCATTTCATAGTGTATTTTATATTGAATTTGTTTAGTAATTAGTTTTTTTTATGTATATTATGTTGTTTAGTTTTTGCAAAATGATTTTTTTTTTTTGTACATTAAAACATTTAAGTGCCCTAATGTATAATATTTTATTTATTATATTATTTTAGGGTATATGTATATTTTTTGGTTTGTGCTTTACTTTTTTGGTGCCTTTTTTTCCCTTAAGATTTCAAAGAGTAAATGCATTGTAACATTAAACATTTAAAAAGTTTCCTTTACAAAAGTAAATAACCTATAGAAGTCGAAGCTAGTGTTATGAAAACTATTATCGGTTTGGTGTTAATCTATCTTATGCGACTCATTTAGATTACAAAATAATGCAAATAAATTGCTATTACCATTTATACATTCGATTAAACCTCTTTATATCAGTGAAGGATCCATTAAAAATTAAAGTACACTAAAAGAATTACAAACTAAAAGAAGGCCAGACCAACTGAAATTTAGGACCTTATGGAATCACAAAAAAGCTAGATGGTTGCTGCATCATTTAGCAATCATACTGTACCAAGCAACAATTTTAGTCATTTATTAAAATACATAATGATGTTTGTATTGTACTAAAACCAAAGTGTTTACAGGTAGTAACAATCTACAAACTTGTAAAAGAATTTTTACATGGTCCTAAATAAATATACATCCGTATAACTTTCTCCAGCAGTGAGTCATAAGGCTTCCCCTCAGCTCAGTATTTTTGGTTCTTGAGAATGGTTGCCAGCTCTCCCTTGAGTCATCAGCTATCATCCCTGTCAATATGCAACAGGAAATACGGTTTCAGTCATTGAGGTTATCATCACAATTTTCTTTTAACTATTATACAATATCTGTATTCGTATACACTATATGATAACTACAATAAATTTTTAAACTGCACAAATATAAAAATGGCATTCAAGGCTTACATTGAATAAGTTCGCTGCCACACTTTTCCTGGCGAATCCAAACACTCAAACACCACTTTGTTGCACTCGAAGTTTAACCAGTTAGATGAAAAAAAATAAGCAGGTTATAAATGTGTCGGAACAGGTGAAAAGCTTTCTTGCTTATCTTGAGAAACAGGTCGTATGCATTTATTAATTTGTTTTGCTTGCCATGATTTTATTTTCTTGTTCACTAATTGGCTTTTTTCTTGTGCATTTTTTGTATTATATGGTCAAATGTATTGGTCAAACTACTGGAGATATGAAAGGTTGGGTTATATTCATGCATTAACAATGATGGGTTACTATTCATCGGGAGTAGCTCAAGAGTTGCAACTAAAGATTTCAGGCCTTTTAAATGCTGTATTAATAGCCATTCACGAATCTTAAGAAAGAAGGCTGCTATTTAAACACACAAACACACAAAAAACCTAACTGTTTCATAATCAAAAAAAAAAAAAAAAAAAAAAAAAAAAAAAGAGATGACAACTCCCTTGCCATTTTGCAAAGAGCTTGTTGCTGCTGCTGGGTCAAGTTATGTGAAGGATATGATGATCGAGAAGTTTAAGAGAGAGGCAAGTGTTTTGTTGTTGGATGAGCTTGAGCTTAGGAAGAAAGCCCAAGAAATCAGGTCTCGTATAGCTGAAAGGGAGTTTGTGATTGAAGAGCTAAAACAGCTGTTCCCTTTTGATTCTGCTGTGCTAAGCATTTCGGAGTTGACGAACATGCAAATCCAGGACTCGGCAGAAATCTCAGAGATTCTGGCGACTGTTTCGAAGAAACATACGCGGGCAGCTGAGGTCCGGAAATTCATTGAATGGCTGAATGGGCAACCATATTAAGCTTTTGTTGGCTGGTATTCACAAATTTAGTTTTTTGGGCATAGTCTTTTGTTGGTCTGGTTAAGTATGGGGGTATCCTGTGATGGAATCTAAGTATGACTTAATTTTGTGGATACTTTGCATGTAAACAGTTGCTTAATTACATATTATGTCTAGTGTTATCTAATCAATGAAAAGGCATTCTCGTAACGTACCTGGTTGTTAGCGAATAGCATGGTATTATGTCATTTGTTTGCTGGAGCTATTTGATATAAACATGAGCTGTGTGACCTAGTAGATAAGCAGAGTGCCTTTGTTTGAATAAAACTGATAATCAAATCTAATCTATAAACCTGAATGTGGTCAATACCGATGTCTAGAAACTCATAGCATGAGGACTGCTCATCATTCTTCCATATCCTCTGCATCATCTCTGTATCTAAGGTCCCTGATAATCACATATCATAAAGGTGAATATGAATTCCAACCATCTCACACAACTTCATCATGTTATAAGACACTTACAACATATATATATATATATATATATATATATATATATATATATATATATATATATATATATATATATATATATATATATATATATATATATATATATATATATATATATATATTTGCTTGTGTAGATGATTCATGTAAGTAGTCAAGATGATATGATTTGTTGCAATCCCTGAAAAAAGTATGCATAACTGTGTAAGGACGTGTTTTCACATATTGATGGGATTGATTATAAAAGTTGATCATTATGGTTCAATATAGAAAAGACGTTTTTTCAGAGTGTTTGCGATTAGGCATCCAAACTGCTTACGTGATGATATGTAAGTTAAATAAGCAGTTTGGAATCTAAAAATCCACGCAGCTAAGTTTAAAAAGAACGACCACTTTTAAAAAGCAGCATGAAACATTTTTTTTTCAACCCCAACAGTGTCAACCATTTATAAGCGTGAGCAAAACAAATAACCATGAAATTACCTCGACTGGGGATATAGAACTTAGATGTAACGGAACATGGTAGAAAGTTTTTATAAGGCCTGCATAAGAGATAAGACAATTGTCATTACCATATGCGACAATTTAAAAAGAGCATGAAAGAATCCTTTTTCAAGGCCGATGGTGCGAATTATTTATACGCGCTAACGAAACAAACAGCTATGAAATTACCTTGGCTGGTGATACGCTACTTAAATGTAACGAAACAAATAGCTATGAAGGACATCAGATTGTTTACTGCAAGCCTGCAATATACAGTGAATGGGAAAGACATCATGAAATCATCTCAGGCATATAATAACTTAAAATATATATATATATATATATATATATATATATATATATATATATATATATATATAACGAGAGCAAAATTTCCTCTGGTGCTTGCTGTACGGTCGCTGGCAAATTGACAGTTTGATTCCCACATACTATACACGTGTCGTAGGCTTCCACGTGTTCAAGACAATCCTGAGGCCAAGTAATCAATCTATGAATTCAAGTATAATAATTACTAAAAAGATTAGGGATTTCGATTTTAATTAGTCGTACCTGATGATCCCTGTTGGCTGGGCGAATTCTAACCATAAATAGCCAAAGGTCGAATAAAAATAGCAAAGCACACACACAAAGTGGGTGCATAGGCAACATTGTATCATTAGCAGAGATGCTATGGTCAATCAAGATCATATATTCAAATGCAACCCAGCTTTGCCGTAGAATGGCATGTCAGATAGCTAATATCTGGCTGGATTATTCCAGGTCTGACATGCCATTCTATCAGCAAAGCTGGATTGGCAGAACAGTTAACTGGATTATTTCAGTGGTCAACTTCTGAATTATCTTCTTTTGTGTTATTGTCATCTCATTACACTGCAACCCCATGACAACAGGAAGAGCCATGTCTTTGGCAACATCTTTTTCCATTATTTCTTGGCCTGTCGTTTTGACTGAATCATCTATAGTTCCTGAAAAGTGTAAACTCCTTACGCACTCAGATATATGTATATGTGGTTTTGTTGTAATTGGTTTATGCGCATCCATTGTTAATTCCGTCTGTGCCTGAGATGATTTGTTACGGCAGTGCTGGAAAGTAGGTTTTCTGCAAGAGTGTGCATGTTAGAATAAAGTCAGCAGTTATATGTAAGCATAAGACTGAAAACTGAGCTCTTCATCAGAATCATAAGAGGGTTTTAAATTTGAATGTGAAGAATGTTCGAAATTTTAGTAAAACTGAAGAAGTTCAAAGTGGCAACTGTTATTAGGTACATGTTAAGTGTTTTATAAAAAGGAAATGTGATTAAAAGACATAAAAGATAGATAAATGTTGCACCATTTGAAAAGGAATGAGTCCATGTTTATGCCAATCAGTAACAATGGTATTGGTTGTAAGATATTCAAAAACCAATTGCACACATGAATGATTATATGAAAGTAACAAAGTGGGAGGCTATACATACCAGTAATAAATAAAGAGTAACTGTTTTTTCTTAAAAAAAAAACAATCTTTCTGGGCTGTTAAAGGCTACTTTGTGACACACAGATCGCATGCTTTAGTAGATTTGTGTCGCACAAAATAACATTTAACAGCTCAGTTAGATGTTTTTTTTAAAGGCTCTTTTGCAGCAAATGTTGTTTGCGTATACAGAAGACCTGTTGATTCAGACAAAGCAGAAAAGTTTAAGATGAACATGAAAGATATCTGTACGAAAAAAGGAATAGTAAATTGGGCACTAAAGGTAAAACAGGGGGCATAAGTCCAAAATATATAAGTAGATAAGTAAAAGACAATATTAATTGTGACCCGCTGTAAATCTCGGTGAGATTGGTAAATCCAAATGTGGTACTAAAGACTCGGCATGGCTGTAACCATAACTAAATTACGGAAAAGTACTATGTAAAGTTAAAAAAAATTAGGCTCAGATCGGAATATACACATATACTCGAAGCTGGCAAACCATACTGGTTGCAACCTACAGGCTGCCTCGCCAAGGTACCATCCATCATCATTGCCAAGATCATCAGCACTTCTTTAATATTTTTTGTACACCATTTATATGACACATAAAATGGGCATCAGAATCTTGGCCAACATCTAGACAAATACATTCATTCAAATCAGATCTTCCTCAACGCTTGCCAGCATCATCATACAATATTTTTTGTATAATAATTATTATAAGTATATATTAAACCAACAAACCGTGATGAAAGCGAGGCTCGGGCAGGTAAGTGACCGAAAAAAGGATACGGCCGAGATGGCTGCAAGTGTAGCAACTAAATATTAGGCTTAGGTACGCGATGATGGCAGCGGTACCCAAAACCCGGCCTAGCTGCAAACATTTGATTGCCAAGCGAGAGCACGGGTCTTGGCAAACAACGCTTGCCAAGACAGTAAATAGTCTACGCTTTCATCATTTCCAAGATCATCATTGCCTCCTTAATATTTTTTGTATACTAATTATACCACACACAACATGGGCATCAGAATGTTCCCCAACATTAACACAGATACTAACGCAACAAATGATCATCGCAACGATACATCGATCTAAAAAGGTAGGGTTATATTATTTGGATATGCAGATGTTTTTTGATGCAAAAAATAGAGTATAGAAAGTTCTCATGTACTATACACGTGAGGCTTCACATGGGAGCTGTACATGTGTTCAAAAGCATCTACAAATCATGTATGTTTAGGTAAAGATCATGTGCAAAATTGAAGCTAAGGCTTTGGATGATTGACACGGGCTATATATCGTACATCATATGTATTTATTTATTTTTTACAATTTACGTATGCAAGTTTGTATATATACACGGTATACATCTAAAAGGGCAAGGCCAGAGCAGGCCAGAAAGCCCACAAATACACAGTGATCAGGCTAAGCAGCAGGCCCAAATTTTTGGCGGGAAAAATGCTAGGCCATACGACGTCGTCATCATGTGGTTTAAACATATTAGGCTCAGGTACGCGATGATGGTAGCGGTACCCAAAACCCGGCCTAGCAGCAAACATTTGATTGCCAGGCCAGAGCACGGGTCTTGGAAAACAATGCTTGCCAAGACAGTAAATAGTCTACGCTTTCATCATTGGCAACATCATCATTGCCTCCTTAATATTTTTTGCATTATAAGTTTATATTAAACCACGTGATGATGACGTCGTATGGCCTGGCATTTTTCCCGCCAGAAACTTGGGCCTGCTGCTTGTACTAATTATACCACACACAACATAGGCATCAGAATGTTTCCCAACATTAACACAGATAGTAACGCAACAAATGGGCATCAGAATGTTTTGCATACTAATTATACCACACACAACATGGGCATCAGAATGTTTCCCAACATTAACACAGATAGTAACGCAACAAATGATCAATCGCGCAGCTTAATAAGATGCTGTATTATCTGGATTATCTGAGTTGGCATAGCAAGATTATTCCACCCCCGGCTGTAAACACGTCACCGTGATGCCTTGCCATGATAGGGGCGCATAAGACTGCCTAGGCAAGATCTTGTCGAGGCACGGTTAGCAAAAAAAAGCTTATATTAATTATAAGTATATATTAAAGTAGCTTACGACGATGCTGTTTCCACCACCCGGCTGCAAACACGTTACCGTGATGCCTTGCCATGATAGGGGCGCATAAGACTGCGTACAAATTCAACAGATTAAACCAGAGCAAGTAAAAAATGGTCACCAGCATCTACAGTAAACCAATAACCAAGCACATGAAATAGCCAGAAATCCAGCAGCTTAAACCAGAGCAAGCAAAAAATGCTCACCACTATCTACATTAAACCAATAACCAAGCAACCAAACGGCAACTAAACCACGTATAAATCAAAAGCCTTAAAGCCAAACGACCACTAAACCCTATATAAATGAAAAGGCCCAAACTTGCATGCATGATCCTAAAAATCAGGGTTTTGAATCATGAATCAGAAGCCAAACGGCCACCAAGCCCTGTGTAAATCAAAAGATACGAACCTAAAAATTAGGGTCTTGAATCAATCAATTAATTAACAAAAATCTCACCACCGGAACGATGAATCAGAAGCGAAACGGCCACTAAACCGTGTATAAATCAAAAGCCCCAAACTTACACACATCGATCTAAAAAGCTATTGGTAACCACACACCCATCTAAAAAGGTAGGGTTATATTATTTGGATATGCATATGTTTTTTGATGAAAAAATCTTCACATGGGAGTTGTACTTGTGTTCAAAAGCATCCACAAATCATGTATGTTTAGGTAAAGATCATGTGCAAAATTGAAGATAAGGCTTGGGATGATTGACATGTCCCATATATCGTACATGACATGTATATATATTTTTTTACAATGTACTTATGCAAGTTTGTATACATACACGGTACACATTTAAAAGGGCCAAGCCAGAGCAGGCCAGAAAGGCCACAAATACGCAGCGATCAGGCCAAGCAGCAGGCCCAAGTTTCTGGCGAGAAAAATGCCAGGCCATACGATGTCGTCATCACGTGGTTTAATATAAACTTATAATAATACAAGATTCTGAATATAAGATTGCAATTTATGACATATTCGAGCATCCAATATAGTGATTTATAAATAGGTTTATAATATGATGAAGATGTTTATACTTTTGCAAACCATAGTATTATAAGGTTCCTACTAGATTTTCTAAGCTCAAACCTAGCTTTTCTTATTGAAACATTAGTAATACGTGTGTACAAAACGGGCGGGCCGGGCGGGCACGGGCATGGGCTAGAACGGGCACGGGCTAAATGGTCACGGGCCAAACGGGCACATGCTATACAAATCGCTTTATAGAAAATCAAAAATAACAAAATAACTTTATTAAACGTAATACTTCATTTATATTTAAAAAAATTAAATATATATATATATATATATATATATATATATATATATATATATATATATATATATATATATATATATATATAAGTTTTTCTTTAAAAACGATTATAATGTTCTCCAATTAAGAGAAAATATATGCCCGCTAGTTCCCATTTGATTTTTCAATAGGCTAAATATGCCCATTTCAAAAAAAGGAGGGGGCTAAATGTGCCCATGTCTTTTACAAAGTAGTCAAAATTAATCCATTTTTTTCATTTCGGGCACAAATTGCTACCTCTACATAAACCCTAAATTAGGATTTTACTTGTTCTAGATTTATTGATTTCTTGTTTTGCTAGAAATCACTAAGGTACGTATATTCTTTTAATCCGGTTAATTTATTACAAGTATTTGATCTTTACTTCCGCTGCATGCTATTAATTGACGGGGTTTGAGGCTTTCGTCACATACCCAAACCAGATACCCCCCACCCACCCCGTGTTTTTGAGGATGTTAACATAGTTACTTTGGAATTTAACTGCACTAAACAGGATTTGACTTTGAGAATTTTTGTATTTTTTTCTGGTCATGACCCGTTTCATGTTTTTCTTAATTTGCTCGCATTTTTTAAAATATACATAATCATGTTTTATATTTGATCATCTCAATACTTGTGAAGTTATGATCACAATTGTTCAATTGCTTAAAATCTTTATATTTTATATAATAAGAGAACACACAAAATGAAAAATCAATTCTGTAAGAGGATTTTATCTAGACAAATAGAAGAGCTTGATTTTGTGATGGCTTACTTTTGAAATCAAGCCTCCTGACTCGCCAATAAAAGTCAAAATTGGATTAAATTTGATCATACTCATCTAAAATTCATCTAACATAATAAATATGTATTAAAAATCATGTGCCAATTTTGTAAAAAAATCAAGTAATTAATAAAATTTTAGTTGTTAAATTTTAAATAAATAATATGAACCTAAAGGAAACTTATCAGTTTTTATGTTTTAACAACTTTATAAATATAACAAATACCTCCTAGACTTTATATTAAAAAAAAACAAGCGGAGTATAAATATTATATCTTTATATATTAAGTAAATATATATGAACGAAATTATAAATATCAAAATGAAAGCACGAGTTATTGTAGTATGTAAATGATTACACGAGATTGTACACATACATACGAACGACTCATTTTGTTCCTCATTATAAGATTGAGTAAAGATAACCGAGAATATATATATATATATATATATATATATATATATATATATATATATATATATATATATATATATATATATATCTATATTATATATAACAGGAGGCGTTACACGTAGATAATGCCACGTAAACGCCACCTCATTGCCCAGTAATTCATTATCTGCCATGTCATCACATTCAATCCATGTAAGCAATTTTTTTTAAATTTATTTATTTTGTAATTTTTTAATTAATTTTGATTTAAATTTATTTATTTTGTAATTTTTTAGTTAATTTCGAAAATTTATATATTACATAAGGAGTATTTTTTTTTTTAATTAATTTTGATTTAAATTTATTTATTTTGTAATTTTTTAGTTAATTTCATATATATATATATATATATATATATATATATATATATATATATATATATATATATATATATATATATATATATATATATATATATATAACAGGAGGCATTTGAAGAAAATGCCACCTCATTGCCTAGTAATTCAATTTCTGCCACGTCATCAGCCATGTCATCACAATCTGTCTATGTAAGCAATTTTTAACAATTTATTTTTTAAAAATTCGGATTTTAAAAATTATGCCATAGCAAGATTTGAACCTAGGGTGTTGGTAACATTAACAAGCATGATAACCACTAGACCAACACATGTTTTTGATTATATAATTTTAGCCGAAATCTATAAACAAAAAAGAAAAGCCTAATTATTTACTTTAATAAGAAGAGGCCGCATATATATTCCTTAATTATAATCCGAATTTTTATTCAATCACACACAAAACCCTAATATCAGTCATATCTAATTTAGGGGCCGTTTGATAAAACAAAATGAATTAGCGCTGAATGATTTTAAACTCTGAACAATACAAAGGCTCTGTATGACCTTACTTCTGAATGAAAATGAGATGTTTGATATGTGTCATGAATCTGATCTGAATGGCACAAAATTACAAATTTGACCTTACGTTGTAAATTCCTTTGAAATAATACAATTATAATATGAACAGATACATTATTTATAAACATCAAATTATAAATAATTAATTTTCACATTTAAGCTTTCTATATAATTCAATTTCTCGTTCTCGTTTCACTTATTGTAACAACATTAACACATATTGCATAACAAAACATCCATAGCGTTAAAAAATAAAAAGAAACTTATGTTTGAACAAAAATCATTAATACCTATTTCAATAAAATAATTAAATTATCATCTTATACTATTTGTCATTTTAATTAAAAAAAAAAAAAAAAAAAATAGTCAATTGATGTTGACGTTCATGAACCTGACACCCCTATTTTGTTTTTAAATATGGAGGAACAATAGAGGCTATATGAGTAATGTGTTAGGTACTTAATCGTTTAGGGCCCCTCTCTAGCAAAATCGTACAGAAGAAAATAGAATCACTCAGATACTTTAAAACTTTTATCAAACAATCAAGCCTTTGACCGATTAAGTGTTGAGCTCTGAATTAGTCCATTAAGAAGTAAACAAACAGGCCCTTAATTTAACATCGGTGATAGCTTATCTAGGAACTGTTGATTAGTATGTTTGAAACATATGCATTCTAATTGTTCATATTGTAACATTCTAATTTATATCGCATTTTTTTTCTTTTCTGATTTGATGTGCAGGTTCTTTGTCTTCTTTGTTGGTAATATTGTATCTAGGATCGTGATGTGGAAGCAACAGGGTTACATGGTATGATTTTTTTGGTATAACCTTTTCGAACCAGTTATATGTACTCTTTTATTTATGTTATATCTATTATTTTACAAACCCTAAATTCATGATTATTTGTACAGCGAATTTCCAGTCAGTTCAATGCAGGTTCCTCCATTATCATTCATATGAGACTTTTTTCTCAAAACCCTAATATCGATTATATAGTTTATATTGAATCATGTAAAATTATATTGTTCGTTTTGACGTATATTGATTCATTTTTTATTCTCATTGAGACAGTTTGAGAGGGAGTTTGCTTCACTGGAAGATTTTGATCATGCTTCACATAAGGTACCTTTTTATTTTGTATGTTTAGGCCAAGTTCATTAGGCGCATGGTGATATGAAGCATACTTTTTGATGTACTGTTTGCTTAACTTTTTATATAACTTATTATGGATTTGATTAATCAAAGTTAACCTTTATGGATCAAATTATTGTTTTATTGACATTGTTTAAATATAGGATTATTATGTCAACAGTTGAAGAACAAAAGAAAATGTATTGAAATTATGAGCATGATTGTTCTTATGCAATCCAATTATTATGCAACTACAATGTTTATTGGTTCATATTTGTATGCTAATAGATTCTACCAATGTAATAGTTCTTTTACGATCAAGTGAAAATCTCAAAACCCAATACAACCAACTAATTAATGTTTTGAAAATTAAATAACCATAATATCTAATGATAAAAATTTCAGCTTTGGTCTTAGAAGTTTGATGAGCATTATTAAACATGTGAGATTTGATACATGCTTCAGGGAAGAAGAAGCTGGACGCCGAAACAGCATGCTAACCAAAACAGAAACACGTAATATGCTTCCCTTCACTATTATAGTAATTTAGACTCGCATGAAGCAAGGGAGTATATATATACGAAGATCATATATTTCATAAATTAGTTTTTGATCTTAACATGGTTTTTATGTGGATCATATTTTCCATAAGGGTTACAACTTGATGTAATGTACTGATGTAATATGATGACCATATTCATTATCACTTTATTTAACATCATGTGATACCTGTCTTTTAATTATGGTGCCTGCAACATGAAGAGTTCTAAGAACAGAACTGGTATACCGAGCTGGTCATGAGCTTTGGGGAGGAGTACATGTGACAGGTAAAATTTAATTTCAATATATCTTATATCTTGCTGGTGGAGGTAGCAATTTTGCTTATACATGTAACAGCCGTTCCCAACCCAACCCGACCCAACACATCTTAACCATCACATTTACTGAAAATGGTTCATTTTATCCAGAAGCCATTTTGACCCATTGCCAATGATGAGATTCAATAGGTTGTGGCGGCGAGGATAATAATGTTTGCTGTTATAAATAATGAGATGATAATATAAAAATTGCTGAAAAGAAATGTTATGATTGTTTCTTATGTGCAGCATTCAAAATTCAAAATATTCTGGCCATACTCCTACACCTGTTCACATGTCCAATAACCATGAGTTTCCTAAGCTTGCTATGTTAGGTAAATATTAAGTTGCTCGAAACTGAACTTTGGTTTTTCTTTTTAGTTGTGTATGTCTGTAGATGGTGAAGATGGAATGCCAAAGATATCATCGACCATTCATCCTCAGTTGGCAAATGTAACGCCTTAAATACAGTTCCTTTGGTCTTCCCAAGGTATTAAGTCTAGCATATTTTGTTTTTATTCACCACTTAAAAATAAAAAATAAAGTCCAGCCTTCAGGTTATAAAAACATCTAAACAAGTCACACGGGAAAATATGTTACATAGTTAAAGTCAAGTATTAGGGGGTGTTTGGGTAAAGCTATTGGAGCTATATAAGCTGTTATGAGCTTATATCAATTTATTTATGCCAAATTTTATAGAAGGCATTAGGCTACCACTGAGAAAGCCAAAGATATTGAAGCGTGTGATGAAGCAATATGTACTTTTATAAGAAAGATTAATGAACATCGTAAAAGACGTGTTTTATTCCTTGGGTTTAGACAGTCACCTGTCACTAACTCACAAAAAATGAATAAGAAAAGAAAGCTCAGGATGGAGACATCAATGAATGAAATGAGTTAGAGATCTCATCAGATTATTCGACCAGTAATGTTTTCATAATTTAACTACTTATCAACATGAACTAAAGTTTCTTAGCTCATAATTCATTATTTATTTTACAGACAATTGAAAGTTCTCCCAATGAATTCGTAAGAATTGACTGCGCAAGCACTCTTACAGCTAATGTGGTATAGATTCTAACTTTACTTAACCATTATATAACATACATTGGTGTTCCAGGTTCCACAGTAGAAGCTCCAGATAATGTTAGCTTAGTGATAGCCTATACTACAGTTGCTAATCAAAGCTCTAATGATTTATAACAGCTATATCCAGCAAGCACAATAAAGTTATTCACACGGACCACTTTTGATGAGCTTCAACAGGCAAGGACAACAATACCAGCAATAAATGCAACAATGTTGCAATATAATGAGCTCGAAAGGGTGGACATCGAGTGCCAGTGTGAGGCTTTGTAGGAGGTTTACAGGCAAGTCCAGGAACAACAAGGTAGGAGCAACAACAAGGTAGCCGTCGTGGTGGACAACAGGGGCAGCGCCTGATGTGAATCATGTGACACCACAATATGTTCAGCAGATCAGGTAAATTTTTATAGGCTGAAATGGTTCAAGTCTAGGTGACCCGAAATATAACATGGTTGCTCTTGGTCTAAGTGGTGCCACAAGGTAAATTTTTGAAACTTAAGCTGTTAGAATTTAAATTTATGATTCACATTGATTTCAAACTATTTGCAACATAAGGGTTTCAAATGAATAATGTGCTGGACGGGCACAACCAGCACTCAAACTGTGCTTTCAGGTTATAATTAGGAGGCAATAAACTATGTTGATTTTTTAACTTGAATTAAAAATATGTCTGGTGTATACTTTATTATGATTAGGTATTCGGGGACAAAGCAAGGCAATGTTGTATACTTATATGAAAGAGATTGCAGTGTGCAGAGAAGACACCAATAGATAAGTGAATGAGCACCAGATGTAATACTCATTTATTAAGTTATTCATTTTTTTTTCTTGAGTTCTTCCAGAATTGTGATTAACCTCTGCTCTACAGCCAGATATCATTAATGACTTTCTATCCCGCCTGTGTCAAGCCACTGTATTGCTGCAAGGTAAGGAGCCTATAATATTTTGCACAAAGCTTTAATATGGGTTGCTAATACAAGCATGGGGTAGGTTAATTAAGTAGCTCACTGGGTAAAATGATTATCCATATTCTGGCAAAAAATAAGTACAAATTTTGAGTTTAACTTGTGAATTACATAAATTTACCTTGCAAGAGTTTAGATATGAAGGTTATGTTAATTTTTCAGAAGTTGAAGAATTTTTAAAAATTGTTCTGGTAGCCATGCTTACACGACCTGCCTTGGGACACATGAATTGGCTAAAAGCATACCAAGATCCTGAGGTATGCTTGGTTGGAGATTATGACCTTACCAAAGGTAGAACTTTGTGTCTCCAGGTTCTGTTTTTCTATCTTTAACACATGCATACATCCACAAAAACGTCGACTTAGTACCTCCAAACTAATTATGTATGAAAACTAAAAATATTAACTTGTGTGGCAAAGATGTTGTATGAATTCAGTATAATGAGCATATCTCTGCCTGACATAGAGAAGCCAAATATGATTCCTGAGAATGAGTATACATCAGAAGATCCACTTTTGTCTTCCAAAATTCAAAAAGTCACAGGAATAGAAAGCTCAAGGGATTAAACTTAACTTTCAAATATACGTTACAAGGTGATCAATGGTTATGGTTTGCTTGAATCACAACCAACAATGGTGTTAACTTGATCTACATCGCCAAAGTCTTCGGGAAACCTGCTGCCGATGAAGTTAGTATATGGTTAAGCTATTGGCCAATTGGGAAATCATTGCGTGTTGGAGATGGAAGTTAACGTGTCTATCTTTGTGACTAAAGGTTTAGAAATAAATTGATGTGGAGCAAGCCTTGTGTGTGCTGGTGAAGAAGATGATGATGAGTCCTTTGAAGATACCAACAAATCCATAGTAGAGAACCATGAATCCTTTGAAGATGCAAATGATTTCTTTGAAGATAACAATGAACATGCAGATATTCTTGGAGGAGATATTTCTGGATTTAAACTTACGAATGGAATGTACTATCTATGTCCCCAGAGAATATCTTAATGAAGCTGTAGCAGAGATGTTAGGTGAAGAGATCGCCATATGTGAAGTGTTGGAGGATGGATCGGGGATTGGATCAGCAATGCTGGCAGCAGCAAATTCAGCCTGAAATGTGGATACAATACAGGTTCCATGAACGTATATTTATATATAATTTGATATATAATTAAGGCATTGCTTCTTTGTTCATTCTTAACACATGATGACAGCGATTTTATATTGAAGTTGCAGCTACAATAAAGATTATAGATTTTGTATCTTCATCTAGACTTCTAGACTATGTTAGACTATTTTACGATACATGTGCAGCATTGGAGTTCTAGATTAGTATGAGTAAGGAGAACTATTAATCAGGAATAATCAATTGAAGTTGCTTTGAAGTTTCACTGGATTTGAAGTTGCTTATGTGAACTGGATGATTGACGGGCCGTCTCAGAATGAGAATGAATATGTGAACGAGGAGATAGTTATTATCATAAAATCTTTGAACATACCACGTTGGCATGTTATGAGTTTTCAACTGTGTTCTTGATTTGCAATAGGTTATGTGCAGACATAGAGATCGAAAGTTACAACCACATGGATTCGGTGAGTGTGGTAACTAAAATATTTTATTCTTATTGTGATTTCAAGAATCGAAATCTGACAATATAATATTCATTAGTTATGTCAAGGATAGTCATATTTATTATATAACCTAAACCCTTAAAGTGTTGATACCTGAACAATGTCATTAGTTATATCAGTTTTGTTTCTGTCATAACTAATCATATGTTTTCATTTTTAATATAAAAAGCAGCTCACCGTCAGCCTTTTGCTATTCCTGAACAGAATCCGATAGCGGAGCAAAGTTTGCATTTGAGAATGCTACTTAGCTGCAAAGCTGGATCAGAAATCTTTTTGATACGATCCCAGGTTAGTCACGAACAAATACCTGCGCATACAGTTTACATGAGTGACTTTATAAACAAGTTTGGATATAGAGTTTGTTATGGCTTACAGAAACGCGCTTATTCAATAAAGAGTTTCATATGAAAAAATGAGATATCAAGTTGCTACCAACTTGAAGGACCATAATCAAGTAGGACCATGCACGGGTATGTTAAATAATTTTTTTTGGAAAAACTTCTTTACGATTATCCGCCTTCTTTCGGTTTAGTAAAATATATATTGTTCCAATGGTGTCCAAGGTGTTCTTTCTGCCATTGAGAACGCTTTTGAATCCAGCGAGGCAACTACACATGAGTTAGATGTGGTGGTGATTGTAAACTGTTATAAAGATTAATGTAGCCACCAAGCATTTATGAGAATGCAGATATATTGCAGTTTTCAAATATGAAATTAGGATAAAAATTACACCAACGCAACTTTGAGGGAAGAATCCGAGGTCAGTTATTTAAACATGTACTAGAATGTGTTAGATATATGTAATAGTTTAGAGCCGTTTACTTATAAAGTTATAAATGTGTCAACTTGGAGTGTGTTTGATTTCTAACGGGTTAAATAAAAAAGTCAACTAAAAGGAAAATGGGTCACGAATTGGTCAAAATTTGAACAAAATGTATAAGTGATAAGCATTACTACCTCTTTTTCAGCAAAGGGAATATATCAGTTGAAATGATTTGCAGCCAACTCGCTCCATTTAAGAGCTTTTCATTTATTTCTTTAACATCTTCATTTAGTTTCCATGAATCGAGTCGGTCAACAAGCATCTAGCTGGTCAATGAAAAAAATTAGAAAGACTATTTTCACATTCCTTTTTTTTTAATTAATTAATTAATTTATTTATTTATTATTATTATTATTATTATTATTGTTATTATTATTATTATTATTTACTGAAAATCAAAAAATTGAAACGGTCATGTCAATCCCAGCCGAGTCCTAGACGAGTGATGTCAAAATTACCACTCTTTTTTATTAATTATAAACTCGAATCAATTAGAAAATATAGAGGCACGACGGTGTCGATATGTCTATGTTTTAAGCATATATCATTTTTCTTTCTTTAAAAAATTGTAAGGTTGCTAAAATGTCATTGTTACGCTTCTAAAGGCTGCTGCTAAAAACTTCTATCGAACACAACAGAATGCAAGCATGGGGTTGACGAGTATAGTAGGCCCCCGTTGGCAAAATGTTTTTAGGTGATCAGACTTTAAAAGGCTTTTACGACATGGTATTCAATGTTCCACATGTATCGCCATTCTTACCTTTTATAGTGAGAGCTCTAATTTTCCTACAATGATTTGTACCACATAACTAAATTCGGAATATTTTTAATTGTATCAAATACACTATTCAAATTAATAACTATTTTCTTCTATGTTCATTTTTGCAGAGCAGTAAAGTAGCCATCACGAGTTACATGAACATGCTGAGGATGGTGATAGGAAACTAGAAAGGGATCATAGATCATCTGAAGCTTAACAGATGCATTCAAGAGGCTTATGATTTGAATTTCAAGTCAACACTAAATTCTAAAAGACATGAAAACTCAAACTATAATCTAATAAAAGATGCCGTTTAAATTTAACCGTATACTATCTTCTTATGAATAAATTTATAACTTATAAGCGGTCTATAATTGTTATCATTCATTTATTTTCCATTGTTAATGCATTGAATATAAAAATTGATAAGTTTATATTTTATTTTTCGTTAATGTATAAATTTCAACGATATTCATAAGATACGACTCTTTCTTTCAACATGTACACTTTCCAACCATTTTTTTACCACCCTTCTTTCACTATAGAAAAATATGCCAACGAAATTTATAAATCATGCCCGCTCATCGGGCGGGCTTCGAAGTCTAGTGTATATATATATATATATATATATATATATATATATATATATATATATATATATATATATATATATATATACATTCAATAACGACTCATGTTATTCATTTTTATAAGTTTAACTCGCGCATACACAGGTCTAAAAATTAAATATGACTAAAATCATAAGAGGAATATAAATATCAAAATGAAGGCACAGTCCTACGGATTATTGTGAGATAAAAATAAATACACGAGATTGTATATATAGCAGTGACACACATTTTTTCAAGGGTCATTACGTGTTATTAATCACGCATAATGTCCAGAACATGATATCAGTAGTTATATTTAAATAAGATTAACCTCAACATCATGTTAGTTTAACAAAGTCAAATCTTTCGTCCAACAAAAATATATATAAATTATTAATCGATATTAAAACATAATAAAAATTTTATGTAAGAAATCCGCGCGTGCACGAGTATTATGACTATATAAGTATAACAGAGTTTAGATAACTTTATACAAAAATCTTATTTAATAACATCTTGTATACACGAGGTTAAAAACCAGTTGTTTTTTAAGATTATGCTTGTCTTCCAGTACTAGCTAGTTGTATATTTATGACACTGTATACTTATATGTTTTTTACGCAATTTATGACATATTATACATTTATATACATGATTCTGAATATAAGATTGCAATTTTTGACATAGTAGAGCATATATAAATATGTTTCTAATATGGTGAAGAGGTTTAAACTTTTGCAAACCATAGTAGAAACATATTTCATTCTTACTTGGCATGAAAATGTCGAATATTTTGAACATCTTCACAATTTAATGCATTTGAGGTATGTGTGATGTTTATAAAGTGTTTTGATGCGAGGGTTGCAAACCTTCACAAGGAAGTTTTACAATACTCTAGGAAGTATATCTAATTGCTGTAGTATAGTATAGGTAATTCCGAGGGATTGATCGTTCTCTAGAGGAATAGTGTCGTTAGGTCAAGATGTATGACGAGATAGGTCTAGAGGTGAGAGATGATTCTTTTTGTAATTTTTTTTATATTTTTTGAAAGCAAGTAAAAATCTCGGTTTTCTTAGAAGAGTGGGCGGAATTAGTTGTTAGTCAACTAACCCAAAAACTAATTATAACTAAATTAAATAAAAATAAATGAGAAAAGTACAATTGGTGACTTCTTATGATAGGGAAAAGCGTGTTCACTTAGATTTAATTACTCCATAGTTATCTCCTATTGATCTGTCGAATTGTCACGTTCTTGTTTTAGTTGAAGCGTTGTATTCCTTAATATTGGTCGTGGGGAGGTGCCGAAGTCCCCAACTCTATGAAAATCTTAGTCTCCCCTAAAAACCTTAAAGTCTATTAAGTTTCTTAGAATCTACAAGCCGCAATTCACGCAATAAATATAACGAGAAAAACCAATAGTGTACTCTACGGTTGCGTTTCTAAGACGTTCAAGCTAGTTACATATAAGAGGTCAGCCAGTTTTCTTAACCTAACGCCAAGAAATTAGCTAAACAAGAGACGACAAATCAATGTTCAACAACTAGGTTTCATTAGATCTAACCAAACACAAATAAACTTAAGCTAGCATGTTAAAGAGAAGAGAAGAAAACAAGTAATCAAACAACATATAGGCATATTGAATGATTAAACGAATAATTTATCTTCAATGAAACATAGGTTTTGGAGGCTGAAAAACCCTTACAAAAGCTACCAAATTCGTTCTTAAAACCCTACTCCAAGATGTTACACGAATTAATGAAAACATGCGAAAGTATATATAGGATTTTAACTCTGACGGCGTTAGCTTATGGGTCTTGACGCCGTCAGCTTGCCGTGATTAGGGTTTCGTCTTGTGCAAGTCACCATTATGATGGCGTCACCTTGTAACCTCTGACGCCGTCACGTTATGTCTGACGGTGTCCAATTGTAGAGGTTTGGGCCGTCTCTTGTTGTACTTTCACATGACTCTCATCTTCATTCAGCACCTGACGCCGTCAGGTTGTAGGTCTTCAGATTTTGTCTGAGGCGTCTCTTTGATAAGGCGAAAAGTATACTGCTTTTGGGGGGTCATTTAAGCCCGAATTCGTAATTAGTTGATCAATTATTGCCCTAAATCGTTCCTTTTGTCATTTTAGGTACTTTTGAGAGGAAATTTACAAAAAGAAGCATTTTGGACGTTTTTTGAGCGAAAAAGTGAAGAAAACGACAAAGTCTCAAAATCCTTGCTGGGAACAGTACCTGACGGCATCAAGGCATTGCAAGTGACGGCGTCAAGAGTGGCAAAAGAGGCGGATGTGGAAAATACACATGACGGCCCAGAGCATTTTCAAGGCTATTTGGCTCGATGGCGTCACCAAGGCCGTCAGGGTCAAAATACATGCGACGGCCCAGAGTATATTTACACATGACGGCGTCAGAAGTGGATCTAGGCAATACGACTTTTATCTTGGCGGCGAGTTGACGGCGTCACAAGCTAAAACGAGACGCCTTCAAGGTGTAAAATCTATATATAGTTTTCTAATTTTCATTCATTAAAGTGTGGAACTTTTGGAGAGCTTCTTTGTAAAAACCCTAGATGAATTTTCTGTGATAATAAGTGTTTCAACCCTTGTTCCATCCATGTTCAATTGAAGATAAGTTTTCCAATAATCATACGATATGTCTATGTGTTGTGTGATTCTATCTTATGCTTTTCTTCTTTTTAACATGCTAGGCTAGGTTTTTATTGTGTTTGCTTATATGTAATGAAACCTAGATGTTGATTATTGGTTGATGGTTTGTTTATAATTGTTGTGGATGATTGTATTCGATGTTAGGCTTAAGAAAACTGGCAGACTTCCAATTAGTAACTTGCTTGAATGGCTTAAGAAACATGATCGGAAGTGTACTACGATTATGGTTGTATTTAATGCATGAGCGAATTCTAGTGATCCCATGTTAGGACTTTTAGTCGGCTCGACATAGGAGTGAAGTAGGAGCTTATAGAGTCAGGGAATTTCGTACACGGCCCTACGACTAGTATTAAGGAATATAACACGTCATCCATGAAATTGTAACAATCTAATCAACCGGTAAAAGATATCTAGGGAGTAATGAAATCAAAGTAAACACATTTTCTCTTATTATTGTTCACACCACAAATTAGTTTTAGTTTATTTTATTTTAATTTGATTGCATCTTTAGTTTATTGGGTTAGTTGACTAGCAACTAATTCCGCCCACTCCTTCAAAACCCGAGATTTTACTTGCTTTCATAAAAATATAAAAATACATAAAGAATCATCCCTCACCTTTAGACCTAGTTTGGTAGACTTTTTAATCCTAGCGAACACTATTCCTGAGTTGAACGATCAATCCCCCGGTACTTGTCACTATACTATACTACAACGAATAGGTACACTGCCTGGTGGGGATTGCGAGCTTCTCAAGATCCCTTGAGAGGTAAAACCTTTTGCGAGGGTGCAATTCCACGCATCACTCTTGTTAAACTTGAACCAAAAATCCAGCATAATCAACAAGTGACGGTATCACGTGACCCATGTCTAACAGGTTTTCCGCGACTTCATCATTTTCTTCACTTTTTTGTTCAAATACGTCAAAAAGTGCCGATTTCCAGATTTTTGTCGCAAGTACCTGAAATGCAAAAAGAAACGATTTTAGGCAATATCTGATAATAGTAATACGATTTTGGGCTTAAATGACCCCTTAAAATTTACCAAATAAATCCTTATCATGTTTACATATGGTATGTAAATTGGTATTAAAAGATGGGTTGAGATGGTATTGTCGTTTGGTTTCCCGTGTTGCGGTAAAGACCCGATGAGAATGATTGAGATTAAGAAACTCGGGTAAAACTTAAACAAAGGCCATTTGAGACTGCGTGTGAGAAAGTATTTGCCTAAGTGTATGAAACTTATGAAGCTATGTGTGAAGCCTTTTATTTTTAGAGAGACGAGTAGGGTTTAGAGATAAACCTTTGAGGGACAATCAACGGTTGCGAGAGACCCAGGTGTTGATCATCTGAAGAGCAGACTAGAAGGACAGGTGGCCTGTCTTCCTTGCTCGTACAGGAGAGTACTCTGCTTCCTATAATGTTGGTTGTGTGTCTCCTATTGTGCTATGCCATATTCGTACATTTTAACTGTTAGTGACAATTGGGGAAAATTGTTTCATGCGCATGTGCTATGCAGCTTGAGAGATGCTACCAGGTCTAGCTCACCTGGGTTTACATGGTTCTCGTCATGGGCTGACTCATGAATTTTGAGTAGATGCGCTTGATTCGAGTGTGTAGTTAGTGGACTTGAGCCACTAATATTGATATGCTATCTTAAAGCTCTAAGAAGTTTATGTCTTGTGAAAATAGGTTTATACAATCAAAAGGTTTAAACATTAATGTCTTTGATCAATTATAAACCACTATAGAGGTCTAAATACTCTTATATACAGGATTCTGAATATAAGATAGATTAAATGCCTTTAATTGTTATGATGCCACACTCCATGGACGCGACACCTTAATCAGAGGATTCAATGGACATATTAGTCGCATGCTCGTGTAATGCAGTGGTATCAAAGAGAGATGAAACCATAGTCGTTGATGATAATATATTGTAATAGAGATGTGACATCGGTAGTTTTAGTCGATCTCTAAATGAAGCGAGACATTATTGTGTTTCTCACCATATTCATCAACCATCATCCGCACATAAATTATCATTCTATATAACCAACTTAAAATTTAAAAATAACATAAAAATTAATTTGGCGTATTAAAAGGTTTCTAACATAAACAGATAAACTATGACTAGACGAGTACCCGTGCATAACAACGGAAATTCCTGGTGGTAGATAATTAATGATATGCAATATTGTGGTAAGTGTTTCGTGTAACCTTCAAAATAATAGAAGGTTGATACGTGGGAATCGCACCATGCTTTACCTCTCGAGGGATCTCGAGAAGCTTACAACCCCCACCAGGCAGTGTACCTGATCGTTGTAATATAGTATAGTGACAAGTACCGGGGGATTGATCGTTCAACTCAGGAATAGTGTCGCTAGATTAGAAAGTCTCCTAAATTAATTCTAAGGGTGAGGGATGATTCTTTTTGTATTTTTATATTTTATAAAAGCAAATAAAATCTCGGGTTTTTGGAAGAGTGGGCGGAATTAGTTGCTAGACAACTAACCCAAATGACTAAAGATGCAATCAAAATAAAATAACAAAATGAAATAAAATCTAATTATACTAGTGGTGTAAACAATGATGGGGAAAGTTGTGTTTACGTAGGTTTCATTATTCCCTAGATATCTTTTACAGGTTGATAGCTTGTTACAATTGCATGGATGACGGGTCGTATTCCTTAATACTAGTCGTAGGGCCGTGTACAATATTCCCTAACTCTATAAGATCCTACTTCACTCCTATGTCGAGCCGTTAGAAGCTCCTAACATGGGATCATTAGAATTCTCTTATGCATTAAATACAACCAAAAATTATAGTACACCTCTGATCATGTTTCTTAAGACGTTCAAGCATGTTACCAATGGAAGTCTGCCAGTTTCTTAAGCCTAACATCGAATACAATCATCCGTAACAACTATAAACAAACAATCAACCCATAATTAACATCTAGGTTTCACTACATCTAAGCAAACACAAAAGAGATCTAGCCGAGCATGTTAAATTGAAGACAAGTGTAAGATATATTCAAGAAACACATAGACATATTGATTGAATTGAAAGAGTACTTATCTCAAATTGACATGAAAAGTTCAAAGGGTTGAAACCCTTGAAAAAGCTGGAAAAATTCGTCCCAGGGTTTCTCCCTCAAAGTTGCACACTAATGAATGAAATTTGGAAAACTATATATAGATAATACAGGGTGACGGCGTCATGTGTAAACATGTGACGCCGTCAACTCGCCGCCCATAATGAAATCGAATTGCCTAGATCCCCTTTTGACGCCGTCATGTGTAATTTTGTTCTTGGTCGTCACTAATATATGGACCATGACGGCCTTGGGTGACGCCGTCATCTCCTATGTACAAAACTTTCTGGATGGTCACGTGTATCATCCACTTCCACCTCTTGTATTACTCTTGACACCGTCATGTAGAATCTTGTGACGCCGTCAGGTACTGTTCCCAGCAAGGAAAATTAAGACTTTGCCGTTTTCTTCACTTTCATGCTCCAAAAACGTCAAAAATGCTTCCTTTTCCAGATTTCACTCCAAAAGTACCTAAAATGACAAAAGGAACGATTTAGGGCAATATTTGATCAAATAAATTCGAATTCGGGCTTAAATGACCCCTTAAAAACGGTTAATTTTTTGCCTCATCAAATACCCTTACTTGAGATTTGCTTGTCCTCAAGGAAATGCGCTTTTATTCTAATCAAAATACAAGTTAGGGGTCATTTAACACTAATATAAAAGTAATTACAACAAATAATCGTTCCACTAAAGACCAAAGACAAGCACGGAGGTCATACACTAGCACCTCACAAATAGTGTTTAGATACTCACATCTCTCGGGTGTAATAAAGTATATATCACAATATGGAAATGGAAAACATCTCTCACTACCTGTCATAGCAAAATAGATTACCATGGGCATGGGAAAGGATCAAACCTCCACCAATTGGCGCAAGCACCTAGGATAAACTATCAAAGAGGTCTTTCAAAGGGTTATAACGTTAGGTGTAGGGATATGGAATACACGGTTTTGTTGGATATAGGCAATATTTACTGGTGGCGAGTTAATCATCTTGGTTAATTACATGTACAATATGGCGTTGCTAAGCCAAGACTACACTCGACTTAAGCTAATAAATCAAAAATAACAAAAACTTCAAACAAACATAAAATGAAATGGGATGGTAGTCCGTATTCTCTTTTCTTTTTCTATTTTTTTTTTCTTTTTCTTATTTTTTTAATATTTTTTTCGATCTTTTTTTTTTTTTTTTTTTTTTTTTTTTTTTTTTTTTTTTTTTTTTTTTTTTGCATACACTCTTGCTCTACCATCCAAAATAATACATCATAGGGAATGTACATTCCCCTTACACTTGAATTTTTACATATTTACAATAAACTAATCTTATGACTCGAATCAAAATAATCAAAACACTTGGAGTACTTTTAAGATTAACGCACATATGTGGGTAATATATGATGTTCTTCCCCATTACTCCATAACATTAGTACTTTACCCATGAGTCACAATCGTCCCAAAACAATATGTACAAGATATGACTCGACTTAGCAACCATGTAATCAATTAGATAATTAACTAAGGGTTTAACATGTAACAATAATGCACTAAAGATGAGTGCATACACGGAAGGCTAAGGCGATTTTGGTGTACATTTGGGTGGGTTGTATCAAATTCTTCCTTTAAGTAAGATGCTTAAAGTTAGAAACGAAAAGTTAGGCTCGGAGGGGTGTACTAGGGGTTTCGTGCACTAAAAATGAGTATAACGCTAAGGTGTGGGAAGAATTAATTGACTTTACTAGCCAAGTAATATGACTTAAATGGTCAAGTAATTATGATACGGGTTTAACACAAGGGTGATTGATTCGTGTGAAAACCAATTATATAATATATAGTATAATATCGAAGTGATCCGCGTAAAATACGGATCACCCGAGTCGTTTCCCAACGAAGGCGAATGGAATCGAGAATATCGATTCGTGAAATCGTGAATTGAGAAGTGAGAAAGTGAAAATAGCAATCAAGATATTCAAGTAATCACTAACATCTATGAAATATACAAAGAGTACAAGCTAACAATGCACCAAAGTGAAAAACGTAAAATCGGAAATGCAACCGTAAAATTTTAAACGTAACGTATATCGAAAAATGATCCTACGAACTTCAAAATGTTTTCTAAAAATTTTAAACTAATAAAAAGAATTTTAAGAAAAAGAAAAATATTTTTTTGAGTTTTTATTTATTTTCTAGAATTTATTTCCTATTTTTAGAATTAAAAATGAATTAAAAATAAAGAAAAATAGAAAAATAAAGTGGAAAATTGAAAATTTAATTCTAAAAATTCTAAAATATTATAAAAGAATTTCTAAAAATATTTTTGTATTTTTCAAAGCTTTTTCTGATTTTTTTATGGATTTTTGTTATTTAAAAATGATTTACAAATGATTAAAAATGAAGAAATATTAAGAAAAATATCAAATCAACTCAGAAAATTATGAAAACTTTACAGAAAATCTAAAATATTATAATGAGCTTGGAGAAAAATTTTGAGATGAAAAAGTTAAGCAGAAGTGCTTATTTTGAGCTTAACAGCTTATGGCAAGTGCTTATTTTTAAGCACTTGCCACAAAACTTTACCAAAATTTCAAAACAAATGAATTATGCTAAAATGAACCAAGAAATATGAAAATAAGATGGAATGAAACACAGATTCTTGGTGATGCAAGCAATTAGTAATTAAGATAAGCTACTTAATAAGCAAATCACTAACAGAATAAGCTGGTAATAAAACAGACCAATCACAACACTCAAACAACTATAAGGTAGCTCAGTAAAACCAATGAAACTCAAACTCAAACTTTTACAAGTAATTGCACCCAAAAATTCAAACACAGATATCAAACTCAGAACTACTTATTTCAGGTTCAATAAGCTATACTTATGAAGCTCAAATCTGGAAACTTATGGGGGCAAATCACTCTTTAGTATACTGAGAATGCAAATCAAGTTGAGATCTACTCAGATTCAACACTTATCTACTCTAAAATCTTCCAAACTCAGCAGTCCATAAACAAAATCCAGTTGCATAGTTGACTGTTTTGAGACTTATGGTATTTGACTTTTTCTAATTTCTATTAATCTAATCTACTCCTAAATGTAATGATAAGCTACAAATACTCTATATTGAGCTAGATTATCCTATTATGTAACTACTCCTACAATTTTACTTAACTGAATTTAGCTACAAATTTAACTAAGCTAATGAAAATCTTACTTTGACTCTTATTAATGAATACTACTGTTTTTATGTTCTGTATATCTATTACTAAATAAGATGAACCTACTTAGAATAGAAATTTAGCAAGAGAACCACAATAACACTCAGTTACTACAAAATCCAAACACCTCCTAAACTACTGAGTTACACTACTCTAGGATGAAATAGATCACAAATCACTACTCCAAATATCTATATCTGTTACTTATCATACTATGAATCAAATTACACAAACTTAAGCTATCAGATGCAACAGTAAAGCTTAATCACAAATACAATGCAAAACAGATTCTCAAACAAGCAAATCTAGAACAAATCTATGCAACAATAACAATGACAATCAATGAAATAATGATATAGCTCAAATCCAGTTCACCCTCAGATCCACAAACTGATGTGCAATGAGACAAAACCAACTCAATATCAGCTATAAATCCCAATGGAACAGTAACCAGATTCAATACTCATCAAACTCAGTTCCACAAATCTCAATAACCAGATCCAAAACTAATAACAGATACTCAATCTAACCAGCAATTACTATAACTCTACAAAATCTAGCAAAATCAGATGTAATAAACTATAATCAAACAATCAATAATCAATCTCAGCTAAGTAAACAACTATATCAGCAATCTAATTCAATGTAACAGTGAAATATTTCCAATTAGAAATTGAAACTTACAAAGCTTTTCAATCCAGCCAAACAGGATTGATTTACTAAGCTAGCCTATCTCTAAGATAGGCTGAGTTCATACGTGTCTGTCTCAGCATATCAACCACCTCAGCAACTCAGCATCAAACAAACTTGAATATTATTGACTTTGATCTATTCTTACTTAATGAATCAGTATAGGTATACAAATAAAAACTATGAAACCTGATTTGATTGAATTAAAACAAAAACAGCTTATTTGAGAATTTATCAAACAAATGGAAAACTTATTTTTTTTTAAGTTTTCTTATTTTTTTTATCTTTTCTTTATCAGTAAATGATTTATAAAAACAAGATTAGAGTATTGATTTTAGCTAAGTTTGACTAGAATAAGCTGAATAAGAAAAGAATAAAACAGAATAAGCAACAATAAGATGAATGATAAGCTGAGATTTATTGAAATAAGAACTTTTTATTAAAAATCTAAAGTAATATTACATACACTACACTAGATTACAATAGCTTAATAAAATTTGACAGAGTAACTTTTCCTAAAAGACTACACACTAATGAGCTAAAATAGAGACCTATTTATAGGAGGAGTGAAGGAGTTGGGGTGATTATGCCAGGTTGGCAATCCACGACTAATTGTGCTTCTTCTGTTCATCTTAAAGTCCTTGGATCTATTTTGTGCTTCTTCCAATCATTCAGAGCCCTTGGATGAGAATTTGTGATGTGGCTTGACCAATGACAAGCAGCCACATGTCCCATTCGTGTGTATACTCTCTATCCGTGTCAGACCCTTCTAGAATGCGAATCCAATGAGAAGAATGATGTATTACACCCACTAATACTCTGCCATGTGTCCTCTTCGTATCACTAATAGTCTCTCTGACATGCCTCTGTCACGTGAGGAGTGCTTCTAGAAGTGCCAATCATTGGCTAATCATGGTTAATGTGGTGGTGTGAGTTAATTGACCATGACTCAATACCTAGGGTTCATGTTTGGGGATGTTCTGGGAATTTTGGGTGAAAAGGGGCGGGGTGTGAATTTGGGGGTTATTAGTTTGTTTTTATTTGACCGGGTGGGTAAGTGGTTGACCGGGTAAAGATAGTGGGCTCGGGTAAAATATTTGTGGACTTTGGCTTTTGGATTATGCAATGGACTACACAATAAACATGGGCCAAGATTTTGAAATGATTCTCAGATTTTATGATATTGGAATCCAAGGACAACTTATGTAATTTTCCAGAACTTCAAGGGCTCAAAATGTCATTTTCTCAATAATAACTTCCAAGGACTAATCTTGCAAATCTTGAATATAAGAAGGACTGAAATGGACTTTTGAATCCCAGCTCTGACTTTTCGACCGTCTTTCACTCTCGTGCCCGTTTTTCCGGTTTTCGTTTGATTATTCGTCAATTTGTGATTAATCCGTACCTGCATATTCACAACATAGAAACAAGTGTTTTCTTGGCATTTGTTAGCTCAAATAAGTCATTTTGGGTCGGTTTTGGCCATAAAATGGTGAGTGAATAATCACTCACCAAAATCCCCCAGACTAAGATATTGTCGTGTCCTCACGCAATGTGATCAATTCATGCTTTTGGGATAAATAATTTTAAAACTCTTCCTATTAACTTTGTAAAGTAGCATGGAGGTTCGAAAGAAGTAATAAAATCATTTATTCCCGAAAATGCTCCGTTTTCCAAAATTTTCCTTTTATTCCTTTATTACCCTTACACTTTCTATTTTTGGACTTTTCTCACTTCATACTTGTGACGGTTTATTGAACTTTCATTATTTAGCATTAATTATTAGGGTCAACGAGTAGAAACACTTCTATTTAAGAAGTGACCATACGGATAAAAATCGTCATCCTTGATTTTTAACAAGTCCCCAAACTAAGCGTACAAACGAGATCACAGCTTATCTACAAGTTAGATGCTAACACTACTCATAAAAGTTACTTGTGGAAACTTCTTACTCCCATGTCCTAAGTTTTGTATCTCAATATTTTACTTTTGTTGAGAAATGAATTGCTTCATATATTCTCATTTCAATAATTTTTAGTCCGATAGTGATACCTAAGTTAAAACGATAAGTAGTTATTCATTTTCTCTTAAGAACCACTGCAATAGAAATTCGGTCCACATCAAGAAATTTTGGGTACATACAATATCATAAATATAAGTTGCGGAGTACTACACGTGCACCTCATGTGTCCAATTCAGAATCATACACATGCACCTCACGCGCCAACAACTTATTTATACATAAACTCTTATTCGATACAACTTTCAACTTTCACTTTTTTTATTTTTTACTTTTTTCACTTTTTTCATACTTTTCACTTTTTTCTTTCTTTCTTGACTTTTTTTCTCATAACATCAATGGAGGCTTATCGGGTAGCTCCAAAACCACATAGATAATCAACTTTTGACTTTTGATTTTTTCACTTTTTGCTCTTATTTTTTATGTTCCTTGATATGTACCCAACTTCTAAAGCAAAAATTCTCTTAAGAAAACAAAGAACTAAATATTATTCAAACCGAAATACCACTAATTAACCTAGAACATCTATTATATATGGGTGACGTATCTGATGGGAGTAAAAAGCCATAAGTACCTTTCATGAGCTCTAAAGAGAACCACTACTCCATGTTTAGCATCTAACTTCTAAATAAACTCTATCATTTCTCGCTCTTCGCAATTTAAGATTTCAAGTAATGAAACCCGCGAATACTTAGCCGATAATCAGCCACGCATATATAAAGTCAGATACGGAAACTTGCAAACTCCAGAAGAAGAATTCGCGTTTTCTAGCTCCTGATGTAAAAGACTAGCGAAAGCTTTTAAGCTGCGCATGTATAAAGTCAAGTACGGGAACTTACATATTCTTAAGAAAGAATTCGCATTTTATAGCTCCCGGTGTACAAAACTAGCACAAGCTTATGTGATTATCATTGGTTAAGGGAACAAGCTAGGGCTCAACACGCCCGGTCAAGTCAAAATATTTATTCCTACTCTCGCCAGCAAGAAAGTCAACAAGGTGTCAAAACACTTATTCAAACTTATTATATTTTTGCACAACTTTTCACTTTTTCACATCTTTTTGTGCTTTTTTCATTGCTTTTTCATCAAAATTTTTGAAATTTTTCAATTTTTTCAATTTTTTATTTTGGTGGAAAAACGGAGTTGCAAGAGTGCACGACATATGAAAAAATGCAAGGTCAAAATCGAATCGAAGATTCACCCTCCCCCAGACTAGAATGAAACATTGTCCTCAGTGTTTTTATGGGTTAAGGTAATCCTAACAAAATTCTAGGCCGTTTATTAATTATGCCAAAGAAAACGTTAGTCGATAAGATTTATGGATATAAGATTTCCAAGTAGCACCGATGAATGAAACTCGAGCGGAGAAAAGATAACGAGCACGAGACTCATCATAAATCGCGGACAATCCTAACAAACATCACAAACAACCACGGAACACAAGAGTAGAAGAGGCACCCCCTCCTCACGTTATTTGTTAGAAAATAGAAACTAAGAAGATGAAATTGGATAAGCATGGGTTGCCACCCACGAAGCGCTTGTTTTTGATAACCGAGTCACATGAGCTTGACTCGATCCCCGAATTCAATTGTCCTTGGGGAAAGTTTGGAGATCCGGGACTACCATAGTCGGTACATCCCCTCCAAAATAGTGTTTCAATCGGTGACCATTCACCTTAAAATTGGGACCATCTTGTTGAGCTAACTCAATGGTTCCATAAGGAAAAACTTGGGTTATTGTGAATGGTCCAGACCAACGGGTTTTAAGCTTACCCGAGAATATCTTTAAACGAAAGTTAAAAAGTAGCACTTGATCACCAACGTTAAAAACGCTGTCTTTGATCTTGGCATCATGGATTCTTTTTGTTTTCTCTTTATATATCAAAGAATTCTCATAAGCTTGATCACGGAGTTCGACTAACTCATTCAATTGAACTTTTCGGTGATCACCCGCGGTTTTCAAGTTAAAGTTGGCATGTTTTAAGGCCCAGTAGGCCTTGTGCTCTAGTTCAATGGGCAAATGACAAGCTTTCCCGTAAACCAGCTTATATGGTGTACACCCAATGGGAGTTTTGTAAGCGGTCCGGAAAGCCCATAATGCATCTTCTAATTTATCGGCCCAAGAGGCACGGTGCTCTCCTACTGTCCTTTCAAGTATACGTTTTAAACCACGATTGGAGACCTCAACTTGACCACTCGTTTGTGGATGATAAGCCGTGGAAAGACGATGTGTGACACCATATTTAAGCATAACTTTTTCAAATTGATCATTGCAAAAATGGGTCCCACGATCGCTTATGATGGCTCGAGGTGCACCAAATCGGGCAAAGAGACTCTTTAAAAACTTAACAACCACTCGGGCGTCATTTATGGGGAGCGCCTTCGCTTCAACCCATTTTGATAAGTAATCGACGGCCACGAGAATATATTTGTTTCCCCTAGACGACGGGAATGGCCTCATGAAATCGATGCCCCAATCTTCAAAAATCTCACAAACTTGAATCGCATTTTGTGGCATTTCATCCTTTTGAGAAATTTTCCCTTGACGTTGGCAAGAATCACATGTTTTCACCAATTCATGGGCATCACGATATATAGTCGGCCAATAAAAGCCGGAATCAAAAACCTTCTTAGCGGTGAAATTGGCACCATGATGTCCCCCCGTGGGTCCACTATGACATGCCTTTAGAATTTCAACGGCATCCGTACCGTGAACACACCGCCGGATCACTTGATCCGCACAGACTTTGAACAAGTAGGGGTCGTCCCAAAAATAATGTTGGACATCTTTAAAGAATTTCTTCTTTTGCTGGGACGACATCCCTTTCCTAATGAAATTCCCCGCATGGTAATTCGCAAAATCGGCGAACCATGGGGTACTTTGGTCAATTTTGATCACACTCCCAAGTGTCTCGAGAGGAAAAGCATCATTGATTTCCTTTTTCTCGAGAACACTTTGATGGGGGTTCTCAAGTCGTGAAAGGTGGTCGGCAGCAAGGTTCTCAGCTCCTTTCTTGTCTCGTATTTCGACATTAAATTCTTGGAGTAAAAGAACCCACCGCATTAAACGTGGCTTCGCATCTTGTTTAGCCATTAAGTACTTTAGGGCGGAATGGTCCGTATACACTATGCATTTTTTAAGTAGCAAATAAGACCTAAATTTCTCAAAAGCATAGACAACCGCTAACATTTCCTTTTCGGTAGTTGTATAGTGATGTTGGGCGTCATTCATGGTCTTGCTTGCATAGTGTATAGGTTGAAAATACTTGTTCTTACGTTGCCCCAGAACTGCACCAATGGCATAATCACTTGCATCACACATTAGCTCAAATGGTAAGTTCCAATCGGGGGCAACTAAGATTGGTGCCTCCGTTAATTTCTTCTTCAGAACATTAAATGCATCGATGCATTCATTCGTTAAGTTAAACGAAGCGTCTTTTTCTAAAAGGTGGGTCAGAGGCCGGGCTATTTTGGAGAAGTCTTGAATAAAACGTCGGTAAAAGCCAGCATGACCAAGGAAACTTTGAATTCCTTTGACGGTAGTCGGATGTGGTAATTTAGTAATAACATCAACTTTTGCCCGATCCACCTCAATCCCAGATTTGGATATTTTATGGCCGAAGACTATTCCCTCTTTAACCATGAAGTGGCACTTCTTTCAATTTAGAACTAAATTAGTGTTTTCACACCGAATTAGCATTCTTTCCAAATGGGAGAGGCAAGAGTCGAAAGAATTTCCACAGACGGAGAAATCGTCCATGAACACTTCCATGGTTTTTTCAATCATATCGGAGAAAATGGCCATCATACACCGTTGAAACGTACCTGGAGCGTTACATAAGCCAAAGGGCATTCTACGATAGGCAAACGTTCCATACGGGCAAGTAAAAGTGGTCTTTTCTTGATCCTGGGGATCAATGGGAATTTGAAAGTACCCAGAAAAGCCATCCAGAAAACAATAGAACTCATTTCCCGCTAAACGTTCAAGCATTTGGTCCATAAAAGGGAGCGGGAAATGGTCTTTACGTGTCGCATCATTCAACTTGTGGTAGTCGATACAAACTCTCCATCCAGTTACAAGTCGAGTCGGTATAAGCTCATTATCGTCATTTTTCACAATAGTGATTCCGCCCTTCTTTGGCACACAATGAACCAGGCTAACCCATGAACGAGATCGGATAAATCATTCCAGCGTCAAGGAGTTCAATAACTTCCTTTTTTATCACTTCGTGGATTTGTGGATTAACCCGTCGTTGTTGCTGGACGGAAGCTTTGTGATTATCCTCAAGAAGAATCTTATGAGTACAAAATCGAGGGTCGATTCCCTTAATGTCGGATATTTGCCAAGCAATCGCACTTTTATGCTTCCGAAGCACATCTAAGAGTCGTGTCTTCTCCTCATCTTTAAAGCCTTTTGATATTATAACCGGTAATTTATCATTTTTTCCAAGTATGCGTATTCGAGATGAGGAGGCAAATCCTTGAGCTCGAGCTCCGGAGGATTCTTTATTGACGGCTTAACTTCTTTTACGTCTGCCATTTTTAAGTCAACCAGAGGGGAAGAAACAATTGATTTTTCGTTTAACAATTTTTTAATTAATAAAATGTCCCCCTCCAGATCAAAATTATTATTATCAATTTCCGGTGAAAATGATTCATTTACAAGACAAGCATTGATTTCTTCCCAAGCGAGATCACTTCCCTCAAACGGAGTGAGGGAAGGGGAAGAATCGGAGACGATCGGTTCAAAAGAAGGAGTGGGATTGCCACTCGAAGCATTATCGGTAAAACCAAGAAATTCTTGAGCATACTCCTCCGTAAGTTCATCAATAACATCAATACGGTTAGCGGAAGAAACATCGTAATCGGAGGACTATCTCGCGGTTTGATCAAGGTTAAAAGTGACGGCTTCGTTTCCAACACGTAAAGTAATCTCCTTGTCATAAACATCAATTAAAGCACGACCGGTCCTTAGGAAACCTCTCCAGAGAATGAGAGGAATCCGTGGATCGGCATCGAAATCAACAACCCCAAAATCCGCAGGGAAATGAAATTTCCCAACATTGACAAAAATATCCTCAGCTATGCCAATTGGACGATACGTAGATCGGTCGGCAAGCTCGAGGGTCATAAGCGTCGGTGTCAAGTTATGAAGAGACAACTTTTTCCATATCGACAATGGCATAAGGTTAATGCTAGCACCAAGATCGGCCAAGGCGAAGCATTGAACCATACCCGGAAAATTGCACGGTATAAGAAACTTGCCAAGGTCTTCAAGCTTTTCGGGTAGCTTTTTAAGAAGAACCGCTGAGCAATTCTCATTCATTTGAGTCCTTGACATTTCAAAAAGCTTTTCTTTGTTATTCAAAAGACCTTTTAGCATCGAAGCAAATTTGGGCATCAAAAGTATAGCATCCGCGAGACTTATATCAAAGTGTAACTCTTGAAAAATCTGATAAAATTTCTCCATTTGGTTTTTATCCTTCTCGCGGTGCTTTTGTTCATTTAAGCATGACGGATATGGCAACTTTGTTTTAACCGGTGTTTCATTTTCATTATCATTAACAACCTTTTCCTTTCCTTTAGACGTCGGGACCACCGGAGGTTAGATGTCTTCGGTCCTTCCATTATTAATAGGAATTTTCGTATCCGTTGTCACCTCGGGTTCACGGGCGACTACCTTGGGAGGTAGAGAAGAAGAGGTAGTCGGAGCCGTCGGTCCATCATAAGTAACACCACTCCTCGTTATGATCGCTTTTGCATCGCCCCTCGGGTTAGCGATCGTGTTTCTTGGCAAAGTTCCAGAGCCCGAGGGTCGATCATTTAAACGCTTGTTAATATCGTTGATTTGAGTCGCAAACAATCTCGTTGTTTCATCTTGTTTAGCAATTAAAGCTTGTTGACTCTGAATCAATTGGTTAATCAACTCTTCCGTGGGCGACGGATTTAGAATAGCAGCTTGATTTTGATTCTTGAAACTTTGCCCACGGTTTTGAAAATTGCCATTGTTCTGATTTCCATGATTATTATTCTGAAAATTCCCATTGTTTTGAAAATTGTTCCCTTGAGACGGGCCTTGGTGGTAATTTCCCCGATTTTGATTTTGAAAATTCTGATTTTGTCCTTGAAAACCATTATTGCCGCGGTTGTGATTTTGATTGTTATTGAATTGATGATTACGGTTTTGCACATTGTTATTCTGATTTACTTGAGTAGGTTGATTAAACCTGGGTGGTCCTTGAAAATGGCTCGAACGGTAGCTGAGGAGATTACGGTCTCCTTGAAGAGGTGGGTAACCGTTGCCACCCATATTCCCAGCATATACGTTCTCTTGAGCAAAAGAGCCGGTCGTCGGACATTCATAGTACGGGTGTGGACCACCACAAGTTTCACAAATGATATTGACCATATTAACTTGTGTGTTTTTGGCTTGATTCGGCATCATTTGGTACATTCTTAGCATAGCCATCGACAAATCGTCAAGTTTCTTATTTACGACGGCTAGCTCGGGATTAGAAGAAGAAGAGTTTAGAGTCGCAGTCGATCTTATTGGCTCATTCCTCTCAGCTGAGGAATCCCAATAGTTGTAATGGGCCGTCATATTCTCAATTAGCTCGTAACAATCCTCGGGACGACGTTTCATAAAAGTACCACCAGCTGCAGCATTGATCGTGTCCCTATGTCGTAAAGTCAATCCATTATAAAACGTATCAATTATTGTGACGAGAAGCATATTATGATTCGGACAACGATCGATGGCAAGCTTGTAACGCTCCCAAGCCTCAAACAAAGACTCATCGGGGAGTTGTCGAAAATTACTAATATCATTCCTCAACTTCGTCACCATCGATGGTGGAAAATACTTCACCAGGAACTTGGAAACTGATGCGTGGGAATCGCAACAGGCTTTACCTCTCGAGGGATCTCGATAAGCTTACAACCCCCACTAGGCAGTGTACCTGATCGTTGTAGTATAGTATAGTGACAAGTACCGGGGGATTGATCGTTCAGCTTAGGAATAGTGTCGCTATGATTAGAAAGCCTAAATTACTAGTTCTAAAGGTGAGGGATGATTATTTTTATGTTTTTATATTTTATGGAAAGCAATTAAAAATATCGGTTTTTGGAAGAGTGGGCGGAATTAGTTGCTATTCAACTAACCCAAAACTAAGATGCAATCAAAATAAAATACTAAAAATGAAAATAAACTAATTTATACTAAAGTTGTGAGCAATAATTGGAGAAAATGTGTTTACTTAGATTTCACTACTCCCTAGATATCTTTTACACGTTAATTACTTGTTATAATTGCATGGATGATGGATCGTATTCCTTAATACCATTCATGGGGTGGCATACATAACTCCCCAATTCTATGAGCTCTTATCTCCTCCTACACCATGCCCAGCACAACTATAGGGATTGTAAACAGTGGCTCATGCATTAAATACAACCAATAAAGACCTAGTACGCCTCGGTTCATGTGTCTTAAGACGTTCAAGCATGTTACCATTTGGAGATCTGCCAGTTTTCTTAAGCCTAACATATAAATCATTCATCCAAGACAAGAATAAACAAGTAATCAACACATAATCAATATCTAGGTTTCATTAGATCTAAGCAAACACAAAAGAGATCTAGCCTAGCATGATAGAATTAAGACAAGAACAAGATATAGACAACCAACACACAGACATATTGATTGAATTAGAAGAACACTTATCTTAATTAATCATGCAAGGTATCAAGGGGTTGGAACCCTTGAAAAACCTGTAAAGTTACACCAAAATCGTCTTTAGGGTTTCTCCCCAAAACTTCTCTCTAAATGTGAAAAACTAGAAAACTATATATAGATAAATAGGGATGACGGCGTCAAGAACAAAGGTGTGACGCCGTCATCTCGCCGCCAAATACTTCCTCGGACGGCCTTGATCTACTTCTGACGCCGTCAAGGCCTAGGCCATCACACAAATTACTCTTGACGCCCTGTATGTAACGCCGTCATCAACTACGGATTTTAATTCTTGGGGTTTTGACGCCGTCAGGAAAACTCTTGACGCCTTCATGAACTCTCGGATTTTATTATTGAGGTTTGACGCCGTCAGGAAATTACTCTTGACGCCGTCACCTACTGTTCCTAGCATGGAAAATTGAGACTTTGCCGTTTTCTTCACTTTTATGCTCCAAAAACGTCCAAAATGGCTTCTTTTCTAGAATTCACTCTCCAAGTACCTAAAATCATAAAAGGAATGATTTAGGGCAATATTTGATCAAATAAATTCGGATTCGGGCTTAAATGACCCCCTAAAAACGGATCATTTTTCGCCTCATCATATACCCTTACACTTGAGATTTGCTTGTCCTCAAGCAAATGCGCTTTTATTCTACTCAAAAGACAAGTTAGAGGTCATTTAACACTAATATAAAAGTAATTACAACAAATAATCGTTCCACTAAAGACCAATAGACAAGCACGGAGGTCATACATTAGCACCTCACAAATAGTGTTTAGATACTCACATCTCTCGGGTGTAATAAAGTGTAAATTACAATATGGAAACGGAAGATATCTCTCACTACCTGTCATAGCAAAATAGATTACCATAGGCTTGGGAAAGGATCAAACCTCCACCACATGGCGTAAGCACCTAGGATAAACTATCAAAGAGGTCTTTTAAAGGGTTGTAACGTTAGGTATAGGGATATGAATTACACGGTTTTGTTGGATAAAGGAAGTTTTACTGGTGGCGAGTTAACAATCTTAGTTAATTACATGAACAATGTGGCGTTGCTAAGCCAAGACTAGACTCGACTTAAGCTAATAAATGAAAAATAACAAAAACATAAAATGAACATAGAATGAAAAGGGATGGTAGTCCGTATGATTTTCTCTTTTTTTCTATTTTTTTTTTCTTGATTTTTTCGATTTTTTTTATTTTATTTTTTATTTTATTATTATTTTTTTTTTGCATACACTCTTACCCTACCATCCAAAATAATACATCATAGGGGATGATAATTCCCCTTACACTTGAATCTTTACATACTTTACAATAAACTAAACTAATGACTCGAATTAAGAAAATCAAAACACTTGGAGCACTTTTAAGATTAACGCACATACGGGGGTAATAATATAATGTTCTTCCCTATTACTCCATAAAATAAGTACTTTACCCATGAGTCCCAATCGTCCCAAAACAATATGTACAAGGATATGACTCGACTTAGCAACCATGTAATCAATTAGATAGTTAACTTAGGGTTTAACAAATAACAATAATGCACTAAAAATGAGCGCATACACGGAAGGCTAAGGCAATTTGGTTGTACATTTAAGTGGGGTGTAACAAATTCTTCCTTTAAGTAAAATGCTTAAAGTTAGAAACGAAAAGATAGGCTCGGAGGGGTGTACTAGGGGTTTCGTGTACGAAAAATGAGTACAACGCTAAGGGTGTGGGAAAAATTAGTTGACTTAACTAGTCAAATAGTATGACTTAAATGGTCAAGTAATTATGATACGGGTTTAACACAAGGGTGATCCTAATGCCTCTTATCATGTAGTAAATCCTACTACACGAATGTAGTCTCACTAGCGGTCTCGGAATGCATCACTAACACAAGTTCTAGAATCTAAATGCTACCGGTACACTCATAAGCACTAATAGTAAATGCTTTTCCTATCAAATCTAAATGCGAACCTCACATATTTAGGTGGAAAATTTTTCTGAATATACGGTTATGTGCTAGTCATACAATCTCCTATCCATGAGACGCTTGCTATGGCTAAAGTTTCACTCCTAAATGTTGTAAAAAATTTTAAATTTGGCGCTAAAATTGCACTAACAAGTATTTCTCATAGTTTTATTACACATCTACTATCAAACAAAACAAACTCAAGCGAAAGTGCATATGTAAGGTATCATCTTTTTACCCTCCCCTTACACTTAAGATGAACATTGTCCCCAATGTTCAAGTAAAGAATATAAAAGTGAAAAAGTAAAGAGAATGAAATCAAATACTCCCCTGATTCGCTCGGTATGGATTATAGGATGGTCGTGTTAAATCTTCCTCCAAGAAAATGAACAATCAAAGCTTCCCTTCCAGAATATAAATCATCTTCTTGTCATACATAACCTGTAAAACCTGACAAAATAGACAAGACAACCTTGCGTAAAATCGGCGGCATCCTATATAAGTTACTAAATCCTAGAAAACAAGATAAGATATAATGCTTGTGGAACGAAGTTTGCAGATTTCCTGGAGATTATAAAACTTAATAATTCACAAAAACCATAAGACTCCGTTAGAAAAACAAAACCGGTAAAATTTCCAGATTTTTAACTCCTGACGCCGTCAAGAGTAAACCTCTGATGCCGTCAGAATGGACCTGCAGAAATTCTTATGTTAAGTTTCCGGAAAATTTCTGGAAAAACTTGGTCCTACTTCCTGGAAAATCCTGCAAAACTTCATTATGACTCAATACAAGCATTTGACTCTAACAAATACGAATATACATGCTCATTTATTATTGTGGAGAATCATGATCGGTTTGTTTCTTAAAAAAAAACATATTTGGGGTTTCCCCTTACACTTATCTTTTGCGAAAATACTTCTAGGTGGAGTTAAGACTAGGCCAAACAACAAAGTAAAGTATTTCCACATTTTAATTTAGAGACATGATCAACCAACAATAAAAATAAAGCATGCATACGGAAGCAAATAACAATCAAACAAATAAAATCACACAAAGCATGGGTTGCCTCCCAAGAAGCGCTTTTCTTTATTTACGAGTCTTGTAGCTAGACTCAAGGTCATGGGTTACTACATGATTTCATCATTGGTTCCACTCTCTAGGTCGTCTTCTAAACCAGTTTTGTATTCCGGACCTAGTTGCAAGCACTCTTTGTAGAAACCAAGCATCCTATTCTTTACATATTCTACTCCCCTACGTCTATCCTCCTCATTCCTATAATAAGCCGCTTGCTTATGTTCCATTTCGAAATTAGAGAGAAGGCGGTATTGTTCGATCTTGTAGGGCATTTGATAAGCAACCTCATCATTCTCTTTCTTGAATCTAACTATCCCTAAAGTCGGATCATAACTCATCCTAGTGGCCTCAACAAATGGTTTTCCGAATATTATTTGGCTTAGGCAAGCATCAATCACCGGACGAGTGTCCTCAACTATCATAAAATCGATCTCATAAGTGAGATTCCCTATAATCACATGCAGTCCCTTCACTCTTCCTGCAAAATTACTTATCAGATTCTTACCGGGCATCATCCTAAAATTGAGTTGCTTCTTCATCACCCAATTGTAATAAGTCCTAGTCATGATGTTCACGGGGGATCTAAGGTCGATGTAAGCTTTCCATATATGCATGTGCCCGATATTGCATGGGATGTCAATGTTAGAGGGGTCTCCCATTTTGATAAGGGGTGTGCCAAAGATATATGTTCTCTCGGGACTATCGAATAAATCCTTATGGTATTCCTATTCTTCCTTGGTTGGCAACTTATCAAAGTATTCTTCTATAGGTTCTACCTCCTCTAATTCCTCATCCTTATTAACCTCAACTTCCCTACTCTCATCCTTACTATCGGCTTCTACTCTAACGTCATCCTTGTCGCTCTCCTCTATCTCCTTATCTATCGGCTTAATGGTGACCACATTGACAAAGTGGACATGTTTGGATGATGAGGGGTCCTTAATTTGGATTCCACTATTGGTGTCCCTAGTGTCCTTCCTAGATGTGATTAATGATTGGTTGTTGAGGGCTTTCAACAAGTTGTCAATCATGTTGGTCATCTCCGTTTGTTGTTGGTTGAATTCGGTTTCAAACCTAGCTATGCGGGCTTCTTGAGATGCCATGAACTTTGACATCAATCCTTCAAGATTGTTGGTACTACCATAGTTGTTAGAAGGATTGTTGTTGAAAGTACGGTTGGATGGTGGACCGTTTGGTTGGTAGCGATTAGGCAGATTGGAAGAATTGGGTTGATTTTGTTTCCACCTAAGGCTTGGGTGATTTTTCCATGAGGGGTTGTATGAATCACTGTAAGGGTTTGGCTCGGGCTTGAAAGTGTACCACTTATCTCCCGCTTCATCGGTACGCGTGGATGCGTAGTCCGCAAAAGCTGTTCCGGGGAGTTCCATGCAATCACGAGTGACATGGGGACCACTACATAATTCGCATGAAGAAGTGATTTTGTTCACTTGGCTTGAAGGCTTAGGAGCATCGTAAGATTTCATGAGAAACTTGACTTGGTCCTCAAGTTCTATGATCCTACGGTCGGGAGTGCTAGAGTTGTTCGAAGGCAAAGATATTGCCTTGACCGTTTTGTTCAAGTCACGGGGATCGTTCCAACTTTCGTTGTCATAGAGAGCAAGATCTTCTATGAGTTCCCATGATTGTTCCGCACAAAGATCACGTAGCTTACCACCGGCCGATTGGTCAATGGCTCGCCTCGTGGAGATATCGATATGGTCATAAAAAATTTAGACTTGGAGCCAAAGATCTATGCCATGATGAGGGACTTTTTGGAGTAAGTCCTTGAAACGAGTCCATGCTTCATAAAGAGATTCATTTTGACGTTGTTGGAACATCAAGATGTCATTTCTAAGCTTAGTAGTTCTCCCCGGTGGGAAAAATTAAGCAAGGAAACGAGTGGTGAGATCATCCCATGTGGTGATGGATCCCGCGGGTAAACGCTCAAGCCATTTATTAGCTTGATCCCGTAGAGAGAATTGGAATAGGCGTAAGTGGGTAGTCTCTCTAGTTTCAACACCTAGGTCTATGGAATCTACGATTTTGAGAAAGTCCTTAAGATGTTGGTTTGGATCTTCGGAACGAAGTCCATGGAATGCACATCCGCTTTGCACCAACCGGATGGTGTCGGATCGCAAGGGGGTCACATTGGCTCCGGTGAGCTCAATGGTGTTTCGGTAGCCATGGTGGCTAGGTCGGGAATACTCTCCTAAGGTTCGGGGCCTAAGGGGTTCTAATGGTGGGTGTTGTTGTGGTGGGATGATGGGTTCAAAGATGTTACCACCTTCCATGATGTCGGATGGTAAAGAGTTACGAACAAAGGCACAAAGAAATAAGATAGACTAAAGAAAACCTAAAAATAAAAATAAAATCTTACTAGAAAGGAATCTAGCAAGTAGACCTAATAAAAAGAAATTCTAACCTACACAATAATTATTCCCCGGGCTGCAGCGCCAAAAACTTGATGGCGCCGCACTCTTTTGCGAAAGTTGTGGAATAAATGTAAATATAGACAATCCCCGGCAGCGGTGCCAAAAACTTGATGCGTGGGAATCGCAACAGGCTTTACCTCTCGAGGGATGTCGAGAAGCTTACAACCCCCACCAGGCAGTGTACCTGATCGTTGTAGTATAGTATAGTGACAAGTACCGGGGGATTGATCGTTCAGCTTAGGAATAGTGTCGCTAGGATTAGAAAGCCTAAATTACTAGTTCTAAAGGTGAGGGATGATTATTTTTGTGTTTTTATATTTTATGGAAAGGAATTAAAAATATCGGTTTTTGGAAGAGTGGGCGGAATTATTTGCTATTCAACTAACCCAAAACTAAGATGCAATCAAAATAAAATACTAAAAATGAAAATAAACTAATTTATACTAAAGTTGTGAGCAGTAATTGGAGAAAATATGTTTACTTAGATTTCACTACTCCCTAGATATCTTTTACACGTTAATTACTTGTTATAATTGCATGGATGACGGATCGTATTCCTTAATACCATTCATGGGGTGGCATACATAACTCCCCAATTCTATGAGCTCTTATCTCCTCCTACACCATGCCCAGCACAACTATAGGGATTGTAAACAGTGGCTCATGCATTAAATACAACCAATAAAGACCTAGTACGCCTCGGTTCATGTTTCTTAAGACGTTCAAGCATGTTACCATTTGGAGATCTGCCAGTTTTCTTAAGCCTAACATATAAATCATTCATCCAAGACAAGAATAAACAAGTAATCAACACATAATCAATATCTAGGTTTCATTAGATCTAAGCAAACACAAAAGAGATCTAGCCTAGCATGATAGAATTAAGACAAGAACAAGATATAGACAACCAACACATAGACATATTGATTGAATTAGAAGAACACTTATCTTAATTAATCATGCAAGGTATCAAGGGGTTGGAACCCTTGAAAAACCTGTAAAGTTACACCAAAATCGTCTTTAGGGTTTCTCCCCAAAACTTCTCTCTAAATGTGAAAAACTAGAAAACTATATATAGGAAAATAGGGATGACGGCGTCAAGAACAAAGTTGTGACGCCTCATCTCGCCGCCAAATACTTCCTCGGATGGCCTTGATCTACTTCTGACGCCGTCAAGGCCTAGGCCGTCACACAAATTACTCTTGACGCCCTGTATGTGACGCCGTTATCAACTACGGATTTTAATTCTTGGGGTTTTGACGCCGTCAGGAAAACTCTTGACGCCTTCATGAACTCTCGGATTTTATTATTGAGGTTTGACACCGTCAGGAAATTACTCTTGACGCCGTCACCTACTGTTCCCAGCATGGAAAATTGAGACTTTGCCGTTTTCTTCACTTTTATGCTCCAAAAACGTCCAAAATGGCTTCTTTTCCAGAATTCACTCTCCAAGTACCTAAAATCACCAAAGGAACGATTTAGGGCAATATTTGATCAAATAAATTCGGATTCGGGCTTAAATGACCCCCTAAAAACGGATCATTTTTCGCCTCATCAGAAACCATTTCATTAAAGTATGAATCGAGTTCCTGGGAAGGCGATCAAACCACGCGGTGGCATGATGCGTAAGAGAATAGGGGAAGAGAGAGAGACGGAGGGCGTCATCGGAGACCCCGTTTTGCTTCATATTTTGGGTGACGGTTAGAAACTTATCCAGATGCTTATTTGCATCGTCACCCAGTAGTCCGTGAAATTGGCATGAATTTTGGACTTGTTGTATCATGTGGTGCTTAAGTCCAAAATCCGTGGCCTCAATATTTAGAGGGGCAATCGGGCCACCTCTACCATGCATCGTGGGTTGGCACAGCTCCTCCATCGTTCGGAGATCGGGAGCCGACATGTGTTGTTTTGCATCACCACCCACCGGAGGGTGTTGATTATTCATATCCATTTCCTCAACGTTAAGGAAATGGACACGATGTGTGTGACGAATTACCCTTTCGGGATTTGACAAATGTGATATAAGACTCTCAAAAGAAGAGCGGGTATGCATACACCAAAAGCAAAATTAAAAAGAAAAGAAAAAGAAAAAGGAAAATCTTTTTGTTTTTTGTTTTTTATTTATTTTTCACAAAAACTTTTTATTTCTTTTGTTTTTCTTTCTTAAAACGTAATGTTAATCGAAAACCGTTTCTTTCAAAACCACGCGCGACGAGACGGGAGAGAAGAATGGATCTCTCTTCAGCTAGCAATTTAATGTCTTAGCTATCCGTATTTCCCGCTTATTCGGTTGTAGTAATTGAAATATTCCGATAAACAACTAAATTACGTTTTCGTTATATTGTGAAACTTTTTTTGTTTACAACGCCCTTTCTTTCGATCGAGTCGAGGCTGTAACTTTTATTATTTTTTTGGTATTTTGTAAACTCTTTAGGAAAAGTGTTTTGAATTTTTCAATTTTTATAGAAATATATATACAAAGTAGAGGAAGGCTTAACAAAACACGATTTTTTAAAACGATATTCAAAAATTCACTTCTGCCTTCCGCGGCAGCGGCGCCAAAAATTGATTCGTGTGAAAACCAATTATATAATATATAGTATAGTATCGAAGTGATCCGCGTAAAATACAGATCACCCGAGTCGTTTCCCAACCAAGGCGAATGGAATCGAGAATATCGATTCGTGAAATCATGAATTGAGAAGTGAGAAAGTGAAAATAGCAATCAAGATATTCAAGTAATCACTAACATCTATGAAATATGCAAAGAGTACAAGCTAACAATGCACCAAAGTGAAAAACGTAAAATCGGAAATGCAACCGTAAAATTTTAAACGTAACGTATATCGAAAAATGATCCTACGAACTTCAAAATATTTTCTAAAAATTTTAAACTAATAAAAAGAATTTTAAGAAAAAGAAAAATATCTTTTTGAGTTTTTATTTATTTTCTAGAATTTATTTCCTATTTTTAGAATTAAAAATGAATTAAAAATAAAGAAAAATAGAAAAATAAAGTGGAAAATTGAAAATTTAATTCTAAAAATTCTAAAATATTATAAAAGAATTTCTAAAAATATTTTTGTATTTTTCAAAGCTTTTTCTGATTTTTTTATGGATTTTTGTTATTTAAAAATGATTTACAAATGATTAAAAATGAAGAAATATTAAGAAAAATATCAAATCAACTCAGAAAATTATGAAAAATTTACAGAAAATCTAAAATATTATAATGAGCTTGGAGAAAAATTTTGAGATGAAAAAGTTAAGCAGAAGTGCTTATTTTGAGCTTAACAGCTTATGGCAAGTGCTTATTTTTAAGCACTTAACACAAAACTTTACCAAAATTTCAAAACAAATGAATTATGCTAAAATGAACCAAGAAATATGAAAATAAGATGGAATGAAACACAGATTCTTGGTGATGCAAGCAATTAGCAATTAAGATAAGCTACTTAATAAGCAAATCACTAACAGAATAAGCTGGTAATAAAACAGACCAATCACAACACTCAAACAACTATAAGGTAGCTCAGTAAAACCAATGAAACTCAAATTCAAACTTTTACAAGCAATTGCACCCAAAAATTCAAACACATATATCAAACTCAGAACTACTTATTGCAGGTTCAACAAGCTACACTTATGAAGCTCAAATCTGGAAACTTATGGGGGCAAATCACTCTTTAGTATACTGAGAATGCAAATCAAGTTGAGATCTACTCAGATTCAACACTTATCTACTCTAAAATCTTCCAAACTCAGCAGTCCATAAACAAAATCCAATTGCATAGTTGACTGTTTTGAGACTTATGGTATTTGACTTTTTCCAATTTCTATTAATCTAATCTACTCCTAAATGTAATGATAAGCTACAAATACTCTATATTGAGCTAGATTATCCTATTATGTAACTACTCCTACAATTTTACTTAACTGAATTTAGCTACAAATTTAACTAAGCTAATGAAAATCTTACTTTGACTCTTATTAATGAATACTACTGTTTTTATGTTATGTATATCTATTACTAAATAAGATGAACCTACTTAGAATAGAAATCTAGCAAGAAAACCACAATAACACTCAGTTACTACAAAATCCAAACACCTCCTAAACTACTGAGTTACACTACTCTAGGATGAAATAGATCACAAATCACTACTCCAAATATCTATATCAGTTACTTATCATACTATGAATCAAATTACACAAACTTAAGCTATCAGATGCAACAGTAAAGCTTAATCACAAATACAATGCAAAACAGATTCTCAAACAAGCAAATCTAGAACAAATCTATGCAACAATAACAATGACAATCAATGAAATAGTGATATAGCTCAAATCCAGTTCACCCTCAGATCCACAAACTGATGTGCAATGAGACAAAACCAACTCAATCTCAGCTATAAATCCCAATGGAACAGTAACCAGATTCAATACTCATCAAACTCAGTTCCACAAATCTCAATAACCAGATCCAAAACTAATAACAGATACTCAATCTAACCAGCAATTACTATAACTCTACAAAATCTAGCAAAATCAGATGTAATAAACTATAATCAAACAATCAACAATCAATCTCAGCTAAGCAAACAACTATATCAGCAATCTAATTCAATGTAACAGTGAAATATTTCCAATTAGAAATTGAAACTTACAAAGCTTTTCAATCCAGCCAAACAGGATTGATTCACTAAGCTAGCCTATCTCTAAGATAGGCTGAGTTCATACGTGTCTGTCTCAGCATATCAACCACCTCAGCAACTCAGCATCAAACAAACTTGAATATTATTGACTTTGATCTATTCTTACTTAATGAATCAGTATAGGTATACAAATAAAAACTATGAAACTTGATTTGATTGAATTAAAACTAAAACAGCTTATTTGAGAATTTATCAAACAAATGGAAAACTTATTTTTATATATATATTTTTTTTTAAGTTTTCTTATTTTTTTATCTTTTCTTTATCTGTAAATGATTTATAAAAACAAGATTAGAGTATTGATTTTAGCTAAGTTTGACTAGAATAAGCTGAATAAGAAGAGAATAAAACAGAATAAGCAACAATAAGATGAATGATAAGCTGAGATTTATTGAAATAAGAACTTTTTATTAAAAACCTAAAGTAATATTACATACACTACACTAGATTACAATAGCTGAATAAAATTTGACAGAGTAACTTTTCCTAAAAGACTACACACTAATGAGCTAAAATAGAGACCTATTTATAGGAGGAGTGAAGGAGTTGGGGTGATTATGCCAGGTTGGCAATCCACGACTAATTGTTCTTCTTCAGTTCATCTTATACTCCTTGGATCTATTTTGTGCTTCTTCCAATCATTCAGAGCCCTTGGATGAGAATTTGTGATGTGGCTTGACCAATGACAAGCAGCCACATGTCTCATTCGTGTGTATACTCTCTATCCGTGTCAGACCCTTCTAGAATGTGAATCCAATGAGAAGAATGATGTATTACGCCCACTAATACTCTGCCATGTGTCCTCTTCGTATCACTAATTGTCTCTCTGACATGCCTTTGTCATGTGAGGAGTGCTTCTAGAAGTGCCAATCATTGGCTAATCATGGCTAATGTGGTGGTGTGAGTTAATTGACCATGACTCAATACCTAGGGTTCATGTTTGGGGATGTTCTGGGAATTTTGGGTGAAAAGGGGCGGGGTGTGAATTTGGGGGTTATTAGTTTGTTTTTATTTGACCGGGTGGGTAAGTGGTTGACCGGGTAAAAATAGTGGGCTCGGGTAAAATATTTGTGGACTTGGGCTTTTGGATTATGCAATGGACTACACAATAAACATGGGCCAATATTTTGAAATGATTCTCAGATTTTATGATATTGGAAACCAAGGACAACTTATGTAATTTTCTAGAACTTCAAGGGCTCAAAATGTCATTTTCTCAATAATAACTTCCAAGGACTAATCTTGTAAATCTTGAATATAAGAAGGACTGAAATGGACTTTTGAATCCCAGCTCTGACTTTTCGACCGTCTTTCACTCTCGTGCCCGTTTTTCCGGTTTTTGTTTGATTATTCGTCAATTTGTGATTAATCCGTACTTGCATATTCACAAGATAGAAACAAGTGTTTTCTTGGCATTTGTTAGCTCAAATAAGTCATTTTGGGTCGGTTTTTGGCCATAAAATGGTGAGTGAATAAGCACTCACCAGTGATCCTAATGCATCTTATCATGTAGTAAATCCTACTACACGAATGTAGTCTCACTAGCGGTCTCGGGATGTACACTAACGTAAGTTCTAGAATCTAAATGCTACCGGTACACTCATAAGCACTAATAATGAATGCTTTTCCTATCAAATCTAAAGGCGAACCTCACATATTAAGGTGGAAAATTTTTCTGAATGGTACGGTTTTGTGCTAGTCATACAACTCCTATCCATGAGACGCTTGCTAAGGCTAAAGTTTCACTCCTAAATGTTGTAAAAAAATTTAAATTTGGCGCTAAAATTACACTAACAAGTATTTCTCTTAGTTTTATTACACACCTACCATCAAACAAACAAACTCAAGTGCAATAGTATCCTATAAGGTATCATCATTTACCCTCCCCTTACACTTAGGATGAACATTGTCCCCAATGTTCAATTAAAGAATGTAAAAGTGAAATAGGTAAAAGAATGAAAGCAGATACTCCCCTGATTCGTTCGGTGTGGATAGTGTGTTAACAAGGTTAGATCTTCCTCCAAGAAAATGAACATTCAAAGCTTCCCTTCCAGAAAAATAAATCATCTTCTTGTCATATATAACATGTTAAACCTGAGAAAACAAACAAGGCAACCTCGCGTAAAATCGGCGGCAATCTATATATACTAACAAGTCCTAGAAAACAATGTAAGATATAATGCTTGTGGAATGAATGTTTGCAGATTTCCTGGAGTTTATAAAACTAAAGAATTAACAAAAACTTTAAGACTTCGTTAGAAAAACAAAACTCGCAAAATTTCCAGAATTTTACACATGATGCCGTCAGGAATTAACTCCTGACGCCGTCAGAAGTGACCTGCATAAATCTTTACGTTAAGTTTTCGAAAAATTTCTGGAAAAACTATTGTCCTACTTCCTGGAAAATCCTGCAAAACATCATAATGACTTGATACAAGCATTTAACTCTAACAAATACTAATATACATGTTCATTTAATATTGTGGAGAATCATGATCAATTTTGTCTTTAGAAACAAATTTGGGGTTTCCCCTTACACTTAGCTTTTGCAAAATACCTTTATATGAAGTTAAGACGAAGTTAAACAACAAAATAAAGCATTTTCACAATTTTGTTTTGAAACATGATCTACCAACAATAAAAATAAAGCATGCATACAGAAACAAATAACAATCAAACAATTAAAAATCACACAAAACATGGGTTGCCTCCCAAGAAGTGCTTTTCTTTATTTTACGAGTCTTGTAGCTAGACTCAAGGTCATGGGCTATCCTTTATGTGTGAGCTTCTCATTGAGGACATCTTTGGGATCAAACTTGGATTTCAACTTCCTATCGGTTTTCTTAGTACGGTATGACCTTTCAAACTTTTCTCCATCCGGATCATATAAGATCATCTTCATATGTCATGATCCGTCACCTTCCTTAGGTGGCTTGCCCCACTTCCATTTACACTTATCCCCTTCTCTCTTCCACTTGTTCATCTCTATGTTAATAGGCATTACGCATAAGAACTCAATCATTTTCCTAATGACTAGGGGATCCTCAAAAGGGTCTAGTTCCTCATCTCTAGCTATGAGTTGTTCCACCGAATGTGTTTTATCGATGAAGTCTTTTTCTAGAGAATGGGTGTTGAGGTCCTATATAGTTTCTTTCTATCCAAGGTCCATATCTAGATGGTCTCCTATTCATCTCTACCCAATGCGGTGTCGGATCGTCCTCACATTCGTAGCTATGCTTCCTAACATCATAAACCGACCAAGTATCGCCCTCACCTACTGCTATCTTAGACTCCTTACAATCTATCATGGCACTAGAGATTGCTAAAAATCCTCTTCCTACTAACAATGGGCATGTAGTATCACTAACCATATCTAGGACGTGAAAACCCGCTAAAATAGTTAACTTTCCTACGTGAACCACTACGTCCTTGATCATTCCAACCGGATGGGCAATACTCCCATCCGCTAGACCAATTAGTACTTTCATCTCCTCTAACTTTCCTAGCTTTAGAGTGGTGAAAAGGGATAAGGGAATCAAGTTGAGGCTTGATCCTAAGTCGGCTAGTGTGTCGAAAGCTTCGGATTTTCCTATCTTACAAGGTAAAACAAATATACCCGGATCATCAAGCTTCTTAGGCAACTTGTTTTGAACGAAGGCAGTCCCATTTTTACCCAATTTAAATCTCATATTTTTCTAGTAAGGCACTATAGTAGGGAGCACGGGCTAAGACATCAATGACGAGGCGTTCAAGGTAGAGCTCCTTGAATTCATCGTCAAGGTCTTGTGTAGGAGGTGTTTCAACTATGTTATTGACCAGTTTGATATCAGATGTTTTATTCAATTGGTCCTTTTGAAGAATTTGGGTTTGCTTGAAACACATGCTCATTGCTTTGACCAAATAGTATTGCGGACAAGAAGTAGGTGACGAAACTGATGATATGGAATTAACGTTTAGTTTCGGGTTCTTGACCATGTCGCTTGGGAGTGCTCCCATTTCTCGGTCATTGAGAACTTTTAACAATGTGTCAATTTTGTTGGTCATCTCGCTTTGCTTTTGTTTGAAATTGGCTTCAAACTTAGATATGCGAGCTTCTTGAGATGCCATAAACTTGGACATCAACCCTTCAATATTGTTGGTACTACCATAGTTATTGGAAGGGTTGTTGTTGAAAGTATGGTTAGCGGGTGGACCGTTTGGTTGGTAACGGTTAGGCGGATTGGAAGAATTGTTTTGGGGCATATTTTGGTTTTGTTTCCACCTAAGGTTCGGGTGATTTTTCCAAGAAGGGTTGTAGGAATCACCGTAAGGGTTTGGCTCGGGTTTGAAAGTGTACCACTTGTCTCCCGCTTTGTCGGTACGCGAGGATGCGTAGTCCGTAAAAGCTTGTCGGGGGAGTTCCACGCAATCACGAGTGTTATGGGGACCACTACATAATTCGCATGAAGAAGTGATTTTGTTCACTTGGCTTGAATGCTTAGGAGCTTCGTAAGATTTCATGAGAAACTTGACTTGGTGCTTAAGTTCCATGATCCTACGGTCGGGAGTGCTAGAATTGTTCGAAGGCAAAGATATTGCCTTGACCGTTTTGTTCAAATCACGGGGATCATTCCAACTTTCGTTGTCATAGAGAGCAAGATCTTCTATGAGTTCCCATGATTCTTCTGCACTTAGATCACGTAGCTTGCCACCGGCCGATTGGTCAATGGTTCGTCTTGTGGAGAGATCGATATGGTCATAGAAGATTTGGACTTGGAGCCAAAGATCTATGCCATGATGAGGGACTTTTTGGAGTAAGTCCTTAAAACGAGTCCATGCTTCATATAGAGTTTCACCTTGACGTTGTTGGAACATCAAGATATTATTTCTAAGCTTGGTAGTTCTCCCCGGTGGGAAAAATGGAGCAAGGAAACGAGTGGTGAGATCATCCCATGAGGTGATGGATCCCGCGGGTAAACGTTCAAGCCATTGACTAGCTTGATCACGTAGAGAGAATTGGAATAGGCGTAATCGGGTCGACTCATTAGTTATAACATCAAGGTCTATAGAATCTACGATTTTAAGGAAATCCTTGAGATGTTGATTAGGATCTTCGGAACGAAGTCCATGGAATGCACATCCGCTTTACACCAACCGGATGGTGTCGGATCGCAAGGGGGTCACATTGGCTCCTTGAGTGAGCTCAATAGTGTTTCGATAGCCTTGGTGGCTAGGACGGGAATACTCTCCTAAGGTTTGGGGCCTAAGAGGTTGGTTTGCTAGTGGTGGGTTGATGGATTCAAAGATGTTACCACCTTCCATGATGTCGGATGGTAAAGGTTACGAACAAAGACACGAAGAAATAAGATATACTAAAGAAAACCTAAAAATAAAAATAAAATCTTACTAGAAAGAAATCTAGCAAGTAGACATAATAAAAAGAAATCCTAACCTAGAAAATAACTATTCCCGGGCTACGGCGCCAAAAACTTGATACGTGGGAATCGCACCAGGCTTTACCTCTCGAGGGATCTCGAGAAGCTTACAACCCCCACCAGGCAGTGTACCTCATCGTTGTAGTATAGTATAGTGACAAGTATCGGGGGATTGATCGTTCAACTCAGGAATAGTGTCGCTAGGATTAGAAAGTCTCCTAAATTAAGTCTAAGGGTTAGGGATGATTCTTTTTGTATTTTTATATTTTATAAAAGCAAATAAAATCTCGGGTTTTTGGAAAAGTGGGCGGAATTAGTTGCTAGCCAACTAACCCAAATGACTAAAGATGCAATCAAAATAAAATAACAAAAATGAAATAAAATCTAATTATACTAGTGGTGTAAACAATGATGTGGAAAGTTGTGTTTACTTAGGTTTCATTACTCCCTAGATATCTTTTCTAGGTTGATAGCTTGTTACAATGGCATGGATGACGGGTCGTATTCCTTAATACTAGTCGTAGGGCTGTGTACAATATTCCCTAACTCTATAGTATCCTACTTCACTCCTATGTCGAGCCGTTAGAAGCTCCTAACATGGGATCATTAGAATTCTCCTATGCATTAAATACAACCAAAAATCATAGTACACCTCTGATCATGTTTCTTAAGACGTTCAAGCAATTTACCAATGGAAGTCTGCCAGTTTTCTTAAGCCTAACATCGAATACAATCATCCGTAACAACTATAAACAAACAATCAAACCATAATTAACATCTAGGTTTCACTACATCTAAGCAAACACAAAAGAGATCTAGCTGAGCATGTTAAATTGAAGACAAGTGTAAGATATATTCAAGCAACACATAGACATATTGATTGAATTGAAAGAGTACTTATCTCAAATTGACATGAAAAGTTCAAATGGTTGAAACCCTTGAAAAAGCTGGAAAAATTCGTCCTAGGGTTTCTCCCTCAAAGTTGCACACTAATGAATGAAATTTGGAAAACTATATATAGATAATACAGGGTGACGGCGTCATGTGTAAACATGTGACGCCGTCAACTCACAGCCCATAATGAAATCGGATTGCCTAGATCCACTTTTGACGCTGTCATGTGTAATTTTGTTCTGGGCTGTCACTAATATATGGACCATGACGGCCTTGGGTGACGCCGTCATCTCCTATGTACAAAACTTTCTGGATCGTCACGTGTATCATCCACTTCTACCTCTTGTATTACTCTTGACAGCGTCATGTAGAATCTTGTGATGCCGTCAGGTACTGTTCCCAGCAAGGAAAATTAAGACTTTGCCGTTTTCTTCACTTTCATGCTCCAAAAACGTCCAAAATGCTTCCTTTTCTAGATTTTACTCCAAAAGTACCTAAAATGACAAAAGGAACGATTTAGAGCAATATTTGATCAAATAATTCCGAATTCGGGCTTAAATGACCTCTTAAAAACGGTTCATTTTTCGCCTCATCAAAGGTGCAAAGATAAAAAAATATAAGTGCAAAATGCTTATAAATTCTCTAATCCATATTGATTGTTACATGTATCAACCGTGAGGCCCTGACCATCCATTTTACAATCTTAAATATAATATATTGCAAACACAAATGAAACTTATCATAAATAATTAAATAGACAGGAATCATGTATAATGCTATATCATTTGTATACAAACAATGGATATGAAAGTCGCAACCACACCTCCAAGCCGAAATCATAATCCTTTCTCCACTGATAAGACGACCAAGACGCAAAAGTTCATGATCAATGATGTCGGCATGTTAGGAGCACCAATGATGAACATGGTCTTCTTGGGTGACATTTAACAAAAAAATGAACGATATCCAATCCCTCATTTGGTGACAACAAGTATGGGTGCGAACCGCCGCATTGCGGCGGGGCAGGGAGTATAGTGTATCAATTCACGAGCAAGAAAACTAAAAAGCTGATTGTAGGTTATTTATACAAGATACCAAAATATGGAGGGAAATTTATGGCAGTGCACTTGTTTTTTTGGATGGGCTGCGTATAAGAGTAGGCCAGGCAACGAAATCTGATACAACGAACCTTGGCTGGTGCGTGCGCGTGTAGCAGATCTCCTGCTCATACCAGCCTGCCTTTGGCGGTTGACATTCGGCCGTGCTGCAACAACAGTAAATAACGATACATGTGGATCAGTAATTTAATTGGTGACCTGAATGCAAAGTACGGGGACATAAAGGTATACAAAAGCAGGTAAAAGTTAAATACCAGAAGTACGTTGGCGGCTGGTTGTAGACGCATCTATGTTTGTATCAGTGACAGTAGGCGTGAATGAGATTGTTGGCATTTCGCCTGTAACAATATGATAGACACCTATTATTACCCTGTCACTGAGTAAGCCAGAACGACAAACGAAAGTATGCATCATAAAAATTACAAAAACGCACACTCATAAATGTCTATACCCTGCCCAAGATGCGTCGTAGTACTGGATCAGTCATTAGCACATTTAGCAGTCCCCCTACCAGGGTAACACCCACGAATAAATTTGTATCAGAAAGCGTTAGCATTATATATACCTGCGACAGGCTAATGATCCACATACATCGATAAGTACCTGCAAACGAAGTCGCCCGCGGGTGCGCAACACATCAATAAGAATCTGAGACACCGACTTCGACTGAAAAAGCAGCAAACAAAACTTTGGTCAGCGTGATCGTCTAAAAGCATGAGTAAGTCATTGTAAATATATAAAAGCAAACCCTCAGGAAAAGGAACGTTCAAACGACTGCTGCTTAGAAGATCAATTCCAGCTGCAACAACATTTAGTGTTCAGTTAGAAACGACATACAAACGAAGTAACACTGAAAAAAAGTTCCATGCGATATAATCAAAAGGGGTGAGTATACAATAGTGTTACCTTGGGTGCACGCGAAACTGTCAGAAATACGTTCGTCAATGGTACAACAACCGGCAAACCAAAAACACAGCAAACACACTGCAGATGTTAACAACAGACACCCACAACAAAGTGCATCCAATAGAATGTATTAACACATCATTACCTGTGGACAATGGTATCTCATCCAACTTCCTTTTGCCCTTTCCGCTGACCAAACATTAGCAACATCATTTTTCAGCTAATATTAATTAACAAGGGCAATTAATTGCTGCCAAAGCACCTTAGAAAGATCAGCAAGCATGTTGAAAATATCTAATACTGAACCAATTAGTTACATATATAAAAAGCTATAATCCATACCATAATAAGTTACCAATCACACATTTAATGTCATTAAACCCGGCCAAGATATTTTTGTTAAGTCATCAACCATTTCCACAATCCGATTTTATTGACTCGAGGTGTAATCGAATAACCAAATCGTTTCCATAATTATTACTAATTTTTTTATCTACAGCCTAGCACATGCAATTATAGCCTAGTTAATTCTTAACGGTTTCCTTATTTTAGATTTTCAATATTTTCAACTTTTCCACACATTAATCGTTGCCTTGTTTCAGATTTTCAACATTTCAACTCATATATTTTTTTTACGTATGACTATTTTCAATATTTAATTAATCTTTTCAACAAAGTTTACACTAACTTTATAAACAAATAAACAAATTTGCATGAACTTACAAAAGCACAATGGAGTTCTCGAAGACTCAACAGCGACATTTCCGGCAATTCACGGCGACAACGGCTGTAACAAAAAAAAGTTAATAAATGTTATGAAAATCTATATCTAAAAAAAAAACAACAAATCTATAAAATTACCTTTCAAAACCTAATTAATAGTCATAGATCTAAAAAATAATATAAACATACACAAATAAGCCTACAAAAATTCTTTAATTTATAGATCTTTAAAAAAACACCAAAACAACATCATTACCTGAAAAGCCTTTCGGTTATGGCGAGTTTCCGGCGAGGTGATAGTGTCTCGGACATGGTGGTGGTTGTGAAGTGTTGGAGGCTGCGACGTGGTGGGCGGCAACGTGGTGGGTTTATGGGTTCTTTTTGTGTGAGAGAGGTATGAAGCATAGGCGGTGGGAGCCGGTTTTAGAGAGAGAGAACAAAAGTGAGAGGAGCGTGTATTTTTAGAGAATGTAAAAAATGGAGTAATAAATTTTAGGTTGTGTGGGATTTTACAACCATGACATTTTATCTCTCCTTTGACTTTTTTAACATTTCAACATTTCAACTTTTCAACTTTGATCATTTTTAGTTTATATGTAGTATAGATTATGTTATTAATGGAACCAATGGCTACTACAAAAGCAATTAATTCAATATGTAAAGTCAAAGTCAACAGCCATAATGCCATCTCACCACATTTCACACATCATCAAAGATATTTGTATCAGTTTAGTTAGTTATAGCTTTACTTTGAAAGTTTGTTAGTAGCTTAGTATAAAATTATAAATAGATGTACCCTTTCATTTCATTGTTTGTAATTCATTTTGACACACACTATCAATAAACTTTCCCTCTCAATTCAGTTTATGAAATGTATCCGGTGGCCATAACAAACTCAGGCCGCCGTAACAAACTCAACCACCACTTAAAACAACCATAACAAACTTTCCCTAACTAAAACTAGTCTGGTGCATTTTTCGTAAAATAAGCATTACGTGTAACACAAGCTATTGAATAAGTTGCATTAATAAGCATTGAAATATTTAATGAAATGTTAGTACTAAACAAAAAATTCATGTGGTTCACGGTAACCATCCTAGGTCTGCACCTGTTCATCCAATAATCACTACAAGAAAAAGTGGATTTAGTGACAACTTTCTTTTTGGTCACTATTTAGGCAAAATAGTGACCATATAGTAAATGGACACTAATATTTGGTCATTCGTAAATAATTAGTGACCAAGCTCAAAAGTGGTCACTAATTTCGTCACTAAGTACATGTATGATACTTTTCGGTATAAAAAAGCGACGACATTACTGCTCAAGTGGTCGGGTCTCGGTCCCCATTTTTTCGTTATTTTGGTCTCGGTCAGGTCCGGTCCAGACCGGTCTTACGTAAAAGCCGATTATTATGCCTTGTTGGGCCGGACCGGACCGAACATTCGGTCCAGTCTTCGATCTAAATTTTTGAGGTATTTTGGTCTTGGTCTTGGCCGGTTCGGTCCAATCCCGTATTCGACCAATGCTCTCCCCTATAATGTCTGCATGATACAATTTATATTGACATATAAACAACTAACATAAATATAAATATTAAGTAATATATAAATAATTACTAATATATACATTTCCCGTCCTCTTTGATGAATAGTAACTCAGGGTACTGTTCTTTCTACAGTAACGGGCCTTAGGCCTTTTTTTTTTTTTTTTTTTTTTTTTTTTTTGGTTCGGGTGGGCATGTGTACTAAGTCCAGCCCGTTTCATTTGTGGCCCCCTTTTTCTGAGATTACTCGGACCCGGGTGGGCATGCATACCTTAATATTGAAACATCCCGCGACAACGTGCGGGTTCAAAACCTCGTTAAATATAAAACTCGTCGCATTGCCATTAATTTAAATATCGTAGGTTAACATGAATTTATAAATAGAGGTCGAACAAATATTTATTTTAAACTTAAATGAATATTTACTTTTTACTTTAACTAACGCCTTCAAAGATACTTATTATACTTGTATATAATACAGGTTACTTCCAGACCCGATGGTATAAAACTATATAAGTACGGAGTATAAATATTTGTAAACACTCTACTCAGTTTCAACATACAATTCCACACACACTCTTCTCAATTTCATCCAATCAGATGAGGCTCCCTAATAAAATCGGATCAATTTAATCGGTAATACGGTTTGCCGTAGTTAGGGTTCCGAATTAGGTGGTTTCAGGTGGTTTCATTCTATTTGATCGGTACAAACTTATTCTCTTTGTGACTATAAACAGTCAGATGAAATTTTAAATTGTAGACTATAAGATTTCATGCTGAAATAGCATAGACTCGTAATTTGACCAAGGCTATGGTAGGTGTTGTTGTTGTGCTACTGAAATCAACAAAGTGAAGGACTCAACTGTTTATTTGTAGTGAGATTTATAGAGTTTTAGGTTTTGAACCGGTTTCGTTATGATTGTTAATGATACTTATAGTACATCCTTGAATATTCTTGGAACAAATATCAGGCTTTGAGTGACTGTCACGCTAAATTTTGACATAACGTGTATCGATGACATTGGCCATAATTCTTTTCTTCTCTCTTGAATATTATTGGAACATATTTCAGGCTTTGAGTGACTGTTACGCTAAATTTTGATATAATTTTGCACTATTCGACAACTCTATATGCAGGCACGGCTAGAACATCCATGGTCATAACTATTTGTCCATCTCCTCGTCATCATACAGAGACTGCAAGTACTATATTGTTTGTAGTTTTGGACAAAGGGTGAGCAGCTTAAAGTCTTAAACTTTTGAAACTTGAAATTCAAAAACATATATTTCCGCTATTTTCTGAATGCGAGTAAAGGTTTGCATACGAGCCACAATCTATATAGCATAATCATCAATAATCGGTTCCTTTGGTCAAAACCTTTATTTGGTAGCTGTATCGTATTCCAAGGTCACAATTTAAATGACTGAAGCAGCCTTTCTGCTTAATGAGGGCGTGCTTTGTTTATAAGACTCTTGGATCGTCTTACATCGGACCCAATTTAGTTCTCATTGTATCTTCTTTAGATGAGGTTGCACTAATTTTACTTGTAGATGGAGAGTGTTAAAGTTGTTAGAGAAGCATGTTAATACTGCCATGAATTTACGCGGGGTAAATCTCTGGAGCACTTGCAAATAATTTATGCAGGGTAAAGCTCTAATTAGGATGTGCATAATTGGTACCAATTATTTCATTTTAAGTTTCTAGTGTTGTGTACATATAACTAGTGTTGTATGTGTGTTGCTGGTTCGTGTAGTTAGCAGCACTTTTTTGCAGAACTGGTCTATAAATTAGTGTGTAATTTTATATGCTTAGATTACTAGTTTGGGATAAGCTTAGATCAGGATAGTTAAGGAATTACATAGGTGTTGGGATTCTGTTTCTAAATGGTCTTGGCTTTATGATGTTTAATGCTCATAGATATAGTGGGGCTGTGGGGGCGTAATACCATGGACTTGTAAGTCTGCATACTGCAGCCATTGCATCCTAAAAGAAACCTTGTCATTAAGGAGCATACACCAGGCCTATTATTTGAGATTAGGTATTTATCATCAGCATGTTACGACTGACTAATCTAAGATAGGTAATCATTGAACAAGCATGTAAATAAAGCCAACCTGAAGTTTAAACTCTGGTTTCGCGAACAACTCCCTTTCCGATTTTGTAAGTTGAAAAGTCTTTTTAACACTCTGCACTGGGTTTTCACTGAAATTTATTTTGAATTGTGTTAACAGCAGCAAACTCACATAACCATGGAAGACCAATAATACGGTTATTATTGGGACAATGATCTTTACTAGTCTTGCACTTGAGTATTTCGCTTCAGTGGATAAGAACATTGGTTCTTTGGACTAAAGGAGAAGGTGGGACTGGTGATTCAAGTATTAACAGATATGTAAGTTTTGTTTTGTGGCTATGCTTTCATAGTTTTTATAGGTTGAATCAGTATTTTTGATTTCGGTAAGTGAAAAATGTCCATGATTTTAAGGTTTAATCCTGCAAATGTTGATGTTTTGTTAGGGGGTGTTTGGAGTAGCTTATTTTCTTGTGTTATTTTCCTCTTTGTTGGTGATAATTCCATTGTAGTTACCCGCTGCTATATGATGAAAGAAAGTGATGAATACATGTATACGTATTACATAATTATGCTTTTTCTTAACTTAGTAACACTATAAATGTGATGATATTGGATTTTGATTTGATGTTTTAGTATTCTGAATGGAGAAGGGAAACTTAAATGCCCGGCTTCGAGTTTCGTCATGGATTGCGAAGTTATGTGTGAATTTATAATTGGTCTTTTAAGGGAATGAAGTTTGTAGGTGCCATATTTTGTTGTATGCATTTCGTCTGATTTGGTATGACTATTGCATGTGATGCGTACAAAGATGTTATGTTTGAGTTAGCCGATACATGGGTCAACCACTATGGGACACAATGCGGTTGCTCAAAGCAACCGAAAGTCAACGTTACTAGAAAGATCATGTATTCCTAATTACTTATTCCACCTAGACTAGATGTTCTCTGATAACGTGTATAGATATGTTCAACCTTATTTATTTGGCTATTAAACAACAAATGTAATATTTGGTTGAATGTTGATATGTGGCTTCACTAAAATGGGATACCTGTTGTGGAGGTTCTGTATTTCCATACGCAAACTAACAGAAGGTATCTATGTTTTCTTTTGCCTTCTTTTTGTAAGCTACGGGTTCTCTTTTTAGTGGTTGATATCAATTATACTTTGAATTGTTTTAGGTTATTTAGGAGCTGACATGAAGAATTTAGTGAAAGACGCTTCCATTAGTACATTGAGAGAGGCTTTATGAAAAGGCATCGAATTCGCTAAATATAAAAAGGAGGATATTAGATCAGTCACTCTTCAAGTAAGCCAAATGGGTAGCCTCTTTGTTTTGAGCAACCAACGGTCTGTAAAGGTTAAAGGTCTAGACTTCATCATGAGTCAAGGCCGCAGCGACTACTTTTGGAGAAGCACTCATAAGTTCTATTGCTTTTTTGCTTATTAATAGGTACTTATCAGTCCAGTTGAACAAACAACTTATCCGTTTAACACCATTGGAAATCAAACTTTAGCTGACCCATATTTTGCTGCTATTGCTCAAATGACATTGGCAGATGCAGACCAGTGTAGAAACAAAAGACACAGGCATCCAACTCCACAATGTAAGTATACGAACCATTTCTTACACTGGCTATTTGATGTAGACATGATACAACTCAGGGTTGCGATTATATATATCTAACATTTCCTAATTACACTTGTTATAGGTATTCATGAAGAAACAGATAAAAGTACAACAACTCCATTGGGTAGCGACCGCCTAAGAAATCGAACTACCCAAAGTAAGTTAACTGAGGGGCCATGGGACCAATATAATGCTTCAAACTGTGTATGCCGTTTCATGGTTTAGTACTGATTTATTTCTACACCTTTTGCGTTTATACAGGAACACTATTAGAATATGAGCATCTAGGCCGCAGGCATACAAGTCGTTACAGATAATGTTTCGATGTCACAAAGTCGTCAACTGGTGAACAATAATGGGGCATGCTTCTGACATCAGTTGAAAAACAATGAACTTCGGTAATCTTGGACTTACTTTGCACGTTATGTAATCACTATGTAAACTTTTAAGAAAAATAATGAAGTTGATAAGTAAGTTCTATGTACTTTCATACATTCTTTGCAACATCTGTTATTCCTAAAGTTTGTCGCACCGCAGCGCACGCGCGGTATTCTGCTTGTTATGTGTTATATTGGTATCAAATTGGTGTAATCGCGATTCTTGTATTTCTTTTCGAATAAATAAGTTTAGATTTTGTAGATCTTATTAATTTTGGATTTCTGTTGTTTCGGATAAAATTTCTTTTCCATTTCGGATTTTAATAACCATATTAGTGATTACAAGCAGAATTTTTTTTGCCATATTTTTTCAATTAGTGTCCATTGTTTGGTCACAAAATTCAATAAAAAGTGACCACTTTCTTGGTGTAGTAGATAACAAGTGACCACATTGTTGGTCACTTCATATAAAATAGTGACCACTTTTACTTTTAGTGACAAAATTCAGTGACCACTTTTACATTTAGTGACCAAGAATTAGTCATCACAAATGAAAGTGACAACAAATTTTTGGTCACTGTTTAGTGACCATATTCATAAGTCATCACTATTACCTTTTGTGACTGACTTTTAGTGACGACGAGTGACCACTTTGATATGGTCACTAAATCAGCTTATGACCAAATATCTACTATTAGTGACCATAATCGTGTGGTCACTATTGGCACTTTTTCTTGTAGTGAATGTATGTAGTAGGAATCGTCACTACAAATTTCAGAATTTCGTTATTTAGCTATAACATTTTACTAAATGTCGTTTGCAAACATATTTGCACATAACCTCTCAGGTCTCGTCCAAGTGATTGGTGAAATTATACGCTATTCAACTATGATTATACATTTAGCAGTAGATGACTACTCTAAACTCAACAGAGTATCAATGGCGCTATTACTGTGATATATATATACAAACTATCACTACCACATCTTTATTTTGCATACAAATTACTAAGCTATGATAACTATATGTATGCCTCATATCCTGGTTGATCTTGAATAATGTTTTTCGGGCATTGTGGCTTAACCTTTCCTTTAAGACTTACCTCGGCATTGGTGCAATTGGCCTTAGCTTCACCATCACCCTCCATACTAATGTCGATATCTTGCAACACAATTCCTTGACATGGATGGCCTTTGCTGCAGTCGAATGTTATTGCCTCTTCATTTGCGCTAGTTCCAGTAATACTTTGGTAAGTCACATCTTTTATTTCGACAGCCGAGCTCTGCAAACCATTTCAATTGTTATAACAAAGCATACAAAAGAAGTTAGACAAACATATGGCACTCTTAAATATAATATGGTTGGATAGTGTGACATTTTTCTCTAATATTATTTGACTTTGATATTTACGTTATCATATAAATTGGCTGTAAATCTAATGACTGTTATGTATTTGCTTAAACAAGTTATTTCAAGAAATTTTCAAATATTATGACCTCTTCTTTGCAAGGTTCATCTTGATCACAGTACTGTTGGTCTATTATGATAGGGTTCTTCACATTCTTCATCTTGATATTTTTAAAATTAATATTGGTTGCGTTTCCTGATCCACCCTGCAATTGTAACAAAGGACATGTTAATGACGTTGTAATTATAACAATCTTCTTTTTCAAACAAAAAATTGCTTGCAAAGTAGGAAAATTCCATCTGATGTGTCATAAGTTTGTATATGTCGATATCTTCCATTGCCTAATACATTAGTACTACATATGCATCTATGTATGTGAACGAGAAAAGTTTCACTTTACCAAATATGTTTTTTGAATCTATTGATAATTAGAGATACGGATGGAACCTTTTTTTATTAAATGTCAAAAGTGGCTTGTTAAGTTTGTTTGTTATAACTCGAAATCGCGTATTGATTTACCTACTTACCTGCCAAGTTTTAATTCTAAGACCATTTGTTGTTCTGGTAAGTTTTGTGCCATCTACCGTGATATCTGAAACATAAGCTTCTGAGTTGTTGTCACCAAGGCTACCGATACTGAATCAACAAGCAAACATACAATAATTAATATGCATTTCAGCAACCATCCTATTATCAGTATGCATATCAAATGAGAAAAAACTATTTAAAAGTCATTGAATTAATAAGTAAACAAATCATAAATAGATATGTTATCTTATCTACTATTGGAAAAATGAGCCAACTTTGCTTATTGTTGCTCATAATCATCAAACTTATATGATAGCTTAGTCAAGAAGGAACAAGTCAAATAGGTTAGAATCACTCATTATTTAATCAATTGTTTACAACCTCAGTAATTTATTGATTTTATGACAATCTTAAATATTACACATGTGAACTGATCTAGCTTGTATATTTTGAAACCTAGAAAAATATAGAGAAAACAAAACATCAGACAACAAAGCTAACCCAACAGTATGTATAATTCCTAAAAATGTTTCCACTTTGACCCATTATGTAACACTTTTAAGTAACCTTCTTTTTCAAGCATGGGCGCACTGCATATTTCAAAGGAATAAATGAAGATATGACATACCTAATCCCATGGCCAGGTCCGCACGTTATACCAGTGGCTTGAACATTTGATGATCCGGTCTCAATCGAAATGCAATCATCTCCTTCATTGGAAATGGAAAAAGGTCATACAAAACCCAAACTCAAGTTTCATTTCTCTAATTAACTTCAGTGTAGGCATCTCTAGGGACAAATCTAACCTGTCAACTACTATTGGTAGCTCATATCTAGTCTAGTATAGAACTTTAACAATATTTTTCAAAAACTAAGCGAATGAAAAGAACCTGTGCCTATGGTACAGTCAGATAAAGTGATATTTTGGGTGTGAGTGATATGAATTCCGTCAGTATTTGGGCTATCTTCAGGTGCAGTCACTTGAAGCTTTGAAACTTGGACATTCTCACAATGGTCGAAAGAAATTTGCATTTTTTGTGCGTTTTGAATCTTTAGGTTCTTCACTGTCAAAGATTTACACCTGTGAAGTGTTAGTGCCTGCCATTTGCAACAAACAATTGTTTGGTTAGGATATTAACTTTGTTTAAAGGTTATTTTTGTGTTAATTTATCACAATTTACCTATTTTAAAAAATTTGTTCTTGCATGGTTTTTCTTTGTTCAAAAACTAGTACAAATTAATAGCAATGAGATAAAACTATTGAAAAAGATAGTCATGCATCAAAACAGAACTAGAAACGATCAAATGAATATAGAACATACCGTTGGGGCATCCTCGCATGGCTGCATGCATTTGTTTGTTACCCACAAAAAGGAAATATAAGCAATTAGTAACATACCAATATATATACAAATATGTTATCTAGTATGTTACGTTTAACACATGGCATAGCATTACGCCTTCATAAACCTCTTCAAAACAATATTGTCTTCTTAGTTAGCAAACTAAAAAATGGGTTAGAAACTGAGATAGTGAGATACATTTGTCAGACTCTCATATTTGTCGTTAATAGTACAAGTAAAAATTCAGGCATATTTCATGTCAAAAAACTTAACTCATTTCATGAATTTCAAACCCATTTTATGTTAGTAAATTTAGTGCACTTGAGGGATCAATTCACACCTGGTAATGGGTATGGAGGTATGGAGTATACACTCATTTGGTCACTGAATCCCCTGACTCAATTGTGGTTATGTATTGATCAAGGTACTGCTTGATCAAGGTACTGCTAGTAGACTCTGCTGCTAGTGTTGTGAATCTGCTGCTAGGATTCTGCTGCTAGTTGATTCTGCTGCTAGCTGATTCTACTGCTAGTTGATTCTGCTGCTGATAGCATTCTGCTGCTGGTGTGATTCTGCTGCTAGCGTTTCCACCGATGTGTTAACATTACCACTGCAAGTGATAATGTTTCCACTGATAACCACTGATCCTATTATTATGGAAATTATTATGTTATAATTAATGGGCCGTTAATTATACATAATTCCATGGGCTAGGGTTTTGAGTATTCTCTATTATAAATAGAGGTCACATCATTCTGCATGGATATACGTTTTGAGATACAACTCTAAACACAAAACCCTAAACACTCTTATACGCATCTGGTTCTTGGTTTGTGCCTAAAGCAAGAACATCACTTGGTCTTATCCCATAGAGATATTCGTGTAACCCAGGCATAGGGTCGAATAGTTTCTATTGGAAAGTGATACCACGATTTCAAGTGAATATCCGGTACCTTCATTGATTATCTTAACCCTGATCTGGAACTGTTTTGCAGCTAAACAACCAACAATCAATAGAAACTATTAGTGATAATCAATGGCTGCTGCTATGAGACAAATGGCTGCTAACTTTTCCAAGTTGGAAAAGTTTGAAGGTGTTGATTTCAGAAGATGGCAAAAGAAGATGCACTTCTTGTTGTCAAGTATGAATGTGGTGTATGTTCTCACGACTGAGATACCAGAAGATCATGGAGATGATGCTACTATGGATCAGATGAGGGCAAGGAGCAAGTGGGAGAATGATGACTACATATGCAGAGGTTTAATTCTCAATGGTATGTCTGATTCTCTATTTGATATTTATCAGAATGTTGAAACTTCTCAAGAACTATGGGATTCCTTGGAAGCCAAGTATATGGCTGAGGATGCATCAAGTAAGAAGTTCCTTGTAAGTAATTTTAACAATTACAAAATGGTTGATTCTAGACCTGTCATGGAACAATACAATGAACTCCTTAGTATACTTGGTCGATTCACACAACACAAGATGAACATGGATGAGGCTATTTCAGTCTCTTGTATCATCGATAAACTACCTCCTTCTTGGAAAGAATTCAAACATATGCTTAAGCATAAGAAGGAGGAGTTAACTCTTGTTGAGTTGGGCAGTCACTTGCGCATTGAGGATTCACTCAAAGCTCAAGACATTGACAAGCCAAAGAGTAGCAATGCTACTGGTCCATCAGTTGTCAATATGGTAGAGCATAACAACTCCACCAAGTACAATGACAACAAGGGCAAGCGTAAGCATCAAGATAACACCAAATCTGATCTTAACAAGAAACCTAAGGTGACTTGTTGGAAGTGTGGGAAACCTGGACACTTCAGGAAAGATTGCAAGGGTGGTAAAGTTGGAAACAAATCCAATGGATCAGGCACAAGTGTAGGGAATGGTAACTCCAATTCTCTGAAAGGTCAGAATGTGTTTAATAAGTCTTTTAAGATTTATTATGTTACATATATATCTGATATTTACTTTGTGCAGGATGATGATGTTGCGTGGTGGGTTGACTCTGGAGCAACAATTCATGTGTGTAAAGATAGAAGCTGGTTCAAGACTTATGAGTCAATGAATGATGGTTCTATTCTTCATATGGGAAACGAGTCAACTGCCCTGGTGCATGGAAAAGGATGTGTTGAGTTGAAGTTTAGTTCTGGAAAGAGTGTTTCTTTATTTAATGTTTTACATGTTCCTGATATTAGAAAGAATTTGGTTTCTAGTAGTGTTTTGAATAATTGTGGTTATAAACAGGTTATTGAATCTGATAAGTTTGTTTTATCTAAAAATGGTGTGTTTATTGGTTTTGGTTATTTATGTAATCAAATGTTCAGGCTTAATATTGTTCATGATAATATTGATTCTGCTTTTATTTCTACATCTAAACTTTATGATTCAAACCTTTGGCATGCAAGACTTGGCCATGTACATTTTAAAAGAATGCAAGATATGTCTAAGGATGGGTTAATTCCAGCCTTTGATGTGAACACTGAAAAGTGTAAAACTTGTATGTTGAACAAGATAACTAAGAAACCTTTTCAAGGAGTAAAACGTGAAACTAAAGTTTTGGAGTTAATTCACAGTGACCTTTGTGATTTACATGCAACTCCCTCTTTGGGGAATAAAAAATACTTTGTGACTTTTATTGATGATGCTTCAAGGTTTTGTCATGTTTATTTATTACATTCTAAAAATGAAGCATTAGATAAATTTAAAGTATTTAAAACTGAAGTTGAATTACAACAGAGTTCTTTGATCAAAAGATTAAGGACTGATAGGGGAGGTGAGTACATGGATACTCTGTATTTTCAGTCTGTTGGTATAATCCATGAAACGACTGCCCCTTATACTCCTCAGCAAAATGGTATTTCTGAAAGGAAAAACAGGGTGCTGAAGGAGATGGTTAATTCCATGTTGTCCTATTCAGGGCTGAGTCAAGGATTCTGGGGTGAAGCTATGTTAACTGCTTGCTATTTATTAAATAGAGTTCCCAACAAAAGGAACAAAGTTACCCCTTATGAACTTTGGACTAAAAAGAAACCTAACCTTAATTATCTTAGGATATGGGGTTGTAGGGCTGTTGTAAGACTCCCTGATCCAAAGCAGAAAACTTTGGGTGAAAGAGGCATTGAATGCATTTTTGTTGGATATGCTGAGCATTCCAAGGCATATAGGTTTTATGTTATAGAACCTAATGAGTCTGTTTCAATTAACTCAATAATTGAATCAAGGGATGCACTATTTGATGAGAACAGATTCTCATCTATCCCTAGACCAAGTCAAAGGATTCCAAATGGAACCAATGACAATGGTGTTTCAGAGGTTCCTACTGATGAGGTTCCTACTGATGAGGTTCCTGCTAATGAGGTTCCTGCTGAGGTTGTGGAACAACAACCTGAACCTGAGCTTAGAAGGAGCAATAGGGTGAGGACTCCAAAATCATTTGGACCTGAGTTTCAATTATACTTAATTGAAGGTACAAGGAGTGAGGTCTCTGACCAATACTCTTATTGCTTCATTGTGGAGGATGATCCCAAAACATATGAAGAAGCAATGAAGTCCCAGGATGTTGCTTTCTGGAAAGAAGCAATTAATGATGAGATGGACTCTATCATGGGCAATAACACTTATGTGTTGACTGATCTACCACCTGGTTGCAAACCTTTAGGTAGCAAATGGATTTTCAAAAAGAAAATGAAGGTAGATGGAACTGTTGAAAAGTTCAAGGCAAGATTAGTTATTCAAGGTTTTAAACAAAAGTCAGGAATAGACTACTTTGATACTTATGCTCCAGTGGCACGTATCAGTACCATAAGATTGCTAATTGCTTTGGCATCAATTCACAATCTGATTATTCATCAGATGGATGTGAAGACAGCTTTCTTGAATGGTGATTTAGATGAGGAGGTTTACATGAACCAACCTCAGGGCTTCATCATGCCTGGCAATGAAAACAAGGTGTGTAAACTGATTAAGTCTCTTTATGGACTAAAACAGGCACCTAAGCAATGGCATCAAAAGTTTGATGAAGTGGTTTTGTCTAGTGGTTATTTACTTAATCAAGCTGACAAATGTGTATATAGCAAATTTGATGAATCTGGTAAAGGAGTCATCATTTGTCTATATGTTGATGACATGTTGATCTTTGGCACTGACCAAAATCAAGTTGATCTTACAAAAGAATTTTTGTCATCAAAGTTCTCCATGAAGGATATGGGGGAGGCAGATGTTATCCTTGGCATAAGGATTAAACATGAAAGCAACAAGATTTCTATCTCACAGTCTCATTACATTGAGAAGGTGTTAAAGAAATTTAATTACTTTGATTGTACTCCAGTGAGTACTCCTATGGATACAAGTGAGAAGCTAATGCCTAATACTGGCAAAGCTGTATCTCAACTTGAGTATTCTAGGGTGATTGGCTGCTTGATGTATGCCATGACTTGTACAAGACCTGATATTGCTTTTGCTGTGGGTAAACTGAGCAGGTATACTAGTAATCCTAGTGCTCATCATTGGCAAGCAATTCAGAGAGTCTTTAAGTATTTGAAGAGAACTATGGATTATAGTCTCTCATATACTGGTTATCCTTCAGTATTAGAAGGATATACTGATGCAAGTTGGATCAGTAACACTGAAGACAATTCGTCTACTAGTGGCTGGGTATTCCTACTTGGTGGAGGTGCAATTTCTTGGGCATCCAAGAAACAAACTTGCATTACCAGTTCAACCATGGAATCTGAATTTGTGGCTTTAGCTGCTGCTGGCAAAGAAGCTGAATGGTTGAAAAACTTGCTTCTTGAGATTCCATTGTGGTCTAAACCTATAGCACCTATTTCTATCCGTTGTGATAGTGCTGCTACATTGGCAAAGGCTTATAGCCAGATGTACAATGGGAAGTCTAGACACTTAGGTGTTAGGCATAGCATGATTCGTGAGCTTATCATGAATGGGGTGATATCTATAGTGTTTGTTAAATCTCAACAAAACTTAGCTGATCACTTGACGAAGGGTTTGGCTAGAGACTTGGTTTTGAAGTCTGCTAAAGGGATGGGTTTAAGTCCAACTAGTCACTGAATGCAAGGATACCCAACTCCCTTCTAAGGAAACTTGGAAGCTGAGTTCAATGTGGAAAGCTGATCATTTGGTGGACTGAAGCACATGTATCACAAACATCCCAAGGTTGTGCTTGTTACCTGCTGAAAGGAGGATGAAGTCTTCACTTCTTAATGGTTAATTTTCTTTGAAAAAGTGCTAAGCAGGAGCATGAATTAAAGATGAACCACCTATGTAAATGTTGAAGTTTTGCCGCTTCAGGAAGCTTTGGACTTTTAGCTTTTACAACATTTATGAATTGGATATGGACACATGGCTTGTATAGTGTCAGGAGTATTTTGGTGTTTGAAAACTTGTGTGTATTTATCATCAGGTATTCAAATGGGTTGAAGGGTTCAATTCTTAGAACACCCTGATTCTCGAATATTTGAAAGTATATGTACTAATGTGAAAATTCAATCCTTAGGATATTTTCATTTATGCACTTGTTTTGTTTTTGTGTTTGAATTTTCATGCAAAGGTAGTGAACTAAATTTGGGGAGGATTGTTAGTAAATTTAGTGCACTTGAGGGATCAATTCACACCTGGTAATGGGTATGGAGGTATGGAGTATACACCCATTTGGTCACTGAATCCCCTGACTCAATTGTGGTTATGTATTGATCAAGGTACTGCTTGATCAAGGTACTGCTAGTAGACTCTGCTGCTAGTGTTGTGAATCTGCTGCTAGGATTCTGCTGCTAGTTGATTCTGCTGCTAGCTGATTCTACTGCTAGTTGATTCTGCTGCTGATAGCATTCTGCTGCTGGTGTGATTCTGCTGCTAGCGTTTCCACCGATGTGTTAACATTACCACTGCAAGTGATAATGTTTCCACTGATAACCACTGATCCTATTATTATGGAAATTATTATGTTATAATTAATGGGCCGTTAATTATACATAATTCCATGGGCTAGGGTTTTGAGTATTCTCTATTATAAATAGAGGTCACATCATTCTGCATGGATATACGTTTTGAGATACAACTCTAAACACAAAACCCTAAACACTCTTATACGCATCTGGTTCTTGGTTTGTGCCTAAAGCAAGAACATCACTTGGTCTTATCCCATAGAGATATTCGTGTAACCCAGGCATAGGGTCGAATAGTTTCTATTGGAAAGTGATACCACGATTTCAAGTGAATATCCGGTACCTTCATTGATTATCTTAACCCTGATCTGGAACTGTTTTGCAGCTAAACAACCAACATTTTAGAGATTTTTTCTCTTTACCTCTTTTTACCCATTCAAAGTTATTCATGTGTGTACGTATGTGTATGGAAGATGTTAATTAACTAATAATCACTCACACGCGACTTATCAACTTTGCAAGAAGTTTTCCACCAAACGTCACCATTTCCGTCAATTACTCCACCTCCATTCAGCAGAAGGTTGTCAACTCTCTCTACTCTAAGCCAATGCGTCTGATCTTTCTTATACTTTGATTTGTCAGGTGTAGCTAGAATAGTTCCCGCAACCTGCAAGTATTCATCAACTTACCGTCTTTGGAAAAAAATAATATATTTCTTACAACTGAAAGCAAAATGCATAGATAGAAGACACAACCGAAAGGGTGTTTGGGATTAAAAAATATGGATAATCAGCCATTTTTTCAACCACAGATAAAAAAAACATAAGAAATTACAGCCTAACCTGCATGGTTATAGGAGCTTTGCAAGCACCCTTAAACTTAATTTGCTTAACAAGGTACTTCTTGTTCTCAGGTACACTAAAAACAGCTGCTGTTTTAGACGAACATGCTTCCTTCCATGCCTTCTGGAATGCCTAGGATAACACATTTACGAAACATACTTTAGATGTACGTTATGAGTTTGTATATGCACGATAAACAAAATAAGTTGATGCTGGTACATCTATGCATGTAGCTTGAAAATTTAAGTACATATCATGAAGAGAGAAAACTACAGTAATATAATATCTAGAGGTCATTGTCAATTTATTATATATGAAGTATGATTACATCGTTTGATTAAAGAACTTGTTTAATACTAGTTATAACCAAATTAAAGTATGTATACAATGGAAATAAACACAGCACAAGATATGGACAATGTTGGAAAACATAATTATGTGTACCTTTGTATCGTCTGTTTTGCCATCACCTTTAGCACCATAAGAATCGACACTAAATGTATTGGCTAAAACTTGATCTGTATCATCCAAAGCGTTTGGGTAGTGAGACATGAAAACTTCAACTGTTTTTGTATACCAAGTATATGCTATTGATAAGCTTCCTTCGGCGTCATGAACATTTTCGTGGCCACGACAAGTGTGCCAGGAGATACATAAAAGGACAAGGACGAAAACAAAATAGAGAAATGGGGTGTATTCTTTTGAAGCCATTGTAATTGAAATACAAATGTTAAGGTTCTTTACGAGAATGATGTAACTTTGAATTTATAGACGAATGAAGTGTGGTGGGATGCTACTATCCAGGTTGCTTATTATTCTTTATGACTACTCATTTTAGAAACATTTGAAAACAATTGTTGTATGTAAAACATTATCTGAATGTATTTCATGTATTTTTTGTTTTCTGTTATAACAATACGCACCTAACCAAAAAGTTGTGAATTCAAGTGTCAGTTCAAACAGATATATGTTATTAGGTGTATAATAGATGTGCGAGTACGAATCTTTGTTTTTTTTTTAAAAAAAAAAAAAAAAAAAAAAAAAAAAAAAAAAAAAAAAAAAAACCTTCAATTTTTTAAAGTGATATAGATTTTACTTATTAGTAGACTTAAACACTAGCAATTAACAGAGACATTGTTCAAAATCAAATTGCTTAGGAACAATAAGTCAATTCTAAGTAATAATCCAAAGATGGTTGGATGAAAAATCTGTTGGCCTTATTGCTTAAGATCCCTAGTTTGATCGAGTCCTTATATTATTAGGTTGCGCCTCGGTAGCTAGTCACATTATATGCACAATATGAACGTCGATGTTTTGATCTCAACAAACGACTTAACGTGTGTTACACGTAAAAGAAATACGTAAGCTACATTAGTTTAAGGGATACGAATTCACGAAATCTAGGTTATATAATATTAATCAGTGATACCAAAATTCAACTACTAAAATGATGATGTTTATGTGGGCGTTAGTTTGTCTATTTCATTGCGCCCATCAAAATTTTCGGTTAAAGGATTACAACGACACAGTACCACATTTGTCATTATACTTTGTTTCAAATTTTTATTTGGTTTTTGACCTTTTTGCTTATCAATCGACGGGTTTGATTCCTCCATCACATACTTAAACCGGATAACTACCCGCTAATTCACAAACTTTTTTGTTATTTGATACTTAATCGACACAATCATGTTTTATATCTGATCATCTCAACACTTGTAAAGTTATGATTACAATTGTTCACAAATTGCTTACAATTTCTTATACAAGAGAAAACAAAAAATGAGAAATCAACTCTCTAAAGAGTTTTTATTTGAATTAATGGAAGAGCTTGATTTTGGGACAACTTACTTTCGAGATCGAGCGTCATTATTGGTCAATAAAACTCAAAATTGGCTTCAAATTCAAACAAACTCGATGTATAAAAACACATGTGTCGATTTTGTGAAAAAAAAAAGAAAAAAAAAGGAGGGGGTGGTGGTTGATAAAACATTAGTTGTTAAATTTTAAATAAACTAGACGTATACCTACACAAATGACGGTGTATAGAGGCTAATAATTATACTTGCGAAATCGTGATTCTTGTTCGACCCTTGATGCAAAGCGTGTGTTTTAGAATTAAGAGTAAATTGCAAAAAGTGTCCCTAAACTTTCTGAAATATGTAAAAAATATCCTCTAAAGAAAATTGCACGAAATGTCCCTAACGTTTCATTTTTCAGCATGAACTGTCCGTGAAGCGTTACTGTAGCTGCAAAATCTTGTTTTGCCTAACGCTCGTTAGTATTTCACGTTAAAGGCCGTGTAATGACTATTTTACCCTCCTTTTCTTCAATAATCGCAAATCCACCCGTTTGCCTTCTTTCCCGCAAAACACCACCAAATTTCTCAAATATCGTTTCAGTATTTATAACCCCAGATTCACAAACACAATTTCTGAAACTGAAATTCACACATAATCGATTATACTTCTTCATAACGAAATGGACAAATCTGTTAACTTCAACAACCCCCCCCCCTCGTTCCTGCAACAAGCATCACCAAAGTCGTCACAGAACCCCCACCTTGGAAAACTTACATTCATCACACAGCCCTAAAAAGCTTGTTAGGATAATACCCGATTTTGCTGGTATTGTTCAATTGGCTAAGCGTCGTAAACAAGCAGATATTAGCGAAGGTGGGCAGGAGTGTGTAATTTTGACATAAGAGTATATTAGGAAAGTTGTTGAGGATTTTACACGGGGACTCTAGCTTAGCGCGGTTGAGTTTGTGAGTGCTAATGGGGGGGGGGGGGGGGAGGGGGTGTTTAGGTGATATCAAGAGCTTTATCAATAATGATAAACTTGATCAAGTTGTTGTAATAATCAACTCGTGTACTCCAAATGCCCTTGGCGATCTTACAGTAACTCTCAAAGATCTCTCAGGTTCAATCCCTGGTGCAATACATCACAAAATGTCACACCCCCAGAAATCGGATCCAGCGGAAGCATACGTGCAGCTGGGGTGTAACTCAATTGGTATTACAACACAAGTTCAAAAATGGTTTTCACTTGAATCATTTAGAATAAAATAGCTTAATCAAAAATGTTGAATTTACATTTTTAATAGTAGTGCGGAAGTAGGCCTTTAAAATAGTTTAAAACGGTCCCCGTATGAATATCAGAGTCTTCTATGACCATGCCATGCCCTACCAAAACCTCCTGTAGCGTGCCATTGCTTATTACCTGAAAATACATGCTAAAAAGTGTCAACACGAGGTTGGTGAGTTCATAAGTTTGTGTTAAAACAATAGTGTTGTGAGTTCAATAGAGAGTTTTGTGACCATTGTGTGGCTCACAATGTCATAACAATAAAGTTTACCTTACAGTAAAATCAGGATTGTGGACCATGAGTAAAGTGTGTGATCATTACAACGAATACAATGCCACATAAAAAAAATAGTCTATTACGCTAGCGCTAAGTTCATGCAACCGAAGCTATAACAGTGTGCATGCTCTAGAAGCATGTTAAATATAAAGGCCCGGCAAGTGTTTATCCCGATACACTTGTAATTCGACATGTTATACGCTCGCGTTTGCCTATCCGGTCAAACCGAACGGGGGAGTCACCACCAATAGATCTATTTATAACATTCGCGCTTCCCAGCAGGAATTGACGGTTCATGAGTTTGGGCATAGTGGGATTCAAGGGCTTAGGCTAATCCGCGTAATAGTGTAATTAAAGCATAAGTTTCAGTGTGGTCCTTAAAAGTGTTTGCATAAAAGCAATAGTTCACAAAGTGTGTTGCATAAGAGCAAAAGTTCATAAAGTGTGTTGCATAAAAGCAATAGTTCATAAAGTGTGTTGCATGTTTATAAAGCATTTGTGTATGTGAAAAAAAATAATCAAGTATGCAACCAATATACACATAGGTGCATTTGAATAATCAATCAAGCCTTCAAAGAAACAGTAGTGTTTAAGTAAACAATTGCGCATTCAAGCATTGAGTTTAGTCAAAAACGAGCATGTATTCTCCCCCAAAACAGTTATAAAAACAAGTAAAAGTAGGGGGTATGAACTCACCTGGTGCGATAGCTATGATGACAAAAGTGGATACACTGAAATGAGGCACGATCTCTAATCGCAACCTAATATGAATGATAGTTTCTCATGTAAGAAACGAAATGATGCTACACATGCAAGTACGTATGCTATCGATACCACTCATTAGTTTTGAAGATAACGTTTATCGTCGAAAAATATATTTTTGACGTCTCGTTAGGTTAATAACCACTTTTCATGTAAATATGTTGAAACGGTACTCCACGATCCTTGTTTGGTGTTCTATCGGCATATATAAGGTTTTCGTCGCAAAAATAACATTTTTATTACTTGAAAATATGCCCAAAATGGCCTCGCAAAACAAGTCGCGAAATGTTGTACATTAAGTGTTAATGGTCAAGCTCGGCGTTTTTGAAAACCTTGTAACAATATCTTGAAGTCGTGTTATTTAACTTTTGGCGATACGGGTCTCGATCGATGAGAAAATCGACTCTTATTGTTGTTACTTGAAAGTATTATGTTCAATACTTAGAAAATTTCATTATAGCAAAAGCTGTCATAATATATATAGTTTATCGGGTATATAGATGAGGTCGTAGTTTATTCGTTATAAGTCTATTCGACGAACGGTCAATTGATTTGAAAAGCTTGATAGGAGATCTTGATTTCATAAAACTACGGCTCGGACTCAAACTGATCCGATCATAAAGAAAAACAGCCGAGAAAGTGGTGTCTCGCAAAGACAGTTTTGCGGCAAAATAATAATAGAAAAGCTGATGGAAATTTATAAAAATCGGCTAAGTTCAAACGCTTGTATCTATTTCGTTATAAGCCCGTTTTCTATGTTCTTTATATCCCCGCGAAGGTAATCAAGTATACCTTAGGTTTTTCAAGGTCTCGGCTAGTCTAGATATCATTTAATCTCAGTTTTCCTAGCTTGAAAAATCGGGACAGAATCATAATTTCAGAAAATATAGTTTTAGTCGTTAATCTTGAAAATAGCATATCTTTTTCGTCGTAACTCGGATTTTATCCCCGTTTTCGGCCATAGTTTCGTCCCGGAATGTATTTTCTAAATCTTTGGTCCAAAGTTACACCCTAGACCCTGAGTTTCCCACGCTTTGCAAATAGGGACAGTAGGTTATGTAGTGTGTCAAAACTTGGTTTTCTTAGTTAATAACTTGTTCAAATCTTTACCAAACTATCTCAAATCAACTCCACAAATACCAAATCCTACCATACACCTTCTTAGGGTGTCATGGGTTCCTAGTCTTCACCAAAAATGGTGGATCTCATGAGATTGTTAATAAAAATTATAGATCTATGTTTATAAAAACAAAATGAGTAATAAGTGGTATGGATCTTACATACTTGCATGTTTTACCAATATATCTTGAAAATACCTAAAAATATAAAGTAAATGGAAGTATGAAAAGATCAAAAGTATTTTTGAAGCTTACTTGAAGATTGGATGATTTTTGAGCAAGAAAACTTAATAATCTTGAGGTTTTTATTTCAAAACCTTAACTAGATTAGTACTATGACTTGATAAACACCTTAATCTTGAAAAATTGATGGATCTTCCTTGATTGTTGTTCTTGGCCGAACCATATGAAGGAGAGAAAAGAAAGAAGAGTTTGCTAGTTTATTGATGTGTTAATGAAAAAAATGAGATGAAATGATGTATATGTGTGGTTAGATCAAGTAAACATTTAGCTAGGGTGACAAGATCCATGTTTTTAGGGGGGCTAGGGGGGGGGGGCACCAAAAAGGAGTGAAACAAGGAAAGTGTTTTGTGGCTCATTAATGCTTATGTCTCCCAAAGTGCAAGTATTAGTTTAATTCTTTTGTGTATTAGGCGTTATCGGGTACCGAGTTAACTAAAAATAAATGTTACCGAGGTGAAATAAAATACGACGAAGTTGTAAAAGTTGTAAAATATTATTCCTGATGAGAATCGGGTGTTGAAATAATTATCGTATTGAAATAACGCAAACCGACGGAGTTATAAGCCCCGACCGTAAAGTATAGCCATTGATTTTAAAACACCGGGTAAATTAATAATATAATTTTTATATTATTATTATGAGTATGTAAATATGTTAGGATCATAGTCGGGAGTATTGGGTATACGTTAGTAGTAAAACTGAGTGGTATCGTTAATTACAAATTAAGCATACGTAAATGGAAATAATGCATATCCGTGTAGTAACTAATATGATGATGATGTGTCGACTATTCCAGTCTATATGAAATGTCATTAATGAAGGATGCATGAATTCGCAGCTAAACCTAACTGGTTACACGAATTTAAAGACTCGTAAACTCAGTTTACGAAAAGACGAACGTTGATCATGAATAGTGATTTCCCTTCGGGAATGAATAGTGTCACATGAATAGTAAAATTTCTGAACGCTTCTCGGAATCACAAACTGACTCTGAAAACGATGAATAGTAAAATGATGAATAGTGACCGGTGAATAGTAAATGATGAATAGTAACCGATGAATAGTGAATAGGAGAAATGTCCCGAAAATGCGGGTTGTTACAGTCTCACCCCCTTAAAAGGAACTTCGTCCCGAAGTTCAGTTTGTGTTGGTCTCTAGAGTGGTATTGGTGAAAAGATGATGATTTTTATCGTGTAAGCTATTGAGCTCTAACAAGGTTCAAGTCTGACGGCCAACAGGCCTACTCTGTCAGAAATGTTGAATGATCCAGTGTATATCGGGTTCATGAATGCTTACTGGACTAGTGAGTTGGGTTTTTTTTTTTTTTTTTTTTTTTTTTTTTTTCAAATTTCAATCTGTCAAATGGATGTTGGCACTTCGGCCATAGCGTGCTTTAAATGGTGTAGTCTCTACACTCGTGTGGTAACTAAGGTTGCAACTGAATTTGATTTATGGCAAATGGTTAATCCAACCATTTCTAGTGTCAATCACTCATGCTCTGAGCATATCCCCCTATGTTTGAATCGTTCTCTAATTTCTGACCATTGGTCTGCAGATGATAGGTGGTGTGGTTCCAAAGGAATCTTAATGAAACAAGGTTAAGTCCGTCAAAGGGTGTTATTGAAAATAATAGGTTAGGATAAGGTTGTGATCCTCCGCAGGATGTCATGAATTGGGTCTCTCTCCACCTACGATGCTTAGTCTCCATATATGTCATCAAATCACAAACTCCTAAATGTATAAGAGATGTAATATAGTGATTGATTTTCAAAGTTTGTTTTGAGATTGTGTGTTTTGTTCATAAACCTTCCCTGAGTAAATAAATTTACAACTTCAAGCAAACGGCTTTCCAAGTAACATTTTTCTCGATGTTTCAAAATTTAGTAGTTATGCAAGATAGGACTATTTTCATCATAAAGTGGATAGTATGGTTTACCAAAGATTGATGTTTAAAATTTCCTAACATTCAATAGTTTTGTGAAAGGTTAACCAAAAGGAATTTGCTTGTCAAAATAAGTGCCTCAGAAAGTATTTCTTTCAAGATATATGTTTTGTATAATGGTAGTTTGGAGAAAAATCCACTTAAAAGTAAAAGTATTAAGAGGATAAAATAGTCGGGTAGGTATGTCTGCACAAATGCATAGATGTCTAACATGTTTCAATAAAGTCTATTGGTGAGGACATGTTCAATTTATAGTCTTGGGTAAGAGGTTGGATGTATCTCTATAGTGTTGCTTTATGAGCATTCGCATCGAAACTAATCTTGTAATTCAATCAAGCCAATACTTTCCAGATGGTGGAATTGTGGCAATCAGGCCAGTGATAGTGGTTCGAATGGTTTTGTGGTATCGTGAGATTTCTGTTGAGTTTTGAATGGTTTCAATGTATCGAGGGATCCTCCTTATAGATGGTATGGAAAGTCTTTCCTAGGGAGGTCTTTGATAATATCCACTTATCAATATAGGGAGTAGTGAGGGATGAGTGACATCGGAGTCTATAGAGTGTTAGCTAATTCCTTATATATATATGGGGATGGGGAAAGGAAATGATAGTGATGGTGAGAAGGGAAAAGATTGTGACAACTGCGACAAAATGAGATTGTGATAAAAGAAAATACTGTGATGTAAGTGTATCGTGCATAGACGTAAATGTCCATGAGATGAAATGACCAGTTGACGTGTTTCTAATCGGTGGTTCACGAAGTGATGAAAAGTATGAATGTTCCAACAACGAGGGTATACAGATACCTGAATGAAGCATTTGGAAATTGAGTAAAGGATTCAATCCAGACATAATCTTATTATAACCACTCTCAGTGTTGCAAAATTCACTTCTGAGTCAGACATAGGTGGTCAGCCTATATCTCACTATCCCGGGTTGAATATAGATGACCAGTCTACATTCCACCGAGGTTCCATGAATTTTGAAATACTCAGCTCAGTTATACTAATACCATGTCCTTCACAAATACCAAGACGTTCTGAAAGACAAAAGCAAGTGACCAAACTCGAGGTCAAGTTATGAAACTATGCAAGGAGAAACATAATGTGGTGACATATACGATACGTGAACATGCTTATATGAAAGACAATTATAGTAATCAACTATAATAAATGAATATAGTATATCAGATAATGAGACACAAATCTCATCACCTAAGTCAGCAACTAACCACAAATGAGGCTTCAGCTTGGCAGGCAGGCACGTGACAGTCATAGGGTTAAGTTTTCGTAAAAGTAGCTATAGTCTAGGTTTTAAAAACACTTAGTTCGCTATAGCCAAAGCTCTGATACCAATCTGTCACACCCCTAGAAATCGGATCCAGCGGAAGCATACGTGCAGCTGGGGTGTAACTCAATTGGTATTACAACACAAGTTCAAAAATGGTTTTCACTTGAATCATTTAGAATAAAATAGCTTAATCAAAAATGTTGAATTTACATTTTTAATAGTAGTGCGGAAGTAGGCCTTTAAAATAGTTTAAAACGGTCCCCGTATGAATATCAGAGTCTTCTATGACCATGCCATGCCCTGCCAAAACCTCCTGTAGCGTGCCATTGCTTATTACCTGAAAATACATGCTAAAAAGTGTCAACACGAGGTTGGTGAGTTCATAAGTTTGTGTTAAAACAATAGTGTTGTGAGTTCAATAGAGAGTTTTGTGACCATTGTGTGGCTCACAATGTCATAACAATAAAGTTTACCTTACAGTAAAATGAGGATTGTGGACCATGAGTAGAGTGTGTGATCATTACAACGAATACAATGCCACATAAAAAAAAATAGTCTATTACGCTAGCGCTAAGTTCATGCAACCGAAGCTATAACAGTGTGCATGCTCTAGAAGCATGTTAAATATAAAGGCCCGGCAAGTGTTTATCCCGATACACTTGTAATTCGACATGTTATACGCTCGCGTTTGCCTATCCGGTCAAACCGAACGGGGGAGTCACCACCAATAGATCTATTTATAACATTCGCGCTTCCCAGCAGGAATTGACGGTTCATGAGTTTGGGCATAGTGGGATTCAAGGGCTTAGGCTAATCCGCGTAATAGTGTAATTAAAGCATAAGTTTCAGTGTGGTCCTTAAAAGTGTTTGCATAAAAGCAATAGTTCACAAAGTGTGTTGCATAAGAGCAAAAGTTCATAAAGTGTGTTGCATAAAAGCAATAGTTCATAAAGTGTGTTGCATAAAAGCAATAGTTCATAAAGTGTGTTGCATGTTTATAAAGCATTTGTGTATGTGAAAAAAAATAATCAAGTATGCAACCAATATACACATAGGTGCATTTGAATAATCAATCAAGCCTTCAAAGAAACAGTAGTGTTTAAGTAAACAATTGCGCATTCAAGCATTGAGTTTAGTCAAAAACGAGCATGTATTCTCCCCCAAAACAGTTATAAAAACAAGTAAAAGTAGGGGGTATGAACTCACCTGGTGCGATAGCTATGATGACAAAAGTGGATACACTGAAATGAGGCACGATCTCTAATCGCAACCTAATATGAATGATAGTTTCTCATGTAAGAAACGAAATGATGCTACACATGCAAGTACGTATGCTATCGATACCACTCATTAGTTTTGAAGATAACGTTTATCGTCGAAAAATATATTTTTGACGTCTCGTTAGGTTAATAACCACTTTTCATGTAAATATGTTGAAACGGTACTCCACGATCCTTGTTTGGTGTTCTATCGGCATATATAAGGTTTTCGTCGCAAAAATAACATTTTTATTACTTGAAAATATGCCCAAAATGGCCTCGCAAAACAAGTCGCGAAATGTTGTACGTTAAGTGTTAATGGTCAAGCTCGGCGTTTTTGAAAACCTTGTAACAATATCTTGAAGTCGTGTTATTTAACTTTTGGCGATACGGGTCTCGATCGATGAGAAAATCGACTCTTATTGTTGTTACTTGAAAGTATTATGTTCAATACTTAGAAAATTTCATTATAGCAAAAGCTGTCATAATATATATAGTTTATCGGATATATAGATGAGGTCGTAGTTTATTCGTTATAAGTCTATTCGACGAACGGTCAATTGATTTGAAAAGCTTGATAGGAGATCTTGATTTCATAAAACTACGGCTCGGACTCAAACTGATCCGATCATAAAGAAAAACAGCCGAGAAAGTGGTGTCTCGCAAAGACAGTTTTGCGGCAAAATAATAATAGAAAAGCTGATGGAAATTTATAAAAATCGGCTAAGTTCAAACGCTTGTATCTATTTCGTTATAAGCCCGTTTTCTATGTTCTTTATATCCCCGCGAAAGTAATCAAGTATACCTTAGGTTTTTCAAGGTCTCGGCTAGTCTAGATATCATTTAATCTCGGTTTTCCTAGCTTGAAAAATCGGGACAGAATCATAATTTCAGAAAATATAGTTTTAGTCGTTAATCTTGAAAATAGCATATCTTTTTCGTCGTAACTCGGATTTTATCCCCGTTTTCGGCCATAGTTTCGTCCCGGAATGTATTTTCTAACTCTTTGGTCCAAAGTTACACCCTAGACCCTGAGTTTCCCATGCTTTGCAAATAGGGACAGTAGGTTATGTAGTGTGTCAAAATTTGGTTTTCTTAGTTAATAACTTGTTCAAATCTTTACCAAACTATCTCAAATCAACTCCACAAATACCAAATCCTACCATACACCTTCTTAGGGTGTCATGGGTTCCTAGTCTTCACAAAAAATGGTGGATCTCATGAGATTGTTAATAAAAATTATAGATCTATGTTTATAAAAACAAAATGAGTAATAAGTGGTATGGATCTTACATACTTGCATGTTTTACCAATATATCTTGAAAATACCTAAAAATATAAAGTAAATGGAAGTATGAAAAGATCAAAAGTATTTTTGAAGCTTACTTGAAGATTGGATGATTTTTTAGCAAGAAAACTTAATAATCTTGAGGTTTTTATTTCAAAACCTTAACTAGATTAGTACTATGACTTGATAAACACCTTAATCTTGAAAAATTGATGGATCTTCCTTGATTGTTGTTCTTGGCCGAACCATATGAAGGAGAGAAAAGAAAGAAGAGTTTGCTAGTTTATTGATGTGTTAATGAAAAAAATGAGATGAAATGATGTATATATGTGGTTAGATCAAGTAAACATTTAGCTAGGGTGACAAGATCCATGTTTTTAGGGGGGCTAGGGGGGGGGGGGGGCACCAAAAAGGAGTGAAACAAGGAAAGTGTTTTGTGGCTCATTAATGCTTATGTCTCCCAAAGTGCAAGTATTAGTTTAATTCTTTTGTGTATTAGGCGTTATCGGGTACCGAGTTAACTAAAAATAAATGTTACCGAGGTGAAATAAAATACGACGAAGTTGTAAAAGTTGTAAAATATTATTCCTGATGAGAATCGGGTGTTGAAATAATTATCGTATTGAAATAACGCAAACCGACGGAGTTATAAGCCCCGACCGTAAAGTATAGCCATTGATTTTAAAACACCGGGTAAATTAATAATATAATTTTTATATTATTATTATGAGTATGTAAATATGTTAGGATCATAGTCGGGAGTATTGGGTATACGTTAGTAGTAAAACTGAGTGGTATCGTTAATTAAAAATTAAGCATACGTAAATGGAAATAATGCATATCCGTGTAGTAACTAATATGATGATGATGTGTAGACTATTCCAGTCTATATGAAATGTCATTAATGAATGATGCATGAATTCGCAGCTAAACCTAACTGGTTACACGAATTTAAAGACTCGTAAACTCAGTTTACGAAAAGACGAACGTTGATCATGAATAGTGATTTCCCTTCGGGAATGAATAGTGTCACATGAATAGTAAAATTTCTGAACGCTTCTTGGAATCACAAACTGACTCCGAAAACGATGAATAGTAAAATGATGAATAGTGACCGGTGAATAGTAAATGATGAATAGTAACCGATGAATAGTGAATAGGAGAAATGTCCCGAAAATGCGGGTTGTTACACAAAATCATTAACGAGGGGGGGGGGTTATGGAAAAGATATTAATGTAGGAGCTATTGTGATTCTTCATAATGTTTCAGTATGTTCTCCTAAATGATCACGCCATTCACTCCATTATCTTAACATTACAAAGAAAAACTTAGTTAAGGTTTTCCACAAGGATACACTTTATGGGAATGGGAGTGGGGTAGTTGGTAGGGGAATGTTAGACGAAGAAGAAATAATGGAGCTGTTAGAAGAAGAAGAACGGGTTGAACAAGAGTGACGGGATGGTGGATATCTTATTGAGCAACAGGAACATCAAATGAGATTAGACCAAGAAGCATTGATACAAACACTAGAAGAAGAAGCAAGGGCTAAACAAGAGGAGGAGGAGAGACTTAGGAAAGAATGAGAGGACGATTTGGAACTTGGGGGGTATGGCTATATATCTGATTCATTTTCCTATTCCGATTAAGTTGTAACTAAACTGTATGTTGACTTTTATAAGTCAAAGTAATAATGCATATACAAGCTTCTGTTCCAAACAAAAGGATATTGTGTTTAACAGTTGCATGCCACATGTTAAAACATCTTGAATGTAATAAACATTAAAGTGAATACTAAACATGTGTTGAAATAGTTTGGTTACACAGTCATTCATTTTTTGGGTGTATGTTGACTTGAAAAGTCAAACTGGTCAAATCCAAACAACCCTTAAACAGTTAAACTGCATATGCAAAATGCAGTACCAAACAAAAGTAGATTATGTTTAACAGTTGCATGCCACAAATTAAAACAACCTTAATGTATTAAACATAAAACTAAATACTAAAGATGTGTTGCAACAGTTTGGTTAGTCAACCATTCACTTTTTGACTTGTAAAAGTCAAACTGGTCAAATCCAAACAACTCCTAAACTGCATATGCAGTTGCAAACATGCAATTAAAACCAAAACTGGAAACATCAAGATAAAAATTATCAACTAAATTTGCTTAAATTCATAAGGAAATTAATCTGAAAGGTATGACAAATGCAAATCATCGTAATAGAATGTTTCTAACATTCATCTTCTAAACATTCATCAATTTCAGTATCCTTAGTTTTTTTCTTATAATTTTCTACTTGCTCCTACTTCTTTCTAATTCTCCTTTTCTACTTCACCATGCCTCATTAACCTTGCTTTTCTTTCTTCTTCCTCCTTCCAAATTTTTTGCTCCAAAGCTTCTAATTTATAATAGAAGCTTTCATCAAAAGGTCATAGGGGGCCTTTTTGATGCTCGAAAACTTCAACTTTGGGTTGTTGTTTTTGGTTAAATAGGGGGTTTATGCTGCCACATTTTCCTTATGTTGTTTCCTGTAATGTTGAATGAATAAATCACATGGATATAGAAACATAGAAAATCATTGAAAGATAAATGAAACTGTAACATACTTGAGTTGATATGCTTCATTATTTTCGATAACTGCATCTGCATCATCTCTTGCTATTTTGTTTCCAGGCGACATACTTAGATACAAATGTGATTGATGAACAAGGTTGATGATCTAAGAAGGGATGTTTATAGAACAAATATATACACAAATAATGGGGAAACCAAAGAGTCAATATTAAATTTTAGAAGCATTATAGGTTCACGTGTTAAATTCATAATTGTGTTAATATTTCCAACAATAAAAAGATTCAAAGAATAAATCACATCTAGAATTGAATTAAAACATACTACATATATGTTATTAAAACATATTAATACAACCATATCATAGATAGAAAACATATAGATATAGATGTTCTTCAAACATATTCCGTAAACTAATATAAATACAACCATATCATAGAGGTACTTAAAACATATTACATAAGCATAATTAAAACTGAAATTAATGAAACCATAACATAACTAGAACAACTTTTATGGTTTTTTGACTATTTCCTCCATGACTTGCACGATTAAGTTGTTAATCGATGTCCACATCGAGCGCGCCTCTTCTTTAAACACGCGTAGTTCCTCACGACCCTGAAATGTATTTTTGCAACATTGACATTTAGAGGCGTGTGGTTCTAGCATTGGTGGACGTGGTTTTTATGGGTCTGCGGAGACATACTATGCTTGAGAGCCTCCTACTTTCAATGGGTAACGGACCACATGGTTGTGACTGTTTGTTGCTAACTTTCTGGATTATGCATCCATGGTGAGCTGAGAGTTTGAATAAGTTTGATGAACAAGGTTGATGATAGAGATGGGTAGGTTTGTGTGAAATTTTGAGAAGTAAATGAAGCCAGTGATACGGGTAGGTTTGTGTGTAAATGTGCGAAGTTAATACTCTTTTATCTCACATAAAGAAAGTCAAACGTGTTTATTTCAAAGTAGCCTGACCCTATATTTGACTATACAAAAGCAAATTCAAACTAGGTTAGAAAGAGTGTGTGTTACTCTTGAAGTAAATTCTCCTACCAACTAATATGGTACACCATTCAAGTTAAAAAATAAAGAGAAACAATATTGATGGTATTGATACAGACGTGCGGGTGTTGGATGACAGCAGCGAATCAACTAAAATGAGATGCATTGGCTATTATATGGAAGTTCAAAATATGGCTGGTTTAACTTTTAAAGCAAGGCTACCTAGAGGAGAAAGTATGTGGTATTCATATTGGAGGCATGCTTACAGAGGCATAGGAGTTGTTGCAGCTGTTGGAGGTGGTGGTCTAGTAGCTACAAGTGGTAGTTTTATAGGCTTAGGTGTTAGAAGTGAAACATAACTAGAGGGGGTGGTGCAGTTGGTAGTGGAGATGGAAGTGGACAAGAACACCACCTAAAGATCACGAAGAAGAAGCAAGTCAAGAAGAAACTTGTTTAGGAGCAAGTCAAGAAAAAAAAAGAAAAGAAACTTCATTCAAAATAACCAAGAAGACCGCATGTAGGTTCAATCCATGATTACCAAATGGTTGTTGGATGTGTATTATTGTTTTTGTTGGTTTTATTAGATAAATAAAATTCTTATTCCATGGTTGATCATTTATTTATATAATTTGCATAGAAATTACATACTTTGTAGGATAACAAAGATAAACACTGTTAAAGCAAGTATGCAGACAATCTCATATTCAAAAAATATGAAAAATAACAAATTTAACCGCACGAAGTTGCATTACTAATAGGATACAAAAGATAAACCATTGTTAAAACAACTTCCATCCAAATACATAATTATTTAGCAACAACCTAATACAACCATATCAAAAGTTAGGAGGAAAGGTTTCATTGTTTTTTTGGCTTGTTCTTTCATAAGCTCCACAAGGTACTTGTGAATGCTTGTCCACATGAAGCGCGCATCTTCGTTAAACACACGTATTTCCTCACGAAGCTGAAATGTATTTTGGCAACATTGACAATAAGATTATCCATGAATAGCAACGAGATTTTATAGCGGCATATAGTTTCATTGATAATAAAAAGTCTGTGGGCTATAAACTCAAAATAATAAAAGTTTGATGATTTTGGGATTAAACATAATGTTTAAAAACCGTTTCGACCCGGACGGTTCAACCAGTTGAAATCGTTCCGGTCGAAAAAATGGGTCAGATTAAACCGGTCAACCCGCCGGATTGGGTAAAAAAAGGGTCAAATTAAACCGGTCAACCCACCCAGTTTGAAGCGACCCGGGTCAACCCGTTTTTCGATGTGTATTAATAGAGTGTTAATAGTTTCTAGCGTTGCATATGCTTTTCGAAAATAATATAAGTTTCCTTAGATAGATAACTGAATTTTTAAGTTTTTATTAAAATAATGTAAGTTTTCTTAAATAGATGACTGAATATATATATATATATATATATATATATATATATATATATATATATATATATATATATATATATATATATAATTTAAAAAATATATATATACATATGTTTTTGTTATTTATAAGCATTATTATCATTTTATATCAAATTAATGTATATGAACGAGACTATAAATATCAAACTAAATACACGAGTTACCGTGATATGTAAATGCTTACACGAGATTATACATATATAAGCGACTCGATCGTGTTATTTCTCTTTGCGAGATTACGTAAGAGTATCTGATTTTTTTAATCCGCATTCAATAACGACTCATAGTATTCATTTTTATAAATTAAACATGCGCATACATTGGTTTATAAATTAAATACGGCTCTAATTATTATTTACAAGAATATAAATTTCAAAATAAGGCACTACCCACGGTTACTCTCAGATGAAAACATATATACAATATTGTGCATAAAATGACAATTCATGTAATTATTCTTTAAAGTTTAATTATGGATATACATTAAATAAGCTTTAAAAGTCATTATGTGCTATTAAACACACATAATGTCTAAAGCATTATATTAATATTTAATTTTAACAATATCAACATCAACATAATGCCAGTTAAACAAAGTTAAATTATTCGTCCAACAAAAATCTATACATAATATTAATCAATGGTAATACATAATGAAAATTGTATGTAAAAACCCACACTTGCACGGGTACTATAACTATATAAGTATAAAAATTACATAATATTAGAAAAAACTTACTTAACAACGCCGTATATGCATTCGAACATGCTTTATTATGATAAAATATAAATTAACAAGATAGAAATTTACATAACCAATTTTATCATTAAAATTCGATAATATACAATTTGTGTGCACAAATAATTAAAATTTAAATATATTGTGACTTATATTAAAGTACATTAATTTATGTTAAAGCCTCATGCATACACAAAGTATATAACTACTTCTTTATATAAGAGTTTAATAAAGAATAAATGTGTAAAGTATCTTTTATAGAATTATAAATTGTATCTTCAAGAATAATCTACACACTACAACAAATAGTTGAATTCTTCCCACTTATTTCTTCATGGTATGGTCAACCATTGACTTTTTTTTTATATGATCATAATTTTGCTATATTTATTGATGTTACAAATATTTAGAAAATAATCCACGTATATAAGTGTATACAATTACAGCAAAGCTACACTTATAAGTGAAGTAAACATTCTTAAAAGGCCACACTTGTAAATGTAGAAAAAGTGAACACACGAAAATGTATATATCGTTTGCAATTTTGCCGCACTTTTAAGTGTGAACATTTAAAGAATATTTTCACACTTTTAACCATAGGCATTTGGATAATATCTTAATGCATATAAGTGTAGGAAAATTTATCACACTCATTATTATCACACATAAACAAGTGTGGATTCTATAATTTTACGCATTTTTAACCGTGAATGTTTGACTTTTATAAAATGTGGACAATTTAACTAGGTTTTTTCTTTGTAATGACACGATTTTTGGTTACTTTTTTAAATCTACACGGTTTCCATTTCTTGTTCCCATCCCATCATCGAGACATAAACCGAGTTGTGAAAAGACTAGGTGCCATAAATAACTTGGGTAACTCTAATCAATCGCAATTAGTTCGTTGCCTGGTTTCTATCATATGATATGCATCAAGTTGTTTACGCTACATGATACTATTTCTAAAACACACGACAATTAACGATAACTAACACCTTATCCTTTCATCTTTTGAACTTTAAAGAGCTACGAATGGGTTCAATGTTCTAATCATGATATTTGACTAATTGCAGTTTATTTGTTATCGATTCGCTTGTTGACCACGGTATCATGGTAGAAAAATGTGAGGTGATCTTTGATGATTATCAAACTTTGTCCGAGAAGCTGGTGTAGATACAACCTCTAAGCATGAGAGTACGAGTTATCGTGCAACTATTCATCTAAGAAAACGATCTAACACCTTCGATGACACGACATGACAAGTGAAGAAACTTTGGAGAAGTTTAGACTCTAAATAGCGATGATTACAACTTTGACTCTTGTTATCATTGATGGGTACACATAAACATACGTTACACCAAGTATAAGTACATGGTTTTGTATATATGATTAAGGAAACCGAGTGAAACATAAGTTTCTTTATATCAAATTTCTTCATCAAAATTGTTCATAATCTTAAATCTGTATATATATTGTTAGTATATCGAACTGACAAACTGGAATGCTAGTGCGGATATCCTGATTTGATGAAGAACTTGACACACGCAAACTGTTGTGAAAGGTATATCGACATATATCTATAATTGTGTCGAATCATATATTTTACAATAGGGTTATTATTTAAGATAACAGTGGGATTGTGTGTCACCACATTTAGTACTACTTAGGGAATCGTGATCATATCGCTAATCTTAATCTTTCTAAATTTCCAGTAAAGGTGACAGCTTTTGGCTCAAATGATTGTATTTGGTTTAACGGTTATAGTAACTTGTAAGTTAAAAATGTATCCAAAACTGCATAAAATTTACTAAGAAATGATGTAGAAGTCGACCATTATAAGGGAAACTAGCTTTCCAAAAATAAAAAAATAAGCTTGTCGTTTAAATCTACTTATAGATTATAAGGTAGTCATCTCATCACCCACCCTAATAAGATAACATTGTCCATTAATTAAATTATTAATGATTCCTGTCATTTACGTATAAATTTTGTGAAATGTGAAACGCCACTATCTTCATAAAACATACGTAAAAGTGAAACAGTTTATTACTAAATATTGCTAATACTTTTTGTGTTGCATTGCCACAAGCAAGCGTGAATCATGTTGAAAAAAGTCTAATTCAATGTTGAAAAAAAGGTAACTTTACGTGGTTAATTTGTAAAAAAAAAAAAAAAGTCACTCCCTATTTGGGTTATATCTAAATGACTAAGCTCAATGAATAATCATCTCTTCGAAAAGCAAGCAGAAAACTTACGTGTACGTAGGTTATAACTTATAAGTTAAAGGCTTATTAGTTAGGTTCGCAATAATAACTCAAGCTGGAGTTGGTAATAAATTGTATTACCAAACCATAGTGATAAATATGTTTATCGTTGAAGGCATAATTATGATAAATGCAAAAATAAACATGCTTATCGGATGAAAACATTACCATTTACCACACTAGTCATTCAGACCCGTGTGTTGCACACGGGCTCTATCTGATTGGTTATAGTGTAATGTGTGATATTTATTTTCGTCATTAGGTTTGTAAGTTGTGATGGTATCACAACTTTTGTAAGCATCGCATGAGTTTAAGATGAATGCGTTTAATTAGTTGTTTGGTGACTTTTATATTTAGACCGAGTCATTTAGACCTGTGCGATGCACACGGGCTTAATCTGAATGTTCATAGTGTATTGTTCAGCACTAATTTTCGTCATTACATGGGCTGTATATAAGTGTTCCTAGCGTAATCTTTGGCACTTATTTTCGTCATTATATATCTAAGTTGTGATGGTATCTCACATTTTCTAAGCATGAAACACATTTAAAATAGTTTATTGACATTAAAAGAGTATATGTGAAGAAACTTTTTCAAGATGCTACATTTAAAAGAGTCTCTTCACATGTATTTTTTAATATGTATAAGTTACATACTAAATGTCAAAGAGAGGTTAAACGCATACGGTTCTTTCAAAATAAATGTAACCCTTATATAAAATCGTAACAAAGTGGGTATTCTCTATATTTTGAGATCAACTTGTGACAATGAATTATCCTTTTTGTTTATCATTTCAAATACGGTAACTCCACATTACTACGCTTAATTACTCGAACTTTATTTTATCCACAAAAACCATTTAAGTTTCAATATTTTTTAATTGTTGTGAAAATCGGTCCAATATTGTTAGTATCTTTAATTTGTAGCATATTACATCTATAAATATATTTGAAGACATCAATCTCACCATATAATTTTTCTACTCTTAATAACTAATATAACAATTTCATTTTGCCAAATTTATTTGTCATTCTACAAATGAAACTAAAATCATATTAAGATAATCAATTAATCTCTACAGTGATATTACTTATTGAGTAAGATGTAAATTTAATTTCCAATAAATTATATAAATGGTATATCTATATTGTTTAAACTACATAAATCGTCAAAATGATATTATTTATTGTGTAAGATTTAAACTACAGTAAAATTATATAAATGGTAAATCCTCAAAATAACATAATTGCTTAATTGCCGATACTAATTGTGGATGTGATTACCCGAATCATTACTATGTATTTGTTTTATCTTTAGTCTATTGCTTTGAACCATTTATGGATAAAGATGAAATAAATTACATTATTAAAAGTAAACTATAAAACAAATTTCTTTTTTAACAAAACTATAAAAACATAAAATATTAAAGTAATTAGTATATTCAAAGAGTATAAACTATAATTTGTATAATAAAAAAAAATCAGATCGAGTGACCCAAGTCCGAATCATAAACCCACTCTAATCAATCAATAGACCCAACATTTAACTAAACACAATTAGACCTAACCCTACTTTTTGTGTACTCCGCCCCTATCTCTAAACTCACACACAAACACATCTATCACCATCATCAAACATATCTTCTCCCCACAAACAATTACATCTCATCTTCATTTAATACCATCAAATTGTAAACGAATCACACATCTAACGATTTGAATAATACAATCGGAACAAAACCCTAACATATGTCTTTATTTGTGGTTCAAATCTAATCAAGTTCATCATAAATCCGAATCAAACACAAACACACAACCTTATCGTGACCTTTTTCTTCTTTGATGTTCAAGATGAATCAAGGATGTGTTTAAAAGGATTCAAGATCCTACGATGGGTCTCGGGTAGGGTGATGTGATATTGTTTGCGTTTTTGTTTTTCAAAATGAACAAAAAGAAAGATTGTAACAATTTTTTTATGGTCCTTTCTTGAATAAGTTCATATATTAATGAAGCTAGGCTTCAACAAATTCGATTCTTGTAATTGTGTGATTGTGAGGGTTCATGGTTGTGTCTAGTTTGTAGGATTGTTTTTTTTCTTCAGTTTTTAAGTCATAGTTTTGGATTTGTTGTTGTCGGTTGTGAGACGTAAAGTTGTTTGTTGTTGGTTGATGTTGGTTGTTCGATTAAGGTTGTTGGATTTGAATGGGTTATTGATTGTTTCATGTTGGTGAAGATCGGGAAAAAATGATGTGGTGAAAATGGTGATAGTGGCTATTTATAATCTTCAAAAAGCAAACGAAAAGATTATTTACTGCATTTATTCTCAATTGATTATGTTTTGCTTCATCTTCTCAATTGGTTATGTTTTACTTCATCTTTCTGACATTCAATTTGTGAGATGGTTGGTGTGCTTAGAGCTTGCATATTTCACTTTCAATTTGTGAGCCATTTATTATGACCATTTTACATTTATAAGGCTACTTAAGCTTTTAGTATATAAGATAAGATGTAAGACTATGATCTCTAAAATAATACGGGTTGTAACTTTTTTATTCTGAAGACAAATTCATGCTTCTATGTATAATTAGTTACTTACCATTTTATTCCACACAAGTGCATCTGTTACGTATTTGTTTGTGACAAAACTTGAACACATAAGGCATATACATAGGTATGCTAATTCAATACTCTTTGATAATGTATTGGTAACTTTTAAGTGTTTAAATTGAAACATTAAGGTTATGTTTGACACAAAAATTGTTGAGAAATTATACTTATTTTTTCAGAAAATAAGTTATTTAAAAAATAATCTTTGTTTGGTAAACATAACTTATAAGAGATTCTAAAAAACATAATCTTTCATAATCTCTTAAAACCAAATGCTACTTCATGTAGCTTATAAAAATAATCTCTTTGTATAATCTCCACCACCAGCATCATCTACAGTTCCAGCAACAATTACTTTCGTCAAACATACCCTTGAGCCTTTAGTTTAAAGATTGTTTGAGATAGATTTGGTTTTTTGGATTTGATTTAAAGTGAGAGAAAAAATTGTATTAATTCCAAAGAAATTGTTTAAATCATAATATATAATTAATATTCATATTAATGTATATTTTAATATAAAAATGAAGAAAGAGATAAAGAGAGTTACTACATTATCTACACTTGCAGTGGCCGAAATATTTGGCTTTAAACCAACAACAGTTTTTAGTTTCACTTCACAAACCAAAATCTAAAACAATAAACCAAACGGCTCCTAACAACTATCAGATGAAATTTAAAACTGGTATCAGTGATATGGTTAGGTCTAGTTGGATTGGAGGAGCTTTACATATATCCAAATTTAGGGTATGTTTGACGCACAAACTTATCAGAGCTTATCATACCATGAGCTTATTATTATTATTATCAAATATCTTTGTCACTAGTTTAAGTAGGGGTGTTCATGCCTTCATGGTTCGGGTAATAAATCGAATAAACCGAATCGAAAAAAAAAAAACCAAACCGAACTTATAACTGAACTGAATTTGTCAAAACTGAACCGAACCGAACCGAATTAAAAATTTGGTTTTTGGTTTGGATATGAGTTTGGCTATCTGAACCGAAAACCGAATTTATATAAATATATATATTGTTTATTTATATAAAATGTCCATTACAATTTTTTACTAATATAAAAAATACTTTTTATGCTTGAAATATTTCTTTTTTGCCAAAAATATATATAATTAAATTTTAAAAAAATATATAAATAGTGTAATTCAAGTATAAAATTCGGTTTTCGGTTTTGACCTATAACCGAACCGAACTTCGGTTCGGTTCTCGGTTCGGTTCGGTCATAGATATTTTCGGTTATGACCCAAAATTTCTTTTTAACCGAACAACCCGAACCGAATAAACCGATTAACCGAGAATCAAACTCATGAACCACCCTAACTTTAAGTACGAAGTAACAGAAATATTTCAATAATCTCTCTCCACGTGGCAATAAGAAATTTCCCGCCACCATTCACATTCACATACAAATTTGATAAATTCTGTTATAAAATCACCATAACAAACTTTTGTTAATCATCATCATGTTTAGATCTCTCGGCAATCATTCCTTCGATCAGTTAATTCGCATTGTATTCATTACGGTTCAATATATTGCTTAGGTTAAAATGATATATAGATGACAGTTTATTACTATAACTAGATAACTAGTTATAATTCTCGCGCACGCGCGGTTTTTTTTTAAAGTTTTTTGAATAACATATTTTTATTTATTAAAAAATAAATAATTTAATCCTTGTTTTGTTTGATTTATGATTATAGTTTTTAAAATAAATAATTATATTTTTTAAAATTATAGTTTTTTATTATTAAAGATAATCATTTAAAATTTTTGCATCTTATCTATATTTTTTGTATTTATCTTCAACTTATGTGGTATATATCAACAAAACGGATTTAGAAATTTATAAATTAAAAAATAATAATTAATTAAAATATTACTTAATAAAGAAATAATCTTTTTTTTAAATACGAAAGTCCAGGTTTTGTTGTATTATATAAAAAAGATGTGATTAGGCAAAATTGATATGGTTGAGCTTCTTTTTTTTTTTTTTTTTTTTTTTTTTTTTTCAATAATGATTATTGATTAGCTGTTTGATTATTGTATGTCGTTGTTGAGTTATGTATGTTTGTTGGAAAATTTAGTGCTCTTGAGGGATCAATTCACACCTGGTAATGGGCTTGGAGGTATGGAGTATACACCCATTTGGTCACTGAATCCCCTGACTCAATAGTGGTTATGTATTGAATCTGCTGATAGCATGATTCTGCTGATTGTTGTTACCACTGCAAGTGTTAACGTTACCACTGCAAGGGTTGTTGTTACCACTGCAAGTGTTAACGTTACCACTGCAAGGGTTATTGTTACCACTGCAAGGGTAACTGTTTCCACTGATAACCACAGATCCTATAATTATGGAAATTATTATGTTATCATTAATGGGCCGTTAATTATACATAATACCATGGGCTAGGGTTTGAGTATTCTCTATTATAAATAGAGATCACATCATTATGCATGGAAGTAAGTTATCATACGATTTACTAAACACAAAACCCTAAACACTATATACGCATCTGGTTCTTGGTTTGTGCCTAAAGCAAGAACATCACTTGGTCTTATCCCATAGAGATATTCGTGTAACCCAGGCATAGGGTCGAATAGTTTCTATTGGAAAGTGATACCACGATTTCAAGTGAATATCCGGTACCTTCATTGATTATCTTAACCCTAATCTGGAACTGTTTTGCAGCTATACAACCAACAATGTTCGTTACAATTTTGAAGTTTATGTATCTTGCTCAGAGTATTATGATAATTTCATTCAGTTTGTAGAATAGTGTAACGTAAGTGTTTATTCATGACAACTGATAATTTGATTCTATATGTCGAACTTTGGATGCGTGTTTACGATTGTAATAAGAGTTATTAGGTTATTGTAACTGCTTAGTCGGTTGTTAAGATGTTCATTAGGATTTTCTGTCTATTTTGTATGAGTTTCATTACAGATTTGGTTCTAAATGGAATTGCTTATTGCAAACTTGTTAATATTGGTGTTATACTTCAGGAACTTGCTTGTTCCAGCTGAATTGAGCTTAACAATAGTAATAAGATTTTGTGGGTAATAAAGTGTTAAAAGAATATATATGGCTCGGACATCCTCAATTAATACAGGACTACTAAGAAGACAGACATATTGGACGTGTAAACCAAATATAGTTTAGTTATAAAGTATAGGGGTCGTAGTGTCATTAGTTAAAGTAAAGTTTAGTAAGTATTGTGTCTTTGTAAATAGTTTAGGGGTGTAAAGGGTCATTGTGAAAGTATAACCGATCACAACGTTTCATCAGAAGGTGTGTCGGTTGGGTTAGTATATATGTGGGTCAAACTCTTTGTAAACATCAGATGTATTTTATCGTAATAAAATTCCAGTTAATTCGTGTATCATAAAGATCTTATAAACAAAAGAAGTGCTAACAAGACAGAGTCGACACCAAATACTAATACTGAAGCTGAAGCTGAGAAGAAAGAAGAGACACAGTCAGAGCCAAAAGCTAGTGAGAAGGAAAATAACGCAAATTGGCAGTAGCAGTGAAGAAGAGGAAACAACACAAGGAAGAAACGGGCAATAGCCGAAGTAAAGAAGCCAATGGATGCTAAAGAGGGAAAGCAGAAGAAGTGGGATTTTATTGAGATGAAGTGTGGTCAGGAAAATACCAAAGGAGTTGTAATTAAAGAATCTAAAAATCAGAAATGGACACTACTCCTGAGAAAAGTACGATATGCTGTTAGGTGTCCTTGTACTTTGACATCACCACTTAAAAAGCTCGGTGTAGATATTGCTTCAGATAATGAGGAGCCAAAAAGCTCGGTGCTGATGATTTTGAAGGAAAAAAAAAGCAGTGATAACGATGGAGGTGGAGATGGCGCAGGAGCACACACAAATCTATCCAAGTTGGGCTTAGGTGATGGAATAATTTGGTTGTTGTGTCTTACAGGCTAAATAATGTTGATACCAGTTTATTACTTGATTCTATTTTTTAGAGCTAAAGTACATGAAAAATAGGCACACTAGATGTAAAGAACACATCTTCTGTGTTTTTTAGAGCTTAAGTACTTGATTCAGTCGACATTTCTTACTTTGTTACATCGACTACCCTGTTATCTACAACTAATTCTAGATCTCCATCATACCTGGTTTTCGCTATCTCTTGTTCTAATGGCTTATAAGTATAAAACCATGCACATACATAGTAATACAAAAGGTTTACTGCTTGTAACCCACTTACAAGCATGTAATAGTATTCCAATCTACCTTTATTTAAGTTCCTATCAGGTAGCCAATTACTACCATTTGAGCCTGCAGTGTACTTATGAACCATAGTCACCATTAACGTCCCCGCATACTGTCCAAGTGCTGTTGCAGTCCAATGTAGAGCTATAGCTGTGCTTTTCATACTTTCTGGTGACTGATCATAAAGAAACTCTAGTTTACCTACATTAAAGAACGCTCCTGCTATACCATGAAGCGAATACTGAGGAATCAACCAGAAAACGCTTATTGGTATCACCTGAGTTGGCTTGTCAATCAAGTTATATTCTCTTGCTGCGTGTTTTCTTTTGATTTCCACAAATGAACCAGAAAATGTGGCACAAACGCTTATAATAAAGCCAACGCCAATCCGTTGTAAACTTGTGATGCCTGCAGGGTTCTTTGTGAAACGATATGCAAAGGGGACAAATAAACGGTCGTATAACGCAAGGGTAATAATGACTGCTCCCACATCAAAGATTGCCATGCTAGCCGGAGGTATTTCAAATGAGCCAACAACATGACGGTCCATGGTGCGAGCTTGCATAACGGTAAAAGTACTTTGATGAGAATAAGCCATTATATATATTATTCCTGTTGAAATAATTGGTAATAATCGAATGATTGATTTCAGTTCTTCTACTCTATGGACAGTAGCAATCCGCCATAGTTTTGGCGAGTTTGAAAGAGAGTCGGTGTCATTTTCTGTTACTATTGCAGCCTTATCAAACCACCTTATAGAGACACAGAGAGTATATATAGTGTTCAAAAGTCAATCAAGTGAATAATGAACCTATGTAATTTTCATTAAGTTTTCAACATATCTAACCTCATCTGATCGGTATGAAGAAGTCGTCCATCCTTAGATATACCTGCATCAAGCTCTTTATTTTCATAAAGAAGTTTATCGTCTACTGGTACAACAACCTTCCTCTTCTTGACTGCGGCAACGATCACTTGAGCAAGTCTAACAAATGGACTTCCTTCTGGTTTCATTTTTTTATAAAATGGAGAGCCCACTAAAAATACTACAAATGCAACAACCATAGCAATTGTTGGAATCCCAAGACCCCAACCCCAACTCATGTTATCTTGGATATACACAACCAGCGTTAGTGCAGATAGACTTGCTAAGGACAACAAAAAATAGTACACATTGAAGAAATTCCGGCTTTTCACTTGAGTTTTCATTTTCAAAATGTCAAGTTGATCTGCAGCAAATGCAACAACACAAGGACGTGTGCCTCCTAACCCGACTGATGTAAGGAATAGGGATATATAAAGCACTGATAACTGAGACTGAGATGCCTCCTTGCAGTTTGTTTGTGTGGGACATTGTGGCGGATGGGACTTTGGCATGAATGCTGATATAGTAATGATGATCATTCCCTGAACAAGATTAACATTTTAGAGATAGACACAATAATATTACATTATATTAATGTTTATAGGTTAGTGATGTGGAGGGAATTGAACCAGTTCATATATGAGCAAGGCGACGATGATGGTCCAGTAACGACCAGCAAATGAGTCGGCAAAGAGTGCACCAAAAATGGGCATAAAACTAGACAGACCGCTGAAGTTGGTCAGGGTGTTGGATGCTTTCACCAACGGCATGTTCAATTGTTCGGTTAAGTATGTTATCAAATTGGCATGAAATCCAGTCCCGGCGAATCTGTCACATATCTCATTTGCTGCAATGATATTAAGAGATATTCATAAGGTTGTATACAATGAATGTGAATGTGAAACCAGATTCTGTAATATCTTTTGGTCATATTTAATTATGGCATTAATTTTTCTTTTTGACAGTTACTCTTCATAGTAGGATATTTATTAAAATAAATTTAGAAAATGAAGCATATAGATTTTGTATGATTGGCAGATTGTGTCTAAAAAAAGTAAGAAAGGGATAAGGTAGGGGGTCCTAAACGCATGATAGATACTACTTGGTAAATTCTTTGTATTTTATTAACTTTTTATACACTTTAACAAACAATTATTAGTCTGTAAAAAAAAATTTAACCATTCAGCAAAACTATTTGCTTTTAGCCCATAAAAATATCTGACCTCTTACCATAAAAAACCAATGATCACCATTGACTGCTGGTGTCTGAGAGTCTATGAAGATAATGAAATTTGAACTACATAACAATTGTATGGTTGGGAGGTAAAGTTTATATAAGTTATATATGATTTAATACTAAAATCTTTAAGCAAATTAAAATTATTAAAGACAAAGTGACTGAACATGCTAACCTCTTTAGAATATGATTATACAAGTTAAAACTTAATACAATACATATGACTGTGACAAAAGTTCATCACTCGAAAGTAGTAATTCATTGCACTTTCTATAAACTAAAAGCATTACTATCGAAACATACCAAGTATAAAAGGCATGGTTTTGACACCACCAAGCTTCTTTTCCTTAGCCATCTTAACAGATTCTTCATCGTTCATTGTTTCCATCTTCTTGATGTTTTTGGAGTTTGAAGTATGAGTAGTGTGAAGGTTTTTACAATGGTTATTTCAACAAAAATCAGCAAGCAAGCGACAAATATGATTGGGCTAAGGTGGGGTCTTTGACATGCTCACATCACATGCATATCATATGAAGTAACTCAATAAGTAAGACCAGAGTAAGAAAACAAAATATTGGCCAACTTTAGGTAGCCAAGACTTCTAAATATTTCTTAACATAGTAATAGTAACACATATACAGTATAATGAGCTGTTAACCAGTCTTATTTTTTTGTTTTCATACTTTCTGTAAGTGTGGTTTTGTGATTACCCAAATGTGCACATTTGATCGATCAGCAGCTTGGAAATAGATTAGGATACTTCATATTTAGTGAAACATTTATGTTTTGTTGTTTGTTATCATTCATTTCAAAAGGCGTATAACTTTGTTAGAAAAGTTTGAGTCTTATATCTAGCACTGATCAACCACCTCGATAATTTCTCTCCATTTTTACTTTAGTTGATCTAAGCTAATAATATTCCCTATGGGAATTATTATATGCCAATTCGAGGAACTTTTTTTTTTTTTTTTTTTTTTTGGATAAAAGGGCTTCTTACCCCGGTAAATATATTACTCCAAAAACTAATAAGTACATGAATGCGGCTGAGTACCGCATTGATTTACAAAGACAACACACTCATATTTGTAAACTAACTACATGATTCGGCATACCGAAATCATGAAAACTAAACAAGGCGAAGACAAGAAATAAATAGAAACAAAAAGCCCGAAACCTAGCCTAACAGAAACATCCTACGTTGTGATGTTAAGGTCTTCCGCAAACACACCACTAGCGTTCCAAGAGCAGAACCATTGAATTCGTTTTCTTAAATCGAAGTGTAAGCAAGTTTGAGACATTATTGTTCACAATGTTAGATTACAATTCGAAGACCTTGTTATACCATGAAAAATAATTTCTCTTACTCACTCATCACACACATCCCTTAACCTTCATGCACCACTCACCATTTACCTATACTTCACTAAAACACACGCCTATGCAAAAAACACCGATCACATTCACAAAAATTAAATTCTCACTTTGTCCCTCATATCGTGAGTTGGCTCACCCTTTTGAGCTTTTCTCCTCAAAATTGGTCCATCACGCGTGAGAGGAAGGGATTTAGTGAAAGTGAGTTGGGCCTCTCACTCACGACTACACACCCAATCTAATAATTAATAAAACCAAAGAAGATACAAAATGCAAAAAACAAGGAAATCATTTTTGCGGCAATTATTGAGAGTTTTACTTTTTTAATATTAATTTATCGGTAGGCCTATTTGTAAGTAGGGAATAATGTGTATCTCATTAATCATAATGCTTCGGTACATATATAGAGATACAAAGAATAATTTAAAACTCGGGCTTGAGCCCATTACAAAACATCAACTAACACACCTCGTAGTTTGAGCGGAAGGACACCGAACGCTTAAACTGTTACGAAACTCATCAAACAAAGCCGAAGGTAAGCCTTTAGTGAAAATGTCCGCATACTGATAACGCGATAGTATATGAAGAACTCAAACCTGACCAGCAACAACCAAATCCCGAACAAAGTGAATATCTATCTCTATATGCTTCGTGCGTTGATGCTGAAGGTTGGATTAGAAGACAAATAAATGGCACTGACATTATCTATACTACATATAATAGACAAATGACTCTCTCTCCAAAATATTCAAAAGTACAAAAAATTATGCAATGTTTACAACACTTTAAAGCAAGGATTTTTCAGAATTACAACAAGCAAAAGCATGGTGTACAATGAAAACAAGCATAACTCGAAATTCAGACCAAAATCTTACAATTATACATTAAATAGCATTTAAAACACCCCTGGACCTATTATTACAATTACTTAAACATAATGTATAACCCTCCATTAAAAACCATGGCAATCCTGAATCCCAACTACAAACCAAATCCGAATACAACATAAGCATATCCAAACATCCATCCTAATCCTACCCATGCCTTGCCGTGACTCTCGACTTGGCCTCGCGTTACGCGGCTGCCGAGAACAAAAAAAACAGAAACAAGTTGCACCCCACGAATCTGATAAAGTAATATTTTTACTCCATCAACACCACCGCTTCTATCTCGAAAAAGTTGGACGCCTATAGATCTAATACAACCATATATAAAGAGAAGAGGTAGTGGGTTCAGGCGTTCATGATTGAGGGTTCGATTATAACAAGAATCAAAGGGTTCGATAAGCAAAAGAAAAAGATCTAACAAACAAAAAAAAATTGTCTCTGAGGTTGTCTTCTTGTTCGAACAAAAGGAAAAGATCTAAGTATCTATTTTAGGCTCGATTTAAGAAGGTGTTTGTGGTTCGATTATAACAAGAAACAAATGGATCTTCTATATTTTTTGGTCTGTGTGTAGGTGAAAGGAAAAGACTAGATCTATCTTTTGATGACTGCTAGAGACTAGGTTTAAGTGTCAAAAATATTAGGGTAGTGTATTTTAAATTAGGACAGTGTGTTTGGGCCAAGTATATTACGTAGTAGTTGGGTTTGGACATCAAATGAACTGGACTATAATCCAAAAAGGGTACGAAATTTCGTGTCAAAAATTTGTGGGTAACTCAAAATTTCGTGTGACCTTTTGGTTTTTGTTTGAAGTTTTACTTTTAATGTTTTTAAATATATTTGAATTATTTTGTAATGGATTTTTATTTTTAATGAAATTTAAATTTGTTGCAAAAAAATTAAGTCATTCTTTCATAAAATTATTGTTAGAAAAAACGTATAAATGAATAACATTTGCTCGCTACAAAATTTAGTCACAGGAATTATACAACCAAATTAAACACAATTCCTGCATTAAATTTCACTACTACAAATAATAAAGCACATTATACAAATATTCAAGCCCGAACGGGCAACAGGCCAAATGGGCTTGAGCAGAACGGGCGCGGACCAAACGGGCTCGAGTCCGAACAGGCACAGGCCAACGGGGTTCGAGCCCGAGCGGGCACGGGCTATACAAAATTTTTGATATCCTTAAATTTATTGTCAAAAAGAACATAATAAACTAAAATACATTAATCATCAAAAAAAAATTATTTCAGGGTACCCGCCGCTGCAACGCGCGGGTACCCTGCTAGTCACAGTAAACAAGCATAGTGGAAGACAAAGGAGTATGCAACTCACAGATGATATTCCGCAACCAACAAGTCTCAGCAACAGCATTGGCAACACCACAATACTTTGCTTTAGCAATAGATCGAGAAAATATTGGTTGATGCTTCGATGACCAAGAGAGTAAATTATTGCCAATAAATACACAATAACCTGAAGTTGATCGCCGAGTAGTAGGGCAACTAGCCCAATCCGCATATGAATAAGCAGCCAAAGATGTATTAGAAGAAGAAAACAACTGTATCCCATGATCTAAAGTACCATGTACATATCGCAAAATCCGTTTAACAGCTGAGAAATGACGTTTCATAGGTGATGTGTCGTTGTATAGGTGATTATTTGTTGATCAAGTTTTAATATTTATTTTATGCCGACTTAACCTATAACAACACTAACGGGCAGTGTACCTGATCAATGTAGCCTAGTTGGTAAGTAGGGTGTCGATCACTAAGAGTGGATTTCTAATGTACTAATTCTAAAGGTATTCTACTCTACTGAATTAACCTAAACTAATGCAAAGGGGGGGATCAGCCTGAGAGACTAGCACGGGTTTGGTTTTGTATTAAACTAATTAAACTAAACAAACAATAGAAGTATGAAGACACCAAAGATAAGAATAACGTTTTAACCAAGTTTAGTCATATATAATTAAGTTATGATAAGTTCCTAAGACCTACAGCGATGGTGCTCACGACTAGGCGCGGTCAATCCTACCTCTCGTTTCCCTAGAGTCTAGATTCCACTCTAATTAATCCTGTCACAATTAATCGGAACCCGCATAAAGCTGCTTAATAATTACTATTTATGATTAAGTAGCTTGTCACTTGTTTTATTGCTAGTTTTATATGATGAGTATCGTAATCTTATATATCTCGTTGGATCCTAAATATAGGCGAGTAAACTCTTAATGATCACTTATGCCTATCCACTTATCTAGACACTAGTTAAGTATGCGAGGAGGGGGTATGGCAGCCCAAGCAAAACTCAGCTAGACACAAAGGTTATCAATGCACATATACAATTCACCAAAAAAATATCATACAAACTTTAATCGATGGGAAAGCAATTTTAAGGGGAGCAATATAGTGGCCACAAGCCCATCAATCCTGATGGATTAAAGCTTACTATTACAATAAAATAAAACTACTTAACATAAGTAATCAAAACGAACACATGAGCGACCAATCGAATTAGTAACAAATCAAAACATCAAATAATCATAAACTTGGCTAACACAAAAGGGTGTTAGCCCATAATCTCAGTAGCAAGGTACATAAACATAATCAAAACGAATAGAGTATGAAACATAGTGAATACGATACACTAACCGAATGATTAAGTAATATAACAATAATTAGAGATGTTCTTCAAGGATATTTAGGTCTTCAATGTTGATCTTCTACTGTTTAATTAGAGGTGTCTTGATCGTCTGGGAATGACCCTAAGGGTCCCGAATGATTCCCTAGTTCGTTAATGAGTCCGGTATTTATAGATTCTGAAATCGGGGTCGATGCGACACATCTAGAGAGCTAGATGCGCCGTATCTATAAGTAAACGTGGCCTCCAAGTCTGAAACTGACCAGATATGGCGCATCTAGAATTTTGATATGGAGCATCACCCAATATGGCGCATCTAAATACCTAATGTGCTGTATCTCCTTTAGAATCAGATAGATCTCCTTTTTCTCTTTCAGTGGCTGCTTGAACAGGGTAAAACGGAGTTCGGATGAAGATTTTACGGCCAAAATACGAAAGCATCTTCAAGTGTCAACATGTAATCTTTGACTTCTTCTTTAAGCTTCTAATCTTCACTTGATTTCTTGGTAAGGATTGTATATGGCCGATACGGCGCATCGGATTGGTCTGATGCAGTGTATCAAGGTAACTTCGCGTGGGGTCCAAGATTATAATATTCTGGAATATTCGTACATTGCCTTTAGATGCGGTGTATCTTCAATATCTTATGCGGCGTATGTTCTTCTGTGTCTTGGATCATCTTTTGGTGAAGTATTGAGAGTGATATGCCGTATATATGAAATGTAATGCCGCGTATCTGGAGTAGAACAAGTTGGGTTTTCCTCGTTGACCAAAGTTTCATATGCGGCGCATGATATAATTAGATGCGGCGCATTCTTTAAAGTTAGGCAATGGTCTTTAAATCATCATTGAGTAGAATCTTCCAATCTTGATCATTTAGCTCCATATTTCGTCCAAAATCACTAGCTTTGACCAATTGTTTGTTTTTACCTGAAAATTACTAAAGTAAACAATTAAGTATTAATTCCCATATAGAATAATACAAAACAAGCAATATACATAGGATAAATGATGCTAATAAAATGTACTTATTTGATGTCATCACCAGGATTATGCATATAAAGACAAACCTGTTGCACAACATATGAAATATATGGGCAGTAAAAGTAAGATACTGGAGCGCACCTTCAAGACTCTGATATAATGTCGGGTTAGATACTAGGTCATTAGCAACTCCCAGTTTAGACTCAGTATCAATAGGAGCCCGACTGGGATTGCAATTAACCATATGAGCCTGCTCAAGAATCTTAGGAGCATACTTGCACTAAGGTAAGAACATTCCCGAAGAATCACGTATAACAGATACCTAGAAAATAATTAAGCGAAGCAAGATTAATCATAGAAAAGTCCCGATACAAGGAACCAATAATCTGCTGTAACGAACTCATAGAGAAAGCAGTGAGAACAATATCATCAACATACAATAATAAATAAGCAGTGTCAGTCCCCTTTTTGTAGATAAATAATGATAAATCACACTGACTATGAGTAAACCCAACACGAATAATACAAGCTGAAAATCACTGAAACTAGGCCCGAGGGGCTGCTTGAGCCTATAAAGAGACCGCAGTAATAAACAAACATAGTCAGGATGTGCAGAATCCTGAAACCCAGGAAGCTGATGCATATAAACCGTCTCATATAAATCACCATGTAAGAAGGTGTTGGCATAAATATTACGATATTTAATCTAAACATCCTTTCATGTTTTGATGATGACAAAAATGTAAGTTACAACACATAACATAAAGTGCTTAAGTTACTTGTGATCACGATTCATCTATGCATTCATACGTCAACAAGCCTCGACATCTCAACGTCAACAAGCTTCAACAATCACTTAAGGTATGAATAAACAAATGCCTAATGCATTCTATGATCAAAGGAACTTTTATGTAGTCACTACAATTTTTATAAAATGTTAAAAATATTTTATATCTTTTACAAAACATTTTTGGTATATAAAGAAAAATGTTTAGTTCATAATAAATACTCCATTCGTCCCAAAATTATTGTCTACCGACAAAAAATACACAATTCAATAAAAGTACATTTATTACAGCTTTCTCTTTCTTACGTTTTGACAGAATGACAATTTTGCCCTTAGATAATTAATTAAAGTCTTCTTTAAGGTATGTAATAATAATTTTAAACAAGAGTAATATAGTAAACTTGGTTAAACTTCCCTATCTATTTTTAGTAGTGGACAATTAAATTGGGACATCCTAAAAAGGAAACGTAGACAATAAAATTGGGACAGAGGTAGTATATGAATTCAAATTTTTAGCCAAAAACAGTTAAAATTTCACTAGATAAACCTTCCCCAGAAAAAGACAAGAAAAGAGCCGTTTTCTGTCTGGGTGGCCCCCTTAAATGGGCGGCCCCCTTAATTATTTAAGGGGGCTGGCCATACATTAAGGGGGCCGACACGCTCCTTTTACCAGAAATGTTTGCCTATAAATACATGTTCATTTCTGCTATTTTTCCAGACCTTTTGCACAAAAATTTTCAGTCCCAATCCTTTCTAAACATCTCTCTAAATCCTTTGATCATAAAATTATAAGTCTTTATTTCAAGTGATCCAATCCTTCACCACTCAAAAGTGCAAGAGAAGAATCCTCCCTATCATAAAGCTAAAGATGTATTAGAGTCTAGTTAATGTTAATGTGAAGTTGTAAGTTATGTATGTATATGTAATAAGTAGATCAAGATGATCTTACTTAGTAGTGAGTCAATTAGTGAGTAAGAAGTAGTGGGAAGAAGTAGTAGTGTGGAGAAGTCATGTAGAAGTAGATGTGCGAATAAGTAGTGGAGTATAGAAAAAGTCGTGAAGTAGTGAAGAAGTCGTGTAGAAGTTGTTTAGTGATCGAAGTCGTGTCGTGAGTTTGGTCCTAGCTAGCATTAGGACTCGACATATTGCTTAGTGTCAGAAATTGGTGTAAGCAAAGGTGTGTACGGTTTTCTCCGTCAAAAGGGAGCTTGTTGAGTAGTGTTGTGAACTCTCGAATAGGTGACTCGTGGAGTAGAGTAGGGCAAGGAAGGTGTCCTTGTAGCCGAACCACTATAAATCATCGTGTCTGGTTTGCATTCTCTTTCTCTTATCTCTTTACATTTATTCTTGCATTTATTGCTTTATATCTATGCTTGCTAATATGTGTTGATTGTTGCTTATATTGTCATGATGATTGATTGTGTTATAGTTACAAGTTAATATTGTGATTGTGTGTATAATTATATAATATGTCTAATAGATTATTATTCACACTTCTCATATTGAGTTTAACTTAGCAGATAATTTGATACAAAACGTTTTAAGATTTCAAAAAGGAAAACGTTAATTGAAGATTTTGAAATTAACCTTTCATAAAACTAAGTTTTGAAAACTAATCCAAAAGTACACATATATAATTGATTATATTGATTATATGTTGTTTTCATACTAAACTCTAATTGAATGTTTTTCAAACAAACAATTAAATAAATTCGAATCAACATTTTGGAAAACATTTTGAAACCAAGTTTTTATAAAATTAAAAAGAGGGAAAACTATTCAACCCCCTTCTAGTTTTCCACAATTGGTATAAGAGCCACGTCGCTCTAATTTTAAAAGCAAATGATTTTAAAAACTGAGTACGATCCATGTATCAAATTACCCATTAAGGAGGATTAAATATAAAAAGTGTTTTGTTGATTAATTTGTATTAGTTTTGATGTTATATACACTAATTATACTAGCTCGAGATTAGATTATGCTTTAAAAAAGTATTATATGTTCGGTATCAAATTCAGAAAGTTTCACAACTTTTAACAAAGTCAGAAAATATTTTTTTTTACAAAAAATGAAATTTTGAGTACCAGATTGGCGGCCTCTTTAATTATCTGGGCGGCCCCCTTAAATACTAGGCGGTCCCTTAATTATTTAAGGGGTCCGCCTGTCTGTCCGCCTGTCTCGTTTTAGCGTAAAACTTGTATTTTACCTTTTCCTTCGATTCGGACATTCCTAGTTGGTATATCTTTGAAAAATTAAGTATTTATGCTTTCAAAATATTGATATTAATTAAATTATAAAATGAGGTGGAAACTATTTTCTTTTCAAATAAAATCGAGCCTAGTAAACATTATTTTATATAATACATAAAACAACGACAAATGCTTTTATGTGTTATGCTACATGATTATGTGAACTTCTTCGTGTCTTAATTTTGTTAATTGAATATATCAGATGATTGTTGCTATTTGAATTTTAGCTAATTGTATATCTAAGCATATGTGCCTTATTAGTTTATAGCTAGTTTTCCGGTTTATACTTAACTAGATCTTATGCTAGATTTCTTGCGTTGGGATTGCAATATTATGCTTGCATTGCATATAGGTATAGATGGCTTAATGTTACTCAAATATCTTGTAAATGAGTTATATCTAGTCACCTAAATATTTCAAACAATTTAATCTATTTTCAACAACACACTTAAATACTTTCAACAAATTACCTTGTTTACCTTAAGTTGTTTAATAAGATAAATTGAAGCATTTTAAGACATTAGTAGTTATATAAAAGAAAAAGTATTTTCAAGATCTAAGTGTGTTCATTATACGTAACAATGAAGAGTCTTTAACATAAACAAAACATATACCAATCATGAAGTAATAAGTCAAATTTCAATCATTCACTAACTTCACTCATAAATAATCTTATGATTAATAGAACACACTATCAAAATACCTATTTGTTTTAAATGAGTGTTTGTGAGGGTCAAGAAAGATCTTGATATTATATCAATTCATTATTCAAATTATGGTTGATATATTCATCAAATTTAATTGACAGGTTTTTGAGTGTGGACAAGAAATTGGATTGTTATTTGTTTAGTTTCAAGATTATATCAAATTATAACAAAATATATAGTCTTGAATCTACATACTCAATCCCACTAGATTGATATGAAAATATTTACATCCTTTGTAGATGAAAAGAATATGCATTGGATCATAACTCACACTTGTGTTGATAATGTAATATTGAATCTACTTGGACAATAGTTGTGTTCCAAATATTAGAATAACATGTTTAACACATGCATAAAATATACAATGAAGTGCGATTGACGACTTGGATGTTTCATCCATAATATTCAAGCAATTTACATTGCAATGCAATAGATAAATGTGTCATATCCGAAAAACCAAATATGAGCAAACTAACAACATATGTAAACTTTACTCACACTACTTAAAATCATCACTCCAAGCAAAAATACATATTTAAGAATAATACACACTATATATTCTATGTATTTCATTTTCTTTGTAGCTTAAATGTTGTGTTACAAGATAATGCACTACACATTCCTTTTTAAAATAATATAAGTTATTAGAATTGATAAATAACTTGTCACAATGTATAAATAAGTAAAATTCATTTTTTTAAATACTAGTTAAATTACGATATATAACATTGACAAAAATCATAGAAAATAATATTTGCTTAAGTATATATAAATGTCTAGTTTTGATATAATTTGAGAATCACAAACTCATTTAAGATAAATAGTCTTAATGAGATTCATTTCACAAGATATGTCTCATCCATCTAGGGATATTTTTCTTGTCCTTAATATTTATACCCTTATTTCATGAGAACCTTAGTGTCCTAGAGTTTCCATACATACTCACTCCCTTATTCATGATTACACTTTATGTCTGGATGAGCACGAATTTAATGGGAAGGAAAAACATACTCACTCACACATATATTTCTACCTTACACTCAAACCTCATGTTCACTCAAATGAACCCTTTCACAAACCTCCTTATAATAACCAACCATCCATACTTGCTCCCAAAACTACGCCTTCATCTCACCCAAATGATTCTTATGAAGAATATGCTCAATCTCAAAATAACAATCCTAATCTCATCACCAACACCTCACATCTTGTTTCATCTACCAATGCACCATCCAAAACACCCTCCCATCATGGAACACCCTTTTCTTCCATACCTTAATTTTCATCCATTAATGATTACCTCAATGCACATTGTCTTTCACCACTAAAGATATCACCACCACCTCCTACCCAAGAAATTCCTTCCTTGAACATCGCTCTCTCATTCTCACCGATCACACCACTTGATGCTCATTTCCCACCAATACATTCACCTAGTAATCTCCACTTGATGGTCATTTCCCATCTTCACCAATAACTCCACATAGTCATTTCCACCTAGTCCACCAACTCACATGCTACTCCTATGTTGCATGTCCAAACATCCATTCCAAATAACAACCACACTCCACCATCATCACCTTCTTCCGATCACTTGAAGTTCATTGAAGAACTTAAAGAAGCCCATGAGCTTAGTGCTCTTCTTTCTTTACACCTTGCCCAAGACAACTTGGATCAACCCCCTTAAAGCTTACCTTCATCACTCCACAACTTGAATCAAGTTGAAAAACATATCAACAATTATCCTTGTTGTATCTTTCTACAAAAATAAACCATTGCCTTAAATGAGCATTTCTATTGGATTGAGCACCTTCTCACTAGATCTCATCCAACACCTCCACTAGCACAACACTCTAACTCTCAATCAACCTCCTCTGCTCCAAACTCTCCATCTCCAAACTCTCCACCACCAAACTCTCCAACATCCATGCACCCAAAAATATACCTCCATTAATCCAACATCCTTACCCTCACTCCACCACCTCATTTCACATATCCACATTCGGTCGAAAACCAACAAAACACCTAAAAATCCCATGATTCCCAATCATCCACCTTTTTCAAACGATATATTAATCTAAACCATATTTGTCAACCTTTTTTTCATCACCTTCCCTTTCCATTCACGCTCATCCTCTTTCATTCTTCTACGTTTAAAAAAAATAAGAACGTACCATTTTCTTCTTCATTCTCTTTTGACTCTTTTATGTCGGTCAAATCTTTTCATTGAGTCCTAATCATTGCATGTGTCATATTTTTAGTGCATATACCTAATACGTCCATATATTTTTCCCCTATTAGTGTCATGCATATATCTATCATCATCATCATTATATATATATATATATATATATATATATATATATATATATATATATATATATATATATATATATATATATATATATATGTGTGTGTGTGTGTGTGTGTGTGTGTGTGTGTGTGTGTGTGTGTGTGTGTGTGTGCACTTGTCTACTAACTTTGTTTTGAAGGATTACTTCATCGCTCAATTCTTTGGTAGCCAAAACAAGTTTTGAGCATACAACAAGGGGGGAGCATTGGTATTTATTTGTTGCACAAAACTGACTTTTGATGCAGGATTAAAGCTTGCAATTTATTTGATCCATGGATCCACTAAGAGGTTGATAGGATCAAGGCTTCACTTACGATGATGCAAGCTCACCTTATACATTCTATCTCAAGGGTTGAAGTGTAGTAGAAGTCTCGTCTAAGAGTCCACCTTTTTGCTTTGACAAAAAGGGGAGAAGAAGTGTAAACAAGTAATTTATACATTTTACTATGAGTTATAGTTTACATAGTTTATCATCATCAAAAAGGGGGAGATTGTTGGCATAAATATTACGATATTTAATCTGAACATCCTCTTCATGTTTTGATAATGACAAAGATGTAAGTTACAACACATAACGTAAAGTGCTTAAGTTACTTGTGATCACAATTCATTTATGCATTCATATGTCAACAAGCCTCGACATCTCAACGTCAACAAGCTTCAACAATCACTTAAGGTATGAATAAACAAATGCCAAATGCATTTTATGATCAAAGGAACTTTTATTTAGTCACTACAATTTTTATAAAATGTTAAAAATATTTTATATCTTTTACAAAACATTTTTGGTATACAAAGGAAATTGTTTAATTCATAACAAATATATGAATTCAAAATTTTAGTAAAAAACAGTTAAAATTTCATTAAATAAACCTTCCCAAGAAAAAGACAAGAAAAGTGTCGTTTTCTGTCTGGGTGGCCCCCTTAAATGGGCGGCCCTCTTAATTATTTAAGGGGGCCCACCATACATTAAGGGGGCCGACACGCTCCTTTTGCCAGAAATGTTTGTCTGTAAATACAGGTTCATTTCTGCTATTTTTCCAGACCTTTTGCATAAAAATTTTCAGTCTCAATCCTTTCTAAACATCTCTCTAAATCCTTTGATCATAAAATTATAAGTCTTTGTTTCAAGTGATCCAATCTTTCACCACTCAAAAGTGCAAGAGAAGAATCCTCCCTATCATAAAGCCAAAGATGTATTAGAGTCTAGTTAGTGTTGATGTGAAGTTGTGAGTTATGTATGTAAATGTAATAAGTAGATCAAGATGATCTTACTTAGTAGTGAGTCAATGAGTGAGTAAGAAGTAGTGGGAATAAGTAGTAGTGTTGAGAAGTCATGTAGACGTAGATGTGCGAATAAGTAGTAGAGTATAGAAGAAGTTGTGAAGTAGTGAAGAAGTCGTGAAGTCGTGTAGAAGTTTTGTAGTGATTGAAGTCGTGCCGTGAGTTTGGTCCTAGCTAGCATTAGGACTCGACATATTGCTTAGTGTCGGAAATTGGTGTAAGCAAAGGTGTGTACGGTTTTCTCCCCCAAAAGCGAGCTTGTTGAGTAGTGTCGTGAACTCTCGAGTGGGTGACTCGGGGAGTGGTGTAGGGAAAAGAAGGTGTTCTTGTATCTGAACCACTATAAATTACCGTGTCCAGTTTGCATTCTCTTTACATTTATTCTTGCATTTATCGCTTTATATCTATGCTTGCTAATATGTGTTGATTGTTGCTTATATTGTCATGATGATTGATTGTGTTATAGTTACAAGCTAATATTGTGATTGTGTGTATAATTATATGATATGGTCTAATAGATTATTATTCTCACTTCTCATATTGAGTTTAACTTAGTAGATAATTTGATACAAAACGTTTTAAGATTTCAAAAAGGAAAATGTTAATTGAAGATTTTGAAATTAACCTTTCATAAAACTAAGTTTTGAAAACTAATCCAAAAGCACACATATATAATTGATCATATTGATTATATGTTGTTTTCATACTAAACTCTAATTGAATGTTTTTCAAACAAACAATTGAATAAATTCGAATCAACATTTTGAAAACATTTTGAAACCAAGTTTTTATAAAATTAAAAAGAGGGAAAATTATTCAACCCCCCCCCCCCCCCCTTCTAGTTTTCCACAGAAGGCATTCTTGAAATCAAGTTGATGTACTGGCTAATGTCGAGAAGTAGCCAAACTAAGAACGGTCTGAATAATACCCGGCTTGACAACCAGGCTAAAAGTCTCATCAACATCAATACCCTCTAACAGCGTACTACCATTCGCCACAAGACGAGCTTTATAATGACTAAGAGTGTCATTTGCTAAATACTTTGGCGAAACAACCACATACAACGAACAATATTGGAGTCCATGGGCTGGGGCATCAGAGTCCAAGTTTTATTTGTGCATTATATTCATCACACATAGCAGTTTGCCAATTTGGATCATTAAACGTGTAGAAAACTAGAAGGGGGGTTGACTAGTTTTACCTATTAAAACTTCGTTTTAAAACTTTTAGATTGACTTATGTCAATCTAGTTTAGACATGTTGGATATTGATAGTAGAAAAGCATATAAACTAAACAACGAGATAGAGTTAGAAGGACACAACCATAACACGAGTATTTATAGTGGTTCGGCTACAAGGACACCTTCCTTGCCCTACTTCACTCCCCGAGTACCCAACTCGAGAGTTCCGTAAACACTACACAAGACTAACTCCTTTCACCGGCGGAGAAGCCTTCACAACGTCACTTACACTTTATCTGGTACAAAGCTAAATACCGAGCTCTTCCATGAGGTAGAGCCAAACCTTCATCGCTTTCACTTTATCTGGTACAAGGCTAGATACAGGGTTCCATTACAAAGGAGGAACCACTACCCGATCAAAACAACTAATATAACACAACTAAAGGAACCAACATCCTTTTACACCTAATGACTCAACACATCTACATCACCTTTGAGAAGAAGAAAGAACAAGATGCACTTCTGTGATCTTGAAGAGAAGAAGAATCTTGGCTACTCATGTCACGAGCTTGCAAGTCTTCGAGAGGTTGTGATCTCGCCTTTTAGAAGGAACCTAGAGAATCACATAGAAAGACTACATAGAAAGATCCTTAGATCTAAGTTTAGTGAGTTTAGAACATAGAAAGAAGATATGTCTAAAAGGGGTGAGGAATAAGAGATAAATGGCTCACTATTTATAGGCAAAACTGAGCGTTATTCACCAGGTTACACCGGATCCCTTCCCACAGGGACCCGGCTAGTGTAAACCCAGGGATCCGGCCATCTGGTATCAACATTTCGGACTTTGGGTTACAATTCCGGGTTTTGGGTTATGTGTTATGATCCATGGTTTATGTGATGTCATGCATGATGTCAAGGACATCTTGGGTAATGGGTTATGGACTTTGGGTTATGGGTTATAGACTTTTGTTCATGGATCATGGGTTTTACCCATTTTGGTGTCATGCATAATGTCATGAATGGGTCATAGGTTATGGATCAAGCTCCATTGGTTATGGGTTATGGACTTGGTTTTGGGTCATGGATGGTCTAAGTCTTTCCTAGTTTATTTTCACAAGTAACATGTATTTTATAAAATGTAAGTAACTAAGTTCCTTAAGTGTTTTTATAAAATGGTTTTGGTTTTATGTAAACTTGTTAACTAAATATGTTTAAGGTTTATTTGTTTAATGAAACGAGTTAGTAAACTTTTGGCTCAAAGCGTTACATATTTTATATATCTCGTTAAAATTATTTTACGTTTGTTATCGACAAAATATTAGAAGATCGTAAAATATAAATAAACATTTTTAAGGTTTATTTGTATTAACAAAACGCATTTATACAATTTTGGTAACAGTAAAATGGAAGACACATGAAGAGTAAGACGATCAGGAGGAGGATTAGTCCTAACACGAAAACGTGTGACCATTGGATGAACAGAAATCGAATTTGGGTTAACTATAGGAAGAGGCGGCGGTGATTGGCTGATATTTATATTGGGCTGCATTTTGTGGTGTATTGGGTTGGTTTGGTAGTGGGTTATCAATGTTAGGCTGAGGAGTATGGGTTTGTGTGGTAGCGTGTGGTGATAAAACTTGTAGGGCCGAACAAGAAAAGACAGGGGAGATGGGATCAACAAGCGATGGGTGGTGAGTATTTGTTGGAGTAGGTGACGAGTGAATAAGATGAGAAATGATGTTAGTCGTCTCATCCAAAAAGGTATATGAGGGAGGCAATGTGGGTGTCATAGATCCAAAAGGAAATACCGTCTTATCAAAGGTAACATGGCGTGAAATAATGATTTTATTGCTTGTTTAAGTCAAGACAATGGTATCCACGGTGATTCAATGCGTGTCCCAAAAATATGGAGGGTGTAGCATGTGGTTTTAGTTTATGAGAGGTATCAAGGTGAGAGTAACAAAGACACCTAAAGGTATATAAAAGGCTATAGTCGGGTGGTGTGGTTCCAAAGAGATGATTGTTAATGGCACTCGAAGGTAAAATATTTAACAATTGAATGACCATATTGAGTGCTTCAACCCAAAAATCAGGAGGAAGATGAGCTTAAAAAAGTAAGGTGAGAATAAGATTGTTGATGGTTCGAATCATCCTTTCAGACTAACCATTTTGTTGCGAGGTTTTTGGACATGGAAAACGAAACTGAATACCGATAGATGCAAATAACTTATGAAAAGCGTGTTTGTCAAATTTACCACCATGATCAACATTAACACACTGAAATGACTTTATTTTACACTTAAAATTGAGTGTTCACAAAGTTACAAAACAAAAGAAATCTAGGCCAACCAACGGATAAAACCAAACATATTGCGAATAATGATCCAAGAACAAAACATAATATTTAAAACCAGAAAGACTCAGAATTGGGGAAGTCCATAAATCCAAGTGAACAATTTAAAAACAAGAATTAACCAAAGTACTAGAACTAACAAATGGAAGCCTCACGTAAGCTGACAAGCATGACAAAGAACAGGTTGTCCTAGCACCTGTGTCCATATTCCAATTGCCTGAAGTAGGACCCTGGAGAGTCATAGCAATTAATGCGTTTGGCAATAAAGTCTCATGTTATGCTGGATTGGACCCGGTTGCCCTGAAGAAATGGGCTGACCCGAGCCTAAACAAATAGGCTGACCAGAGTGTCCCATAGAAGTGGGTTAAGAAAGAGGTTAGGCCTGCTGATAAGAAGATACGGGCTGGGAACAGGCCTTGGCCTGAAGTAAATTGACAGCTCCATGTGAACTCATAAAAGGGCCACGAATGGGCGGTTGAAGTGCAAATCCACATGGGGCAGTAAGGTGACTAATGGACTGAACCGATCCATGAGGTCCCGTCTGAAAAGCTATTGGTGGAAGAGTAGTAGTGTGTCCAATAGATAAATTTGATTGTCCTATGTTGCTATTCCCCTTATACCCAAGCTGCATCAAAATGGCTTGTTGATTACAAATTAATTATGTCATTTGCTCTTGGGTCATATTAGGAGTAGGGCGAGCATTACTAGTCGACCAAAGTGAGTTATTACCAGTGACCCCATTAGATGTACCCCCATGTAAAAATTTGCAATGATCACCAAAACAACAAAAACCTCTAGCAAAGTTAAAAAATGGCTTATTAAGCTTAACAAGAGCAATGATAGTACGACGTTCATTATTACCTGAGTTGGCTAACAAGACCATAGGTGAAGCCGAAGTAGAATCAATAGCTTGAGCCCGCGACTTCAATCTGAGGTGAGCATCGACTTAGCTGTTTGAGATCAGGAAAGGCCTCGCGATGAACGATAATAGTGGCGACATTCTCATACTTCTCATTCAAGCCTTCAAGAGCAAATGTAACGATGTCATCGTTACTAATGGGAGATTCGAGACTTATCAAGATGGTGGCTATTGACTCGATCTTGCTAAAATAAGCATCAATGCTCAAGTCCCCAAGTTTCAAGGAGCGTAATTACGCCTTCAAGGCGATGGTACAGGTTCGTTTATTGTCATGAAATATCGTCGCTATACGATTCCATGCCTCTCTAGCGGTTTGAGGGTCATCCACTACAAGACGTGCTTGAAGGGTCTCGAAAAGAGTCATGAATATCCATGACAAAACAATAGAGTAAATCTTCAACCATTCCGGAGTAGGAGGAACTGGTATACTTGTTGTGGCTTCATCCGATGAGATGATGTGATCGAGAATGTTAAACCCTCAACAAAGGTTTTTAAAATAAATACACCCAAGATGCATAATTTAGTGTATCGACATCCAATGTAATGGGAACTCGGGATGTGAGATTGTTGATAGTCACAAGTTTGTCCGAAAGTGAGATGACCGGGCATCGTTTGTAACAGTCATTGTGATGGATTAGGTTTTGTTAAACAAATATTAGGGTTAGGGCTAGGATTTGGTGACGTGAACGAACTGTTTTAGGTTTAGGGTTTGTGTTCGTGTAACATACACGTCAACAGGAAACACAAGTAGGTACTTAATATAATGATTGGAATGAAAATAAACCTTGAGTTGATGAACAATAACTACCAACGATCAACGTAACAAAACATTGACCGGTAACCAAACCTCTACTACCAACGATCAACTGAAACAAAATTCGACCAGTAATCAAACAAACAGTGATATGAAACGTAAGAATCGACTAGTTAAGATACCAACGATCGACTGAAAAACTAGGGTTTTGGAAGGATCGGTATACTTAGGTTGATACCATGTAAGTAGGGAATAATGTGTATCTCATTAAGAATAATGGTTTGGTGTATATATATATATATATATATATATATATATATATATATATATATAGAGAGAGAGAGAGAGAGAGAGAGAGAGAGAGATATACAAATAATAATATGAAACTTGGGCTTGAGCCCATTACAAAATATCCACTAACACTATTATCCATCATCATCAATCATAATTCATTCAAACTAGCCAAAGGCAACTTTATCGAATTCAAAAACTTCCAAAGTTTAAAAAGTTGTGATACTCAATATTTGTTTACGTATGGTATGTAAAACGTACTTAATTAAATGCAAATTGGGATAGTTATTGTTTTTTGTTTCCTGTTAAGAATGGTAAGGATCTCGCGAGAAGAGTGGTTCCCTAAAGCCGGGGTAACACTTAAACAAACCAAGTTTGTGTATTCACTATGTGTGAAATATTGAAGAAAAAGGTGAACCATTTTTCTTGTTTTGTGACACCTCTTTATTTATAGTGAGGTATCTTGGGTTTTAGGAAGAACCCGTGTGGTTGATCAATGGCTATGAACATGTCACGCGTTGATCATCTGATGGGAAGACAAGGATGACAGGCGCCATTCTTTCCTTGGACTCATACGGTTCGTACATGGCATGTTTGCTTTAGATTCTGGTTATGTCTCGCCTACTGTCACGCGTCAGGTGTCATATACCGTTGGGTGACAGTTAGATGACAGTTGTCTGCGCATGTGTGAACACGGCCTAAGAGGTCTTCAGGTGATTGCAACCTGGGAGTGTTTGTGTAATGACTTGGGCTTATCCCAAGTGTTGATAATGGGTCTTATTTTGGCGTATGTTTACTGGGCCTAAGCCACTAATATCATACGGTTCGTACATGGAATAATTTTGTTGTTGTGTCTTAGAGGCTAAACCAGGTTGATACCAGTTTATTAGTTGATTCTGTTTTTTAGAGCTAAAGCACATGAAAAATAGGTACATTGGATGTAAAGAACACATATTATGTGTTTTTTAGAGCTTAAGTACTTGATTCAGTCGATATTTCTTACTTTGTTACATCGACTACCCTGTTATCTACAACTAATTCTAGGTCTCCATCTTCGCTGGTTTTCGCTATCTCTTGTTCCAATGGCTTATAAGTATAAAACCATGCACATACATAGTAATACAAAAGGTTTACTACTTGTATCCCACTTACAAGCATGTAATAGTATTCCAGTCTACCTCTATTTAAGTTCCTATCAGGTAGCCAATTTCTACCATTTGAGCCTGCAGTGTACTTATGAACCATAGTCACCATTAACGTCCCCGCATACTGTCCAAGTGCAATGGCAGCCCAATGTAGAGCTATAGCTGTGCTTTTCATACTTTCTGGTGACTGATCATAAAGAAACTCAAGTTTACCAACATTAAAGAACGCTCCTGCTATACCATGAAGTGAATACTGAGGAATTAACCAGAAAACGCTTATGGGTATCACCTGAGTTGGCTTGTCAATCAAGTTATATTCTCTTGCTGCGTGTTTTCTTTTGATTTCCACAAATGAACCAGCAAATGTGGCACAAACGCTTATGATAAAGCCAACGCCAATCCGTTGTAAACTTGTGATGCCTGCAGGGTTCTTTGTGAAACGGTATGCAAAGGGGACAAATAAACGGTCGTATAACGCAAGGGTAATAATTATTGCTCCTACATCAAAGATTGCCATGCTAGCCGGAGGTATTTCAAATGAGCCTGCTACATGACGGTCCATGGTGCGAGCTTGCATAATGGTAAAAGTATTTTGATGGGAATAAGCCATTATATATATTATTCCTGTTGAAATAATTGGTAATAACCGAATGATTGATTTCAGTTCTTCTACTCTATGGACAGTAGCAATCCGCCATAGTTTTGGCGAGTTTGAAAGATAGTCGGTGTCATTTTCTGTTACTATTGCAGCCTTATCAAACCACCTTAAAGAGACAGAGAGAGTATATATAAAGTGTTCAAAAGTCAATTAAGTGAATAATGAACCTATGTAATTTTCATTAAGTTTTCAACACATCTAACCTCATCTGATTGGTATGAAGAAGTCGACCATCCTTAGATATACCGGCATCAAGCTCTTTATTTACATAAAGAAGTTTACCGTCTACTGGTACAACTACCTTCCGCTTCTTGACTGCAGCAACGATCACTTGAGCAAGTCTAACAAATGGACTTCCTTCTGGTTTCGCTTTTTGATAAAATGGAGAGCCTACTAAAAATACTACAAATGCAACAACCATAGCAATTGTTGGAATCCCAAGACCCCAACCCCAACTCACTGTATCTTGGATATACACAACCAGCGTTAGTGCAGATAGACTTGCTAACGACACCAAAAAATAGTACACATTGAAGAAATTCCAGCTTTTCACTTGAGTTTTCATTTTCAAAATGTCAAGTTGATCTGCAGCAAATGCAACAACACAAGGACGTGTGCCTCCTAACCCGACTGCTGTAAGGAATAGGGATATATAAAGCACTGATAACTGAGACTGTGACGCCTCCTTGCAGTTTGTTTGTGTGGGACATTGTGGTGGATGTGACTGTGGCAAAAATGCTGATATAGTAATAATGATCATTCCCTGAACAAGATTAACGTTTTAGAGATAGACATGATAAATACTTAATTAATGTTTATAAGCTGCTGGTGTGTAGGGGACTGAACCATTTCATAAATGAGCAAGCCGACGATGATGGTCCAGTAACGACCAGCAAAAGAGTCGGCAAAGAGTGCACCAAAAAGGGGCATAAAACAAGAGAGACCGGTGAAGTTGGTCAGGGTGTTGGATGCTTTCACCAATGGCATGTTCAATTGTACAGTTAAGTATGTTATCAAATTGGCTTGAAATCCAGTCGCGGCGAATCTGTCACATATCTCATTTGCTGCAATGATATAAAAGATGTTGGTTCGTTGTCACAGGTGCTTTATGGAACCAATCTTTGATCGACTTGTGTTTTGGATTCATGGTGATTCGAATGTGAATGTGGTGTGCAGATAATATATGCAAAATAGATAATACAAAGACTTGAAATATATAAACTATATAAAGGTTAAAAAAAACGATTACAAATCCTACGGTTTAGGGATATATATAAGTTATGAAACGTTGTGACTTATCACTAAAGATGCAACGTTTCATCCCAACCGATATAACTGTTATTTGTTTCTAACTGTCTTAAAGGGACGTTTGGCATTGGGTTTAACCCAATCCAACCTATTCGACCCAATTACTAAATACAATACAATAAACATAATACTAACAACATACAGTAATTAATTGTTCTACAAAAGATGTTTATTAGCTTGCAGGCACACAATGAATGTGAGAGTAATATAAGTTTTTGTAATAACTTCTGGTCATATTTGATTAAGGTGTTAATTTTTCTTTATATTAGTTACTCTTCATAGTTTAATATGCTTCAGAAATTGAAATGAAGAATACAGATTCTGTATGACTTGATCAAAAAAAGTAAAGAAGGGATAAGGTAGGGGGTCCAAAAAGCATGATAGGTTATTGGTAAATTGTCTGTATTTTATGGAATTTTTATGCACTTTAGTTTGTTAAAAATTTTAACTATCCTGCCAAACTATTAGCTTTTAGCCCATAAAAATATATATCAGACCTTCAACCACAAAAACCAATGACCACCATGGGCTGCAGGGGTCAGAGTCTATTAACATAATGAAATTTGAGATATTATAATTGTCTTGTTGGGAGATAAAGTTTATAAAATTATGAAAGAGAGGGTGACTGAACATGCTAACCTCGTTATCGTACTTCTTAGAGAACTAAAACTACAGATATATGTTTAATTAAGATTTGAACATACATACCAAGAATAAAGGGAATGGTTCTAAAACCACCAAGCTTCTTTTCCTTAGCCATCTCAATAGGCTCTTCATCTTTCATTGGTTCCATCTACTTGATGTTTTTGGAGTTTTAAGTATGTATGATGTAAAAGCTTGTAGCAATGGCTATTTCAAGCGAAATTTTGCACACCAGCAACAAATATGATTGGGCTAAGGTGGGGTCTTTGACATGCACACATGCATATCATATGAACTTATGAAGTAACTCAATAAGTAAGACCAGAGGTAAGAAAACAAAATATTGGCCAACTTTTAACTTTAGGTATAGGCAAGTCTTCTCAGTAGTACAGTATTTCTTAATATAGTAATGGTAATACATCTACACTTGTACACTGCAGTTGATAATAAGTTAATTGTGAACCCGTCATATTTTATACGTAGTATTCAGATTTTTGTAAGTGTGGTTTTGTGATTTAGCCGAATGTGCACACTTGATCGATCGGCAGTTGGGAATCGGCTAGGATATTTCAAGAAACATCTATGTTTTGTTGTTATTATTCATTTCACAAGGTTTGTACTTTAGTTGATTTAGGCTAATATTCCCTAGTACTGGTCGAGAATCTATCGGGTAATCCAAGGGAATTATTATATGCCAACTGAGGACCTCATTATACCATGAGCATTGTTTGACAATTTGACATGGTATGTATAATCAGTAATCACATGCCTAAATTTACATGGATGAGATACGGTGATAAGAAAAACTAAAATAAGAAGAATGAGAAAGAATTCTACCAACACATTTCAAATAAGATGGAGATTTTTAAGGGGAGATGTATCTAGTTTTGTAGGTGCATCTAAAATGTATGATTATGGCTTCTTCTCACCCTTGTCATTTTAATTTTTCTTCTCATTTGATCCTAACTCCTTGTCAACATACTGTAAGAGCACCATTACCAAGTTATTCACAAACCAATAAATTAACCACTGTCTATTTAGGCACAAAATTAGTACATGTTTAGGCAATCTCGATTGATATATGTCAATCATTTAAATGATACAATTTCTTGATTGATATAAACTCACCAAAGTAAAAAAACATATGGCAATCTCGACTCAATGTTGTTGTTAGCATCTGGGGATTGCTATGGGACTGCCAAGACAAGGCAGGTCGAACAGGTCAACACTTAGAAATGCTGCTACATAAGAACGCGCCCAAATGAGTGAATAACGGGTTCTCAACATATCGCCCAATGCTCCCATACTATATGATTTGAGAGAAATTCATAGTATTATTAATTATTCATTGATCCTTGAAGGTTGATTACAAAGAATATTTATTGTAGGTCATTTCTATTATTGAGAGGTCAGCCTACATTATGTTTAGTTTTGTTCGTAACAATCACCTATATTTTGTTGTTTATAAATTCTTGTAAATAAGTTATGGTTCAGGATCCCGTAATTACTGAAAAAGAATTGTAAAATCATTGGTTGTCTGTTATACTAAAATTAGAAGAGACAGTGATTATAAAAACTAATAATAAAAACAAAAAGATACAAAATGCAAAAAACAAGGAAAATAGTTTTTGCGGCAATTATTGGGAGTTTTATATATCAATTTTCTGTTAGCCTTTGATCCATCATCATCAATCATAACTCATTCAAACTAGGCAACTTTATCAAAGTCAAAAAACTTCCAAAGTTTAAACACTTGATATTCGACATACAAACCCCACGATGTGGATAACTGTGACACTTGACATCGTAGGGTTACAAGAAATGCAGTACTTTGAGCCAAAAAAGTCCATATGTTGCATGATAGGATCGTATGGCTCAATATGAAATCTAACACAGCTGTAACTAGATAAGATATTTATGTAAAGAAGAAAAATACGACGCCAATAAATTGTCGACTGGTATTTAATTTACTCGATGAAATTTCATGATTATTATGGTATTACAATGATTCTGACTCTATATCTTTTACTCTAAATCACATTTTGCACTTATATGTTGAGAAATCACATCAATAGTAATCACTAAGAAAACTGTAATCAAAAAAACTCACAAAGTAAGAGCGCTTGAAACTATAGAGCAGATAAATAACTTTGATTGATCTAATTCACGTCCACGCTAGTGAGTTACTATTAGTATGTGATATAAATGTTAACAATTATATAAAAGATTTATCGATATTTTTAAGAGGTAGCAAAACTTAGGTTAAACTCATTTCTTATACAACTCATACATTGGGCTAGCTCTTTTATATTGGGCTAGCTTGATTAATTTACCATATCTGCCAGGCCTAATTTGGGCTAGCTCTTTTATATTAGCAGCAGAGTAGGCCCAAGTTGTGTTAAATTTCTGTATACAACTCATTCAAGAACTATGTTGAAGAAACATCTGTCTTGTGTCTTTTGCATCTCAACAGATTATTATTTAGTATACTAATTTTCACCAATCTCTGTAACACTGAACTTTCCAAAATATGTCACGCTAGGACAGAAAATAACCGGAAATCAATATCATGTTAACGATCGAGTGTCTAACAGGCTGCAGAATTTGTGTATCACAAACACTTGGGGTCATATAAGCCGCTTTCTTTTTTATAGAACAAGCTTGAGCCCCAACCACTCAATATTAGGGTGTCATTTTTTCTTTGTATACCTTACATGTATATATCTGGTTGCCATAGCAATGTCAAGGTGTTAAAGATCAACATTTTGCAACATATTTGGATTATTGACAAATGTCTTAATACATCTAGGTACATATCCTTCTAATGACCGCAATTCTTTACAGGATTACTACAAATATCATATACCTTCCAGAAGTCTAGTTATGTACTTAAGCAATAAAAGAAGAAACAGAATCAAGTAACATGGTATCAAATGCTTATACCCTGAAAGAACCCATAACAACGACAGCAGCACACTTTCACGCAACACGTTCTAATAAACCTGATCTGATAGATTTTGCGCCCCTATTCCAGCACCACCTCCATCCTTACCCAAGTCATCATCGAAATATCTATCCGACCTAAATTTTTTGTACGCTTCTTCTAATTCGGTATCCGAAAGTTCAAAATCATCAGTTTCTTTTTCCTTTCCTTTGCGTTTTCGCTCAGCATTTGAACCAACATTTACACCGCGCTCTTTAGTTGGCCTCCCTCTCCCTCTGCCTCTCCCTCTTCCCCTGCCTCTTTTAGCAGCAGATGCTTTTTGTTTGGATGCAGCAACTAGTTTTCTAACTTCTTTGACTTTTTCTGTGCTATTCAATAACTCGATTACACTCCTCATTTTTCTCACTTTTCTTTTCATTGGCCTTTTTCCCTTGCCTTTTTCGTGATCATTTTCCTCTTCATCACTAGTACTTGAACTACTATTTTCCTCTTCGAGTATTGGCTCTGAAGGCGTATCTTCTTTCTTTTCACTGTCAGTATTAGCATTTGCTCTCATCTCTGCATGACTTCTTACTCGAAAGGGACTAGTTTTGGATACCCGGGCCATTTTCTTTAACACTTTATTTACCCACAAACTATTGTTACGCCTATGTAGTTACAGTGTTCTTATCGAGATTCTAATACAAACGGAAAAAGAAAGTTCCTGAAAAAGAACACCAAATAGAACAATAAGCAATGCAAGTTTCGATATAAATCTGTTCTATAGAACTTGAATATGCCAAAAGAAATTTAAAGAACATGTAATTAGACGAATTTTCTTATGATTTATAAAACATAGTGACAAAAAATGCATATAAGATAGCACAATGAAGTTTAAAATCATCACAAACATATACTACTAGATGAATAATATATCCAAAGATACAAAAAAAAAAAAAAAAAAAAAAAAAAAAAAAAAAAAAAAAAGCCCCTACAGATTATTGATACAAATCAAAGAACACCAGCAAAACCATGCCATTATGTTGAACCGTAATCAAGATTTCGATAAAACTGAACGAGACATATATTACTTTTCGAAACCCGTAAAGAAAATGATGCGACTAAGAAATTGGTATGATAAAAGAGAAACGTACTCGTTATAAATAACCGTCAAGAGATGATCCCACAAACAGAATTGGTTTGTTATGAGAAGTTAAGTTGGTTATATAGTGACTTGTGTAATAAAAACGGTTAAGTTGGTTATATATTGACTTGTAATAAAAACGGTTAAGTTTATATGTGAATGAAGGCGGGACTTTTCATATTGTTTTACAAAACTGGTCCTCTGCAATTTACTAAATTGGTCCTTGTGCATAACTTATTTTCTAAAACAGAATAATATACAAAATGAAAAATACAGGAAAAAATAAAATAAATAAATAAATAAAAATTATTGTCATTTAAAGAAAACCTATGCAAACCAAATTGTTATTATTTGTTTTCCTAAAAGTAATAGTTGCATAATAATTAGTAGTCATTTTACACTTAAACCAAAAAAAGAAGAAGATTCTTTTTTCAAACAGGTAAACTATCACACAACTACAATATGTATATAATAACTATCTCACTTTTGTCCTTTACGAGACTTGAACCCGTAACCTTTTTATTGAAAACATAATTATCTCACGGATACCACTGGACCAAAGACTTATTAATGAGACAAACAGATATGAGATATAATTAAGGATAAAATTTGTCATGTTATAAGTGTTTCTTATGGGAATTAACTTCTTGGGATATAAATGTACATTAGCGAAAATAACATAGGGGCCAATCTAGAAAATATCGCACAAGGATCAGCTTTGTAAAAGAAATCACACAAGGACCAAGTATGTATAAACGTTTTGCATCAGGGATTAAAATCGCGCAGGACCAGTTATGTAAAAAACAATTCACACAAGGACCAATTTTGTAAAACAAATTCGTACAAGAACCAATTTCTCGCCGTACGAATAAAAAAGGGTTATCATATCTAGCTATAACTAGATATGATATTCGTGGAAAGAAGAAAAATACGACGCCAATATATTGTCGACTGGTATTTAATTTACTCGACAAAATTTCACGATTATTATGGTTTTACAATGATTCTGACTCTATATCTTTTACATTAAGTCACAATTTGCACTTATATGTTAAGAAATCACATCAATGCTAATCACTAAGAAAACTGTGATCACAAAACTGACAATAACCTTGTACAATAACAATGAAAACACAAAAGTAAGAGCGCTAGAAAGAGCAAATAAATAACTTTGATTGATATTAGTATATGATATAAAGCTTTACAATTATATAAAAGATTTATCGATATTTGTAAGAGGTAGCAAAACTTTGGTTAAACTTAGGGGTGAGCAGAAAAACCGAAATATCCGAATAAACCGAAAACCAAAACCGAATCGAACCGAAAATAACCGAATCGAACTTATAACCGAACCGAATTTGCCAAAACCGAACCAAACCGAATTTTTAATTCGGTTCTCGGTTTGGATATGGTTTTGGTAATCAAAACCGAACCGAAAACCGAATTCATATAAATTTATATATTTATATATATAAAAAGATCAATAAAACGTTATATATATATATACTTATATTTATATTTATATATATATATATATATATATATATATATATATATATATATATATATATATATATATATATATATAAATAACAAAAAAATTCTATCCTAATATTAAAAAATACTTTTTATGTTTGAAATAACTTTTTTGGCAAAATATATTTGTATATTTTTCTTTTTTTTTAAATAAAGTGTGTAATTTGGTTAAACCGAAAACCGAACCGAACCAAACCGAACTAGAATTTAACCAAACCGAACCAAAAACCGAATTTGAATTCGGTTTGGTTTGGTTCACGGTTTGACCCTAAATTTTTTTTTAACCGAATTAACCGAATAACCGAAAACCGAACCGATCAACACCCCTAGTTAAACTCATTTCATATAAAAACTTTGGTTAAATTCCATATGAATTGGGCCTCCAATTATAATTTGATTAATTAACCATATCTGCCAGGGCCAAGTTGGGCTAGCTCTTTTATAATAGCAACAGAGTAGGCCCAAGATGTGTTAAATTTCTGTATACAACTCATTCAACAACAATGTTGAAGAAACATCTGCCTTGTCTTTAGCATCTCAACATGATTGTTTGATATTGGATGATATTTCAATATATTTTCAACAAATCATTACTTTGTATACTGATTTTCACAAATCTCTGTAACACTGAACTTTCCAAAATATATCACGCTGGGACAGAAAATAACCGGAAAGCAATATCATGTTAACGAGTGTCTAACACTTGGGTCATATAAGTCGGTTGCATTTTTGCAACATCATTCGGATTATTGGATATGTATCATCCAGTAACATTGATCTAGTATGATATTGACGGTAGTATGATCATGTATTCAAGAAGTTTTACCTTAGTTAATGGCAAACATTTTATTGACAATGTCGTCATAAGCTCCTGTTATGAACAACTAACCATTTTCACTACATCTAAGTACATATCATTCAAATGACAGTAATTCGTTACAGGATATCCTACTACAAATATCATATACAAATATACATTCCAGTAGTCTAGTTATGTACGTAAGCAATAAAAGAAGAAACAGAATCAAGTAACATGGTATCAAATGATTAAATCCCGAAAGAACCCATAACAACAACAGCAACACACTTTCACGCAACACATTCTAATAAACCTGATTTGATCAATTTTGCGCTCCTATTCCAGCACCACCTCCATCCTCACCAGAGTCATCATCGTCATTTCTATCCATCCTAAATTTTTTGTACGCTTCTTCTAATTCGGTATCCGAAAGTTCAAAAACATCATTTCTATCCATCCTAAATTTTCTGTACGCTTCTTCTAACTCGGTATCCGAAAGTTCAAAAACATCAGTTTCTTTTTCCTTTCCTTTGCGTTTTCGCTCAGCATTTGAACCAACATTTACACCGCGCTCTTTGGTTGGTCTCCCTCTCCATCTTTTCGCAGCAACTAATTTTCGTTTGAATGCAGCATCTACACCGCGCTCTTTGGTTGGTCTCCCTCTCCATCTTTTCGCAGCAACTAATTTTCGTTTGAATGCAGCGTCTAGTTTTGTCGTAACTTCTTCTAACTCGGTATCCGAAAGTTCAAAAACATCAGTTTCTTTTTCCTTTCCTTTGGGTTTTCGCCCAGTACTTATGCTACTATTTTCCTCTTCGGGTATTGGCTCTGATGGGTTATCTTCTGTCTTTTCACTGTCAGTATTAGTATTTGCTCTCATCTCTGCATGACTTCTTACTCGAAATGGATTAGTTTTGGATACCCGGGCCATTTTCTTTAACACTTTACAAACTATTATTACGCCTATGTAGTTACGGTGTTCTTATCGAGATTCTAATACAAATGAAACAAGAAAGTTCCTGAAAAAGAACACCAAATAGAACAATCAGCAATTCAATTTCGATATAAATTTGTTCTATACCTAACATTGTATGGAACTTGAATATGCCAAATGAAATTTAAAGAACATGTAACTAGACGAATCTTCTTATGATTTATAAAACATCATATATCATATGAACATAGTGACAAAAGATGCATATAAGATATCATACAAACATAGTGACAAAAAATGCATATATCATATATCACAAACATGATACTAGATGAATAATATATCCGAAGATACAAAAAAAAAACTATTGATTATTGATACAAATTAAAGAACACCATCAAAACCAAATTATCCTATACGATATGCAACTCACAAACACACTATGCCATTATGTTGAACATAATCAAGATTTCGATAAAACTTATTAACGGGACATATAACTTTTCGAAACACCTGTAAAGAAAATGATGCGACTAAGAAATTGGTATGATAAAGAGAAACATACGTACTCGTTATAAATAACCGTCAAGAGACTATCCCACAAAGAGAATTGGTTTGTTATGAGAAGTTAAGTTCGTTATATATGGTGACTTGTAATAAAAACGGTTAAAGGCGGGACTTTTTATATTGTTTTACAGAACTGGTCCTGTGCAATCTTTTTTTTTTTTTACTAAACTGGTCCTTCGCAAAAAAAATTTTCTAAGACACAATAATAGACAAAAAGAAAATTGCAGGCACCCCTCCCCCCCCCCCCCCCCCCCCCCCCCCCCTAATTAAAGGTAATATTTGCATAATAATTAGCAGTCATTTTACACTTACGCCTTCATTTTAATAATAATAATAATAATAATAATAATAATAATAATAATAACAATCTTCATGCTGTTAATCGGTTGATTGAAGACTGTGAGGGTGATGTGGGTTTATCGATGTTGTTGGTGGACTTTAAAAACGCCTTCAATATGGTGGATCGTGCGGTTATTTTACGGGAAGTCCGCCTTCGTGTTCCGGCTATTTCACGTTGGGTGGAATTTTGTTACTCCAATCCTGCCAGATTATATTATGGTGAGCATATTTTATGGTCGCACCAAGGGGTGCAACAGGGTGATCCGCTTGGGCCTCTTCTTTTTGCTTTAGTATTACATCCCTTGGCATGTAAGATTAGAGACTCTTTTACCCTTTCTCTTCAAGCTTGGTATCTAGATGATGGTATTATTATTGGAGATACTTTGGTTGTGGGGAAGGTTTTAGAGTTGATTATGATGGATGGACCTAGTTGTGGTTTACACCTCAACGTTGATAAAACTGAGGTTTTTTGACCCAAGGAAGACCCCAGGAGCAGGTATGTTGGTGTTTTACCCCTAATATTTCTCGACCTGCGAATGGTGTTAAATTATTAGGTGGGCCTGCCAGTGTGGACTTTGAGTTTAGTAGTAAGCTTGTTATGAAAAGGGTTGCTAAAACTATTGAACTAATGGATGCTGTTGCTAAGCTTAATGATCCTCAATGTGAGTTGTTGTTACTGCGTGCATGTGCTGGTATTTCCAAGTTGTATTTTTCTATGCGCACATGTCCTCCTCGGGTCTTTGAGGGTGCTCAGGTTTCTTTTGATGTAGCACTTCGTTCTTCTTTGGAACGTATTGTCACTGCTTCTGGACCTGGGTTTGGTGATTGGCAATGGAGAGTTGCCACCCTACCGTTTGCGTTCGGGGGACTTGGTGTGTATTCTGCAGGTGATGTCTTGAACTATGCCTTCCTTGCTTCTAGACTTCAATCTGCCAGCCTACAGACTAAGCTTCTCCGTAGTTCTGGTATTGTGATTACTGGTCCCTCATTTGATGATGCTTTGCGTACTTTTAATGTGAATATGGAAATTGATCTTTTGAGTAATCCTAGTGAGATCGATGCCCCAAAACTTATGAAGAAAATGGCAGATATATATTTCACACGTGTTGCCCAAACGGTTGAATCCACTTTTCATTTATCCCCTAGACAGATGGCGTTATGGAGCTCACTAAAAGAGGATTACACGTCAGATTGGCTTAGGGTGGTACCGATATCCGGATTGGGACAAACTATGAATGTCAGGACTTACCGATGTGTGTTGTGTTATCGGTTGGGTGTTCCTCTTTTTACTGTCCAGGTGTCGTGCTCAGCTTGTTCTAAGGTTTTTTCTGGAGATATTTTTGGGGATCATACTGTTTCGTGCGCAGGTATAGTTGGTATTAAACATCGGCATAATGTCGTGCGCGATGTTCTTGTTGATATATGTTCTCGGTCTAGAATTTCAGCTCGTAAGGAGGTTGATATTGGGCTGCATGGAGAAAGGGACAAAACCTTACGTCCAGCTGATATGCTACTTTATTCTTGGGATGGTGGACTTGATGTTTGTGTTGATCTTACAGGATCGTCACCTTTGACGCGTTCGAGTATGGTTGATTTTATGCCCGGTCGGGCAGTTATTGAAGCCGCACAACGTAAACGGATCAAGTACCCTTTTTCATTCTCTTCTTTTGGAGAACTGGAAAAAGATGCAGTGACCTTATTAAAGCGTATTCGACGATTTTCTATGACTCAAGACATTGGAGCACGTGTTGCTCCACATATTTTTAGTAGGATTAGCTTTGCTATAGTTAGAGGTGTGGGGGCCCAGTTAATTTCTCGGCTCCCCACTAATTTCTTGTAAATCCTATTTGTTTTTAATAAAGTGATGTTATAATAATAATAATAATAATAATAATAATAATAATAATAATAATAATAATAATAATAATAATAATAATAATAATAATAATAATAATAATAATATTTCTTTATGTACTTTTAATATGGATATGGATATTGACCTTTTGAGTAACCTAAGCGAGGTCGCTGCCCCCAAACTCATGAAGAAATTGGCAGATATATATTTCGATCGGGTTACCCAAACTGTTGAATCTACATTCCATCTTTCTCCTCGACAGATGGCGTTATGGAGCTCTCTAAAGGAGGATCATACTTCAGATTGGCTCAGGGTGGCTCCTATATCTGGATTGGGTCAAACTGTGAATGCCCGGACATACCGTTGTGTGTTGTGTTATCGGTTGGGTGTTCCTCTTTTCACTGTTCAGGTACCGTGTTCAGCTTGTTCTCGTGTTTTTACTGGAGATATTTATGGGGATCATGCGGTTTCTTGTGCGGGTATTGTTGGCATTAAACATCGGCATAATATTGTGCGTGATGTTCTTGTTGATATATGCTCTCGGTCCGGAATTTCGGCTCGTAAGGAGGTGGATATTGGGCTTTATGGTGATAGGGATAGATCTTTGCGCCCAGCTGATATATTACTTTACTCTTGGGATGGTGGGCTTGATGTTTGTGTTGATCTTACGGGGTCGTCACCTTTGACACAATCTGGTATGATTAATTTTATGCCAGGCCGTGCGGTTATTGAAGCTGCACAACGTAAACGTGTCAAGTATGAGGCCAAATGTGTGGATATCGGATATGGGTTCCTCCCCTTCTCTTTCTCCTCTTTTGGAGAACTTGAGAAAGATGCAGTAACTCTTCTAAAGCGTATTCGACGTTTCTCTACGACTCAAGACATTGGAGCGCGGACTGCCGTTCATATTTTTAATAGGATTGGTTTCGCTATTGCTAGAGGTGTGGGGGCCCAGTTGGTTTCTCGGCTCCCCACCAATTTCTTGTAAAATCCTATTTATTGTTAATAAAAGTGATGGTTTATAATTAAAAAAATAAATAAATAAATAATAATAATAATAATAATAATAATAATAATAATAATAATAATAATAATAATAATATTTTTTAGATAGGCAAACTATCACTCAACTACAATATACACATAATAACAACTATCTCACTTTTGTTCCTTACGAGACTTGAACCCGCAACCTTTTGGTTAAAAACATAATAATCTCACAGATACCACCGGACCAAAGATTATGAGACAAACAAAATCAAATATCACATATAATTAAGGATAAAATTTGTCATGTTATAATAGCATAGGGACCAATCTAGAAAATATTGCACAAGTATCAGTTTTGTAAAACGATATATCACACAAGGACCAAGTATGTATAAACGTTTTGCATCATGGATTTAAATCTCACAGGACCAAAAGCAAATTTCTCACAAGGACCAATAATGTAAATATAATTCGTACAAGAACCAATTTCGCACAGCCCGTATGAAAAAAATGGTTATTTTTGGCCGAAAAAATGCGTATTTGGTGAAAAATGGTTCCTAAAAACAGTATTTCTATCATTTTACCTTTAAATTAACCAATTGATGTTCACCTACACGTCTTCAATGGTTCAAAGTATTCACAATGTCTATAAAAAGTGTATTGACAAAGCTATTTCTCACTAGATGTGACAAAACAGGCTTGTCGAGTAACGGGTCAAAATAAGTCCGGGTCAAAATAAGTCCGGGTCAAAACAAGTCAGTGTTATCGTGTTTGGCAACCCCACTCTTTTTAGTACTAACAAACCTCAAATCCACTCTTTTTAGTACTACTTAGTGTATTTAGGATCTCATTATATAGTACTTAAATCATATATAAAGTTTTAAAAAAGTACTAATAAACCGTTTGCTCGCAGGCCCAGGTTGGCTCTAACATCCTCCTTTTTTTCATAATCGTCAACAGATTTATGGCTCAGATAAGATCCAACACGGTGCATTCTAAGCAGTGAGATTGATGACACTGTTTATAGCATCAATGAGTTTGCTGAATATTCTTTGGAGAATCTTATTCAATTTGTTGGTGCAGTTTTATCTTCCAACATTATTTGCTAGTTTAAATAGAACTATAAAAGTCCGATCTTAATAAACCATGTTAAGGCTTCTTAATCAAACTTGTTTAGATTTTCAATCTCAATTAACGATACATTCAGTGTCTACTTTTTAAGTATTTCAGTTTTCAAAAATAGAATCAAGTAATCCTACTGTCAAATGGTTTATACCCTATAAACTCAACAGAACAACAGTATCAAAACTATGGTCTTAAATTCTTCCACTCTTAAGCACAGCTTTATGATGAAAAGAAACTGCATTCATTCACCCAAAGTAACCACATAGTCGAAAATCCAAGATATAAGAAATTTGAATTACGACCTATTGTCTATCAACTGACGATGTGATTTAGTTCTAAAACATTTATGCAAAAAAAGAAACATTGAGTTGATACAACTATACAACCAACAACAAGAACGAACAACACTCTAAACAGAATTAACTGGCCTATTTCCTGGACTTGAACGAGTTGTTCGTTGTCCAGCAGCAGCTCCTGCTCCATCCTTATCAGGTTCATCATCGCGCTTTCTTCCCTTCCTAATCCTCTTACACGCTTCCTCAGTATCTGTTTCCCAACCTCGGATATCATCACCAACGTCTGTTTTTTTCTCCTTTCCTTTGCGCTTTTGGCCAGCTTTTGCTAGAGCAACGTCCACATCCACCCCTTTTGGTCCTCTTCTACCTTTTAGGCGTTTAAACTTTGAAGTAACTTCCATATCCACATCCATTCCTTTTGGCCCTCGGCTAGCTTTTGTTGGTTTGTGCTCTGTAGCAACATCCACATCCATCCCTTTCGGTTTTTGGCTACCTTTTGGTGGTGGTTTAGACTTTGAAGTAACTTTCACATCCGATCCTTTTGAAGCTGATCTTAGAGAATATGTACTCTTAACAACAGTTTCTGTCTTTTTACCGAGTGCTATTCCTTTTGCTTGTTGTGTTATGCAATCCACATCAGACATCTTCACATCATCGGTTGTGGTCTGTTTTTCCTCTTTCATCGGTTTCTTACCCTTGGCCTTTTCCTTAGCCTCAGCTTTTTCAGTCCCTGAGTCCACATCAGACATTTTCACATCATCCATTGTAGTCTGCTCCTCCGTTTGCATTGGTCTCTTACCCTTGTCCTTTCCCTTGGTCACAGCTTCAGCAGAGTCTGAATCAACATCAGGCATCTTCACATCATCCGTTGAGGCCTGCTTTTCAACAACCATTGGCTTCTTACCTTCTGCCTTTTCCTTAGCCACAGCTTCAGCACTTTCAGAATCCACATCAGACATTTTCACATCATCACTTGAGGCCTGCTTTTCCACTTCCATTGTTCTCTTGCCCCCGGCCTCAACTTCAGCATTTTTTGAATCAGATGATGCATCTTTCATTTCTTCATTGCTAGTATTTGATTCTGACACCATTTTCTTTCAGCACTAATATTTAACCAGAAAAATCTCTAAAACTTAAACGCCAAAAGTTCACAACAGACTGAACAAGAAAGTTCCTGAAATAGTACCAAGCACAATAAGAAGTTAGAACAAAATGAATCCATTTTTATACAAACTTTTTCTGTCTTCAAAGTAAACAGCCATTTAAGATTGAAATTATTATTCTTTATCGACTTGTTCTGCTGTTCATTTATTAGTCATCTATGGATCAAACATATCTTCTAGTATCTCATTGTCATACATTAGTTCACACAAGTTAAGTCTGATGATCAAAGTACTTCTGCTAATCAAATTTCCCTAATCAAGATGCCACAAATTCGAAGTGAGATTGAGTCTAAATTTGAGCCAAAGACGGAAAATTATCCAAATGAACATAAAATCGAATTAGATACCAGACATCAGAAAACGCAGAATACTAATAACGCGTCCTATAGCCTACAGAGTTTAAGTAAAATGTGACAACAGAAATCAGAAAGTGCAGAATACTAATAACGCGTATTATAGCCTCCAGATCTCAAGTAAAATGTGACAACCGAAATCAGAAAAGGCAGAATACTTAGTGATGAACAATTCATAATGGAATAAGATCTTCATAAACATCTCTAAAACAGCCTAACAAACTCTAATGAAAACTGAAGTTATCAATTCATCTTGAACATTCAACATCCATAAAATCGAGATTCACGTGTTAATAACTCGAAACACAAATCTAAACAATCTGGATACCAAGAATTACCATTTTCTAATCTTCGAACAACAACTAATCAATCACATAAAATCATAAAATTCATTACCACTAATAACTATAGCATGGTTCAACAAACCAATCAAAACGTCGCAACACTTACAAGCTACCAAACTTATACAAACCGCATGTTCTAGATCTCTACAAACGAAATTAATAACTCAAAACGCGAATCTAAACAACGTGATTCAGCTAAGTGAACAATCTAATAAAAATGCCGAAACACAAACAAGATACATTACACAACCGAATACGATTATTCAATAAGCTAATTAATAAACAGATTATGATTCAACAAATTGAAGTCAAAACATCGTGATTAAAGCAAGATGCGTAAATTTCGATAACTGTAACGAAACGATAAACAAATTGAAAGAGTGATTACCGAATATTGATGAACAATGAATGTAGCAATGATGATGATGATTAAGAGAATGTTAGAGTTTGTTATGGTGATTTAGTTATGTAACAGAAAATTATACTAGTAACTAACTGGCATGAAACTGGCGGGAAGTTTTTTTATATTGTACACGTGGACTGATGTTATTGGGTAATAAGGAATGTCTGTTAAATCTTCTAGAAGCCGTTGTCTCAAGTGAAATGTAATATTTACCTTTTTAACCGATCGGGTAACTATTTACGTGCTCAAATTATCTTTGATTTTTTTTTATTTTTTTTTAAATGGAAAATGCTAACAGAGCTCGATGCAGTGGCCTATCACACTTTATACGGTTTTTTTTACTTGTTTCGCCAAATTGCACAGTATTGTACGCTATGACTACGTCATTCGCCCCTTCGCCATCTTTTTCACGTGTGTATTTGCTTTCTTTTTCTTTTCTTTTTTTTTTCTTTTTTTTCTTACAACCCCACCCCTCCCCTTTCTTTTTACTTTTTTTTTCACGTATTAGTGTCAACTTGAATAAGATTTTATTTATTTTTTACCTTTTTTTCATTTTTAACCTTTTTGTTAGAGTAAACTACACCGTTCGTCCTTGTGGTTTGCGTTGACCGCAGACCTTCGTCCTTTGACCAAAAAAATTGCACCGTTCGCCCTTAAGTCAGAAACGTTATGCACCGTTTGTCCCTCCTTCTAACGGGGTGGACTAACGCTCGTGGTGGCGGTGGTCACTGTGGTTGCGCGTGGCCCCGTTGGATGGAGGGACAAACGGTGCATAACGTTTCTGACTTAAGGCCCAACGGTGCAATTTTTTTGGTCAAAGGACGAAGGACGTCGGTCAACGCAAACCACAAGGACGAACGGTGTAGTTTACTCTTTTTGTTATGTATGTTACATTATTAGTTAATTTGATAGTTTTTCTTACTTTGTTTGTCCCTGATGTCACTTACATTGTTAGTCCCTAAGTTATTTTTCTTATTTATTAGTCCATAAAATATATAAAATCTGATTTAAATGTATATAATGAAATGTGTTTGTTTTAAAAGAAAATGGAAAAGAAAAAAAAAATAACCACATGCGCCTATAGCAGTTATAGCTGGGGAGGGTGTTTTAGTTGGAGCACCTGATACTCTTGGCTGGAAGGGATGACGCTATCGAAAAACGGCAACCTATGGCGTGAGCCCGACACCGAGTCTCGTGCCATAGGGTCTTGCAGTTAACGCAAACATATTTTTTTTTCTCCTTTTTTCTCTTATTTTGGACATTGAATAACGGCACAATAATAATAATAATAATAATAATAATAATAATAATAATAATAATAATAATAATAATAATAATAATAATAATAATAATAATAATAATAAAATAAAAAATAATAACCCTCTATTTCTAATTATTATCCTTTAAAAATTCTTTAAATACCCCATTCTATTTTTTACACACACTTCTAGCTCAACAGTACTTCTCTTATTTCTACCATGTTTGTTGACATAAATAATGTCTTAAAACATTGTTAGCATATTAACAATGTCTTTATGTTTTGATAATTACAAAGCATAAACTCATTAATCTAAAACTTATGACGTAAACAAGTTTTAGTGCTTAATATCTGTCTTTGCTTCCATATCACTTAAGGTATGAATAAACAAAGGGTTTATTACATTTCATGATCAAAGGAAATTTTTCTAATCACTAGAATTTTTATAAAATGTATTAAACATCTTATATCTTTTACAAAATTACTTTTGGAATTAAAGAATATGTTTAATTCATTATAAATATATGATTTCAAATTTCCAACCAAAAATGGCAAATTCTATCCAGAAAAATATTCCCCACTAAAAGACAAGAAAAACCAACGTTCTGAAGGGGCGGCCCCCTTAATTCCTTAGGCGGCCCCCTTAATCATTAAGGGGACCGGCCACTAATTAAGGGGACCGGCCACGCTCCAGAACAGTATTTTTCTCCCCTATAAATACTGGTTTTCTCCTCATAATTTTCTCACCTTTTGCACTTCTAAACTTTATGATCTAGATCCAAATCTCTATTCTCTTATCCTTTGATCATAAGTGTATAATTCTTTGTTTCAAAGTGATCCAACCTTCATCCTCTCAAGTGCAAGAGAAGAATACTTCTATCCCTCAAGACAAGAAGTATTACAACTTGTTGTGATCTCCACATCCAAGTTGTTGGTGCATCATCAAAGATCATTTACATTATTCTTTGTGAAGATTGTTGTGAATATTTGATTGTAGATAGTTGTGCTAGATATAGATTGTGTGATTAGTTAGTAGCTTGGTGTGAAGAAGAAAAGTTAGGAACTAGATTGGTGTGAAGAAGATAGGTGTGGATTAGTTAGTTGTGAAGTAGATTGATTTGAAGAAGTTGTGTAGAAGTTGTGACGAAGTTGTGGCGTGAAAAGTGGTGTGTAAATTGGTGTGTAAATTGGTGTGTACGGTTTTCTCCTCCATAAGGGAGCTTGTTGATATAGTGAAGAAAACTCTCGAGTTAGGTGCTCGGGGAGTGGAGTAGGGCAAGGAAGGTGTCCTTGTAGCCGAACCACTATAAATCTCTTGTCTCGCGGTTCGATCTTTCCACCTCTTACTTATTTCATTACTTATCATTGTTATATATTGTGTATTGTTAATTGTTTATATTGTACAAGACTTGAGATCACATATTATCGAATCTAAGTTTTTAAAAGCTAAGTAAACTCTAAAACTATCTTTTATAACGAATTAAAAAGACGTAAAACTATTCAACCCCCCTTCTAGTTTTCCACAATTGGTATCAAGAGCCACATCTAGCAATATTTTTAAAATATATTGTATTTTAAAACTTGTAACGATCTATAGAATCTGAAAAATATTTAGAAGGGCAATCTATGCAAAGACCACCACTATTTGAAAGTGATGGATTTTTATATTGGAAAAATAGATTCGAAACGTATGTGAAATCAAAAGATCTTGATCTTTGGCATATTATTACCTTTGGTGATTTTCCTCCTATTCAATATAATGTTGAAACTAAAATGAATGAAATTGTATCTTTTGAAGAACAAAATGATGATTTGAAAAAGAAATTAGCAAAAAATAATGAGGCTAAAATGTTAATTTATAATGCGTTACCACGCAAAGAATATGAAAGAATTTTTATGTGTAAAACCGCCAAAGAAATTTGGGATTCTTTACTAATTACTCACCAAGGTAATAGTCAAGTAAAAGATAATAAAATAGATCTTCTTGTACAACAATATGAACAATTTACGATTCCGAAAGAGGAATCAATTGATAATGCTTTTGCTAAGTTTAACACTATCATCACAAGTTTAAAAGCACTTGATGAGACATTTTCTAGTAAAAATTGTGTTAGGAAATTTCTTAGGGCATTGCATCCAAAATGGCGAGCTAAGGTCACGGCAATTGAAGAATCAAAGAACTTGATGACGTTATCACTAGATGAACTAATTGGCAACTTGAAGGTTCATGAAGAAATCATAAGAAGAGATTCGGAAACGGTCAAAGTCAAGAAAGAACAACCCAAATCCATTGCTCTAAAAGCCAAAAAGGAACCTAGTGATGATGATGATTCAAGTGACGAAAGTGAAGACGAAGAATATGCAATGGCCGTAAGAGAATTCAAGAAGTTCTTCAAGAGACGAGGAAGATTCACTAGATCATCACGAGACGAAAGAAAAGCATTCCAAAGGAATAGAAGTGACAACTACGGGAAAAGAAAGTGTTTTAGATGTGGAAGTCCAAATCATCTCATTGTCGAATGTCTAAAGCCACCGGGTTATGAAAATCAAGGTGCTTTTGTTAGTAGAACATGGAGTGATAGTGACAAAGAAGAAGTTGAAAAGCCAAGAGACGAAAAGTGTTTTATGGCAAAAGAAACCGACGAAATATGTTTAGGAATTGACTTGGAACCTGACGAATGGATCAAAGATAGTGGATGTTCGAGGCACATGACGGGGAACCGCAAGCTATTTTCTACATACAAGGCATACAATGGAGGTAACGTTATTTTCGGTAGTGACTTACATGGAAAAATCATTGGCAAAGGTACGATTTCTCAAGACTCACTTACTATTGAAAATGTAGAGCATGTAGATAAATTAACATATAACTTGCTTAGTGTAGGACAAATATGTGATAATAAATGTAGAGTCACATTTACCGAAGAGGATAGCGAAATAGTTAAGAATGGAAAAATTATAGGTAGAGGAATTAGGAAAGGTGGCATATATGTTATGAAACTAGGAAACAAACCTGAGGATAGGATATGCCTAACGACCCTAGATGAAAACTCTACATTGTGGCATAGGAGATTAGGACATGCTAACATGCAACAAATACAATCTTTGGCCTCTAAGGAATTAGTTAGAAATTTGTCTAATCTAAAATATGACAAGCATTTTTGTGATGCATGTAAAATTGGAAAACAAGCTCATGCTAGTCACAAAGCTAAGAATATAGTATCCACTACTAGGTGCCTAGAATTATTACATATGGATCTTTTTGGTCCATCCGCTGTGCGGAGCTATGGAGGAAACAAATATACCTTAGTAATAGTAGATGACTACTCACGATACACGTGGACTAGGTTTTTAAGTGACAAAACCCAAGCCTTTGAAAAATTCGAAATATTTAGTAAAATGATTCAAAATAAATTAGGATGCTCAATAGTTGCCATTAGGACGGACCATGGTAGGGAATTTGATAACGAAGTACAATTCGGAAAATATTGTGAGTTAAATGGAATATCTCACAATTTCTCCGCTCCTCGTACTCCTCAATCAAATGGCGTAGTAGAAAGAAAAAATAGGTCACTACAAGAAATGAGTAGAACCATGTTAAATGAACAATCCATCCCACAAAAATTTCTGTGTCACGCCGTAGATACATCAACTTATATTTTAAATAGGGTATCAATTAGAAGAATTCTAGGAAAAACTCTTTATGAGTTATTAAGAGGTAGAAAACCAAACTTAAGCTACTTTAGGGTATTTGGAAGTAAATGCTATATTTTAAACACTAAGGACTACCTCACTAAGTTTGATCCAAAATCATATGAAGGAATATTTTTAGGATACTCACAAAATAGCAAAGCATATATAATACTTAACAAACACTCCATGAAAGTAGAGGAATCACTAAATGTAACATTTGATGAAACACCACCACCTCCTAAAACATTACCCTTAGAAGATGATGATTTAGTCGAAGATGAAGCTATTGAGGTTAGTAAAACAAAACCCATAGGAAATGATAATGAATACATTCACTTAGAAAATAACGAAACTATTAATATTAAAGAATCTAGATCACATCCATTAGATAATATAATAGGACATCTTAACCAAAGAACCCTTAGGTCACAAGCCCAAGATAAAAACAATTTCTTTTGTTTCCTCTCAGCAATAGAACCTAAGAATATTAGCGAGGCTTTAAAGGATGAAAGTTGGGTTATAGCTATGCAAGAAGAATTAAATCAATTTAAGGCAAATGATGTTTGGGAATTAGTCCCAAATCCAAAGGATATGACCATCATAGGAACCAAATGGGTATATAGGAATAAGTTAGACGAGAATGGAATAGTTACTAGGAATAAAGCTAGGTTAGTTGCTCAAGGTTATAATCAACAAGAAGGAATTGATTATGACGAAACTTATGCCCCCGTAGCTAGACTAGAATCGATTAGGATATTACTTGCCTATGCTTGCGCCCTAGATTTTAAGTTATTCCAAATGGATGTGAAAAGTGCATTCCTTAACGGTTTTATCAATGAGGAGGTATATGTGGCACAACCTCCAGGATTCATTGACTTCGCAAAACCTGATTATGTTTATAAGTTAAAGAAAGCTTTGTATGGACTCAAACAAGCTCCCAAAGCTTGGTATGATCGATTAAAAGCTTTTCTTATTAAACATGATTATTCCATGGGAATGGTAGATAACACTCTTTTCACTAAAAGGAAAGACCCAAATCTCATCATTGTCCAAATATATGTTGATGACATTATATTTGGATCGACTTGTCAAGACATGTGTGATGAATTTGCCAAAATCATGCACGATAAGTTTGAGATGAGTATGATGGGTGAACTTAACTTCTTCCTAGGATTACAAATAAAACGATTAGAAGATGGAATATTTTTTAACCAATCTAAGTACATTAAGGAAATGCTTAAGAAATTTGGCCTAGAAGACTCAAAACCCATGTCTACAGAGGTAAAGCTCACAAAGGACGATGAAGGTGAGTCCGTAGGTAACACCAAGTATAGAGGAATGATAGGTAGTTTACTATACTTGACGGCAAGTAGACCCGACATCATGTTTAGTGTCTGCCTTTGTGCCTGTTTTCAAGAGGATCCCAAAACCTCTCACCTAGAAGCGGTTAAGCGTATCTTCCGATACGTTAAAGGCACTATACACTTAGGATTATGGTATCCTAAGGAATCCAGCATAGAAACCATCGTCTATGCGGATTCGGATCATGTGAGAGACTACGTAGATAGAAAGAGCACTAGCGGTATTTGCACGTTTATGGGATGTTGTCTAACGTCTTGGTTTTCGAAGAAGCAAACCGCTCTTGCTATTTCTACCACCGAAGCCGAATATGTAAGCGCCGGAAAGGCATGTCAACAAGCACTATGGATGAAACAAGCTCTCGTAGACTATGGCATTAGGTTAGAAAATGTCCCCATTATGTGCGATAACAAAAGTGCGATAGATTTAAGTAAAAATCCGGTGCAACACTCTAGGACTAAACACATAGAAATACGTCACCATTTTCTTAGGGATAATGTACAAAAAGGAAATATATCTATAGAAAAGGTTGCATCGGAAGACAACATTGCGGATATATTCACAAAACCCCTTAAGCGTGAATTATTCAACCACTTGCATTTAGGATTAGGAATGATGGAACAAGTTGACTAAATTATATTGAATTAATTCAAATTTATACTTGCATGAAATTTATTTTTCTTCCATTTCACCTTTTCTGAGTCTAGGAATCTATTTCGCACAAAACTAAAGATTGAGAAGATTTATTTTCTTTGCATAAACCTTTTTGTAAAACTCAATCAATTTTCTCTAAAAATTATTCTCACAATCTAGGAATCACATGAAGATCATTTTCCTTGCATTGTTGACTAATTCTAAAAACATTGTCTTTCAAAATCATGCATAAACTCTCACATAAATTGTCAAGGTATATAATCTAATATATGTCTTTGACATTCATGATTGAGCAAAAATTGAATCAAGGAGATCATTTGGATTGTTTCTTAGGATCGTTATTTCTTTTTGCATCTAGGAGTCGAAACAATCACAACTCCACATTTGTTGCATATAGACACTCACTAGGACAAATTCACTAATAATGGTGTCATCTTGATCCATCACTAGTTTTTCACTCACTAATTGCCTTTGCCTTTAATCTAAGATAGGTGCCTTAGGAAGCTTAAGTGTGCTTGCCTTTACTTACCTCCTATTGCTTATTATGTGTTGATTATTTGCTCTTTTGCCTATGTGTTTTTGCATGCATGCTATATCTTGATTAGATTAGATTCTATATTGCCTAAGAGAATTGAACTTTCTTGAATTCTAATCCAAACACATAACCTTTCTGCAAATTTTCTGCCAAAAACCCAATTCTGGCAACCTGGAAATCACCAGATGGGCGGCCCCCTTAATTTTGTAAGGCGGCCCCCTTAATCATTAAGGGGACCGCCCCCTAATTAAGGGGACCGGCCATCTGATGGTCGGGTTTACAGAATCTTTTCTGCTTTTTAGCCCATTTCAACCTACATTTCCCAATTTTCACCAAAACAATTTGTCCTAATCTCCCAAACAAACTTTATCAATCCATAAACACACAAATCTTACACTATAAATACCCCCAATCCTCAAAACTCTTTACTCATCCCTTCATGGCTTCTCCAAACAAACCCAAACCAAAAGCCTCAAGGCTTGCAAGAATGACGGAAAAACCCGTTTGGCGAAGAAAAAGCCCTCGAAACAAATCCATCATAACAAATGAAGTTGGAAGTCATTCAACACCACCAACCACTTACTTCCCAAACTTTCCACCAAATTCACAAGGACATCCATTTGATCCTACTTACAAACCATACAACATTGGCCAAACATCTTCCTTCATGCCAAATCACTCACCTCTTCCTCCAATCACTTGTAATGATCCATACAAGTTTGATCAACCATCCCACTACAACTCCAACTACACAAACCCAATTCATCCATATCAACACAATGACTTCCTCCACATTACCACGGAAAAGCAAAAGTTCCGTGATGAAATATCACAAATCAATGATCTTCGTGATCTCAATGCCATGCATCTTGCACAACGCAACAAAGGGCAACCTCCATCATCACCCTACAACTATTGCCCTTGTTGCATCTTTCTCCAAAAACAAATCTTTTACTTGAGTGAAGATATTTCTTGGATTGAATATCTCCTCACTCGACCTCATCCCATTCCACCCCTAACACGATACAATATCGTAAGGGCCACCTCTTCCGCTCCATACCTCACTCCATATCCCTCTCCATCTAACAACTAAGCTTTATGCTTATGTTATCCTTCAAGCAAATAAAACAATCAACCATGAGTTGCAAGCAAGTCCAAGTGCTCTTTCTAGGCAATATAGGACTATGTCTTTTCATTTGTTTTATTATGATTAATATGCCTTAAGCATATTAAATGTTGTAATGCTTTCTATGATGCTTGAATGAATCTATTTTTATAACTATTGCTTTGCATGTATATTTGCCTTGCTCTCTTCTAATATTTTGTGTAGCCAAGATTTCCATAGCTCATTCCCTTGGTGCTCTCAAATGAGGGGGGGTATACATCAAGGGGGAGCTTTAACCTTTTTGATTTTACAAAAAGGGGGAGAAGAGAATGTTAAACTCTAAATTCTTGTCTAAAAATTATTTTTTAAACCTAATGAGTTTAAGGTTTTGTAATCATCAAAAAGGGGGAGATTGTTGACATAAATAATGTCTTAAAACATTGTTAGCATATTAACAATGTCTCTACGTTTTGATAATTACAAAGCATAAACTCATTAATCTAAAACTTATGAGATAAACAAGTTTTTAGTGCTTAATATTTGTCTTTGCTTCCATATCACTTAAGGTATGAATAAACAAAGGGTTTATTACATTTCATGATCAAAGGAAATTTTTCTAATCACTAGAATTTTTATAAAATGTATTAAACATCTTATATCTTTTACAAAATTACTTTTGGAATTAAAGAATATGTTTAATTCATTATAAATATATGATTTCAAATTTCCAACCAAAAATGGCAAATTCTATCCAGAAAAATATTCCCCACTAAAAGACAAGAAAAATCAACGTTCTGAAGAGGCGGCCCCCTTAATTCCTTAGGCGGCCCCCTTAATCATTAAGGGGACCGGCCACTAATTAAGGGGACCGGCCACGCTCCAGAACAGTATTTTTCTCCCCTATAAATACTGGTTTTCTCCTCAGAATTTTCTCACCTTTTGCACTTCTAAACTTTCTGATCTAGATCCAAATCTCTATTCTCTTATCCTTTGATCATAAGTGTATAATTCTTTGTTTCAAAGTGATCCAACCTTCATCCTCTCAAGTGCAAGAGAAGAATACTTCTATCCCTCAAGACAAGAAGTATTACAACTTGTTGTGATCTCCACATCCAAGTTGTTGGTGCATCATCAAAGATCATTTACATTATTCTTTGTGAAGATTGTTGTGAATATTTGATTGTAGATAGTTGTGCTAGATATAGATTGTGTGATTAGTTAGTAGCTTGGTGTGAAGAAGAAAAGTTAGGAACTAGATTGGTGTGAAGAAGATAGGTGTGGATTAGTTAGTTGTGAAGTAGATTGATTTGAAGAAGTTGTGTAGAAGTTGTGACGAAGTTGTGGCGTGAAAAGTGGTGTGTAAATTGGTGTGTAAATTGGTGTGTACGGTTTTCTCCTCCATAAGGGAGCTTGTTGATATAGTGAAGAAAACTCTCGAGTTAGGTGCTCGGGGAGTGGAGTAGGGCAAGGAAGGTGTCCTTGTAGCCGAACCACTATAAATCTCTTGTCTCGCGGTTCGATCTTTCCACCTCTTACTTATTTCATTACTTATCATTGTTATATATTGTGTATTGTTAATTGTTTATATTGTACAAGACTTGAGATCACATATTATCGAATCTAAGTTTTTAAAAGCTAAGTAAACTCTAAAACTATCTTTTATAACGAATTAAAAAGACGTAAAACTATTCAACCCCCTTCTAGTTTTCCACAATGTTTCTACCTCAACAATACTTCACTTCTACAAAAATGAATCCCAATTAACAATGCATCAACTCCATGCTCGTCGACCCGCAAAACCAAATGCCAAATTCCTCATCTTCCTCTAACCTAAACACACCAACATCGGCAAATTTCATCACCTCAAATGCCAACCATCTTCCATCATTCGGCTCGCCATACCAAATCTTAAACGAATTCTCTAACTTTAACCCATTTGCCAACCAATTACACCCGACCAATTTCAACTATGGCAACAACTTCAACTTCAACAACAGCTCCAACAGACCCAAATTTTCCAACAAAAATCCGAACAACAAACACTATACCAACCCCAATTTTTCCAACAACAATCCCCACAACCCCAACAATACGAAGTCATAGGGCCGTTGTCACCCAAAACACGTTGCAAGACCAACGCCAAAAAACCTCGGGAAAAAAACAATGTAAGTCGTACACTTTGGAGCCGAAACGAAGAGTTAATTTTGGTGGAATGTTACATACAAGTATCCGAGGATTCGAATGTCGGCTCCGACCAAAACAATGACATGTTTTGATACAAAGTTATCGACCAATATCCGCAAGCTAGGCATAATGGTTACAAAGAGCGTACCAAGAACACGTTGACGGAAAAATAGACTCCGATGAACCGAGAAGTAGGGAAGTTTAACTCACTTGTCGAACAAACCACTTGACTTAGTGGCGAAAATGATGAAGATATGATAACGCGGGTTGAATTTTGTATAATGACATCGAGGGGAAAAATTTTGGTCACAAAAAAGCTTGGGCATTTTAAAAGACAAACACACATTGAAAATCCCGATTCGACACATACAAGAAGAAACCGAGGACGGCCAACCGAAGAAGAACCCGAGTTTTTTTAGATGATGATTTGCCGTGTCCACCCGAAAAAGAACAAAAGTCTTGAAGTCGACGATCTTCAAAATCATCCGCTACTTCTGGTTCACTAGAAATGTTTCTAGGAATGATGGAACAACAATTAGCTGGAGATCGTGAGATGAAGTTGGAACAAATAAAAAACGCACCCACTTATTAGCCCTAACTCAGTCATACATACAAGTTTTAGACGGTTTTAATTCCTCAATGTTTGCTTAATATATATTTTTCTATCACTATTGTTTAATTATAATTATTGATAATTTTTTTCCTACATAAGTTTATGGAGACACCTTTTTTTAACAATTTGAATTTATAATGAGAATTACTAAAGAGCTCAATAAACATAAAAAAGTTAACATCAAAGCATTTGTTAAAGATGATAAAGTTGATTCATAAAATAACTTTGATTTGCTAATAGAAGAGTTGAAGATTCGGTTCCAAAAGCCGATGAGAAAAAAAAGAAGAAAAAAAAATCTGATGTTGTTGATGTTGAAGTTGTTGATCTTAAATATTTGAAGTCAATAATTAAAAAAAAAAAAAAAAATGTTCATATACTCCATAGTATGACAAAAAAAAGAATTGTGTGTGAACTTTGCAACTATATAAAATATCATGATGATGATTCAATAGATCCATATATACTCAAAAGTATGACGGAAGAGTTTTTTTTGTTGTCCATTGTGTCAAGGAACTTGTCAATGCCCACATGACAAATGTGAATACACATTTTGCTCGCCTCTCAACTCAGAATACAAAGATGTATCAAAAGATTGAATAATGTTATTTGATTGAATTGTTTATCTTTATTTTATGATGTTGGTGTAAATATTTACATTTCTGATACATAATCTTTCTAATTTAAATGTTAAAATTTTTCTTTTCTAATATCATCATTTCATGTTAGCAAGCCATTCTTATCAGCTTTGAGGTGTAAATGTTTACATTTATGATACATAATATTTCTGATTAAATGTTTACATTTTTCGTTTATGATATTCATCATTTCATGTTAGCAAGCCCAAATTCCTGCAAGCCCAATTAAAATATAATGTATTTAATATTCTCATTTATCAATAGTGGTTTTTTTAATCAGATAAACCATTACAAAACTGCATCATCTCAACGAGAACAGGCTAAACAACACAATAACGAAAAATGTGTTCACAAAAATAGTTAAATAACCAGAAAAACGATGTTCAGTATCGCAGATTACCTCATGCATGGATAGTTCAAGTTTGAAATTTGTTTTTGCTTTGATATTCTAATGTACACGAAAAACTTTAGTTGCACTTGAAGCCACATCAAGTGTTGGTATGAACACATCGATATATAAATGTGGCTTTTCATTCTCAACTCCACATTTTCCTATTAGATGCTCCAACAGCTTGACATCAGAAAGATCAAATTTGACTCCAATGGAGAACACAAGTCGTTCATCCGATGCCTTCATATAAAACATCAAAATTACTCCGTAATTAAATTTTTATTAGAAAAAATTTTCAAGAAATTTCACAAAACGTTACAAAAAGATTAAGAGGATACCTGAATTGGTGGAGAAGCATCTTATTTAAAATCAAATGAAAGATTGACAAAATTAAAAGCAGATTTAACACTTCTTTCCACCATCAAGGCTGCTCATCGGTCCAAAACTGGACCAAACCGAGACCAGACCGAATGTGGTCGGTCTGGTCCGGTCTCGGTCCAAATAGACTAAATGTCCGGTTTATAAGCTGGACCGGACCAGACCGAACCGGACCCATACCGAAATTATAAAAAGCCCTAGACCGAGACTGGACTGAATCCGATCTCGGTCCGGTCCGGTCAGTTTTGTCGGTCGGTCCTGTCCATCCGGTCCGTTTGCTCGCACCTATGTCTTATTCTGATTAGCATTGTATTTATAAAGGTGAGACTTAATAATATGTTTTTATTTGCATTAGAGTGGTGTTTGATTCAAGATTGGATTAAATAAGATGAAATTGTAGATAGTTGAAGGTAAAATAATAATTACTTTATGATAGTCGGTAAAAACTTGCTACTGATAGTTGTAATAATTTAGTATATATGTTTGTGTAATGTTTACTTTGTGATAGGTGTCAACTCAATACACTCAAAAATGCCTATTAAACAATGTTACTATTTAATTTCAACAACCATTTATCTAACAAAATTTAAGCCAAAGGCTAATCTAACAAAAATCAAACCCAAAATCCCGTCCATGCACGGGGATCTAAAACTAGTTCTTTGCAAACGAATTTAACTGAAACCAAGTTGAATTTCACTGAAATCATAAATTGTTTATAATTCTGACTTAAAAGTGATTACGCGATTTGGATAGTCATGATAATCTCTAGAGATAACTTTGAACGTGCTTTTGCTGTTTCAAATTGCAACCATCAGATATGCAATAACTAGTTGACTAGTTGTTTCAATTGTTTAACAAATTCTATTTAAAAAATAAGTAAATAAATAAAATAAAAAAAGATAAAAAAAGAAGGCATTTTCTTAAAGAGAAAAAGGTTAGGAGCAGATGTCTCAACTCTCAAAAGTCATTTGATGATTTTATAAAACCGATTATTCAAACATCCGCAGATAGTTAATTGTGTGCACGCACCTCCATCGCTTCATCAGCTGTAATATTCTGGAAGCGATGGCGAACAATCATTCTAGACTTGAAAAACTTCTTTGCTAACTCTTTGGCTTTACGGGCTCGTAAAGCTTTTTTCTTTGACAGCCTCTATATTGTCATGGTCTTCATAATAGTATGGATCCATCTTTTTGGATTTTTTAGACCGGTCACTCCTTAAATCACTCTCTCTACAGCTTAAAAACACCTTGATCCCTTCTTCTTTCACAATTGATTTAATCTTACAAGTCAATATATCACCTTCATTCAACCTCTCAGTTAAATCATTATCACTATGGTCATCGCTGTAGTCTTCATTCCAAAGCAAACCAGTCAACCCCGACACAAGAAAACATACTGCTCTTAGAGGTTGAACCCAACGAACAGTTGCTTGGACGATTTTACCTTCTGCAAGCGTCTCCTCAGTCTCCCCACAAAGCATATAAAACACCTCATCGTCACTTGGTTGTGCATATGGTATTCGCCAGTCTTGAAAACCATGTATCAACTCCAATCTTATATGATTTAAAGTGTCTTTCTTATTCAAACATTTCATGGATCTGGCATATGCATCGACCTTAAGACATATCTTTAGCCAATTTCAGTGCTAGACCATATGATTCCGGGTGGATTCTGGTATCATCCAATAAATCGATAAACTGACTACTGCTAGCAGCATTTCCACTTCGACGAACACGCAAGAACCCGAGAACATTCACAAACACCTTTTTACCAAGACTGTGGCTTAACAAGTCTTTTCTGGAATATATTGAACTAGCTCTCACTAAGGACCTCTGCAATGAAGCAGCTTTTATGGGGCCAAGCCCAGAAATGAACTGTAGTGGAGCAAAGAACCATTCATGGCTTATAGCTAAATTTACATCCAGGCCAACTTGGTTAGTTGCATCTACCATAACTTGTTCAACCATACCATATTTTTCATCAGGTGTGAGAAAGCTTTCTAAAGGACCAAGTTTCCAAGATAGTATTTCTTTTGATGGTCCACAGAGGGTAGCAGCCATTGCTAATGGATTTTGAAGATAACGTCCAAGGGCCACAGCACGCTTCACAGTGCCTGAGAAGATGATGAATTTAGTTGTAATATTTAACGTAGGTCATTAAACACTAATGAATAAGTTGATTACCAGATTGTGACTGAAGCTGGTCCGACGATATACGAGAATTTTCATACAAGCGTGGGAGAGTCTCATCACCATATACAACCTGAAAATTCTCTATATCTTGCCAAACACATCTAGGGTTTTCTACCATCTTGAAAATTATCTGATAATTAAATACGGAATAATGACGTTAAAACACGATCACTGCAAATGAAACAATTCGTAATAAAATCCGCAGTTCCAAAAAAGAAGCTGCGGAACAAAATGGTGCAGAATTGGTAAATTAATGCAAACAATCAATCCTCAACATCTCGAACAAGCAAAAGATGTCCAGTTAGGGGGTGTTTGACTTAGCTTATCACAAAAGCCTATGGCTTCTGCAAAAAGCCATTTTCTAAGTGTTTTTCCAATAAAAGCCTTTTTTTTTTTTTTTTTTTTACTCTCAAATATGCTATTAAGCACTTTTCAAGTGTTTAATGAAGCTTATTGTATTCTGATACTTTCATACTCCACATAAGCTTAGCCAAACAACCACTAAATAAGCTAAAAACGCATTTACCTCGTATATTTCATCCTTCAGCCGATCACACGACAGATTCACAGCTCCAAGAACAACAACGTGAGGTTTATGATCCATAATGAACTTCCTGAGACGTTGTAGATCATTCTTTTTCCACTGCTGGTCGTTAGCACTTTGACCATTGATGCTTATAGCACCAGCATATAGGACATCAACCACTTCACCATATGAGTCCAGCATCACAAATGTTGTTGCGGGATTCCCAGAGCCCCAACAGCATGCCATAACTCTTGATGCAGCTTCATAATCATCCAATGAGTTATCCTGTTCCTTTTTCTGATAGGGAGCAACAGAAACTTTGTCCCATAATAACTTCCCATATTCCATAAGTAACCAATTTTTGGCTCTACTTGTCAGCAATGCTCTTGCCTCTTTAGCCATAGAAGGTAAAAGTAAACCATCAAAGGCGTCTTTTATTATCTGTATTCTTTGTTCATTCCACAATTGATCAGATTTGCTCACGCCGCAATCACTTAGATAATATTCATGTGCATCAGTTATTAATTTATCATGGACACATGCTGGAAGCTTTACAATGACTTCGATAAGCTTCTCCTCCTCAGCCTTTTGAATAAAAAGCCATTGTGCATCATCAAATCTTGTCAACGGTTTGTCTTTCAACCACTTGACACCTGCAAACTCATGATTTGCATCTATGGACACCCTGCCATCAGCAGTGGGCCTCGTTAACACCACTGCACAATCCATGAAGATGCTACGAACGTGCCTCCTGATGCATGGCTCACAGCTAATCTCCACTGCTGCCTGTAACAATAATAATAATAATTATGAATTTATGGCCAGCCAAGTTGCCAGAAATAAAAATAATGATTTTTTTTATTACGCAAAAAAAAAAAATAGAATATCTATTGTCATTTTAAATACCATGATATATGTGAAATTTGTATTTATAATTTAGAAAAAAATGGGTTTGGAATACAATAATAATGTCAATTGATTTATGACCTAAGATAGGATACAATTATGTCAGACAAAAGAAATAAAAAAATACCATGTGTCTAGCGCCACTGAGGACAGCCTGGGAGTTCTCAAACATTGCACACGTAAATCTGGATGCTACTTCTTCTGGTGTTTTCTTTGCATCCTCCAATTCCTCGGTTCTCTGCATAAAGAATGCATCAGCATAGGTGGGTTGTCATTTTGTGCAAATAGAACTTCAAAATGTAAAAACTAAAAAGTGCTAACCATTTTTTCAAGAGAAAACAGCAATCCGAATTCTCCAGAGTTATAGCCAAACTTGCTAGCAACCTCCCATAGTCCAGATTTGCTACAAATGCTGTACTGTGACTTCCTCTTTGGTCTCTTGAACCGTCCTTCATCCACACCAACATTACCAGGGGGAAAGTGTAGGTTATATTTTGAGTCAACATCATCAATTTTGCTTTCGGATTCAGCAACTTTAAGGGACTCAGTGATTTAATCAAACAGTTTCTGATTTAAATGAAGACGTGTTTCATCGCACATGCTCTGTTCCTCTTCAAATCGCTTATTATAGTACAACTGCAGAGCACTTTTCCGTTTTTGAAGCGATAACCACTTTCGATCAAGCTCCAACATAGCCCAAAGAACCTGCAAAGTGTATCTCCCAAATCCCATAAGTTTATATAAAATACTAGATGAAATAAAGTAAACTAAAATGAGCAATATACCTTGTGCCACTTCATCGGGGGTTTGTCAGGGTTATTTTTCTTATCCTTGTCAGCTTGGGGATATGGGTCCTTAAACAGGCTGTGGCACTCCTCCTTCCTATACATAGCAATAAATGGTACCTGATACCAACGACGTTAGAAAGTACAAATTTCAACAAGATGGAAAGTTTTGCAGTGTGTGAGCTTACATCTAATTTCTGAACATGCATAAATTCCAAAAACCTAAGAATATCTCCTCTAACTATTGCCTGCAGCTCATGCCCTTCAATTCCTAAACAAGGTACCATGCCCGACCAAAGTTGATTAACAATCCAGGTACTCTCCTCAGCTATACTCATCCCATCTATTGGCGGAGGACCAGTGCTTTCCTCAGAGATCTAAAAACACAAGCTGCATAATCAATACACAGAAAATAACAAAGATTTAGTATGTTCAAATCATGACCTGCATTCTTTCTAGAATATCTATCTCCCGAATACGGTCATCGTCCTTAGTCATGTAGTTCATGTTTTCAGAACTTCGCCCACCCTTTCCAGTTCCATCATATTCCTCCTCGTCAAAAAATACAGAATAGTCTCCGTCAGAATCAGCCCTTGCTTTCTTTAGTCTCTTAAACTTTTTACTCTCCTATAAAACATTACAATATAGACAACGATTAAACCAAGAAATCTTGAGCATATAAATTATGACTCGTATTTCCGAGACTCACAACTTTTGAGCGTCAGAAGCCCACGTTATCTTCAAGGAGCTCATAGTCATCTTCGTCCTGAGCATAGTTCTCCGATTCTCTTAAAGATTGGTAAACCACAAGTTAAAAAGACATGACATTCACATGTGAACAACGACAATAAAAAAACAAGAATTCACCTTTTCTTCCTTTTCTTCTTTTGCTTCTCCCGATCACTATCCGCCTCATCCTCGTCCTGTTCTTCTTCATCAACATCATCCACTATAAAACCATCTTTCTCATACTCATTATCTCCATCTTCTGATCAACACGATAAATAAAAGCACGTCAAAAATCAAGACTCACAAAAACAAAGCATGTGGAAGTGAGAAAGGATAACTACAAGGACTGAAGTGTTACAATTAGATAGTTGAAGGACTAGTTATGTAAATATTCTGTTATTAGTTTTTTATCTGTATATATACTCTGTACTCACATTCTTTTCAGCTTAATGAAATCATTTTCACTCTTGTGTATGTGTGTGAAATGTGTGATTCTTTCAACTCATTATTGTCAACATGGTATCAGAGCTCAATAATGAGTTCTTGATCAGTTGCAACTGTTACAACCACTCTAACAAATTTTTCCGATCACCTTCAACCACCGTAAACCACCGTAACTAACTTTTCCGATCATCTTCATAAAACCACCATTTCTACACCAAATTTCATAATTCTTTCACTAATCTCTATCAAATTTCTTCACAAACACCTGTAATTGATTCAATTCATGTTTCTTGAATTTGTGAATCAATAGGTTATCTCTGTAACGGTTTCTTGAATCTATTGAACGCTTCCGCTATCATAATCATGGTGAATTCATCTTCTACATCTGATTCCAGTAACAATATGAACAATCAAACTCAGTTGTTTCAAAATCCTCTGTTTCTTCATCCTTCTGATGGTCCTGGCACTCTTATGATTGGTGAGAAGCTAATTGGTGCACAGAACTATCGTTCTTGGAGAAGGTCTGTTGAAATTGCTCTTTCCACTAAACGTAAATTGGGATTCATTAGAGGCACAGTTCCAAGATCACTTGATGATGTTAATCTGCAAGAACAGTGGGATACTTGCAATAATCTAGTGATTAGTTGGTTGATGAATTCTGTGTCTGAGTCAATTGCTAAATCCATCATGTTTATGGGTACTGCTCATGCTATCTGGCTTCAGTTAGAAACAAGATTTGCACTTAGCAATGGGTCTCATAAGTACAAGTTGAATAAAGAGACTTATGAGATCATGCAGTCAGGAAAGCCTGTGAGTGAGTACTATACAAGTATGAAGTGTGTGTGGGAGGAGTTGGATTCGATGACTGAGTTGCCAAGAATTGTCAATATCACTCCTGAAGTTGCTGTTTTCTTGAACGCTTTGAATATACAAAAAGAGGAACAAAGATTGTTTCAGTTCTTGAACGGTTTAGATGATCATTTTGCTAGTCAAAGAAGTCAGTTGCTGTTAAATACTCCATTACCAAGTGTTGAAACTGCTTGTGCTCTGCTTCAACAAGAAGAATCTCAAAGAGGAGTGTTTGGAAGTGCAACACAAGTGGGTGTGGATTCAACTGCTCTTTACAGCAAAGGTGAAACAAAAGAGAAATGTGATATTTGTGGGTACAAGTGGCATCCACCAGACAAATGTTGGGAGAAAGTTGGCTATCCCACTTGGCATTATAAGTACAAACAGAATCAGAAAGGTAAAGGTGTGCAGAGAAATTGTGCTGGAAATGTCAAAAGGAATGCAAATGCTGTTGTGGTTGATGATGGAGGACATGTGGTGTTCACAAGTAAACAGTTTGAGCAGTTGATGAAAAGTTTGCCTCATTTCAATCCAACCACAAACACTGATATGGAGCATCCTTTTGGAGAAGGTACCATTTATTGTTTTTCATGTGTTAATGGTGTTGTGGAAGGGTGGATAATAGATACTGGTGCAAGTGATCATATGTCACCAGATAGTGAAGATTTTGATAATCTGGTTTTGTTTAAAACCAAACAGTTGATAAATCTACCAAATGGTCATACTTCTGTGATTTCAAAAGTAGGAAATGTTACTTTGCAGAACAATATTGCTCTTAAAAATGTTCTTGTGGTTCCTTCTTTCAAATTCAGGCTTTTGTCAGTCTCAAAATTGACAAAAGATTCACAGTGCTTTGTCACCTTTTATGAACAATTCTGTGTCATTCAGGACTTGAAAACCAGGAAGGTGTTGGGCTTGGGTAAAAAGAAGGCTGGTTTGTATCATCTTCTCAATCTTCCTTTGGAACAAATTCATGCTCAACTCTCATCAATGGTAGTTTCTGCACTTGAAGATTGCAGTCTCTATTCATTTTTTTCAAATTGTTCTGTACCAGATACTTTTGCTTTTAGTGTGTTCAATAATTCCTATAGTCTGTGGCATCACAGACTAGGTCATGTTTCAAATTCAACACTAAAGCACATTCCTTCTGTTTCAAAATATGTTTCTGTTACTAGCAGTGATTCTTGTTTGACTTGTCCTATGGCCAAATTTGCTAAATTGCCATATACTGCTAGTAATTCTCACTCTAAAGTACCTTTTGAGCTTATTCATATTGATATTTGGGGGCCTTACAAGGTAGAAACTCATGGTCATAATAAGTACTTCTTGACTATAGTGGATGATTGTAGTAGAGTTGTTTGGACTTATCTCCTGGTCAAGAAATCTGAGGTTTATGCAGTGTTTAAGTCTTTCATAGTGTTTGTTAAGAGGCAATTTCAAAAGGATATTAAAATTGTAAGGTCAGACAATGCACTTGAATTTCTCAAAGGTTCTCTTGGTCCTTATATGAACTCTCTTGGTATAGAACATCGGACTTCTTGTGTGGATAGACCACAACAGAATGGGAGAGTAGAAAGGAAGCATAGGAATATTTTGGAAATTGCTAGATCATTGAGACTACATGCTCATCTTCCTGTGCATTATTGGGGTGATTGTGTAATTACAGCAACTTATCTCATTAATAGATTTCCTACTTCAGTTCTGCATTTTAAGACTCCATATGAAGTACTGTTAGGCTCTAAGCCTGATTATCAACATATGAGGGTGTTTGGATGCTTAGCTGTTGCAAGTAACACATCCAGAGAAAGTGACAAGTTTGATACAAGAGGGGTTCTTTGTGTATTTTTGGGCTATCCTAAACATCAAAAAGGTTACAGACTTCTTAATCTTCTAACACATACTAGATTTGTGTCAAGAGATGTGGTTTTCTATGAAAATATCTTTCCTTATTCTAAAACAAGCATGTCACAAGTACTGAAACCCATACCTGCACCTCTCTCATCACTTGTATGGTATGAGGATCTTATTGCTCCAGCAGTACCTCATCAGCAGGAACCTCATCAGCAAGAACCTCATCCGCAGGAACCTCATCAGCAGGAACCTCATCTGCAGGAACCTCATCAGCAGGAACCAGTGGTTGAGCAATCTATTCCAACTTTTGAACCAGTGTTTGGCACAACTGGTAATACTCACAGTGAGGGTGTTAGAAGATCTTCCAGAACCACAGTACAACCTAGTTGGTTAAAAGACTATGTTACACCTACTCTTCCTAGAGCAAATCAAGTGTCTGTTACACCTTTGCACTCTCAGTTTCATGCTTTCTTGTGTGCTTTGGTGGCTCATTCTACACCAACTAGTTTCAAAGAAGCCATCAAGCAGTCTGTATGGGGTGATGCAATGGATGTTGAGTTGAGAGCTTTGGAGGACAATGACACTTGGGAGGTTACAGTGTTACCAAAAGACAAACATGCTATAAATTGTCACTGGATTTTCAAAACTAAGCTCAAAGCTGATGGTTCTCTTGACAAAAGGAAAGCAAGATTGGTTATTAATGGTAATAGACAAAGAAAGGGAGTTGATTATGAGGAAACTTTTGCTCCAGTGGCCAAAATGGTAACTGTAAGGGCTCTTCTAGCAATAGCAGCCATGAAAGGATGGGACATTTGTCAAATGGATGTTTCTAATGCCTTTCTTCATGGAGATTTGTTTGAAGAGGTTTATATGCACTTGCCACCAGGTTATGTTGGTCAGGGGGAGAGTGTGAAAGATGATGTTCCCAAACAAAACCTTGTCTGCAAGCTCAAAAAGTCTTTGTATGGACTCAAGCAAGCACCAAGACAATGGTTTGCAAAATTGTCATCTGCTTTGTTAAGTTTTGGATATACTCAATCAAAGGCTGATTATTCTCTCTTTGTTAAGTCCAACAAGGAATCTTTCACAGCTGTTCTAGTCTATGTGGATGATCTACTGATTACTGGATCCAGTGAAGCAGAAATTAAGAAGTTGAAGTCTCAGCTAAGTTCTCAGTTTCACATGAAAGACTTGGGAGAATTGAACTATTTTCTGGGTTTGGAAGTGTGCAAAAGTGAACAAGGCATATTCATTTCTCAGAAGAAGTATACTTTGGATTTGCTAAAAGAAAATGGATTGTCCAATGCAAAACCTTACAAATTGCCTATGGATCCTCATGTCAAGTTACAGGCAGATATTGGCACTCCTTTGCCTGATCCTGAAGTGTACAGAAGGCTTATTGGAAAGTTAATCTACTTGACAATTACTAGACCTGACATAGGTTTCACTGTTCAACTTCTGAGCCAGTTTATGCAAAATCCAACCTCTGTTCATATGCAGGCAATGAAGCATGTGTTAAGATATTTGTTAACATCACCAGGGCAAGGAATTCTTTTGGCTAATAACTCTGTAGTTCATTTAACAGCTTATTGTGACAGTGATTGGGCTAGTTGTCCTATGACAAGGAGGTCCACCACTGGCTATTGTATTCTTCTTGGTAATTCACCTGTTTCCTGGAAATCTAAGAAACAAGGAGTAGTTTCAAGGTCTTCAGCAGAGGCTGAGTATAGGGCTATGGCACTTACATGTTGTGAAGTCACCTGGCTTGTTGCTTTACTGAAGGATTTGGAAATTAGTGACCTTGGACCAGTTGATTTAAAGTGTGACAATCAAGCTGCTTTGTACATTGCTGCCAATCCAGTGTTTCATGCCAGGACAAAACATATAGAGGTGGACTGTCATTATGTCAGGGATCAATTTAAAAATGGTCAAGTTCATCCATCCTATTGTCCAAGTTGGGAGTTTCCAGTGCTTGCAACTCTCCACTTGAGGGGGAGTGTGGAAGTGAGAAAGGATAACTACAAGGACTAAAGTGTTACAATTAGATAGTTGAAGGACTAGTTATGTAAATATTCTGTTATTAGTTTTCTCTGTATATATACTCTGTACTCACATTCTTTTCAGCTTAATGAAATCATTTTCACTCTTGTGTATGTGTGTGAAATGTGTGATTCTTTCAACTCATTATTGTCAAGAAAGCACGAAGAAACCAAACATTATAGCACAACTTAATTAACCCAATGAACCTTAACACCATATAAAGCTATATCATAACATCAAACCGACACGACCTTAAAAATACTCAGTAACCCAATAACTAAAAAAATTAGAATTCACCCCAAAAATTTATAAGGAAAAAGCTAAGAATTTACTGATAACGAAGATATCTTATAACTTATAAAATTAGGGAAAGGCCTAAAACCTATATATGACCTTCAAGCTCAAATATGACATAATACCTTAACTATTAAAGCATCACAAAAACTCAAACTTTACCGATAAAAAATTTGTTCATAACTAATATGTATCGTAAAATTGGGAAAACGCTTATAACATGTCCAAAACTATAACCAAAACAATCCATAACCAGCATAATTCTCTAACTTCCATAAAGGGGGTGTTTGGAGTTGATGATGCTTCTGCTTATAAGTACTTACTTATAAGCTGCTTAAGATTAAGTACTTGAGAAAACAACATTTAGATTTGCTTATTTTGTAGAATATGCATACTCGGAAAAAAAAATACTTAATTGTCTTAAAGAATAAATTAAATTCATAAATAAATGATTTTTAATTTATAAGTATATTTCAGCGAAGAAAGACACTTTGACATAGGGTATGTTTGGCGAAAGGAGCTGGGGCTAGGATGTATATTATAAGCCAAAATTGAAATTTGTATTTTTGTAAACTTGTTTGGCAAATTAGCTCAAGCTTAGGCTTATTATTACAAAATTACTAAAAATGACATAATTAAATGAGTTTTTGTATATGTTAGATATTTTTGTGGGTAAATAAGTAATTTATTCTTCAAAAGCTCTGGTCTAAAGTTTTTAGCCCGTTTTATGGGGCTGAGGCTTATAGAGACTTATGACTTATAAGCCCTTCCATAAGCGCGCATGACAAACGAGAGTTATTGTATAAACCTGACTTATTTTAAAAGCCTGAGTCCCTATAAGCCCCTCTGCCAAACATACCCATAAGCACCTCCCTACTTGCTTAGCATAATATGTTTATTCTACTTGAAAATAAGCAAATAAGCGGAAGCAGAGAAAATAAGCAATCCCGAAGTCACAAAAACTATAAAAAGTATCTATATCATCAAAACATTAACGCGCCATTTATCACAAAAAAACACAGATTTTCACTGACATTATATAATTAACTGTATGAATTGAATCAAATGGTGTTTAATTGAAGAGTTAATACTTAATACCTTCGTCGTCTGATAATATGGTGTTTCCAGCCATTTCGTCTGATAATATGGTGTTTGTGTAAACCCTTAGACTGCTCCCAGCGCGAGTAGCAAGCCTACCGGCAACAGCGTGTTCACTCACCCTCACTACTCACTACTTATGGTTTTGTGCCATTGTGAACGTTTTTTTTTTTTTTTTATATTTATTTTATTTTATTATTTTTTTTATTACTTGTTTATTTATTATGTGAGTGGGGTGAAAATGTTTTGAAAGGTGAAGTGGCGTGAATTGTTAGTAGCGAAAAGTGAGAGGGTGATGTATATAAAGAGAAACATGTGTGAAGGTAGGGCTGATTATAGTCAGAAAACCGGACCGAGATCGACCAAGACCAAAATTACGGACCGAGGACCGGACCGAATGTGTTCGGTCCGGTCCGAAAAGGCGTTATTGGTCGGTTGTACGTAAGATCGGACCGAGGACCGAACTTGAGGTAAAGTGTGGACCGAAGACCGGACCAAAATAGGTTCAGTCCGGTCCAGTCCAGTTTCTCGATTTTGTCCGGTCCACGGTCCCATATGCTCACCCTATGTGAAGGAATTGAGATGAGAAAAGTGAGAGGGTGATGTATATATAGAGAAACATGTGTGAGGGAATTGAGAGACTGTGTGTATTTTTTGAAGAATAAGGATCCAGTGAGAAGAAAACTTAAAATGAGAAGGATGAGAAATAATTATAACCACACATTTGAGATGCATTAACTTGATTTAGATGCATCTCTATTCATTTAGATGCATCCCAATTAGTTTCGAAAGGGATTTTGAAGTGAAAACGATGCAAAATAGTACTAACAACAAATTTAACCCGCAGAGGATGAAAAATGTATAGGATTCGTCTAACTTGATGAAATGCATCTAATATATGTATATGCATCTAATTTTTTGCTAGAAAATATATTATGGTGCATCTAAAAGACTAGGGATGCATCTAATTCAAGTCGATTTATCTCAAATGTGTAGTTATAATTATTTTTCATCCTTCTTATTTTAAGTTTTCTTCTCATTTGATCATTGGACTGTATAGCATTACTCTAATACCAAAAGAATACAAATGTATCCGATAGGCCTTTCTGAAAAACTATATGTATACTATGTATATGATAGGTTCTAGGTCACGGTATTTTGTCTGTTGCTTAAGCCATGGCCCACAACACTAACTAACGGTGTCACAAATCACACCGATTTTTTTTTTTTAATGTTTTAGTGGGGTATATGTAAACTCATTACACCATTTTTGTATCAAGGGTTGTTTGGTGCAGTGGGCAAAAGTGGTACCATAGGCAAAAAGTGCTACAGTGGCACCATTTTTGCCTACGGCACCACCCCACGACACTAACTATACCTACCTTTATAAACATTACCGTTTTTGAGTAAATTAGAATTTAAATGTGCACGTACTTGTGTTCTTTGCTTTTATAAGTTATTCGCGTGGAGATATTTTAACCCTTATTATTTTTTAATTTAAGTCACACCCTGTGCCAACTGGCAAATTAGGGAGCCGTTTTGAAAACCCGCATTACTTTAAAATTAATGACTTTTGGAATATTGAAAAGTTTACTCGTAATGAGATTTGTAAACGTTGGAATGTGATTTTTAAACCGTACGTTATTTATAGAATTTGAATTATTGGTTTGGTTTGGTACGTTTCGTGATGATTTATTTGTGAGATATTTATTTGGCACTACATTGACTCCGGCACTAGGAATAACCTAACAATTTTAATTATTTTAAATATTGGTTCGAATATTTATGTTTTTGGAACATAATGCGAGATTTTTGATTATTTGGAACGAGTTTGGTTTGAGAATGTTGAGATATTTTGAAAGGTTCCGGGTTTGGTCCGTGTATTTACACCGGGTTACTTAACCCACTTTACCCCTTAATAATATTATTATTATTAATAAAAAGTTTTTTTTTATAAGAGTAAAATGCATAAAATCGTCCTTGTGTCTTGCCTGCTCTCACACAACAATACCAATACCACACCATCTTCATTCTTTCTCTCTCTCTCTCTCTAATAAAACCCTAGCCACCATCCATCTTTTCCGGCCACTATCACCACACCGCCACCTCCACGACCAAACTACCACCACCATCTCGTTGAGATCTATCTTTTGGTATAACCCACGCGCCATATAAACACCACTAACACCACGAACTCACCACCACCGCCACATAAACACCACCTTTTCATCTTTTTCTTGTTGGGTTTTTGAAGAAACGTATTCTTGGAGTCATTTTGAAGGTGAGTGACCACGAGTTTCAACTTGTGTGTCTCGAGGTGTCACCTAAATCGTGGGTACACGATTTTCTTTAATGTGTTTTGATGAAATCTTGGCTAATAATGATGGGGAAACAATATTTTTGCTATAAAAAGTGTTTTGGTATCCGGGTTTGGTATTCTTGTGGTTGGGTCGAATGGGAACCGTGAGCCATAGCTCACGGCTTGATGTTAGTTCGAGCCTTGTGGCTTTCCTTTGATGAGTTTTGACCTCGTGGTTACGTTAACGAGGGTGTTGGATTATGGAGTTGGATTTTTGGTTACTAGTTGATGATTTTCTTTTGGTTGTTTTGGATGTGAAGTCGTGACCCAAGAGGGGTCCGTTTGGGCTGTTTTGGTGAGCTCGGTTGAGCATGGCCGAGACCTCCATGGTCTTGGGGTTGGGTCCTCGTGGCTCGTGGTGTAGCCGAGACCCAATCGAGTCTCTCGACTCGGGGTTTGACTTGCTAAGTCGACCCGTATTATTAGTATTCTTGGTGATTTTTTTTCTTTAGTTGTTATTATTTTTTGTTGTTATCATTATTGTTGTTGTGGTATATGGATATTGGTACTCTTGTTATTGATTGTTACTTGGAGCCGAGGATGTATTGGAATAATTGGTTATTGTTATGGAGTTGAGTTGACGAATTTGATTGGGGACCGATTGTGAGACGGTCACTTAGATTGACGGAGATAGGTTAGTCGGGTGCCGTAGTCGGACCCTCATGTTGTAGCACGTGGATTTGGGATTGATTTGGATGGAGTTGATTTATTTATTTGACTTGGTTATTATTTGTGGACTTGGACTATGAGCCAAGAATAATGACTCGGACATGTGACCAAATTCTTATGACTCGATAAATATTAAAAATCAAACATTAATAATAATACTCGTAATAATATTATTGATAATATAATCGTTTATATACGTATATAGACGTGATAAACGTATGTATATATATATATATATATATATATATATATATATATATATATATATATATATATATATATATATATATATATATATATATAAACTAGACTTCTAAGCCCGCCCGATGGGCGGGCATGACGTGTAATTTTTTGTTGTTTAATATTAGATGGTAGTTAATTAATTGTTATCTACGGTATGAAATTGTGGGTCGTGTATTGATATATATATATATATATATATATATATATATATATTATATATATACATGTTTTTATTAGTGATTGATTCATGATATCATTTAAATATGACATATTAATTATTGATATAGGGTAGTTGTTATGATATATGTTATTGTTATGTTTTTAATATATATATATATATATATATATATATATATATATATATATATATATATATATATATATATATATATGGAACGATCATATTTGTTTTTAAAAAGTTATATTTAAATATTTTTTGAGCACAACAATTATAATTTTTGATAAAACATTTTTTTAATTGTTTTTTTAAAGGAAAAAGTATAATATTCAACATCCGTCCCATAATAAATGTTCACTTTGTATATTTTTAGTCTTTCTTATTAAAGTTTGATCATAATTTTTTTTTTCTTTTTTGGTTATATAATAGTTGATGATAAAGATATGAATGAATTGTGTTTGATACGTATTTTCATTTGATATAGTTTTTATCAAGTATTATATAACACAAATAAAAACATTTACGGTAAAATTTAAACTAACTAAACTAAAAAAATTAAAGTGGACACTTATTGTGGGACGTTGGGAGTATTTTTTTTTTAAATTATAAATTATATAAGGTTATGGTTGACACTACCCAAACGGTCCAACAGCAGAATACACAATTATCGGTAATAAAAATCATCAGATACATTAAATTTCTTCAGTGCCTATAGAGGTGTAAAAAATGGTATCGTATCATTAATGCAAACTCCCCTAAGGTTGATTCCGATTAGCATGCATGTATTACAAAAGATCATGTGAAGTAACCCACATACAAAATGAAAACCAATTCATGTCATTATGCCAATACACAATTCTATGTACTACATAATATACCTCATGTAGGTTGTTGAGAAAGTGAGACAATGAGAATCAGCTCATAGCCTCAGATCAATACATAATTCTACAAGTTGTACCATAAAAAGACAAAGAAACAGAAATTTAGCGTCACATAAGGGTAACAAAATTAAAATATTAGTCCAAAATTTGACATATCCACTGTGTTTTGGAGAAGTATTTACTTACAATAAAAAAGACAGTTTAAAATAATAATTCAAGTGATAAGTTTGTTAAAACACTACAATTATCTGTATGGCGTATTTGAGACTACAGGCGACACTTGAATCCTTGATAAAGAATAAATGCAGGTCATAATCAGCACTAAAAACATTTGAGAAAAACTTTATATAACCTTAAAGAATATAGATAAAATTACACCAAAGCATTCATGGCACCGACTTTTTTGTGGTGATAAAATCCTGGCTAGCGGCAGCAATCTCTCGAGCTTATGCAACTGCTCTATCTCTAGCCTCAGCAGTGACGCTTGCTACTGCAGCCGTGCCTCAGCTTGTGCTTTTGCAAAATCAGCTTTCTCCCACGCTTCTTTCTCCCTGGACTCTGCAGCAACTTTTTCTGCTAAAGTCCTTTCTCGGGCTTTCGCAGCAGCCTTTTCTGCTCTTTCCTTGGCCTCAGTAGCCGGACGGTATGTTTACTTTCAAACAGTAGAATTATTCCAAAACTTAACAAATAAGTTAATTAAAGTGTGATTGCGTATTAACATTTCTTATGAAATGCCATTTTAGACCCATTATGACCCATTTTCGATAAGATTGTAATTCGAGATGGAAAATGGCTCAGTTATTCGATCTATTTATGGTTTTTTAATTTTTTTTCAGTTTTCACTATACATAACTGATTTCTTATATATAAGGGATCTGAAAATTTTGAAGTTTCAAATACCTGGAAAAAAATGAAATTCAACCCACTCCACCGTATAGCAGCCGTTGTTTTTACATAATTTTTATATAGCATCCGGTGATGATTTGAGATATAGCCTAGTAACATAAGTGGTGTAGCCATTTTTGCTAATAATGGTGGGTGTTTTTATATAAATGATGCTATATAAATTCATGGCAATGTTAACGCGCGTAGGTGTTCTACTGACATCGATTATAACTGAAACTTATTATATGCAATGTTTTAGAAAACAAAATAAGATGAAGTAGGTATATAAATGTTGCTTTTGCTTGGTAATGGTGTACTAAATTCATGGCTTTTTTTTACTATTTCTTCCATTGAACTACTAAATGGGCATTTATAGTTAGATTTAAGCAAGTCAAGTTAAAGTAGCATAAAAAATTATCATTGGTAAAATGGCAGTTAAGGTGATATTTGAACATATGGCCTTTAACATCAGTTATGGATTTAGCATGTACCTCCACTTCTCTTCCGCATAAAGCTGGAAATATTTTATTACCTCCTTCAGCGATAGCAGATCGGCTGTGGTGTTCTTGAAAAGAAGCAAAACAAAAAAAAATGGAGTGTTCTTGCTTTGAATATTGTTGAAGCAAAAGTTCAAGAACACACCTGAAAAGGCTGTGGTGTTCTTGAAAAGGCTGTTGAATCAAAAAAATGAAGTGCTCTTGAAATGGCTCCAACAGCTTGTTAATGGCATCTTTTGGCTGTTTGGCATCTATATGCGAAAGATGACATAGAAAGAGCATAATTTACACTATTGAACGACACAACTGTAATTACATCGTCCTTCTTCTGTTGTAATCTCCGACCCTCTTCTTTTTTGTCTTCTCCTTTGTGTACATATATACAGACAATGAAAATCCAAACTTAACATCTCACAAACCAAAAAGAAGAAAACCCGACACATTCTCAGTAGCAAGTCATGAGTAACCAGGAGATTCCTGGTAAGTTTGGGTCAATAATATTTAGGTATTCATATATTGATAGAGGGTGTTTGGGAATGCTTGATATGTGCTTATGTTTGGTACTTGTTCAAAATCAAGCAGATTAATTGTTGTAAGACACTTAAATATGCGTATATGCTTTAATGCAAATTCTAAAAAAGCAAGTTTGAGTAAAATGACTATAGAATATGAACATTGACTTCACTCAGTTCTAGACTCTTTTAACTTATTTCTCCTATTGTCCTCAACTTGTTGCGACGCCTAAACCATCTGTGCCATTAACCCGACCCAACTCCATACGCCACCTCATCACATTCAAAGATATGTTTTAAACATAATATCTTAAACTATTTACATTTGTACCTCTTAACCTGAGATCTCAGAGCAAGCAATATGTCTTCTGGTAATAAAAATATTGAACAACCGATTTTCCTGGCAATACTAATGATGTCTGTAGCGTTCATTTGCTTCTCCTCTTCTAGAAGCAGAATTAGTCAGATGGTCAAAACCAATAACTGTTTAAAGAGTTCTATAGATTCATTTATTTTTCTCTCAAATTCTAATATCTCAATATATAAATAGATATTTAAGCAGATACATTACGACATGTATAGTCAAAAAATGTAACAATAACTCAAAAACAATTAATTTGCATACCTTGAACAGCCTGACGCAATCACAATTACCAAAGAACCTATAATCTGATGGAGGACCTGAAAAAATACCAAAAGTATAAACATTTAGGCAAAAATTTAAAGGAAGTATCGGGTAAGCACGGTGTATGATGGACTAAGTATACGTGGGTACAACTCATCTCGCATAACTCGTCTATTTGAACTCCTTGCTCGCTGTGAACCGAGAATAGGCGGTACAGACGTTTGGACAAAACCTGAAATACAGCAAAAAATTAGTCTATAACTATTGTTCACTTCATCCCGTATAATAGTTTCCAATCCCATATCAACATCTTTGTCAAAATCTCGTCGACTAACTACTGCCACCCACTGATATTCACTTCGACCCATTTAATATTCATCATTAGCCCTAACACCATATGCACCATAATCACCTCTAATTCATGCTTTTAACAAACCAAACCAATCCAATCCAAGTCCATTGTGTCGCCTAGTTGCACCTGGGAAATTCGTTCTTAAAGAGGCATTGAACGTGCCAGGTTATTTGTTTTGCACCTGGGAAATATTGTCTAATTGCTACAACAAACTAAGACGACAGATTTAGTAACCCCACGCGTGAAGGTAAGAAACATATTTATGTAATTAAAACTCACCTTGTTATCTAGCCTAAAAGAAGTAAAACGGCAGTCAAAGGAGCTTCCACAACACATACATCCAGCAATTAAGAAAATTTTACAATAGAGACATGATTCAAGTGAGAAAGGAAGAAAAGACAAATTGAAATTTATACCATCTTAGATTCCAATAGGGAAAGAACATCTTCCAAATTTGACAAAGTATCATCAGGAACTGTAGCTGATTTATGTGTTGTCATCCCGACATTGTTACAGCAGCCACCGAGTTACTTCAACAGAAATATAGAGTTCTTCCATAGACACAACACCATCAGAAAAAGGACACTTGGCTCATTGAGCGAAGCCTGGTGACAAATTTTCTTTTTTACAGTATGTAACTAAAGATTTTACTACAGTCATTAGTAAACTATAGTCACCATTGGCTAATAGCTTTTGCACAAAAAATTGCATTTATTCTGATCCAAACACACCCCATTTCATCCGTGACCTGGGCTGCTCCAAAAAATTGCATTTATTTTGATCCAAACACCCCTTCATTGTGCAGCGCCTGATAATTTTTTTACAATATCAGGTCATTTTTAATAACCTAAACTAACCTGACCAGAAAATGACGCCGGTATCAAAAGCACCCAATATCAGGTCACCTTCACATTCGTCACTCTAGTCTATCACGTTAACTGGATTTGACGCAACTTCAGGTACAAACACTGCTGCAAAACTCGCAGTCACATGTGTCCCCAAGCCATGTTTCATCACACCTTCTGCTAATATTCTTTTGTTGATCTGAATAAATGACGCAAGCTGGGAAGCTATCACGATCATTGGCCGTCACTTGTTTTTTGCTCTACCAATAGTCTAAGACACCATGCTTTTTCCCGGGGAATACGAATACGTCCTGACCTGACCTTGCAAGTTTACCTATAATGACAATCACAATATTGCTAGAACATTACCAACTATTATAGTAACATCTGCAAGCATCCCAGAGCGCTAAAATCCAAGGACGCACTTACATCGTGCAGCCAAATGGCTGGACCTGCTCTTGCAATTCTGGGAAGTCGGGACATTTGGTGACCAACACCAGCACCTGCAACAACGGATATGATCAGTTTTCACTAATACTATACATGAATCCCTCGTACTAAGTTATGTACTTACTCTAACCGCTGTTGCAACAGCAGTTTCATTGCGCAAAACATTGCCACCAACGTACGGATAATATCAAGTCTAGATTGACTTTGGATTTGTTATTGCCAAAGAAATTGTTTCACACGTTATCCATCTACGAACCATTGATGTTGACTATCATCATTTGTCAAACACCTTTTCGGAGAAGACGAACCAAACCGATGGCAATTGTACCACCTTCACTTTTCATTTGACTTTGATTATAAATGGCAGATTTCAATATATGATTTTTGTATGAATTGTAGTTCTTACCTTTGTACTTCAAATTCCACAACTAACCTATCAATAATTATAGTTTAGAACTAATAAAGCATATCAAATTCAAAACAGAAAAGACGAAGAATTGATACTTGGACTCAAAGGCCAACCTTGCAATTATTGGCTCGCGATTACTAAATTAAGGCATGTACCCATTGAATAAAACAGTTTTCTCTGAGACGTGTGTCAAGAAAATTATACGCATAATGTCACTGACAATAATTGTAAACTCCAAAATATGACATTTTCTCAGCTTCTTTCTGATTTACTATTTTTGATCAAATAGCTTTACAGTGCTACAAAATTACCTTCCTAATACGTTTAGCATATGATGTTATCATCAGCTTTAACATAAGTATCAGAATTGAAGTGTATATGCATCTTTGAAGAAAGCTAACCTGTTTGGGGCAGCCTCCACAGCAGCAGCCATGGTCTTGTTGTCTCCGCTATCATCTACAGCCACAACAATTTTTAGTGTCACTGTCCCTGACTGCAACAACTTTCTGTCTCCAGCAGACAACCATTTAGGCCACTCGGGTGTGTTATGTTCTTCCATTAAGTTCCTCATGTTGAGCTTATTCTCATTAGCTATGTCTGTGTTGGTCATGTTGCATATCATGGCCATTACTAAACATTTTCTCAACTATGTTCTCATTTTTCTCAAGCTCTTTACTGACCTTTTTATCGTCATTGTCGTGAGAAAACCCGTCCAGACAAGTCTTCTGGTTCGTAATGGCTGAGATCATTAAGCTGAGCGCATTAATGTCTTGAGATCCTCAACTTGTTGTTTTAGTGATTTCTAGGTGTCATACTCTTCGAGGCCTTTCATGACTTGGCCAAGTTCATCCAATGTCTCAGAAACCATTTCGAGACTATCGTTAAGAGATCTGATATGACATGGAGTGAGACCTGCTTCGATTAGCTAGCTTTTGTATTTTGAAGTAGCTATGTTGTACGGCTTTTGTTGTTATATTTACAGCAAGCTCGATGGAGTCATTTTGAGTTTTGACCTTTGTACTCACTTCAGGTTAAACATATGATTAACTATATACAAACATGAATAGACTACATGTATATAGTTACTACATCTAAAGACATTTGATGAAGTCAAATCAAATTATAAGCTTAAACTAATCAACCCAGATAAATTATAGCATTTTCAAAAATATGATTATATCTAAATGTACTTATGATTTTAAGTTGTATTGTGAATTAGTTTTAAGAACCTCACATTGAATATGAAAAATATTTGAATCATATTCCCTAATAACATTGGAGTTACTTTTACTCAGCCTTAATGTACTCAGAAAAGTGAGTCTGATACTTCTCTGGTTCATATTCCATTAGAGTATGCATCCATTTTAAAAATATTTAGTTAAAGCATAACGACACTGATTTAGATTATTAATATCTGTTCATATGTCTTTTGTAATACAGTAAAAGATTATCATAGACATACCCTCGTGTAGGAAGCAACGTGCCCACCATAAATAAAATATTATAATAGATCAGTTACATCTAAATTTAAAGTATCTTCTTTGTAAAGACCAGGCAATAAGGAGAACATGAATGCGTACCTGAAGTCAGGAAAATATTCAAGGAAGCCCATGACCACAACCAAGATGTATTGATTAAACGTGCAGTGGTTAGGAAAATTCTAAACGTCTACATAGTTAAACCCCTCACTATGCAATATCGTTAAAACATAAGTATACCCAAAGAGCCTATATGTTAAATCATAATTACATTTAAAAAACCGCACCTTTGGAGTAACCTCTCCCAGACCACCAGTACCTGATGTCTTCTCGACACCAGAGTTACCATTTTGTGGAGGAGATCTTCCTAAAGAAAATGGTGTGTTGCCAGTGTTAGTATCAGACCCTTCTCCTTGACCATCAGGATTGCCTCAATTTACTTTATCTGCACCTACGGACTGCAAAGGCTCTTCCACTTTCTTTAGCTATACAAATGCATTAAAAAAACTATGTTAACTAAAAACTAAAATAACCATTAACCATCATATTGTTTAAAATGGTTGCAAAATAAACATTCTGTAATTAGCGCTAAATGTACACACGCAAATCCAAATACTATATCCTGTGCAGTTATTGTTAAGGGTACTACTGAAGCATAAGCAGGAAAAGCAGGCAATCCCAAACAACCTATTAAAGAACCAACTTATTAACATTAAAAAAAACATATTTAGGATATCATTGTAAATACCGCAATTGTGAAATTCTTATATGATAACAGAAGAGTATATACTCTTTAAACAATATATTAGCATGCATGCACACAAATCAACATTTGTTAAAGAAGACGACTAACCTACCAAATCGATGTCCAACCTATAAAAAGCTGCAAAAAAACCAACATATGCATACACGGTAACAAATTTTTAACATTAGGGTTTTGAGGGAAAAGAGGCATACCTTTTTCATGTACGTGAAAAGACCCATAAAACGTACCAAACTGCAAAAGGCTGCAAAGAGACCAACAATAACTAAAACAATTAACAAAGATCATTAGGGTTTTAGAAGAAAAAAAAAGTTGTGACATAATATACACTTTAATTATAATTTGGTGTAGGCATGACTTTTAATCATAATATAAACAACATACCTATAAACAACATACCTGATCGGATTGGTACTGTAAAAAAAAGAAAGAAAAAAAACATACAATTGAATAATAGTTTTTGTGTATACATGAAGCCATTACAAACAACATAAAATCAGAAAAGATAAAAAGATCGTGTGTGTGATAATGAAAATAATGAGTGATATTAGGGTTTTGGGGAAAAATATATTACGTATAATGAATGGTCTAGGCTTTATTTTACATTTGTTGTAGATTAGGAATACATTAGTTGTTAAAGCATGACTATATTGTATTCAATTATTAATCACAAAAACTAATGTGCTCTACTGGTTGACATGTTTGTGTGTGGATGCCAAGACCTAGGTTCAAATCCTGCAAGTGTCATTTTTTTGAAAAATAAATCCGAAATTTAAATTAAAATACGAATTAAAAAAAATTGACCTAGGTTCAAATCCTGCAAGTGTCATTTTTTTGAAAAATAAATCCGAAATTTAAATTAAAATACGAATTAAAAAAAATTGAATTATTATGCAAAAAAAATCGGATTTATTTAAAATTAAAATAAAATAAATTTATAAAATTGCTTACATGGCGACATGGCTGATGACATGGCTGAAATTGAATTACTGGACATTGACTGGGCAATGACGTGGCATTATCCTTCAAATGCCTCCTGTTATATATAATGTAGAGATGCGTATATTAATAATAAAACAATCACGAGTAAACGTTATAATAATATAACGATAATTATTATACTATGCGAATAGTGCAATAATGTCGGAGTATTATTATAAATAAATAAATATAAATAATGTCGAGAACTAATACGTCGGGTAAGTAATAATTAAAAACATGACTTTTTATAAATTTAGAAAAACTTATCGAGTTATACGAGTTGTGGTTACTTAAAGTCCAAGTGGGCTTTATTATGTGACTTTTGTGTTATCACGGATATATGACGATTAATATAAACATTTTGTATAACTAAGTAACTTATTTAATCGACAGGTTAAATCGAGTTATTTGGCTATATAAAATGAGTATATTAATGGGCATCGTATCCCACGACGCCCATAGGTTGTGGTTAGTGTATTAGGATAATAAATTACTATATACCTCGTGGAATTTGGCTAAATTGATGAATTTGGCAAATTGGACGATATATATAGGGAATTTATTGGACTACGATATTTACCATATTGTATTCTTTGTGCTATGTGCTCTAGGTTGGGTTTAATCTTGGAACGATATATTACATAAATAAATATGGGGGATTACCAAATCGACGGATTTGATAAACTTCGATGATTTATTTAAATAATATATTGGGCTAATATTAGACCTATAGATGCTTTATTATTTCTTTTCGTTGTGACTTCTTGGTTTGAGTTGTGTCGACCCTCCACCCATATGGATACCAAACGTCAAATTTCAAATTGATATGAAGATAATTCGAGAAATGGAATACGTTCGGGAATGGGAATATTTGATTTTTGAGGAAATGATTTCTGAACGAGCTTGATATTGTTAGGAAGTGTTGAGTCTGTAGTTGCCGTTACGTGAGTTGCTTACGTCTTTCTTCTATCGATTTCTTTTGAGGATTTTCTGGACTTGAGGTGAGTCATAGCCCCACTTTTACTTTTGAACTTTGTTTTCAATACTTGGGGTGAGAAACATGCAAATGTCTTATGTGGACTATTATCGCTTTGTTTATTTAAAACTTGCTATGCTTATAGAAGTAGGTAGGATTAAGCGAGGCCTAGTCCCGAACTAGGTAAGCTATTGATTTGATTATAGAGCGAGGCGTAGTCCCGAACTAGGTAAGTTATTGATTGGTTGTTGAGCGAGGCCTAGTCCCGAACTAGGTTAGCTATTGGATTGATTATAGAGCGAGGCCTAGACTTGAGCTAGGTAAGCTATTGATTGGATTGATTTGAGCTATAGCGTGCACCTATAGGGTTGATTTGATTTTGGTTGGATTATTTTGGTTGGATGATTGAGGCCTAGTCTAGCTAGCAAGCGTTTTGCGTATATGTCCACTATATTGAATTATGAATTTAAACCTATGATCTCACCAGCGAAAGCTGACTTTTAGCACATTTTCTCAGGTAATTAAGTGATGCCCTTTGGATGCTTGGATTGGAGGCTTGGCTATGGCACCCGGTTATGGATCTATTTTCTAAAACTCTGATAAATAATTGTGGACCTACGTTTATTTCTTTTGGGCCTTACTTTGGAAAATTCTTGGGATAAATGTAAACTTTAAAACCCGTTTTGGTTGTGTTTTTCTTATGTTTACTTTATCTCGTTCTTTCATGACTTTGAATGGATACCAATCCCCGTAGCACCCCGAAAGCTTGTTGAGTCTTCTGCTGTACCAAATTTTGGGGGTGTTACAGATTGGTATCAGAGCCAAGGTTATAGAGACTAGGTAAATAAACACCTAAACTATAACCGATTTTTATAGAAAACGATCCTCGACCATTGCCTGCCAGCCCGCCAAGCCGAAGCATCATTATTATTATTGAGGTATATTGAGATGATTATTAGATATGGGATTCTTGAGATGATTTGAGGATTGAGGTTATTGATTTAGTGATATGATGGCGTTTTGAGGAATTATATGCGTTTTGAGGAGTTATATGCGTTTTGGGGAATTATATGCGTTTTGAGGAATGATATGTCTTAATTGTTTTACGAATGATTTTAGTAATGCGGTATTTTAAATCTTTTTTTTGATATATGTGATTGGGAATTATATGATGATTTTGATATGGTATTTTGAGTTCGCGGTTTAGTTGTTTTGAAACACTTACACCTACCCTACGCCGTTGTCACAAATCATAGCCTCCTTTGCACGTGTTGTTATTAAGAATTGTTATTGCTAGTACGTGTCACCCCTCGTAAATCACTATGGCCCCTGATGACCCATACGTGTTGGTCATGCGTTCGGACACTACTTTATCGTCTCATTGTCGCCTTAAGTCACCGATTTTATCACCTCGTGGTTCACCTGCTCAGAGATGACGATTGATGGAGTACCCCTCCGACGAGGAGTATGAGGAGGAGTACGAGGGTGAGCAGAATGATAACCCTCAAGATGAGGAAGAGAATGATGACCCTCAGGATGAGGAAGAGGATGATCCTCAGGAGGAGGAGATGCCTGATGATGATGGATCGCTAGCACATTCAGCTCATTCTGCAAAGCCCGATTCCCCGATACATCCGTTAGAGCCGGTTTCACCTGATCATCCGTTTTTGTTTGATTCACCACCTGGTAGTCCTGTGGCGTCGGATGCACCTTCTGAGGTTTCTGCTGAGCATGCAGATTTGGGTGAGACTGGTAGGATGTGGACTCGGATTACTGCACAGGGCGAGTGGATCTCGCGGATGTCTGACCGACTTGAGATGATTATTGTTGAGTTTATTGCTGAGATAAGAGTTGATTTGACTAATATCGTGGGAAGGACGACCGCGATTAGGAGAGGTATGATTGAGATACATGAGCAGATAGAGAGTCTGCAAAGAGGTTTCCTCACGGCTCGCGAGGCAGATCGCAAGCTGTGGCAGAGGAACACGGAGTTGGAGAAGGAGGCAGCAGACCTCAAGAGAGATAGAGATATATACAGTGTTGAGCTGGGATCGTTATGGAGAGATTTGGATGGTTTGAGATCGGAGTTGAATAGTCTACGCCAGCTTCATGGCTAGATCAATTTGGATTTGTGTTGTTGTTGTTGTGTTGCTTCTTAAGTAAGGGAGTATTTGGTTAGGAGAGCTGGTTATTCTATCTCTTAAGTCATGTTATTCGGATTGTATGTTTGTCTCGTATGGAACGATTACTATTTATTATGTCTTTTGGTATTTTGGGACGACGTGTCGATCACTACTTGTATGGACAATGGTGATTTCGTATGACATTCTATGGTTTTTGGGTGTACATGGAGAATTTTGTTCCTTTTTGCGTGATTGATATCGTATTGGTAATATGTTGGTATTTCGGCTATCGGATTCTTATTGGATGTTATGGTGCGTGTTATTCTTATGAACCTTGTATTGTGACTTCGATCAATGGCCCCACGGCGAGACCCTGTTAGCGCTACCCAAACTGGTCCTGCAGTGACTACCCCTGGTCGCCGAGGACGCTGTCCTACTCGAAATGTTGAAACCCCTACTCCTGATAACCTGGACACTACTAACCGCAACAACAGGAATCAAAATGTTGATGTTCAGGGAGACAATGATCATGTTCCACTTAATGTACCTACTGTGGATCAAGCAATGATCAATCAATTTGTGGAGCAACGAGTTGCTGAGCTACTAGCTGAGTCAAATCATTCCAACAATTCTACTGGAACATTTCCACCTGTTCGTGCTAATGGATGTAACTACAAGGAGTTTAAAATTTGTGGACCCATTGAGTTTGGTGGAACTGAAGGAGTGGTCTACTTGGTCAGGTGGATAGAGAAGACTGAGTCAGTGTTTAATGTCAGTGGTTGTGCGGAGAATGCGAAGGTAAAGTTTGCTTCTTTTACCTTCAAGGATGAAGCTTTAACTTGGTGGAACAATTACCGAAATTCGGTTGGGAGTGATGTGGCTTATGCTATGACTTGGGAGCAATTTAAGTCTTTGCTGATTCAGACTTACTGCCCAAGGAATGAGATTAAGAAGCTGGAGATGGAGTTCTGGAACCATAAGGTGAAAGGTACCGATATGGCAACTTACAATCGCCGTTATCGAGAGTTAGCCTTACTTTCTCCCGATATGGTTAGGACTGAGACTCAAAGAATTGAGAGGTATACCGATGGATTGCCAGTAGCTACAAGGAACGATGTGATTTCTGCTAAGCCTGCAAACATTCATGAGGCTATCACGATTGCTCAACAATTGATGGACTCGTTGGCATTGGAAGAAGCTGAGAAAGACAAGAATGGAAAGAGGAAGAGGGATAATCACTCTAAGGGTAATGATCGTCGAAACAAGCGACAAGCAACTACTAGGGCTTATGCTATGGGAGATGGAGATAAGAAGAGCTACAATGGAAATGCACCCAAGTGTAACCGATGTTATGGGAATCATTCTGGACGATGTACTGTGGTGTGCAAGAATTACTTTAAGATGGGACACATAGCTAAGGACTGTAGAGCTCGACCCCTTGCTATGGTTCAAGCTACTCCTGAAACTATGAGTAAGGCAAATGTTACTTGTTATGGATGTGGAAAGAAGGGACATTATAGGAATGAGTGTAAGGAATCGTGTAACCGAGGAAATCAAGGATCGGGTGGTAATGGGTACAATAATGGAAACCATGGAGCTGGAGGAAACCGTGGACGACAAGATAATGGGGACCAACGTGTGGAAGCTGGAACTGCTCATGGGAGAGTGTATGCACTTGGGAACGAGAGAGACTTTTGTAATTTTCCCTATTATAAATTATATAAACTATAACAACCATAGAATAAGTTGGGTTATTTGATAACTTTATTTTGAAAAAAAAAAAAAAAAAAAAAAGCATTACAAATGTATCCTTTAATCATCGCTACCACATATTGAAACTTTTATACCTATATATTTATAGATTTCTTTATAACTATAGAAATATTTAAAACGAAATATCAAACAAATTGTCTTTCGTCTATGTGAGTCAACTGTTAACTAAAAAGTTGTAGGCTTAAGTCTTATTTGCATATATAGATAAATATTGACTAAATGTTTTGAAATCCATTTAAGTATATGTTCACTCCTTGGGGATACTAAAATAACAATAGTTACTTCTGAGAAGGTAAAGGTAAAGGAAAAAACTGGATTCTAACGGATTGGAATTTAGATGACTTCATAGACCCAAGGATGGCCAACTATTTGCTAATGACTATTATTTGTACTAAATCCTGTTTTTGGAACCGTTATTAGTACCAAATCCTGGTTTTGGAAAATCGGGAGGGTGTAATCGTAACCAGTGCAGAGACAAAAGGAGGGCAGGGTGAGCATGTGCCTTCTAATGAAAAAATTTGTAGCGTATTTTTTTTTAAATATAAATAATTGACTATTTTTCTAGTGTGTCCCCAAATGAACCGATTTGTAATATAGTTTTTAAAAATTGTTAAAGTTTGCCCCCATGACTATAATTTTCTGGCTTAGCCCCTGGTCATAAGTATCGTTTAGTAACAAGAGTTTCTGTATAAAGTTCACTTTACATATCATCCATCGTAGGAGTTACTAAATTAGAAAGCAGCTTTTAGTGATACGTACTCTCTCCATCTCACAAAAAATGTTCACTTTACTATTTATATTTGTTCTCGAAAAAGTGTGTGGTTGTTATAAATGGATAGCAATAATCACTCTTTTTCCTAATTTGGTCGATAAATTAATTGTTCATTTTTAATTTAATAATAAAGTGAGAGTAAAAATGATTTTTTTATTAATAAAAACTTACAATAATTATACATATTTTTATCATTTTTCTTCGGACTCTCTTTTTTTAAAACGTAGGAAGTACATTTTTACTTCCCACGACAAGTTTTCATTCACAAATTTTAATAAATAGAACAAATTATAACAAGCAAAGGTGACATAAAGAGAAATGAGAAATACCAAAGTATTAGAAAATTTGTGTCTAAATCGATTTATGTGGCCATGATTTATAATTTAAGCATAATTTCAAGTCATCCCACTTCAAAACACTTTACACATAAAATTTTGAAACGGTTGCACGTGTGATACAACGGTATTTAGAAAATTTAACAACCAAGACACACTGTACTCCAATAGAATATCTCCACGTGTACAATTTCCCGCCATTTTAATCACACACTTGATTATATATAAATTTTGATAGATTCAGTTAAAGCTCACCATAACAAACTTTCACCTGTTACAACTTATAACATCCAAATTCTCATTGATCTTCAAGTTCTGCTAATCATTCATTTTCTGATACTGCTACATTCAATTCCTTGTTCTTGGTCGTACGTCGATAGGTAATCGTTCTTGGTCGATCTGTACTTTGCATGGTGTTCTTTACGGCTTTGAATCTTGTTAACTGAATGATCATATAGAATGTTTGGATTCACGTTTCTTGTGTATTAATTAGTTGAAGATCTTGAATCTTGATGATAATTTTGATTAATTAGTTGTGTTTTTGCTACATTCGTATTGATAACTTTTTTGCATGGTGTTTGATCATTACGGGTTATACTTACATTAAGTTAGTTGTCAGTTAATTGTTAGTGGAAAATTAGTTATGATGATCTGTTAAGTGCATACAGTTATTTAATTCTTTGTATCTGATTTGTTTTTCTAATTCTTTGTATGATCAGATTAGTATTCGTTAGTTGTTTTACGTACAATAAGTTAGTTGTTAGTTATGATGATCTTGATCAAGTAGTTGCTTTTTTCTTCATTAGTTAGTTGAAAATTCTGATTAATTAGTATTCGTTAGTTGTTAGTTATGATTATATGTTAATTGCACGTTATTATCGAGGTTAGGGGTGGTGAATTTGCATGAGTAAACAGTTTCTTTGTATCGATCTTTTTGAGTTTCTTTGCTCTTTTCTTAAGATGTTCATGAAAATATTAATCTTTTAAATCATGTTAGCATTTTGTGTTTTCGGTTGTTACATTGATTTTAATCGTTATTGGTGGTTAAAATGATTTGCAGTTTATTACTCTAGTTGAGTTATAAAAACTGCATGTTTAGATTCACATTTCTTGTGTGTAATAGTTTGTTAGTACACACAGGAAATTTTGATAAAATTTTTGATTAATTAGTTGGTTTTTCTATTTTATCATGCAGTTGGATTTTGTTTGATGATATGATTATTACTTACTAAGTTCTTTGTATCAGATTTGTTTCGAATTCATTTTTCACGTTATTAGCAAGTATATATATGTTAGAAATAATGAATTTTTACATGAAATTAACCGTTCATACTATCTGTACGTCTATTTGAGTTTGTTAGCGTTTGATTATGTGTTTTCTGCTGCATTCATTCTTTACTGTTTATGAATTACTACTTAGTAAGTTGTTTATATTGAATTTGTTTTAGATTGTGTCTTATTAACGCATGAATTTCAATGTTGGGGATAATGAAGAACTGGTTAACAGCTGTTAGATCTTTGTTAAGATGTTCATAAAAACCGCGTCTTTTGAATTTGGTTGTCAGATTGATTCTATTACTACTGTTTGTTTATTTTCTCCATCAGTCATCAATATATTAGCTGTGTTTTCTGCTGCATTCAGTTCGTTCTTTGCTAATTAGTTAGTTATTTATGTCTTAGCTTTTCATGTTGTTAACCCATGGATTTTGATAGTGTGATAATGTATTTGTAAGATGAGTTAACAGTTTCTTTGTAATTACGATGTTTGTGAAGATCTAAATCATTTTTGGTGTTAGCGATTTCTGATTTCGGCTGTCACATTGATTTTAATCAGGATATAATTTCAGTATAATTGCTTGACTATGGTTTGGTATAAAATATGATTTACTATAGTCGATCTCGCATTCTTGTTTGAGTTAACTTTGTCAAGATGATCATATAATTCGATGTCATAACTTCGTATTATCTTTGGTTTCAGGAACTTGGCTGTTTTTGAACTTTCTTGTTCAAGTTTTTCTGGTTATATAAAGTACTGTTGAAAGAAGATGAAGTCAGACTCAAATACGAGCGACAGTGAAGAGAAGAAAGATACAGTTCCAGAGTTAAAATCTGCTGAAGCTGCGGCTAAGGAAAAAGGCACAGGTAAGAGGCCGACTAATGTGGGAAAGAAGACCCAATCAAATATGGATCAGATAACACAAAAAGCTAAAGGACTGACACGTGAAGTCCCGAAAGATCTCAAGCGTCCTCTGCTTAAAAGTATGTATGCTCTAAGATCAGGCAGCAAAGGGACGGATGTGATGGATATGATTGTTAATCCAACAAAAGCAGTTGGCCAGAAACCTAAAGGAAAGGAGAAGAAATCGGATGCTGAAGTTCGTGGAAGTGTGAAAGCAGATACTGAGGAAGGGTGTAAGAAGTTTAAGGGAAGAAAACATGATGATGAACCTGATAAGGATGGACCAGGAGCTGCAGCTGGCCCACGAGCAACTCGTTTCAGTCCAAGAACTAGGATGGTCAACCCGGTTTAGAGTGCTGCTATTTGTTACTGCTGGTAGTAGAGTCGTGGCGTCATGTCTCAATGTTTTTGTTAGTTTGATTGTTTTGGATCTGAATCATGTCAATAGTTGAGAGGTACAGTAGGTCGTAATCCAAGTTTCCTGTATTTGGATCTTGGAATCTGTTGAATAGTACTGAGATTGTTTTGGTTTCTTTCGTCACATAGTTGTGCATAAGAGTGGAAAAAGACCTTACTTTGATGTTGTTTATGTTGTGCTAATAGGGTATTACTACTATTTTTGACAGTAGATTACTTGTTTCTATTGTTTAATGCTGTAATACATGAGAATTAGAAATTCCAGAGGGAGAGCAGATAGAGAAAACCACATAATATGTAAATTTACATATTTGCACTGTTGGCATGAAAAAAGCCAGGTAGCCTTCACCAATGTTGCATTGCGTTCATAGTTGCTGTGTCCCTCAACTTTGATTTCTTTTACTTGTACCGCATAGCTCTATTTCTTCTGCGGGTCAACAGATATAAAAACATTTTAGTAATAGTTTTATACGAAAAGTTCATAACAGAAAATGCTAGTCCAAAACACACCCAACTTTAAATTTGTACAATATTTGGTAAATCTTGCATGTTTGATCTCCAAGGTTTCAAAAGGCTTTATTGTTAGTTTAGGACTCTCAGCTGTGCAAACTAGCTCTTTTGTTGTCACAATGAATTGCTCAAATAATTGATCTGCAGCAGAAGACTATCAAAATTATAAGCGTATCAAAACTATCAAGTTTTTGATTAAAACTGACTGACTAGTGCTGATGAGTGTTCCTTCTCATGGTGCATTTCTATGGTTTGCGTCAATGTTCTGTTTCAATGTTTTCTTTTTAGTATTTCCCTTTCATTGGTAATTTTGTGTCCCCTAATACAACATAATTTATATTGTGCTGGTTAAGTCTAATAAATATTTCATTAGACTAGACTTTCCTCAACGATACATGGATACGGATCCCTTTTTGATACTTTATACATCGACTGTTCAAGAATTTATTTGAGATTTTGCTGGTTAGTTAATTTGAGTAAAGAGCTTTATGCACCGGCCATATATGTTCTAAGTGACACAAATCACCATTACTAAAAACCATCTTGTACGTGTACAAATTTATTAAAAGTGTAATAGAAGGGAAATAAAAAGTCAATTAAATTGTTACACTTTATTAAAATGATAAAAAATATTAGAATAGGTGCGATGTTCACCTTTCACTTTTACTTCCTCAACTTCCACCTCATCGTCACATTATCATTTAGCACATCATCACTCCCCTTGCATTTCATGTGCAAAGGTCACCACTCTCCTTACCTTTCAAAGCGTACCTCACAAAATATCCCACATACAGGCACAAATCAAATAAACAATAATAAAAATACCTACTTTGCACGGTACCCAAGTATTAACTGCATCACTTTTCGTCCCTTTTTTGGTTTGCCTCGTGCATGATAGGCGGAGAGCGCAATAGTGTGAAAGTTGAGGACGAAAGGTGAACGGTGATTAGTCACACTCATTGCGCCCACCTTTAAAATGCTACCTCTTAATTAAGCAAATCCAAGACTAATTGGGAAAAAATTCAATGTGTCTCCGTCTTTGTTGAAAAGACTAAGGGTCCGTTTGGTTTATGATTGGGGTTAGATTAGAATTTGGATTTGGTATATAATTTCGATTTTGATAGGTTAAGGAAAGAGAAATTATATGTTTTTAAATATATTTTATAATAAATTTTTAATAAAATATATTATTTTGAATAATAAAATAGTAAAAAAAATGTAAAGAATATAATAGAGTCCACATCTACAAAGTGAAAAAAGTTAAAATGACCCACAAACATACATATAGCCCACTTGAAACCCACCTACATAGCTAATTATCACTTCTTTATTCCAAACTACATTTCTTATTTCAAAACAACCAACCAAACAAATAAAAAATGTCTTGTCAATTCAAAACTCATTCTGTACCCCACATTAAACGGGCCCTAATTGTTTCTTGTAGAAGGGAATAAAAGAGAAAATACTTGAAAGGCTTTAACTGAAAATAGACTAACTAATTAAGGACTAGGGACATAGCTTATGCGTATCATGTTTGAAAAGATAATTGAGATTTTTAATATAGCACCGCGAAGCAAAATTTCATGTATGTCCTGTGACTTATGAGACCCCTATTAGATCATGAGATATCAATAGCCATTTGTTTGCCGTTTGTGTCAAATTAGCGTCACTTCAGCATTTCACATTCACATACAAAAAATACCCCCTCTACCATGGCTCACGTCATTTCACCCTTTTCGGGACCCATCATTCCCAATTAAAACACAAAACCAGTAGCAAAATCTAAAAAAAAAAAAAAAAAAAAAAAAAAAAAAAAAAAGGAGAATTAACACAAAGTGATTTCAGTCCCATTTCAAATGGCAGAAGGGGATGAGGTGTGGTAACATGCAAATGGCATGCCATTTTGGCTGCCACATAGGAATGACATAAAGGTGAATATGATGATACCTCATGCTTAGCATCAGGTATCATGACATTTGGTCTCATGCCATTCCTACGTGCTAGCCAAAATGACATGTCATTTACATGTTACCTCACCCCCTTTGTGCCATTTGAAATGTGACTGAAGTCACCTTGCGCCAATTTCTTTTCTTTTTTTCAGTGTTGCAAAAATCGGCCTACAAGGCCGATTAATCGGCGATTACAAGCTGAACGGCCTTGGACCTTGGAGCGAATTACAACGTAATCGGCCGACTAATCGGCCTTGGACCTTGGAATCGGCGATTAATCGGCCAAAAATCGTTACACGGCCCTCGACCGCCTCGGGACCGATTCACGATTTTTGCAACATTGCTTTTTTTTTGTTTTTTTTTTTTTTTTTTTTAATTAGGTTTTGTTATTGGGTTTTTGTTTTAATTGGGTATGGTGGGTCTTACAATGGGTGAAATGGTTTGAGCCATGGTAGATGGGTTATTTTTTGTTTATGAATGTGAAATGTGAAATGCTGAAGTGACGCTGCACAAAAGGCATGTTACAGTACCTCATGCTTTTAGGACAATTGAAAACATTTCTCAAGCATAGTTGACCATGATTGCTTAGATGCCCAAAAGAACGGCGCGTGAATGCTATTGGGCGATATATATTGTGAGCAAAGTTTCTTGTAATAATCCGTATGGCCTCCAAATACATGTGATTTAAGAACATTGGTAACCCGAGGCAAAGTTAACACATTTTCAAAATTTACAATATGTCCACATTTACTCGTCAGAAAGTAAGATTTTGGCATACATATGCTCTTTTGTCCCAGATATTCCAACTCTTTTCGTCCAAAAGTACATTAGCCTGAGTTTCACAAATAACAAAGTTTCATTACCTGCGTTGCGACATGATTAAATATCATATTTCCTCTCAAAATAATTGTCTCATGATAAAAAAATAATAATAATTAAGAAAAACAAAATCATAAGTTTTTACTCATCAGAAAGTAAGATTTTGTCATAAATATGCTCTCTTTGTCCCAGATATTCCAACTCTTTTCGTCCAAAAGTATGTTAGCCTGAGTTTCACAAATAACAAAGTTTCATTAGCCGTGTTGCGACATGATTAAATATCATATTTTCTCTGTCTCAAAATAATTGTCACATGATAAAAAATAATAATAATAATAATTAAGAAAAACAAAATAATAAGGTTTTTTTTTTTTTTTTTCATAAAATGATAGTTTTACCTTTAACTAGTTAATTATTGATTTCTTTTTAGTGCGTAATAATTATTTTAAGTAAGGGCAATATAGTAATCTAGTTCTATTTTCCTTATTTATTTTTAATAATAGACAATTAATTTTAGATATCTCAAAAAAGAAATGTGAACAATTATATTGGGATGGAATGAGATACAATCATGGACCTTAATATACTAAGCATAAGGAAGTTTCAAAACACCCTACTAAATTATGAGTTAATTATATATATTATTTATGAAGTTATAGCTTTTACCAATATACGTATTTGCTATTGACAAAGAAGATTAGAAGCATTGTCTTAATTCAACTCATACAAAACCAAAATGATACATTTGATATTTAAGAAGTTTACCACTACTTTTTTTTTTAATTATAATTAAAATGAATCTAATATTACAATACTTTTGATTTTTTACGATCATTATAAATCACATAAGCTATAACAACCATAGAATACGCTAAGTTGTTTGATAACTTTCTTTAGAAAAAAAAAAAAAAAAAAAAAAAAAAAAAAGGTTATAATTGCATCCTTTAAACATTGCTATCGCATATTGAAGCTTTTATGCCTATCTAGTTATAGATTTCTTTATAACTATCGCAATATTTAAAACGAAATATCAAACAAATTGTCTTTCGTCTATGTGAGTCGACTATTAACCAAAAGGTTGTAGACTTAAGTCTTACTTGCATATATAGATAGATGTTTCCTAAATGTTTTGAAATCCATTTAAAATGGAATCAAGATGTCATACTTGCATATATAGGGATATAAAATAAGATGTCATACTAAAATAACACAAGTTACCTTGAGAAAGCAAAGGTAAAAAATGGAATCATAACGGCTTGGAATTTAGATGACTTCAAAGACCGAAGGATGGCCAAATATTGCTAATGACCATTATTAGTAAAAATCAAGACGGTGCAGTCGTAAGCAGAGGCAGAGACAGGAGGGGAGCTGACCTTCTAGCAAAAAAAATTTTGTAGTGTATTTTATTATTATTATTTTTTTAATTTTAATATCTGACTATGTTTCTAGTTTGTCCCCTAACGAACCGATTAGTAGCGTAGGTTCTAAAAATTATTATAGTTTGCCCCTAGACTATAAATTTCTAGTTTCGTCCCTGGTCGTAAGTCACGTTTTGTAACGAGAGTTTCTATACAAACTTCACTTTACATATCATCCATCGTAAGAATTGCTGAATTGGAAACCGGCTTTTAGTAATACTCTCTTCGTCTCACAAAAAAATGTTCAATTTACTATTTATATTTGTTCTAGAAAAAGTGCTCGCGGTTTTTATAAATGAATAGTAATCACTATCTTTCCTATTTAACGGATATATTAATTGCTCTTTCTAATTTCTATAATAAATGTGTGGATGAAAGTAATTTTTTTTTCAACTAAAACTTGTATAAATTACACATATATTTTTATCATTTTTTTTATGGACACTCTTTTTAAAACGAAAGAAGTACAATTTTTTCCTTCCCCCAACAAGTTTTCCATTTTCAAACTTTAATCAATAGAAAAAATTATAACAAGCAAAGGTGACATCATATCTTATCTGTTTACGATTGAATATTTTTACTTTTGCAAAAATACGTGTCACACTTATTGTGGGGAAATAACAAAATTAATTATATTTGTCTTTAAGAGAAATGAGAAATACAAATGTACTGTATTAGAAATTTTGTGTCTAAATCGATTTATCTCATTCAAGCATAATTTAAAGTACTTTACGTCTTTACATAACATTTTGAAACGGTTGCACGTGTGATACAACGGTATTTAGAATTTAACAACCAAGACACACTTATACTCCAATAGAATATCTCCACGTGTACAATTTCCCGCCATTTTAATCACACTTGATTATATATAAATTTTGATAGATTCACTTAAAACTCACCATAACAAACTTTCACCTGTTACAACTTATAACATCCAAATTCTCATTGATCTTCAATTAAGTTATACTAATCATTCATTTTCTGATACTGCTACAATATTCCTTGTTCTTGGTTGTCGATAGACTATTGGTAATCGTTCTTTAGCGATCTGTACTTTGCATGGTGGTCTTTACGGTTTTGAATCTTGTTAACTGAATGATCATATAGAATGTTTGGATTCACGTTTCTTGTGCATTATACAGTAGTTTTTTAGTTGTTAGTTGAAGATCTTGAATCTTGATGATAATTTTGATTAATTAGTTGCGTTTTTTGCTACATTCGTATTGATCACTTAATTTGTCGCATGGTGTTTGATCATTACAGTTTTGTTTCACGTACAATAAGTTAGTTGTTAGTTATGAAGATCTTGATTGATTAATTAGTTTGTGATTTTTTTATACATTCTTATGGTTCTATTAGTTGCATGGTGTTTGATCATTATGGTTTTGTTTTACGTACAATAAGTTAGTTGTTAGTTATGATGATCTTGATCAACTAGCTGCGTGTTTTTATACATTCTTTGTTAGTTCTGAATTCGCGTCGAATGAATTTGCATGAGTAAACAGTTTATTTTTATCGATCTGTGTTTATTTGAGTTTGTCAGCTTTTTGTTAGGATGTTCATGAAGATTTGATGTTAGCGTTTTCGGTTTTAATCAGTATAATTAATTGCTCTTCGTAAATCTGTTAATATGCATCGTGTTCTTTATGGTTTTGCAGTTTATAAAAACTATTTAGTTTCACACTTCTTGTGTATAATAGTCTGTTACATGTTAACTATGAAAATCTTGAAGAAAATTTGATCAATTCGTTGAATATTTTGCTACAGTACATTTTTTGGGATCCATATTTCACATTATTAGCATGAAACTAATGAATCTGCATGAAATTAACCGTTTTATACTAGCTATCTGTGTCTATTTGAGTTTGTTAGCGTTTGATTCTGGTTTTCTGCTGCATTCATTCATTACGGCTTATCTTACAATAAGATTATCAATTAGCGAGTTGTGTATATCGCATTTGTTTTGGTTAATAGTTTCTTTTTATTGATCTGATTTGTTAGATCTTTGTTAAGATGTTCATAAAAATCTAAATCATTTATGATGTTAGCGTTTTTTAAATTTTGTTGTCACATTGATTCTGTTAGTACTGCTTGTAAAGTTCCCCATCAGTCATTACTAAATTAGCTGTGTTGTCTGCTGCATGAAATTAGTTCGTTACTAATTAGTTAGTTATTTGTATCTTAGTGTTTCACGTCGTTAACACATGGATTTTGATGTAAGGATGTATGATGAGTTAACAGTTTCTTTGTAATTCAAAATCATTTTTGGTGTTAGCGATTTCTGATTTCGGCTGTCACATTGATTTTAATCAGGGTATAATTTCAGTATAATTGCTTGACTATGGTTTGGTATAAATATGATTGACTATAGTCGATCTCGCATTGTTGTTTAAGTTAACTTTGTCAAGATGATCATATAATTCGATGTCATAACTATAAGTTTAGATAATACATTTAGAACACGTAATTGATCATGATATATAAGATGAGGTGATTATGGGATGTGCTTTATTTCCATTACGCAGATGTGTAAAACATGGATTTGATCCATTAAATGGTTGAATGAAGAATAAAATAAATCAATGTAAACTGCTAATATAACTAATTTGTTCCTGTTTAACCTCTTATTATCTTTGGTTTCAGGAACTTGACTGTTTTTGAACTTTCTTGTTCAAGTTTTTCTGGTTATATAAAGTACTGTTGAAAGAAGATGTCAGACTCAAATAACGAAAGTGATGAGAAGATGAAGTCAGAATCAACTACCGACAGTGATACGAAGATGATGTCAGACTCAAATTCGTCCGACAGTGAAGAGAAGAAAGATACAGTTCCAGAGTTAAAAAGTGCTGAAGCAAAGGGTAAGAGGCCGATAAAAGTGGGAAAGAAGACCCGATCAGATCTGGATCAGATAACACGAAGAGCTAAAGGACTGACACTTGAAGTCCCGAAAAATGTCAGGCCTCCTGTGGCTAAAAGTACGTATGCTCTAAGATCAGGCAGCGAAGGGACGGATGTGATGGATATGGATGTTGTTCCAACAAAAGCAGTTGGCCAGAAACGTAAAGGAAAGGAGAAGAAATCTGATGCTGAAGTTGTTCGTGGAAGTGTGAAAGCAGATACTGAGGAAGGGTGTAAGAAGTTTAAGGGAAGAAAACATGATGATGAACCTGATAAGGATGGAGCAGGAGCTGCAGCTGAACCACGAGCAACTCGTTCAAGTCCAAGAACTAGGATGGTCAACCCGGTTTAGAGTGCTGTTATTTGTTACTGCTGGTAGTAGAGTCGTGGCGTAATGTCTCAATGTTTTTCTTAGTTTGATTGTTTTGGATCTGAATCATGTCAATAGTTGAGAGGTACAGTAGGTCGTAATCCAAGTTTCCTGTATTTGGATCTTGGAATCTGTTGAATAGTACTGAGATTGTTTTGGTTTCTTTCGTCACATAGTTGTGCATAAGAGTGGAAGAGTTTAAGACCTTACTTTGATGTTGTTCTGTTCCTATTTTTGAATGCTGAAATACTTGAAAAGTACACAGTCGAAAGGGAGAGCCGAGAGAGCACACCACTTATATGTTTCATAAATCCACTACAGGCATGAGAAATGCTTAGGTAATTATCCCCATTTCTGCATTGCAGCTGTAATCCCAGTGTCTCTCAACTTCAATTTCTTTTAGTTGTGTTTCTCAACTCGGTTTCTTATGCAGGTCAACTTATATAAAAAAACATTTAAAGAGTTTAATCCAAAAGGTTCATAACGTTTGTAGAATTTCACTGTGACCCTTTGAGCTAACATACTTGACCTTCACTATTTACCGGCATTGATCATCTATTTGGGGTTAAGTTTAATACAGAGCAATATGCCCTTTCACCTAACAGCCATTACACATTTTCAATTATTTGGTGCTAAACTTTTTTGCAAAGCTAAAGAGAATATCTTAAATAGAGACTTCCCCTACTAAGAAATTATTTAGTGCTAAACTAATTGTGATTGTATTAAAACATGAATGTTTACAATAATAACTTTGCTTGATATGATTTGATTCTAATAGTCACTTAGAAAATACTGTCCAAAACAGACCCAACTTTCAGTCTGTACAATATTTGGTAAATCTTGCATGTTTGATCTTCACCAACGTCTCCAAAGGAATGTTGATTTTTTGCAACCCAAAAAGTTCTTCCAGCTTTGCTCTATATGAGGCTTGACTCTTGAGCTATGCAAACTATCTCTTTTTGTTGTCACGGTTAGTTGCTCATGTAAGCAACCATATATCTTGCATTGTTTTGGTTTTGCAAATTCGTAACATAGTTGCATTGACCATTACTAAACAAGTGCTTACTTTGATCATGAAAAGTTAGTTTCGGCATGCAATACCATAAATTATTCATTAGGGAAATACATATCCTTTAAGCAAAATCCTCAGCAGCATCACATGACAACACTTGATGTCTATTTATGTTTCCGAATTTATCAGATCGACATATATGTTGCCTGTCAGAGAACGCACCTTAGAGCAATGATTTCCATATAAGCAGAAGCAGATATGCATATCAGAAAAGCTTGATAAATTAGCCTCTGCTATGCATGATCTCATAACAGTTACAGGTAGTTAGTGTGCTCATTTGTCTACACACACTTCAATATGCAATGCAATATTCATATATTTCGATACGCAACACAGAATTCAATCAATATCAGTGCATCCATTATGAACAAACAAATTCCATATTATCTCGTGGTCTTAATCCCATAGCCACACTAATCTCAGTTTTAAAATGCCAGAATTCATTACAAGATATTACTAACTACATTTATCAACGATATCATCAATGAACGTGTGAATCAAATCCAATGTACTCTACTACTTAGCAACCAGAAAATAGAATCAAGTAAATCGCTGTCAAATGGTTTATAACCCCTGAAAGAATGCACAACAAAACAACATCACATTGTCAGCCAAAATTCTTCTGTAAGACATCCTAAGCCTGAATCGATAGACCTGCACGTGCCCCAGCTCCAGTTCCTGCACCATCTGCACCTCCATCATTATCATCTGAGTCATCATCATTGTTCCTGTTCTTTTTTATTCTCTTACACGCTTCCTCTGTATCTGTTCCTGAATCACTGAAAACATCTGTTTCTTTCTCATTTCCTTTGCCTTCTGCTGGCTCATCATCTGAAGAAAAACTGTAACCAAGCTCATTCAGTCCTGATCTTAGCGAAATCGACCTCTTAATACCTCCACTTGCTCTCTTTCTTCTCTTTGCAGCAGCAGCAGTAGCAGGTGCTTTTCCTTTACCAGTTTCAGTTCCTTGCTTGTTAATCACAATTCCTTTGGCTTGTCGTGCTAAGAAATCCACTGCATCCATGCACTTCTTCTCATCCTCTTCATTAGTGCTGCTACTGGTAGTTGAACTACTTTTCACATCATCATCAGGTTTTGGCTCTGACTGTGTCGTTTCTTTCTCTTCACTTTCAGTATCTGACTTCAACTCCTTATCTTTTCCTGATTGACTCATTTTGTCTAACACCTAATCAACCACAATATCTTGAAAACTTGTAGATGGTGCTGATCCTATTACAGAAAGTTCCTGAAATAGATACTGAGTACCATAAGAAGTTGAATAAGCAGATCCATTCTGATACAAACTTTTCTAAACCTTATACAAACAACATACACTAACACAGAAGGACCACCATTTATAGTGCGATAAAGCATGAATTAGCATTAAACAAACAGATGAAGCAGCTAACAAGGGAACATTACCCCTTTATCTTGTAACATTCCATTGTCTTTCAGCGCTAGTGATGTCTATAGATAAATTTCATATTGTCTTCCGGTAAATCAATATATAGTCTCAGTCAAATCAATATATGAAAAGGGAATAGTGATCCGAATCAACATAACAAAGAGAAAACTACGTGCAGAAGAGCCTAAATCATCCTTAAGAAGCTAAAATTTGTATTAGAATCTAAACTAAGATCAAAGCATTAATAATACTGGATAACGAAGCAGAGTAGATCTTTAAATTCAACCATATAATGAATAAAATAAACACATTACTTTAAAAGTCTTTATAAAATGAGCCAAATGAAATCAGAAAACAAAAACTTGTACTGGAAATAATCGACTAAAATCTTCATAAGCATCTTAATCATAAGCTACAAAGTTAGCTGAATTCAAACTGAAAGCTACTCATAATTAATGAAATTAACTTCTGAAACCTTATAGCCACCACAGCAAAACGACATACGCAACAACAACAGAGGACTTAAGGAAATGCCTAATTCATGTGACTGAGCGAGAAATGTGAATCGGACAAACTCCAACACAAATAATCAGGAACTCATATTGAATAACATAATCGAATTGGTCTAAGTACAACTCCTAAGCATAACGTACAATCTACATGTCGATCATGTACATAGTGTCTATTTCAACAAAAGTGATAAATATTATTTGTTCCGATTCAACAAACTAACTCTATAAATCAAATTGTCGATCAGTTAGAATCGATTGAATAAACTATAATCACGAATCACTAATCATTATATCGATTCATCAACAAACTAGCATGATAATTCATAATTTCGATCTCGTATCCAACAAACTAAACCAACATACCGAAACACAAAATCCGTAAAACAACATGATGTATCAGTAGATTCAGTATTAAACAGGCGACGAATGATCGTAAACAACATAGAATCAGCAAACAGCAATTAAAACTTCATAAACGCTAATCGCTATTCATAATATCGATTCATCAACAAACTAGCGCGATAATTCATAACTTCAATCACGTTTATCTAATCAAATTCACTCTAATCAAAATGTTGATAACCTAAACAACATGCTGCATCAGTAGATTAAAAACACGTAATAAACAGATCACAATTATACAGCATAATAAACTTCGTAAACACTAAACGTACGTGATAATCGTAAAAAACGCAACGCAAATAACGAGATCAGTGAAGTGAGAGTACCTATCAGTTCAACAAGCTTTATTCAAAATGTCGTAAACCTCAATAGCATGCCGAAACATATAACTAGTAAAACAACATGATGTTTAGATTCATAATGTGAAGCAAAACCTAATCGATTCAGTAAACAGATAATGTGCGATTAACGATACCGTAAACAACATAAATAACGCAACCTAGCTAATCGATTCAGTACTAATTTAAACAGATAATGTGCAATTAACGATACTGTAAACAACGTAACGTGAATAACGAAAACAGTGAAGCGAGAGAACCGATACGGTTGACGATCAATGCGAAATGATCAGATGATGATGATGATAACAGCAGAAAGTTGGTTGTTGTGATTTTTAACGGAAATGATAATATGAGAGAAATGAGTGATTAAGTAACAAAAGGCGGGAAGGAAGTTTTAAATTGTACACGTGGAGAGATTTTATTGGAGGATTTATGAGTTTGTTACGTGGAAGGTTCTAGAAAGTGGTGTGTTGAATATTCAGATATTTTTGTGTTTTATTCACAAGTGTATACTGTATAGTAATTTTGAGTCTCATTACATGTGTAAGCTACAAACTTTCTAAATATTGTTTGGTTTAATTATTTTGACAGTGTATAGAAGCTTTTAAAATAGTTTTATGCAAGTCTAGAATTAAAAGCTACTTTGCATAACTTATTAAAATGAGGCTACAGCTTATCTTCGGCTTTAGTTAAGGTTAATCAAATATTCTTCCAAGGTAGTGAAACTCGTTGTATAGCTATGATAGATTGACAGTTATGTGCACTATATGTGAAATGCATCTTGTTAATTACCCAAATCCATATGTTGAAGTGTATACTAAAAGTGCTTGATAAAGAGAAGAGATGAATGTTTACTTTGTTCAATACATTAACTTTTTAAGAGGAAATTCTTTAAATAGTCTAAAAATTCTAAAAATGGAAGGTAGTTTACTTTCTAGCGAAAAATATATAAAATTTTAAAATACATAGGTGCGATTTCATTAATATTTTGACATGTGTTCTTTTTTAATTTTAAAAAGTACTATGTAGTAGTGATTTGTTGGATGTTTTTTGTGCGACTAACGACTATTGTATTTTTATGTGATCAAAACAAATAAAACTTTTTCATTAAAAAATCAGTTTTTCAGAAAAAGATAAAATTTAATCACACAAAAGTACAATAGTCATCGGTCGTTAAAAAATAAACAAATAAATAATAAATAAAAAAGTCTATTTTGGGAACTTGTTTTCTTTTTTGCTAGAAAGTGGACTACCATCTTATTTTGAGGCTTTTCTAATAATGATCATCTTTTGTAAAAAAAGGTCCACAAATTAGTCATTTTTTTTAGTTTTCTAATTTAGTCTTGTGCGACTATTAGACCGTACAACTTTGAGTTTTCTAATTTAGTCTTGTGTGACTGCTGAATTGTGCGAATCTACCATACTTTCGACTGAAGCGATATTTTGTGCGACCGTGTTAATTTTTGTGCGACTGTTTGTCTTTTCCGAAAAGGCAAAAGGGTCGAAAAAAACCATGATCACACAAAATGTCACTTCAGTCGAAAATATGGTAGATTCGCACAATTAAGTAGCACAAGACTAAATTTGAAAAGCAAAAAAAAGTGCGAATACCAACTCTTTTTTAGCTTATTTTTTAAATTGATTCTTTTATGGCTATTTATGTAATTCTTTCTTTTTTTTTTTTTTTTTTTTTTTTTTTTTTTTTTTTTTTTTTTAATTGTGTCATGGTCGCTAGATACTAACACTAGCAGTTCTAGTAAATGGTACTGCTGTCTGAAATGATTAACTTGAGTAGGCTGTTCAAGTGTTTTACTCATGGATTTTATTGACAAAACTCGGAAGCTTCCCGAATAGTACACATAAAACGTCACAAGAATACGATCTGATATCATATGTATAGCTTATTCACAAGAGCATGCGGTGTTGTAACACCAAAGTTACATAGATATGTTTTTACATCATCATAACACTTGAGAATATCAGTGAACTATCTTTTAAACAACGTTCAACACTGGAAACTGGAAATAACTAAAACACACGCGAACATTGTTTGAACAAAAATTCACACGCAAACAAAACAATGTGAGCATAACTTCGTGTGCATAACACTGACAATAACTCAGGTGTGTTGGTGTAAAATGCAATAAGGATCGAGGACGATAACATCTACCACACCGCGCCTTCTAACACTTTAAAATTACTCATAAATAATAACTATCCAACAAAATAAGAGAAAATAATTAAGGGGTGAATGAAACTTTTTACTCATGAAACAATATTCAACATTAAGAAAGCCATGAAAACTATATATTACAATTTGTCTCTACATCTCTTCTATTCTTCATGATCACATAATACCAAAACACACACTTGGTATTAAAGAGAACAAACAACAAAAGATGACCTTTTAAATAGTCAATGTTATTTTTCAATACAAAGTTAAGCATATGACCAGACAACAACAAAAAAAATAACTCTATTTTTGTATTAACAACCTGATCTTGATTACGATCCCTCGTTGCCTAGATTTAGCGAACCATCTTTGAACAATTTCAAGCTGAGGTTGTTGTATCTCTCTCTTGAATACTGTCGAGATGCTTTCCTCCAATCAGTTCCTGCCTTCATCATTGCTTCAAATTCCTCATAGCTAATCCGCCCATCCTGAAACCATGAGAATGTTAGGATTAGTTTAATGAAAGCAGTCAGGAATGAGGTAATGAAACATAAGAGTAAAATTTATACAAACCTTGTCTGTATCAACATCTTGAATGATAGCAGCAATGACTTCTTCATTGTTGGATTCAATTTCATCAGCTAAAGTTTCCCTCAGTTCTTCAAGCTCTATGTACCCGTTCTTATTTTGATCAAAAAATTCAAATGCCTCTTTAAGATGATCATCGTTCCCTATTTTTCTCAAGTGAACGGAAATAGCAACAAATTCTCCATAGTTCAAGTGCCCATCTTTGTCCACATCACCCTATAAACATGTCTTCCATCACTATTTGTATATTACACATGAATTATAATTACTAACATTTATTTGAAAGAATATACTTACAGCATCCATAAGCATTTGAAGATCTGAATCAGGAATCTGATGACCAAGTTTCTGCAGACCAGCTTTCAACTCAGCGATGTTTATCTTACCTTGCTTCTTTGTGTCCATTAGATCAAAGCCTTGCCTTATCCCTGCCACTTCCTCAGCCGATAAACTCTCAGCAATTACCTATAATTTCATGATCCATTAACTTCAATACAACCTCAACAAACGAACAAAAAGGACATAACCGAAACCTTGAACATATTCATTACCCGCAGTGCTCTTTTCTTGAGCTTGTTCATGAATGAGAACTGCTTTAGTCTTGCTTTAACGTTTTCACCTAAAGAAACATTTGGTGCCTTCTTGGCGTTTTGTATCCATGGATGATCTGCAATAATTTAGACAAAATACTTAAATTAGAAATTTCAAACACTATTATGTATTTCTGGCAAAATAGTAAAGTGTGCATATAAAAATAATGGCTAATGTATGCATTGGCCACCCAAGTATTGATAGTTGGACTGGATGGCCTTAGTGTATATATTATCCCTCAAAATAATCAGAATTTTACCTAGAACTTCTTGAGCAGTTAGGCGTGTAGTAGGGTCAGGATTAAGCATCTTCTTGACAAGGTCTTTAGCATTATCAGACACTTTGGGCCAAGGATCCCTCTTGAAGTCCACAACGGATCTGATGATTGCTTGTGCAACTCCTTGTTCGGTTTCTGCATTTGAAGTGAATGGTACTTTCAAGAGTTGAAAACATAATGAATACATGTTTTGACGAGTTAATGAAAAAATTGAAACTGACCAGCCCAAAATGGTGGGACACCACAAAGCAAAATGTATAGGATAACACCAGCACTCCAGACATCTACCTCAGGACCATAGTTTCGCTTCAGGACCTCAGGAGCCATGTAGTATGGACTGCCAACAATCTCATCAAATCTTTCTCCTTTAGAAGATTAAGAGCAGTTTGCTTAGTGGAAATGGAAGAGAATAGAATAACAACAGTCTACAAATGAATAAATAGTGAATAAGCTTTCACGGTTGATAGTCTTTACCTGGTTTAAACATAACAGATAAGCCAAAATCGATAACCTTTAAGGCTGAATTTTCTTTCTTGTTTGCATACAAAAAGTTCTCAGGTTTAAGATCCCGATGGATAACACCATGTTTGTGGCACATCTGCAGTAAGATAGATATAGTCAGTTCAAATATTTCAACAGGTGGATGGCGAACAGCTCATCTGATCTTATAACCATATGGGAAAAGGAGATATAACCTTTAAAGGCTACAGCCAATAAACTAACAATCAAGATTGCAAGTAACAGTCAATTTCACTTAATGTGATATAGAAAAACCATGCTCTAATATTGAAGAACACGAGTTGTGATATGAAGCAGATTCATAATCTGGCCAAGACGTTTGCGAAATATTGGGAACATAGCAAATGCATTAAAAAAAAAAAAAAAAAAAAAAAAAAAAAAAAAAAAAAAAAAAAAAGAAAAAAAGAAGAGAGAGAGAGCATGATTTCCACACGGGCGTAACTTTTGATTCAAGAGAGTTACGGACCCAGTACTACCCTACGGAAATGCCCTCGACAATGATCATACCGACAAAAAACCAGCTTTGGCTTCTCGTCCAAATTGCAGCATTTTGGCCTATAATTTCAAGTTTTCCCCAAATACAAAGATTTTATCACTTCTCTTTTTATTCTGGTGATTTCAGTGGTCGGTTTTATCCTAGGCAAAATAATTTTGTTATTTTAATGTGGACCAAAACAAAATTCTAATTCACCATCGCTCCAGCACCAATGAAAGCTTTTGCCACGTGTGAAATTTGATATTAGCAAATCCGAGTTGTAAAATATTTACAGCAGAAGAAGAATGTCTGAGCGGAAGTAAGAGATGACAACGGTGTAGTGAATTATGTGTTAGGAAGAAATTTTGGGTGTTTAGAGCTTTCGGTCGGTTTAAGGAAGTACAGTCAACATAGCAAGGGAAGTGGTTGTCAAAGTTAAGAAACGTGAATTAAAGAAAATATTAACAAGGTAGAAAAAGAAGGTCGGATAATTAGCTTATGATTCAAGTGAGGGCTATTATGATGGGTTTCGATTTTAACTACATTAGTAGATTAAGAGGGTGAATATTTACAGAATACATATATAATTAGTTATTGGCTCAAGTGAGTTATTTGTTTTAGTGGCTAGGTATTACGTAAAAATCTTCGAGTCGGTATGCCAAAGAAATCGGATCAAGTAAGACTAAAGTTATTTGAGTATATGTCGATGGGAGATAAATTATGTGTTTTGATCCTACTTTTAGAGCTTAGTGAAATGCATTTTGATGTTCCGAAAAGAATGTAGGCTTGAATTTGAAATATGATAATATAGCACCATTGACTTCTTCATCTTACACAAAGAACATATGTCTAAGAGACTATTCTAGAATATAAGTATTATTTTCCCTCTAAGCATGTGTTCAATAGTGTTTGCTAAAATTAACCGAAAATGTTATGTCATCAAATATTTTGGCAGATCGTGTATACCAAGGCATAAACAGTTATTGAAACATCTCCACTCTGTTACGCCTTGAACAAATTAGTAAAGTCATTTACATTGTCAATTTCCAAAGTAGTAAGAAATCAAATTATTTCCCTATGCAAAGTGCAGTGATTGAGTGCCGAAAACATATCGTTAAGCTAAGTACCACCAAGGAACCAAATGCCTCAATAAACATATACATACATGCATCCTATAACCAGACATAAATATAGATAAATCATCACCTGAATGACTTCAACAATAGTACGAGTAACACTAGCAGCCGCCCGCTCAGTATAATGCCCCCTCGCAACGATCCGATCAAACAACTCCCCACCCTCACACAACTCCATAACCAAATGAACAGCACTATCATCTTCATAGGTATCCTTCAAACTCACAATATTTTGATGAGGCGGCAAATGCTTCATAATCTCAACTTCCCTCCTAACATCCTCAATATCCACCCTAGTCCTCAACTTCTTCTTCGATATCGACTTACAAGCCAACACTTCTCCACTAGACTTATCAGTACACATATAAGTAATCCCAAATTCACCCCTACCCATCTCCTTACCAAGAACATATGTTTGCTCAATCTCAGTTCCAGTGGGATGTTCCAACACATATGGCTTATATGGACCAATATTTTTGGGCCCACCATAATCTAAAGAAAATGGGTTTGGCTTATTTTTACCCTTTTTATTCTCTGTATCAGTAGTTGATGGTGTAGCACAACAATTTCCCATATTACCAAACCTTAAAAAATCCTAAAAATCCAATCTTTTTAATGATAAACTAAATAAAGATCCAAGATTTCAAGTGGGTATTACAAATTTATGCATAAACTGAAAAGGGTCTTAAGGATTTACCTTAAAAGTACTTAAAATTCCAAAAAAAAAATCCAAGATTTCAAGTGGGTATTGTAAATTGATACAAATGCTGAAAAGGGTCTAAAGGGTTTACCTTAAAAGTACTCAGATCTTGTGATTGAGCTAAGTTTTAGTAGCCTGAAATGAGGTTTTTAAAGAAAATAAATTGGTAGTTATGAAAAGTGGAAATTGAATGATTAGTTTGCAAAATTATTGGGAGATGTGTTAGTTGTGATTGATGAACAGGATAGGGTTTGGAGGGGGTTGAGGCAGAGATTGGAGAGAAAGGTCAATGCTTTCATTTAATTTTGTTTTTTTACAACTAATACTAGTACTAGTATTGATGTTTACCTAAACCTTTATAAAGTAATGGTTTTTATTAGGGTGGCATTAGTATTTTTCCTAAATGTTAAAAGATTCTTTATGTAGAAAGATTATTAAAATAAACCTACACAATTTGACCATTCAAAGTTTCAAACTAAGTTTGAGAGTGATAAGTCGACAAAAGGTGTTGATATAGAAATGGAACCAAACCAAAGTTGAATAGATAAGTCGACAAAAGGTGTTGATATTTTAGAGTGTTCAAGTTTTTTTTTTTTTTGAAAATTGACTTTCATTGGGGAAATCCAAGTCCAATTTGAAACCCGATGGGGGGAAAACCTTCAACTTAAGCCGCCCGAAGGCACGACACTTAAATTGAAGTAAACTCTGCCTTCTCCAGATTCGAACCCTTGTGGGTTGAAACCTTCATTGAAGGACTTTGAAATCGTACCGACAGGGCAGTGGTCCACAAGGGAGGACTTCCCGATTTGGTCACCCAAACCGGTACTACTCTCCACTAGGCACCCAAACCGGTTTGGTCACCTTCAAAAAGGTGTTGATATTTTAGAGTGTTCAAGTATTAGATTCATTTTACTAGTAGTTCATTTCAAATTCATGCTTTTAAAAATAGACACTTGACTTATATAGATAGTATAAAAGATTAAAAAATTTAGCATAATGACGAAGTAAACAAGTACTAATTCGCGGTTTGAAAATGTCAATATGTTGTCCTCAGATATTAAACTCATTTTTATGGTCCTTGATTGTTATGCTTTAAGACTAAAGGTACTTGTTACATCCACGTAGGGGTGTTCACTGATTAGGTAATATGCACAGTAATCGAAAATTAAAATTGAATCGAATCGAAAAAAATTGAACGAAGTTGTAACCGAACCGAACTAAATATTTGATTATCAGTTTGGATCTGAGTTTGCCAATGAGAATCGAAAACCGAATTCATAAAAATATATTTTTTTTCTATTTATTTATATGAAAAAAATATACTAAAACTCTTTTTTAGTATAAATATAACATTATTTAAGGTTGAAAAAAATTATGTTAAAAAAATATACGATTAAATGGGAAAAAAAATTGTACTAAAACTCGGTTCGGTTTTCGGTTATTCGATTCGGTTGAATCGAATTTTAATTCGGTTCGGTTTTTAGTTTGGCCCGAAAAAAAAAAAAAAAAACCGAATAACCCGATAACCAAACCGAGGAACACCCCTACATCCAAGCACCTTTCACATGCGCCAGCTTTCTCTCTTCTCTCACTTCTTCTCACACCCTCTCACCTTTCAACCGTAGTGGCCACACCACTAAAAAATAAATAAATAGAATAATAATAATAATAATAATAATAATAATAAAATAAAACTTTCTACAAATATACACTCCTGAATATCCCACACACACTCATAAACAAAAACAAAAAATAATATACAAAGAAAATGCACAAGAACGAAGAGGTGACCGGCTCACCTATTCTCACCTTTTTTCTCTTCCTCACATGTGAGGAGTGTTTGTTGGATTGGGGTGGCGTGTGAGTGTATGTCTCACCAGTGGCGAAGCTTGGATTTTGTAAGTGGGGGTCGGGATCTAAATTTTTTTTTTCCTAAGGCTATATTTCAGGTATACCGAAATTTTTGGGGGGTCGAAACCGAATATACCGAAATTTTTCTACACGAAAACTATATACCCCCTACATCGCAAAAAAAATTTCGGGGGGTCGGGCGCCCCCCCCCCCCCCCGGCCCCTATGAAGCTTCGCCTCTGTGTCTCACGAGTAAGGAGTCACCTCCCACTCCGTCTAGTAGATTTGTAAGAGCTTGTAATACAAAGACAAAGAAGAAAGATGAGCTTTAGTCGGATGCAGTTGTGATCAACATCATTATCGCCAACTCGGCATCACATCAGCTATTCTCTCCATCACTAACTTGGTATAATAATACAACCAACATCATAAAGAGGATGAATCATTTGAAGGGCGGGGTGAGGCCCCCTAAAATTGATTTGCTTACTTCATCTTACTGTATTTTTTATGGATACATTTTCTGATATTGAGTTATTAACACATTTGGCCTCCTAAAAATAACTATGTTCAAGTATTAGAGTGTTCAAGTATTAGATTCATTTTACTAGTAGTTCATTTCAAATTCATGCTTTTAAAAATAGACACTTGACTTATATAGATAGTATAAAAGATTAAAAAATTTAGCATAATGACGAAGTAAACAAGTACTAATTCGCGGTTTGAAAATGTCAATATGTTGTCCTCAGATATTAAAGTCATTTTTATGGTCCTTGATTGTTATGCTTTAAGACTAAAGGTACTTGTTACATCCACGTAGGGGTGTTCACTGATTAGGTAATATGCACAGTAATCGAAAATTAAAATTGAATCGAATCGAAAAAAACTGAACGAAGTTGTAACCGAACCGAACTAAATATTTGATTATCAGTTTGGATCTGAGTTTGCCAATGAGAATCGAAAACCGAATTCATAAAAATATATATTTTTTCTATTTATTTATATGAAAAAAATATACTAAAACTCTTTTTTAGTATAAATATAACATTATTTAAGGTTGAAAAAAATTATGTTAAAAAAATATACGATTAAATGGGAAAAAAAATTGTACTAAAACTCGGTTCGGTTTTCGGTTATTCGATTCGGTTGAATCGAATTTTAATTCGGTTCGGTTTTTAGTTTGGCCCCAAAAAAAAAAAAAACCGAATAACCCGATAACCAAACCGAGGAACACCCCTACATCCAAGCACCTTTCACATGCGCCAGCTTTCTCTCTTCTCTCACTTCTTCTCACACCCTCTCACCTTTCAACCGTAGTGGCCACACCACTAAAAAATAAATAAATAGAAAAATAATAATAATAATAATAATAATAATAATAATAATAATAATAATAAAACTTTCTACAAATATACACTCCTGAATATCCCACACACACTCATAAACAAAAACAAAAAATAAAATACAAAGAAAATGCACAAGAACGAAGAGGTGACCGGCTCACCTATTCTCACCTTTTTTCTCTTCCTCACATGTGAGGAGTGTTTGTTGGATTGGGGTGGCGTGTGAGTGTATGTCTCACGAGTAAGGAGTCACCTCCCACTCCGTCTAGTAGATTTGTAAGAGCTTGTAATACAAAGACAAAGAAGAAAGATGAGCTTTAGTCGGATGCAGTTGTGATCAACATCATTATCGCCAACTCGGCATCACATCAGCTATTCTCTCCATCACTAACTTGGTATAATAATACAACCAACATCATAAAGAGGATGAATCATTTGAAGGGCGGGGTGAGGCCCCCTAAAATTGATTTGCTTACTTCATCTTACTGTATTTTTTATGGATACATTTTCTGATATTGAGTTATTAACACATTTGGCCTCCTAAAAATAACTATGTTCAAGTATTAGAGTGTTCAAGTATTAGATTCATTTTACTAGTAGTTCATTTCAAATTCATGCTTTTAAAAATAGACACTTGACTTATATAGATAGTATAAAAGATTAAAAAATTTAGCATAATGACGAAGTAAACAAGTACTAATTCGCGGTTTGAAAATGTCAATATGTTGTCCTCAGATATTAAAGTCATTTTTATGGTCCTTGATTGTTATGCTTTAAGACTAAAGGTACTTGTTACATCCACGTAGGGGTTTTCACTGATTAGGTAATATGCACAGTAATCGAAAATTAAAATTGAATCGAATCGAAAAAAACTGAACGAAGTTGTAACCGAACCGAGCTAAATATTTGATTATCAGTTTGGATCTGAGTTTGCCAATGAGAATCGAAAACCGAATTCATAAAAATATATATTTTTTCTATTTATTTATATGAAAAAAAATATACTAAAACTCTTTTTTAGTATAAATATAACATTATTTAAGGTTGAAAAAAATTATGTTAAAAAAATATACGATTAAATGGGAAAAAAAATTGTACTAAAACTCGGTTCGGTTTTCGGTTATTCGATTCGGTTGAATCGAATTTTAATTCGGTTCGGTTTTTAGTTTGGCCCGAAAAAAAAAAAAAAAAAAAAAAAAAAAAAAAAAAAAAAAAAAAAAAAAACCGAATAACCCGATAACCAAACCGAGGAACACCCCTACATCCAAGCACCTTTCACATGCGCCAGCTTTCTCTCTTCTCTCACTTCTTCTCACACCCTCTCACCTTTCAACCGTAGTAGCCACACCACTAAAAAATAAATAAATAGAATAATAATAATAATAATAATAATAATAATAATAAAACTTTCTACAAATATACACTCCTGAATATCCCACACACACTCATAAACAAAAACAAAAAATAAAATACAAAGAAAATGCACAAGAACGAAGAGGTGACCGGCTCACCTATTCTCACCTTTTTTCTCTTCCTCACATGTGAGGAGTGTTTGTTGGATTGGGGTGGCGTGTGAGTGTATGTCTCACGAGTAAGGAGTCACCTCCCACTCCGTCTAGTAGATTTGTAAGAGCTTGTAATACAAAGACAAAGAAGAAAGATGAGCTTTAGTCGGATGCAGTTGTGATCAACATCATTATCGCCAACTCGGCATCACATCAGCTATTCTCTCCATCACTAACTTGGTATAATAATACAACCAACATCATAAAGAGGATGAATCATTTGAAGGGCGGGGTGAGGCCCCCTAAAATTGATTTGCTTACTTCATCTTACTGTATTTTTTATGGATACATTTTCTGATATTGAGTTATTAACACATTTGGCCTCCTAAAAATAACTATGTTCAAGTATTAGAGTGTTCAAGTATTAGATTCATTTTACTAGTAGTTCATTTCAAATTCATGCTTTTAAAAATAGACACTTGACTTATATAGATAGTATAAAAGATTAAAAAATTTAGCATAATGACGAAGTAAACAAGTACTAATTCGCGGTTTGAAAATGTCAATATGTTGTCCTCAGATATTAAAGTCATTTTTATGGTCCTTGATTGTTATGCTTTAAGACTAAAGGTACTTGTTACATCCACGTAGGGGTGTTCACTGATTAGGTAATATGCACAGTAATCGAAAATTAAAATTGAATCGAATCGAAAAAAACTGAACGAAGTTGTAACCGAACCGAACTAAATATTTGATTATCAGTTTGGATCTGAGTTTGCCAATGAGAATCGATAACCGAATTCATAAAAATATATATTTTTTCTATTTATTTATATGAAAAAAATATACTAAAACTCTTTTTTAGTATAAATATAACATTATTTAAGGTTGAAAAAAATTATGTTAAAAAAATATACGATTAAATGGGAAAAAAAATTGTACTAAAACTCGGTTCGGTTTTCGGTTATTCGATTCGGTTGAATCGAATTTTAATTCGGTTCGGTTTTTAGTTTGGCCCGAAAAAAAAAAAAAAAAAAAAAAAAAAAAAAAAAAAAAAAAAAAAAAAAACCGAATAACCCGATAACCAAACCGAGGAACACCCCTACATCCAAGCACCTTTCACATGCGCCAGCTTTCTCTCTTCTCTCACTTCTTCTCACACCCTCTCACCTTTCAACCGTAGTGGCCACACCACTAAAAAATAAATAAATAGAATAATAATAATAATAATAATAATAATAATAATAATAATAATAATAAAATAAAACTTTCTACAAATATACACTCCTGAATATCCCACACACACTCATAAACAAAAACAAAAAATAAAATACAAAGAAAATGCACAAGAACGAAGAGGTGACCGGCTCACCTATTCTCACCTTTTTTCTCTTCCTCACATGTGAGGAGTGTTTGTTGGATTGGGGTGGCGTGTGAGTGTATGTCTCACGAGTAAGGAGTCACCTCCCACTCCGTCTAGTAGATTTGTAAGAGCTTGTAATACAAAGACAAAGAAGAAAGATGAGCTTTAGTCGGATGTAGTTGTGATCAACATCATTATCGCCAACTCGGCATCACATCAGCTATTCTCTCCATCACTAACTTGGTATAATAATACAACCAACATCATAAATAGGATGAATCATTTGAAGGGCGGGGTGAGGCCCCCTAAAATTGATTTGCTTACTTCATCTTACTGTATTTTTTATGGATACATTTTCTGATATTGAGTTATTAACACATTTGGCCTCCTAAAAATAACTATGTTCATTCCCCCCCCCCCCCCCCCCCCCCAATAATGTATTTGAAGCTTCGTCCTTGTTCATCACCCAAATATACTCCACTTAAACACAAATATACCCCCACAATATACTTACATACACCCACAACCTTCTCCACAACTCGGTCAGTCGATAAACCAACTTCTCACAAAAACCCACTCTTAGAAACTATGAATAAAACACGCCTTTAAGGGGGACGACTTTAAGGGGACAACGCGTCCTCACCCATCCCATTACACCCGCTCTTAGAAACTATGAATAAAACTAGGTTGCTAAATAAACCAATTAAACGTTAAGTGAACAGTCGACAAATTGTTGATATAATGCTTATTTGTATTTGTGTATTTATTAAATTAACGATTATTGAGAAGATTTTATATTCGTTTAGTTGAATGAATAAACATGACGAAAATAATTGTTTGTTCATTTTATGTCTGTCGATGTCAGATTATACGTTCATTATATATTCATTTATTTGCCTATGTTCAAGTATCGTATTTTGTATTATAACATATAGTAAGATGGGTAGACTTAACAAATAAACACACACAAAAGATATTTACACGTATATTTGAACAGTTTATGCTTGGTTTTGTACATTCATTATATTCGTCTAATGTTTTAATTAGCGAAGATAAACAAACGTGAACAATATCATTTATTGATGAACGAACATGAACATAAAAGGTCGTTCGCTTAAACGCGTGTGTCCGTTTATTTGTCCGATTAACCTTAGACAAACGACGTTGAACAAGCTCTCGTCTATATCCGTCGGTTCATTTATAACTAGCTAACAAGATTACACGAACTAAAATTACCAAGAGATTAAGATTACCATCAGAAAAAGACTACAGGAGAGTGGAAGACGATCCTAAAAAATGAGACACTGCAAGGATTTATATCACTAATCTTGATTTCCTACCATTATTAAATTTACCACTCAAATACTTGCATACATTTGACTCAGAAATCATTATTCTTGCTATTTGAGATCCTTATGCATTGTCGTCTGTGAAGGTGTACAAGATGGGCAATCGCCTAAAACTCTCAGATTATGAAATATGTTATTAGTGTATAAATAAACATGTTGTTTTGTTGAATAAGACTATATGATGAAAAATAAATTGTTAGATTACAGATCTCTATTAAATAAGCCGCTAAAGGGGTGTTATCAAATTAAGTGGTTCCATATAAACCTTCTAATTAGCCTCTTATTGAGGAGAGAGGAGTTTTAATGATTCCCTCAATTAAAAAACATTTTAAGGGTTTGAGCCCACATTTCTTTCTCATTAAGAAGAAAAATAACACCTCTAAGTTAAGAAGATGTCTCTAACAAGCTCAAGGGCTCACACATTTTCGCATATGTTTATTACTCCATCAATCTCAAATTATAAGTCCATTTTTTATTTTTGGTTGTACTAAAAAACTTGTCCACTTTCCTATTTTAACCAATTAAAAGATATTTTATTAGAAAAAGAAGATATCTAATTGTTGAATAGAATAATTATTGAGATTTTCTTAAACTTTGTGCAAGTCAAAAACTACTTGTAATTTAAAACAGAGAAAGTATTATTATATATAAATAGGCCATTAGTGTTGCTTTTTAAAGGCCTCATTTTTTTATTTTTTTTTGCGCAGGGTCTCCAAATTCTCGAGGACGGGCTCTCCTTACGTCATTATAGAAACCTAGGGGGTCATTTGTGAAGTTTTAGTATGTTGTATGGACGAGTTAAGCAATAAATACATAAAGATTATAAAGCCTCCAACGACGACCGAAACTCAAGCATGCCCAGTTTTTCTAGAAGATGAGAATCACCAAGTGATGACGAGACTTGTATATTTTACTTTTCGATTTGTTTAAATAAAAATAATTGATGGTGAGATACTTTATGTTATGATTAATATTATATTCGTTCCATGCTTAAATATTATTAACTGTCAATTTATACCTTAAAATCCTGAAGAAAGTTTAACAACAAAAATGTTCTTTAGAGATAAACAAATGAAGTGTGATATATATTAATCTTATTAACTAAAAACTACAAGACTAATAACAATTCAATAAGGAGAATTTTTCAAGTTTGTCAATAAAAGCATGCATGTATTGAGTATTTTGTTTGACCGTTACCAAGTCAAGTAGTATATTGGAATATCTTGACACCTTTTTTTGCCAAATAAAAAGTCCAAAACAATAGACTTTTTCTTAAGTATACCCAGAATAAGTCAAATCTAGTGTAGTTGCAAGATTTTAAGTTTATAGAAGTCATGTCTATTACAGTAACAATTAAGCATGACAAAAGTTAGTAATGTCATTGTCACGTATATACTTGCTCAAAATTATGTTAAAAGTGATAATTGATTCGTGCATTTTTAGGAAGAAATCCACTTGTTGGTGTTAATGTGTATCACAGATCTAGGATTGAATTATTTTACTATACTTTCTAAAGTTGCATGCGGGGAACCATATTCTTCGAAAAATACCGATGAACCTGCCAATATGGTCTCAGGCCAAGCCAGTGATCATGATGTTGAGATAGCAACGAGTTTAAACATTCTTGTAGTTGTTGATTTGTATACTTTATTACATATAAACTAGCTTAAATTTATTGATTGATACTATGGCACTCAAAAGTGCAATAGGGCGTCAAGTACGTCCAGATCTAAAGTCAAGAGAAAATGGGAACACCGGGTAACGAAGTACCTACATCGACGATGAACACATTTCCACTGATATACTCGGAGGAGTCATGGATCAGATACCTAGCCAATTTGGTCAATGCCAGATCACCCGTGCCAAATGTTCTCATAGGAGTAGCTTTTTTAGCCACATTTTTTACCCACGCTTCTTCCAATAGACCTTTTATGATCTGAGACTTAAAAAACCCGGGATGGATCGAGTTAACCCTAATGTTGCATGTGCCCAGTTCCATAGCCATTACCTATTCGACCGCATAGAAACACAATAGTTTAATTAGTTGGTCATATGGAATCTTATGAATTCAAATGTACCTTTGTCAATGGGACAATATATACCCGCCTTTGAACAATAATAAGCTAAACCTCCTTGTGTTTCTCCATGATTAATACCAGCTGCAGATGCGATATTGATAAGCGATCCTCTTTGTTTGGCATTACACACGAGTTTACATACGTACTTTGACACCAACCATTGGCCGGTCAAGTTTGTTCTCATGGAATTATCCCATTCTTCTAATCTTCTTAATTCAGACAACTTCAATGGACTATGAATAGTACCTTGATAGCCATAGATCAGTCGTCTATAACGGTATAACCTTATGCACAATAACCAAAATGACAACTGACATGATATCTCAAGTTTTTTTTTTTTTTTTTTTTTGAAAGGTCATGTTTTTCTTGTGTATGTAACAATGACTTCTTTTGATAAATCATGTCGTACATATACAAGTTGACCAGAATGTATATGAAAAACATGACCAAGATTCTTTAGAAAATGATCAAATAATCGTTCACTTATTATTACGGAGTATTATTGTTGTTGTTGTTGTTGCGGTTGTTACTATTTAAAAAAAATTATTTGATATATTTGTTAATTTGTGACTTGATACATTTGAATTAGAATTTTGTGTTTCGTACCATTGAATTTGTCTTTGTATTTGGTTTGATAATAAATTCCGCTTAGTTTGCCGCATTTCTTATTTGTTTTGTCATTTAATTATCTACAAGTGGTATCCGAGCTAAATTCGTTTAGTCATGAAGGAAGGAGAAAAAAAGGTTTCATTTGTATTGAAGTTTGTTTTTTTTTTTTTTTTTTTTTTTTTTTTTTAGTTTGCCTTTAGTTTTGGATAGAAAACGTTTGGATTGAAGATTCAGTATTTCTGGGATTTCTATTAGCTGATCGTTCTTTGAATCAATTGAATTACACTTTGGAATTAGGTGCTTGTGAATTAGAGAGAATTTGTTTTTGTTGGAGCGATCTATGCTTGCTGGTCCCAATAGGCTTTGTTCGGGGTGAGCATCGGTCCAGGATCGGACCAGACCGACAAGACCGAGAACCGAAATACCCAAAAAAACCAAGACCGAGGATCGGACCGAATGTGGTCGGTCCGGTCCGGTCTCGGTCGGTCCAGTTTAACAAGGCCAAATAATCGGTTTGTGGTCCGGGCCGGACCGGACCGACCGGATCGAAGACCGAATTAGCCAAAAATCCGAGACCGAGGACCGGACCGAATATGGTCGGTCCGGTCCGGTTTCGGTCGGTCCAGTCCGTTCGGGTCGTTTGCTCAGCCCTACTTTGTTGTTAGTATTGGGCCATAGTTTTTGTTTGGGGCTATTCATTTCGTGAGCCAGTTTTTGGTTTTTCAAATAATAGAATTATAGCTCTTTTGCTGTATTCGATTATATGCAAACAAATTTGGTATGAAGAATTTTTGGGTTTGATTTGATTAGGTTATTTGGGTATTTTGTGAGTGTGAATCATAATTTTTATTGTATAAGTGGGTCGTTAGAATTATTATCTGTATTATATTTTGCCATTTGAATTATAAGTGCCCGTTCGTCAAGTTATTTATTAACTTGAATTTGCTTGATACTTAGATAATAAGTTTGAAGTTAGACCGTAATACTTATCAAACAAGTGTGTTATTAGAATTTGAATTTGGTATTTGAAATTTGAAAAACGATTTGGTGTTTGAAGGCTTGGTTATAATCACGTTGTTTGGATTTTGTTCGATCGTTGGAAGTTTGGCAGTTTGGAAATTTTGGATCTTCGTTTGTCGGGCTTTTAAGTTGGTTGCCCAAATTTAATTTTCTTTGTTGAAGATCGTTTGATTTGATTTGTTTGTTTGGTTTACCATTTTGAATTTGTCGGTTAACATATGGTTGTTCGTTTTGATGTCATCGGCGTTTGTTATGGTTTATGCTAGTATCTCTTGCGTTTGGAAATTGAAGACGAAACATCCATTTGGTTTGAAGTTTCGAAAAGGTGTTCCTGAAGTTGAAGTCATGGTGGAGATTGGTAGAATAGTGACTTAAACTCTAAGAGTTGTTTGGTGAATTTGGTAATTTGTGTGACTTATCCTACAAGTTTGTTTAAAATTAGGAAACTATCTTATGAAGGTTGGTTTAATCTATAAATAAGGATTGATTACTTTAGAATTGTTTGTATCTTTTAAATTAAAATTTGATACATTTGAATTAGAATTTTGTGTTTTATATCATTGAATTTGTCTTTGTATTTAGTTTGATAATTTTGAATAAAATTTTCGCATAGTTTATCGAATTCATTATTTGTTTCGTCATTTAGTTACCTACAATTTCATTTGATATTTGTTTCGGTCAGTCCGTCGGTCGGTCCAGTCCAACAAGGCCAAATAATCGGTTTGTGGTCCGGTCCGGTCTGGACCAGACCGAGGACCGAATTAGCCAAAAATCCAAGACCGAGGACCGGACCGAATGTGGTCGGTCCGGTCCGATCCGGTTTCGGTCAGTCCTTCGGTCGGTCCAGTCCGTTCGGGTCGTTTGCTCAGCCCTACTTACACACGTCGCTTCAAAATTATATTAATGCTATGGGCAATTTGAATCTAGAGTGAATAACAATTTTGAACTTGTTAAGTGGTGTAAAGTGAAAAAAAGTACAGTAAATAATAAAAGTGCATGAGCTTTTTGTAGACATATAGTACTAGGTAGAATTCATGACTATTGATGCGATTTGGATTGTCACACAAAAGTTTTACTTCTCAAGGAATCTTGAGAAGCTTACAATCCCCGCCAGCCAAGTGTACCTGACCGATGTAGTATAGTGTAGTGGTAAGAACCAGGGGATTGATCGTTCTCCACAGGGAATAGTGTTCGTTAGGATTGAAAATGATCTAAACTAAGTCTAGAGGTGAGGGATGATTCTTTTTGTATTTTTATAATTTTTTGGAAAGCAAGTAAAATTTTCGGGTTTTGAAAGAGTGGGCGACATTAGTTGCTAGTTAACTAACTCAAATACTACAAATGCAAATAAAAATAAAAATAAACAGAAAATAAATGTGTGAAACTTCTAATAAGGATACAAACGTGTTTACTTAGGTTTCACTACTCCCTAGCTATCTTTCATTGATTGATTAGTTTGTTACAATTGCGTGGATGACGGGTTGCATTCCTTAATACCTTAATACCATTCCGGGGGGGGGGGGGGGGGGGGGGGTACATCCTTCCCCAACTCTATAAGATCATATCTCTTCCTATGACGACACGTTAAGTATCCTATCATGGTCTCATTAATATTCTTTTATGCATTAAATACAACCAATTAATCATAGTACACATCCGATTCATGTTTCTTAAGACATCAAGCAAGTTACCAATAGGAAGTTAGCCAGTTTTCTTAAGTCTAACATTCATATCATTCATCCAACAACAATTAATAACAAACCATCAATCAATAATCAATAGCTAGGTTTCATTACATCTAAACAAACACAAACAAACCTAGCCTAGCATGTTAATGTAAAGATAAGCGTAAGATAGAATCAAACAACACATAGACTGTTAATACAAATATCGCCTAAAAACGTTATTTATATTTTACGATCTTTGCTAAGTTTTGTTAATGACAAAGTATGAACTTTAGCTAATAGTAAATCATCACTTTAGTGTTTAAGTCTTGTTTAAACTAAGGTTTACATTTCCTTTTAAACAAAACATTATTTTTATTTCTTTAATTAGAAAGTGTCTTATCACATCATTCATTTATGGCAAGCTTGTGTATTTGACTTGCCATAACATCTTACACACTTTTGGAAGCTTTCCAAATTGGATTTAATATGTTTGACTAGTTGTTGTTGATATGACTTTGGTTGGTTTGAAGTATTTATGGTAAAACCTACTGCAAGCCTGGCGGAACCCTGGGGGTACACGGGCGGAACCCATCTGAGGGTTCCGCCGTATCCGCCAGACCTGCTGTTTGTTTTACTATAAATACCAAGCCACTTGTTTGTTTTGAGGAATCACTTTAGGACATATTTTTATATACTCTCTCAATTAACTCAGTAACATTTGACTTGTGTGATCCTCTTATGTAGCAAGGGACTTCACAAGATCATTCAAGAAGTTACAAGCTTCAACTCTAAAGTTGCAAGTCTTGTTAGCTTTGTCATGTATAAGCTTTGGTAGTTTATACTTCATTTGTATCATGTATGTAGAAGTGATCGGTTAGTATTTTAGGCCTCAAAATACATAGTGTGTAGGGAGTTGTTGTACCCTTGTAAAAGAACTAACGGGAGTGGTTGTACCCTTGGTAAAGAACTCGACATCTAGCTTAGTGTCGGTAAAAGTGTAAGCGACGATGGGAGTGGTTGTACCCGTGTAAAAGAACTCGACATCTAGCTTAGTGTCGGTAAAAGTGTAAGCGACGTTCTAAAGGTTTCTCCATCGGGAAAAGGAGCTTGTTGATTAGTGCTTATAACTCTCGAGTTGGAAACTCGAGGCGTGGATGTAGGGCAAGGAAAAAGTCCTTATAGCCGAACCACGATAAACAATCGTGTTGTGGTTTGATCGTTTTTTTCTTTATCTTTGCTTATTACATATTGTCTTTAGTTAGAATTGCTAATCACACGTAAAGCTTTTCAAAGAATTAAACAAGTAAAGTTGTGTTTATATCTTTAAATAAACGTAAAGCTTTTCAAAGAACTAAACAAGTAAAGTTAGGATTGTTATTCACACGTAAAGCTTTTCAAAGAATTGAACATATAATGTTGTGTTTATATCTTTAAACAAACGTAAAGTTTTAAAGATAATCAAGTTAAAAACCGGTAAACTATTCAACCCCCCTTCTAGTTTTCCACATAGAAATATTGAATGATTGATAGATTACTTATCTTCAATTAATCATGAAAAAAAAAGGTTTTGAAACCTCAAAATAGCTGCAAAAGTCGACTAGGGTTCGTACCCTAAGTTTCTCTCCAAAGTTCCACCCACAATGAATGAAAATTAGAAAAGTAAATATAGATTTCACAACTTGACGGCGTCACCTTATGGGACGTGACGCCGTCACCTCGCCGCAAAAATAACTCTCGGATTGCCTAGATCCATCTTTGACGCCGTCTGGTTGAATAAGGTTCTGGGCAATCTCTCTTTGTAATAACACGTGACGTCCTTGGTGAATTATAACGTGATGCCGTCACGTTTAAACTCCAAAATTCCTTTCTGGCCCGTCAAGTGTAAAATAATTATCCACCTCTTCATCAACAAGTGACGCCGTAACCTGGTAGTGTGTGACGCCGTCAGGTACTGTTCCAGCTTGAATTCTTGACTTTGTCGTTTTCTTCACTTTTATGCTCCAAAAACGTCCAAAACGCTTCCTTTTTCAGATTTCCTCTCAAAAGTATCTTAAATGACAAAATGAATTATTTAAGGTAATATTTGATCATATAATCACGGTTTAAGGCTTAAATGACCCCTTAAAAGCGTAACACTTTTCGTTTCATTAACTATGTATATGGCAGATACCGCCCTAAACTAATGTGCAAGCTGTGGTCATGCAATAGCCGCGGCTAAGCAAATACATACAACAATTGTTGGTTGATCCGACTCTAAACCCATCACGGATGAATGCAAAGGAGCGACCAATGAGAATTACGCCTTCTATGAAGGAAACGAGCAGAATGAATAAATAAGTACTGGCGTCGAGGATCTACGCGCAGCCCCTATAAAACCAACACTCTGTCCTCCGGACCTAAGTGGTTGGAGTGAAATCCAAGTCAGTAATCACGTGACCCGCCTAAACAGGTAGGGAATATCTCATGGAAATGAATGTTGACTAAGCTTTGCCAAAGAAGGGTAAAACTCGGGGAGCACGCGGCGACACAACTCCCCAGGACGGCGGAAGTCAACCAAAGAGACAAAAGAGCTCGGATATCGATGCCTAACGTCTTTTTCCTGAAAGAAATATGCCATTATCCACTGGATAATAGAAATGGATCACCACCGTGATCCGGAGGTAACGGCAACGAACCTCGCCTATAAATACTACACATTTGGTTATTGAGGGCTAGGTTCCAACACACATATAAACTTTCATATATTGCTCCCACTTTCACTTATCACTATCATAAACGAATACTTATTTTGATCATTTAATGTCAATTGGTTGTTAGCTACTTCAGACTCATTATTTCGATTTTCAAGAATCAATTTCCTATTCATATTTTAGTAAAAAATTGCAAGGAATAATAGTAATAAAATTTCACTATTGCCAAATAATAAGTAACTATTCTAAATCGAGTCCACATTGCAAATTATCAGTTTAAAAAAACTGACAAAAAAAAAAAAACAAATTAGAAAGTAGAAAAAAAACAACCAAATTCCACAAAAAATATAAAATCACCTCGAATATGAATACCCTCCGTTAACAACGAACTCTAACAACCTAAGGTGATTGCCTATATACTACAACAAACGACATCGACACAACTCATATTCAGTTTCATTTTTTGTAAGAAATTAAATGTTGCCAACAAATAAAACATAACATACTTGTAACTCAAAAGAAGTCCAAAGCAGCTTCCAACCTCCCTTTCTGTTCACAAAACACTAAACAAGCCAATGGCTTACCTGTAAATACAAACATAATCACACAAAAACCATTCAATTTCACATTTTCTAAAACCTATGAAGCAACAAACTAAAAGCAACAAAAACCCTAAAAAACACCACATACATGTAACTCAAAACACGTCCAATAGCACCTTGGCACCTCCTTTTCTACTAAATACATGTTACACGAAATTCGTTTTCTCAAAAATTCAGGAAGAAAAACGAATAGCACCATAATAATTTTAGAAATATAGCTCTAGAAATCTCCCACCCAAACCTTATTAGACCCTCCTGATATTGGAAAACAAATGTAACACAAGCAATGAAAGACAAAAAATATGTGGCAATATCATATAAAATGGCAGTTTAGTGGAAAACCCACTATAAACTCTTTTAATCCTCTAGGCTCGGCTCGGCGTGTGAACAATGCCGGCTCGAGCCGCGGCTCCACAGTACACCCAAGTCACCCCACTTCCTCAAGTCGACCTCCTCATCAACGGCTTCGAAACAGTGCTGGCTTCTATCTCCACTCAGTATAAAATTGCAACTGTTATAAATTAAGTGGGACCCCTAACATGGTAAAACACTTTTTATAGTTTTAAGTTTCGCAAGAAAAGTGTATCGTAATAATCTCTTACATAATAAGAGAAATGGTAAATAGTGGTATAATTTTGAGTTAACTGATGCGTGTTTTACAACCTCGCAAAAGGTTTTACCTCTTTTGGGATCTTGAGAGATTTTTCAATCCATCAGGCAGTGTACCTGATCATTGTAGTGTAGTAAATGGTAGGTCCGGGGGATTGATTGTTCTCTAGGGGAATAGTGTCGTTAGGATTGAAGTGCAGGTCAATTAGGTCTAAAGGCAAGTGATGATTCTTTTAGTATTTTTGTATTTTATGGAAAGCAATAAAAATCTCGGGTATCGAAAGAGTGAGCGGAATTAGTTGCTAGTCAACTAACCCAAAATTACTAAATATACTAAAAATAATAAAATAAATAACAAGAAAAGTAAAGTGGTGAACTTCTTATAAGAGACAAATGTGTTTACTTAGATTTCACTACTCCCTAGTTATCTCTTATTGATTTGTTGAGTTGTCACAATTGTTTAGTTGAAGGATTGTATTCCTTAATACCAGTCATGGGGGCGTATACGTCCTTCCCCAACTCTATGAATATCTATTTCTTCTTATTACGACACGTTTATTATCCTATCATAGAATCATCAACATCTACTCATGCATAAAAACAATCAACAAAACCGTAGTACACATCCGATTACGTTTCTTAAGACGTTCAAGCTTGTTACCGTATAGGAGATTATCTAGTTTTCTTAAGCCTAACGCGAGTCAATCAACCAAACAACAAATCAACAATAAATAACTAGGTTTCATTAGATCTAAGCAAACACTAAGTAATCTAAGCTAGCATGTTAATGTAAAGAAAAGACAAACAATTAATCAAACAACACATAGACATATTGAATGATTAAAGGAAGAACTTATCTTCAATTGAACATGGAAGAAAAGAGGGTTTGAAACCCTAAAAATACTGTAAAAGTCGGACTAGGGTTTATCTCCAAAGTTGCACACTTAATGAATGAAAAATCCAAAATTATATATAGAATTACAAGGCTGACGGCATCGGGTTATAAATCCTGACACCGTTAGAACGCCACTTTTAGGGTTTCGAATCGCCTAGAAACTCTTCTGATGTCGTCCCGTATTAAGTCCACTGGCCGTCTCGTGTAAATGCAAAGCTAGACGGCCTCGCCATCTTTGTGACTGACGCCGTTTGGTGTTAAGTTCCAAAATCTTTCTTGGGCGCCTAGTGTAAAAATCCAACACTTCTCATCATAAGGCGACAATGTCAGCCTCTAAAGCTTGACGCCGTCAGGTGTAAAAACCTGACTTTTTTTTTTTTTAGGTTTTCTAGTTTTCTTTATTCTTGAGCATAAAAACGTCTAAAAAGCTCCAAAATGCTCTATATTCCAGAAATCACGTCCCAAGTACCTAAAATGAGAAAAGAAGCGATTTGAGGCAATATTTGATCATAAAATCACGACTTAGGGCTTAAATAACCCCCTAAAACATATAAAATAAATCCTTATCATTAACTTATTGTTTAACCACTTATTTATTTTATTTTATTTTATAATATTTTTATCTTTAATTTTGTTTGATCATTTGATTTAACCTCTTAACATTATTCGACAATGTTGTTGTTGTTGTTGTTGTTGTTGCTACTGTTGCTGTTGTTGCTTCTGTTGCTGTTGTTGTTGTTGTTGTTGTAAAACATCACTTTCATTAGAAATAAAACCATAGAGTTACAAGAAATTAGTGGGGAGCCTCAAAACTATCTGGGCCCCCGCACCTCTAGCAATTGCAAAACTAATCCTATTGAAGATATGAATAGCAGCGTGCGCTTCAATGCCTTGGGTTATAGAGACCTTCTGGATACGCTTTAGTAAGGTCACCGCATCTGTCTCAAGTTCCCCCAAAGAAGAGAACAAGAAAGTGAGGAACCCATATCCAATCTCCGCACACTTGGCCTCATACTTGACACGTTTACATTGTGCAGCGTCAGTCACCGCACGACCTGGCACAAAATCAATCATACTAGTTTGCGTCAAAGGAGGCGACTCGTCAAATCGACATAAACATCCTTCCCTCCGTCCCAAGAGTAAAGCAATATATCAGCTAGACGTAGGGCTTGTTCCTTTTCACCACAAAGCTCGATGTCAACCCCTTTGCTAGCCGAGACCCTGGATCGAGTACATATGTCAACTAGAATATCACGCACCATATTATTGTTGTTGTTATTGTTGTTGTTGCATCACTTTAATAGAAATTCATAATATTTACAAAAAAAAAAAAACTAGTGGGAAGTCGTGGTACTATCTGGGCCCCCCATTTATCTAGCTATAGCAAAACTAATCATACTAAAGATATGAACAGCAGCACACGACCCAATTTCTTGAGTCACCGAAAACTTTCAGATCCTCTTTAGTAAGGTCGCCGCACCCTTCTCAAGTTCCCCAAAAGAAAAGAATGAGAAGGGGAGAAATCCATAGTCAATATCCGTGCAGTTGCTCTCATACTTGGCGCGTTTACGTTGTGTGGCCTCAATCACCGCAAGACAGACAAAAAATCAGCCATCCTAGTTTGCGTCAATGGCGATGACCCTGTAAGATCCATACATACATCAAACCCTCCGTCCCACGAGTAGAGCCACATATCACCTGGATGTAGGGGTTTGTCACGCTCACTACTAAGCCCGATATCAACTTTTTTACCAGCTAAAATCCCTAACCGAAAACATATGTCGACAAGGGTATCGTGTACAACATTATGCTGATGTTTAATACCAATAATACCTGATGCGTGGAATTGCGCCCTCGCAAAAGGTTTTACCTCTCAAGGGATCTTGAGAAGCCTGCAATTCCCACCAGGCAGTGTACCTGACCGTTGTAGAATAGTATAGTGACAAGTACCGGGGGATTGGTCATTCAACTCAAAGAATAGTGTTCGCTAGGGTTAAAACTCAATTAAACTAGGTCTAGAGGTGAGAGATGATTCTTTTTGTATTTTTTATATTTTATGGAAAACAAGTAAAATTTTGGTTTTGAAAGGAGTGGGCGGAATTAATTGCTAATCAACTAACCCAAATAACTAAAGATGGAATCAAAATAAAATAAACTAAACTTAAACTAAATTATGGTGAAAAAAATAATGAGAGAAAATGTGTTTACTTAGATTTCACTACTCCCTAGCTATCTTTTACAGGTTGATTAGTTTGTTACAATTGCATGGATGACGGGTTATATTCCTTAATACCATTCGTAGGGCCGTGTACGATCTTCCCTAACTCTATAAGCTTCTACCTCTTCCTATGTAGAGCCGACTACTAGCTCCTAACATGGCCTCATTAGTAGTTACCTACGCATTAAATACAACCAATATATCGTAGTACACCTCCGATCATGTTTCTTAAGACGTTCAAGCAAGTTGCCAATTGGAAGTCTGCCAGTTTTCTTAAGCCTAACATCGAATTCATTCATCCACAACAATTATGAACAAACAACCAACCCATAATCAATATCTAAGTTTCATTACATCTAAGCAAACACAAAGAAAACCTAGCCTAGCATGTTAAAGAGAAGACAAGCGTAAGATATAATCAAACAACACATAGACATATTGAATGATTTGATGAAAGACTTATCTTCAATTACGCATAGATGAAACAAGGGTTTGAAACCCTCAAAATACCTGTAAAATTCGTCTAGGGTTTACTCCCTTCAAAGTTGCACACAATGAATGAAAACTAGAAAACTATATATAGATTTTGTATCCTGACGGCATCAAGAGATAGGTGTGACGCCGTCAACTCGCCGCCAAAATAATACTCGTATTACCTAGATTCACTTCTGACACCATCACTCTTTGTGGACTCTGGGCCGTCTCTCTTTGGGTTATACATGACGGCCTTGGCATTTTATAACGTGACGCCGTCACGAACTCTTTAGAAAACCTTCTGGCGCGTCACGTGTATTTGATTTATCCACCTCTTTGTCAAGTCATGACGCCGTCACTAGCAACCTGTGACGCTGTCATGTGCAATTTCCAGCATGATTTTGAGACTTTGTCGTTTTCTTCACTTTTTCGCTCCAAAAACGTCCAAAATGCTTCATTTTGTAAATTTCCTCTCAAAAGTACTTAAAATGACAAAAGGAACGATTTAGGGCAATATTTGATCAAATAATCTCGACTTTGACCTTAAATGACCCCCAAAAGCGGTACACTTTTCGCTTCATCAATACCAACACAAGATACAATATGGTCTCCATAAAAATCCCTCGAAATGACCCTAGAGTAAACTGATCACGGGTTCAGGACAGAGAATAGGAGAACACCTAACCGATAGCTTAACATACAACGGAGAGTCCTACTATTCATAGTTTGTCTTGATCCAGATATCACAACCACCTTAAGCCCTTTAGAAATGTGATCGTCCTTTTGAATTTTTCACAAAGCTATCTGTCGGGGAGATAAGGAAAAAGTGGATTCCACAGTTTGAGTAACACGCGTGAAATATATATCTGCTAGTTTTTTCATAGGTTGAGGGGAAGTGATCTCACTTGGTGACACGCCCCAAATGACTCGATAGTTTTTTTTCCTAAGCACAAGAAAGTTACCGATTTTGAACTTCGGTGACTTTTTAGGTATTCATTTATACTTATGATAAGATTAAATTATCACCTTTTTGAGACGAACAAGTATAATATGCAAATAATCACCTTTTCAAGCTGAACAATTATTATATGCCTTTTGTTGAGATTATTGGTGTTAACTTTTACAAGAAAGACATTTTGCATAGTTTTTGTCTTTATAAGTGAAAAAAAGATAGACAGCTATCAGTTGGTGTTAGAGCGTTTAAAGTTGACACTTTGCATACGGCACATTAGCAAAAAAAATCAAATAAAAAATTATTTCATATTTAATACTAGTTTTTTTACATCAAATAATTATATTTTAACGTTATTTAACTTTTTAGGAGTTTTAAGTTATGTGGATGAACACTGGTTGAATAATTATAATGAAATGTTCGTGTCCGCATGGAGTGACCAGTCTCTCAACTTTGACAATCGCACAACTAGCAGAGTTGAAAGACAACACGCCAAGTTAAGTAAGTACTTGAAATCCAAAAAGTATTCATTAGATCAATTTGTGGGATATATCAAACAAATCGTGCAGTCCTAGGTTACAACAATAAATGAAAACTTTGAAAGAAGTAGAATTTATCGTTATCATCAACATAACATATCATGTTGCAACTTTTACGGGGTTCTGTTTCGAATGAGGCTCTTGATATGATTTTAGGATAACTACAATGATTGAGTGATCTTGAGTTAAACTACTCAACATGTGGTTGTCAACGTCGTAAGAGTAGTGGGCTACCATGCGCTTGCGTACTTTCAGCGTACTTAAATTCAAGTCAGTTTATTTAACTAAAATCGTTTGATTATTTTATGGAGGTCTTGGTCATTCAGAAACTTTAAAACATTTTTTTTTGCATGTGAAGATATTTCTTTGTATTAAATTGATATCTTTTGGAGGACAAATGATGATTCATGGTCAACACATTTGGAACAAGAAAATATTCAATGTGACGATGAACTACACATTTTCAAAGAAAAATTCAACAAGCAGTCCAACGTTGGAAAGAAGAGTTTCAAAGAAAGCTAGGCGATATAATCAACCCAAACACATATATTATTAGAGAAGCCGCAGTTAAAAAAAAATACATGTGGACAATCAAGCTTGAAAAAAATTGTAATATATATATATATATATATATATACATACTGCATTTCTAATATTCATTGTCAACGACAAAAAGTTAAAATAACTATAAAAATAAATAGATAAGAAAAAAAAATAGTACTCGGTAATAATTATGACAATGACTACCACAACAACAACAACATACCCAATCCCACAGAAGCGAGGTATGGGGGAGGTAGAAATGTAGACAGATCCTACCCCTACCCCAGGTAAAACCCAGGAGTAGAGACTGCTTCTAGGGAGACCTCCGGCACGTGCACAAGTGTTGTAACACCCCCAATTCATGGATGCAGCGGAATTCAAACTGGGTGTTACTCGACGGCACAACAGTCACAATAATAGAAAACGAACTCCAATTGAGTCGTTTTAAAAGATTTATCATTCAAATTATATAAATATCAGAGATTACAAAATGAGGTCCCAATTGGTTCCATGTTTACAATGTATAATAAATGAGTTTTGAATGATAATAAAATTTATAGCCCTCTTGAACATCCGTGCGCTTCCGTGCCATCCTTGATCGTCAGGAACCTGAAATACATGCTTGAGAGGTCAACACAAAGGTTGAGTGATATTCATAGAGTTTGTTAAATCGATTGAACACAATGTGTTGGTAGTTAAATCGTTTGAACACCATAATCGTAGTGTTTGTAGGTAAATCGTTTGAACACAATAATCGTAGTGTGAGCTGTAGACTCACACCAATGTTTGGAAAACAAAACAGGTAGGCTACGTTATTATACGCCCATAAAATGTATTATACACTAAGCTTATGAAACCAAAACGTTAACGTGTACCAATATCGATCGGTGGTTTTTATCCCGGTAGGTACTTTGCCGTCATACCTAATGTCTCAAATATTAATGCATTTGTTTGAACTAATCAAAACAAATGGGATTCGTCAATCCCAATAGGCCTATTCACAATATTCGCGCTCACTTGCAAGTAACCCTCGCAAGTGATTAAATGGTTCATACTAAGGGATCTTGGTTTGGCAAGGATGTTACTTAGTGATAATAAAACATAGTCGAATAACATACAGTAGAAAGCATTGTGTTCGAGTAGAAAAATAATAGCATGTATTCCCCCCAAGGGTTTGTAAAACATTGAAGTAATGTAAAGTGGGGCTATGAACTCACCTTAAGTAAGATAGCAAGTAATGAATGTAATGGTTGAATCGTGAAGGTTTCTACGAGCAACCTATAATCGAATGTCGCGACTTAGGATCGGAGTAAAGAATATGAAGTAGTGCCTATATATATATCTTGCATTTAGTCCATGATGTGGTATGATGTATAATGTAAGTCTTTGAAAGAAATGATTCATGAAACATGTATGTTTTGTATATCGTTCACTACCGTTCGGGCCGACATAATTCAGAAGTCATGTTAGTAAGCGTTCGAGGAGCCAGGACACTTTAACTCGTAAATCCACAACTCAACTCGACGGCTTACATAATGAACTCCTCACATGAGGCTCCCTACTATTGTAGTAGTTGATGAAATATATAGATATAAGTTTTGATCCGAAAGGTTACATGTCCGATATTTGAATAAACTTAGGAAAGTTTATTTGTACATGAAGATTGTTATTAGGGGTAGCTTCATAAGCCTTAAATGACCATGTTCTCTTGGTAAAATCTCATGGTTTCCTTTTAAGTGAAGTAGATCCAAATTGCTTGTTCAAGTTATCGCCTAACTCATTGTTTCATGTTTACGCCTATGTGAGTTGTTATGGTCATTTCGTCATGGCCTAGCCATGACCTTTGGTCCTTGTTCCAAGGTCATGAGACTCAACCTTGGTTCTAGTCATGTTTGTGGTCTTGATTATAGGTCATAAGACCTCTTGTTCCTTTCAAAGTATAACCATAATCTAGTGACTTTCGCCTAAAAATGGGCTGTTTAGAATTTGAAGAATTTTATCACTCGGAAAGCATTTTTAGGGCTCGAGCTTCTTTGTTCCTGAACGAAAACGTCGTTTCGGACAACTTTCGTGTTTTAACTTTTTGATGAATCGGACCAGAAGTGGGACTTTCAAAACCCAAATTTGATCAGGAAGCTATTTGGCAGTTTTGCCGGAAATCTTTGGTAATTTCAAATCGCCATAACTTTTGACTCGTATACTCGTTTTGGGTGGTTCAAATTGCTATGGTTTCCTTGTTAAGTCCTCTACTGTAATATGTAATGATCCAACATCATATTTTTACCATTTTGATCAGGTCTTACCAAGAAAGTCACTAGTTTACTTGTTTTAGTAACTTGTTGTAACAATCAATAACAATAACTTGTTTTGGTCATTTTTATACATCATGGACATGATAACAAGACAATATATAGCACAAATAATATGTAAATAACATGAACATGATTATTTAACAAGAATCAAGTTAGGGTTTGGCTCACAACTTTTGGCTTTCAAAGATGAAAGGAAGTTAACATGTAAGGATAGGACTTTGATAGACTTGCTTCAATCCTTTTTCACTTCATGCAATCTTTCTACCCTTGGTATTCTTGAAAGATGGATGATGAAGGTTTAGGTGAAATGAGTGGATTTAAACTCAAGAGAAATCACCAAGTATATGAGGTTATGGAAGTGTTTGATGAATGATAACCTATCTAGGGTTTCTACCTTGAAGAATCACTTGAATCATGCATGAAACTTGGAAGGAAAAGAGCAAAGGGTATGGTGTTGGTGTGTGTGGAAGTGGACGGCAACAAGGGGGAAAGGGAGGGCTTTATATGCCTTTGAGGAGGTTACTTTCCTTGACTTGTCAAACCTTGGAGGCCAAGGTGAACACTTGTAACCATCTTAAGGCCTTAAGCACAAGATCAAGCCACCTAGTGTGAATCCCCCCCCCCAATAGGCGGTTCATGAACTTGGAGAGCAAGAGTGTGGACTTTTCTTGGTATTATCCAAGATACTTGGTTAGTTTTGACTCCGGGAAATGCCAATCGTAAATGATTAAGCCTCAAAACGTAAAACCTGGTGTCGTAAAATTATGGAACTTGAAAGTATTGATAAACATGTCAATAAGTTCCATAATAAAATATAAAATGAGTGGTAGGTTCCATCGGGTGCTAAAACCCTGCTAAAAACTGGAAACACGGGTCTAAAACGCGTAATTCGCGTAAAACGCTGAATATTGCGTAAAATTGAGAAAAGTAAAATGTTACTTTTCTAATGTTATAAAAATGATTTAAAATGACTTATAATGTCTAGACTGGGCTCAGTCTAGTGTCGGTTGGTATTAAATGTCTTTTAGACATCAAACCGTAAGCCTAAAAATCACGAAATGACTTATAACATCAAGGGATCATTTTTGGTCAATGGAGGAGGGAAAGAATATGTTGACTTTTTCTAATAAGTTGAAAACTCAAATCTTCTTAGAAACTCGTTTTGTGGTCTAACGGTTAATCGCCCAAACGGTTAAGCGTGCTCGTGCGGGATTAGTACAGGTTTGGGTGACCTGCTGGGAAGTTTTTGGTCATGTTTTTCTCAGTCACGATTAATTCTCAAATAAATCATGAGTGTGTCAAACATTTTTCTGATGTGGGGTCACCTGACGGGGTGGAATTTCGTTGTGCATAGAATTTCTGATTGACGTTTTACCCTAAAACGTGTAATTCCTTAATAACTTTCACGAAAATGAGCTTATGAATGTCAAACTTTTAATTTGTCATGGAAATGATTTATCACTCGAGAATATCAAATAAAAATCAACTTTCGGGAAAGTTTCGGGAAAAATGAATAGTAAAAGTGAATAGTGAAATTTTCCGGGAATGGTAATTATCCTGAAAAATGTGAATTGTTACAGTCTCTACCCCTTACGGGGAACTTCGTCCCGAAGTTCTATGTGTGTCATATGTTGGAGTGGTGTCGATAAAGATGTGTGGTTACTTATGAGGACCAAAGTCTGGGATTTCCGGTAATGTAATTTGATTTGTCATTTCAGTGTATGGTGTAGGATGAGGCTTCCTTTTATGTAGGAAAGGTATGGTAATAGTCGAATATCAAAGGAAATTGATATAGCAGTCGAATATTAATAGGAATCGATATAGTAGTTGAATATCAAATAGAACTTGATATAGTTAAATATCAAAATGGAAATTGATATAGTTGTCAAGTATCAATAGCAATTGATATAACAGTTGAACAACAATAGCAATTTACATAGGAATCCAATAAATGGAAATTGATATAAGAATCGAATCATGGAATAAGCGTTGAACATGCGGTTGGACCAAGTCCTGTTTGAATTGTACGGCTGCCCATGCATATGGCTACATGGCTTCACAATAAGTTTGGTATGACTGCCCATGCATATGGCTACATGGCCCCGTAATGAGTTTGGTACGACTGCACATGCATATGGTTACATGGCCTCGCAACGAGTTTGTTTGTTATTGCACTATCATTATGAAAACCAAAGTGTAAACCTCGTACTAATGGAAATTGGGATAGTCGTTGCAATCATAGCCTAGTAGTTAATCGGTTGTTGTACCTAGTGTTTATGTCATGGTTTGAAGCGATGTCGGTGAAAAGATAGGATTTCTTGTGGCGAATAAAATGTAGGTATCATGCCATACCCGAGCAATGTAATGTAGGTATCAAGCCATACCCGAGCAATGTAATGTAGGTATCAAGCCATACCCGAGCAATGTAATGTAGGTTGACTTCATACTTATGTTATTTCGGATATAATTAAGCCCACTTGTTTATAATTCTTTATTTACATAGAGAGGCATCCCAAACAATGTAACTAAAGGAATATAAACGTATGGTTCGATGATTTATAATTTCTTTATTTAAATGAAAAGGCATCCCAATCCATTCAAATAAGGACATTATAAATCATCCTACTCAAGAATTCCCGACACAACATTCATACTTAGCCAGTGAGTTACAAGGTAGTGTATTACGAGATGATACTGGTGTTCCAAAGGTACAAGATGAATATTCAAACTTGTAAAGCTGATGAGGGTACTTGTGGTGTAACTAAGGATGATTTGAGCTTTAAAAGTGCATCAAAATCTGTTAATGAGCTTGTGTTTGTAACGGTTGTGAAGATAATGATGTGATATGTTAATGAACAAAAGTGTGTAGTGTATGCTTAACATTAATACTCTTAGGTATCGATGTTGAGTTTGCTTTAAAAGTCTTGAGAGATTTTTAAAAGTTTATGATGGAATGGTATCCTAAACAGGATGGTACTTCTACAGGATGAAGAGAATAATTGATAACTATCCCAAGATAGTAGTTCGGATTATCTCATAAATGAAAAATTTCAAGAATGAAATTAGGTAACACAAATAAGGTGTTAAGATTTCGCTGAGTGGTAAGACATTATCGTGTCTCTAAATTGTTTTAATGTATTCTGGTGGTTTATCGAGTTCATGTAGGAAATCAACCTAAACATAACCCTAGTACAACTACTCTCAGTATTTGGAAATTTTAAGTCGAATATAGTTAGTCAGACTATATTCCACTGTCCCTAGGTTAAATATAGGTGACTAGTCTATATTTAGCCAAGGTTCGATAAAATTTTCAAATACCTAAACTAGGTATACTTTTGATATGTCCGTTGCTTTCGGGAAACTGTCCACTAACAAAGGCGATGTCAAACCCTTAAGTTGCAAGTCCCGTCCATACAAGACTTGTAACGTATGTTTTCATATTCCATTGCATAGAAGGTAGTAAGGGTAGATACGTATGGAAAGGAAGTTTTAAGTAGTTCTAAAATAAAACATACTTGGTCAGGATCACGAACTTTTAATAATGAAGGTTTCATAAGAAAACTTTGATGAATGTAGAGAAAGTTCAGCTTTTGTCGATTTTAGAAATCTCATATTTCTTGTTTTGAAATCGATAGATTGTGACGGGTTTTTGATATCATAAGAAATGATATTGATGATGTGATGGAATAATTCTAGAGACCATTTGCACAAAACACAATGTCTCGGAAGTAGGTTAGACCATTGTGCAATTCACAATGTCTGGGAAGTAGGTTAGGTCATTGTGTGACTCAAAACATTTGAGAAATGATTAAGACCATTGTATCATACAATGTCTTGGAAAATGAATGAGACCATTGTATCTCACAATGTCTTGGAAAATGAATGAGGCCATTGTATCTCACAATGTCTTGGAAAATGAATGAGACCATTGTATCTCACAATGTCTTGGAAAATGAATGAGGCCATTGTATCTCACAATGTCTCTGAAAATGAATGAGACCATTGTATCTCACAATGTCTTGGAAAATGAATGAGACCATTGTATCCCACAATGTCTTGGAAAATGAATGAGACCATTGTATCTCACAATGTCTTGGAAAATGAATGAGACCATTGTATCCCACAATGTCTTGGAAAATGAATGAGACCATTGTAATATACAATGTCTTGAAAAATGAATGGGACCATTGTAATATACAATGTCTTGAACATATAATGTTGGAGTAGGAACATGATTGGGAGAATGTGATTGTGTCGAAATGCCCTAGAATAAGCATACACAGATATGTTTAGTTCATTGTTTAGATAAATGATTGAAAATAAACCGAGTTTATATATCAATATACTAATATGTTCATGTAGCATAAAATGCCTAGTGTGTATATATCAATATACTTATATGTGTTCATGTAGCATAAAATGCTTAGTGTGTATATATCAATATACTTATATGTGTTCATGTAGCATAAAATGCTTAGTGTGTATATATCAATATACTTATATGTTTGTGTAGCATAACATGCTTACTAAGTCCATAATCGTCTGGAGGATGGAAGACACGGAGAGCGGAAGGCTATAAAATGTTTTTGCTTGTACATGTGGTTATAGTTTAGGTCTCAATTAAACCCGTTTCTCTATAACCATGGCTCTGGTACCAATCTGTAACACCCCCAATTCATGGATGCAGCGGAATTCAAACTGGGTGTTACTCGACGGCACAACAGTCACAATAATAGAAAACGAACTCCAATTGAGTCGTTTTAAAAGATTTATCATTCAAATTATATAAATATCAGAGATTACAAAATGAGGTCCCAATTGGTTCCATGTTTACAATGTATAATAAATGAGTTTTGAATGATAATAAAATTTATAGCCCTCTTGAACATCCGTGCGCTTCCGTGCCATCCTTGATCGTCAGGAACCTGAAATACATGCTTGAGAGGTCAACACAAAGGTTGAGTGATATTCATAGAGTTTGTTAAATCGATTGAACACAATGTGTTGGTAGTTAAATCGTTTGAACACCATAATCGTAGTGTTTGTAGGTAAATCGTTTGAACACAATAATCGTAGTGTGAGCTGTAGACTCACACCAATGTTTGGAAAACAAAACAGGTAGGCTACGTTATTATACGCCCATAAAATGTATTATACACTAAGCTTATGAAACCAAAACGTTAACGTGTACCAATATCGATCGGTGGTTTTTATCCCGGTAGGTACTTTGCCGTCATACCTAATGTCTCAAATATTAATGCATTTGTTTGAACTAATCAAAACAAATGGGATTCGTCAATCCCAATAGGCCTATTCACAATATTCGCGCTCACTTGCAAGTAACCCTCGCAAGTGATTAAATGGTTCATACTAAGGGATCTTGGTTTGGCAAGGATGTTACTTAGTGATAATAAAACATAGTCGAATAACATACAGTAGAAAGCATTGTGTTCGAGTAGAAAAATAATAGCATGTATTCCCCCCAAGGGTTTGTAAAACATTGAAGTAATGTAAAGTGGGGCTATGAACTCACCTTAAGTAAGATAGCAAGTAATGAATGTAATGGTTGAATCGTGAAGGTTTCTACGAGCAACCTATAATCGAATGTCGCGACTTAGGATCGGAGTAAAGAATATGAAGTAGTGCCTATATATATATCTTGCATTTAGTCCATGATGTGGTATGATGTATAATGTAAGTCTTTGAAAGAAATGATTCATGAAACATGTATGTTTTGTATATCGTTCACTACCGTTCGGGCCGACATAATTCAGAAGTCATGTTAGTAAGCGTTCGAGGAGCCAGGACACTTTAACTCGTAAATCCACAACTCAACTCGACGGCTTACATAATGAACTCCTCACATGAGGCTCCCTACTATTGTAGTAGTTGATGAAATATATAGATATAAGTTTTGATCCGAAAGGTTACATGTCCGATATTTGAATAAACTTAGGAAAGTTTATTTGTACATGAAGATTGTTATTAGGGGTAGCTTCATAAGCCTTAAATGACCATGTTCTCTTGGTAAAATCTCATGGTTTCCTTTTAAGTGAAGTAGATCCAAATTGCTTGTTCAAGTTATCGCCTAACTCATTGTTTCATGTTTACGCCTATGTGAGTTGTTATGGTCATTTCGTCATGGCCTAGCCATGACCTTTGGTCCTTGTTCCAAGGTCATGAGACTCAACCTTGGTTCTAGTCATGTTTGTGGTCTTGATTATAGGTCATAAGACCTCTTGTTCCTTTCAAAGTATAACCATAATCTAGTGACTTTCGCCTAAAAATGGGCTGTTTAGAATTTGAAGAATTTTATCACTCGGAAAGCATTTTTAGGGCTCGAGCTTCTTTGTTCCTGAACGAAAACGTCGTTTCGGACAACTTTCGTGTTTTAACTTTTTGATGAATCGGACCAGAAGTGGGACTTTCAAAACCCAAATTTGATCAGGAAGCTATTTGGCAGTTTTGCCGGAAATCTTTGGTAATTTCAAATCGCCATAACTTTTGACTCGTATACTCGTTTTGGGTGGTTCAAATTGCTATGGTTTCCTTGTTAAGTCCTCTACTGTAATATGTAATGATCCAACATCATATTTTTACCATTTTGATCAGGTCTTACCAAGAAAGTCACTAGTTTACTTGTTTTAGTAACTTGTTGTAACAATCAATAACAATAACTTGTTTTGGTCATTTTTATACATCATGGACATGATAACAAGACAATATATAGCACAAATAATATGTAAATAACATGAACATGATTATTTAACAAGAATCAAGTTAGGGTTTGGCTCACAACTTTTGGCTTTCAAAGATGAAAGGAAGTTAACATGTAAGGATAGGACTTTGATAGACTTGCTTCAATCCTTTTTCACTTCATGCAATCTTTCTACCCTTGGTATTCTTGAAAGATGGATGATGAAGGTTTAGGTGAAATGAGTGGATTTAAACTCAAGAGAAATCACCAAGTATATGAGGTTATGGAAGTGTTTGATGAATGATAACCTATCTAGGGTTTCTACCTTGAAGAATCACTTGAATCATGCATGAAACTTGGAAGGAAAAGAGCAAAGGGTATGGTGTTGGTGTGTGTGGAAGTGGACGGCAACAAGGGGGAAAGGGAGGGCTTTATATGCCTTTGAGGAGGTTACTTTCCTTGACTTGTCAAACCTTGGAGGCCAAGGTGAACACTTGTAACCATCTTAAGGCCTTAAGCACAAGATCAAGCCACCTAGTGTGAATCCCCCCCCCCAATAGGCGGTTCATGAACTTGGAGAGCAAGAGTGTGGACTTTTCTTGGTATTATCCAAGATACTTGGTTAGTTTTGACTCCGGGAAATGCCAATCGTAAATGATTAAGCCTCAAAACGTAAAACCGGGTGTCGTAAAATTATGGAACTTGAAAGTATTGATAAACATGTCAATAAGTTCCATAATAAAATATAAAATGAGTGGTAGGTTCCATCGGGTGCTAAAACCCTGCTAAAAACTGGAAACACGGGTCTAAAACGCGTAATTCGCGTAAAACGCTGAATATTGCGTAAAATTGAGAAAAGTAAAATGTTACTTTTCTAATGTTATAAAAATGATTTAAAATGACTTATAATGTCTAGACTGGGCTCAGTCTAGTGTCGGTTGGTATTAAATGTCTTTTAGACATCAAACCGTAAGCCTAAAAATCACGAAATGACTTATAACATCAAGGGATCATTTTTGGTCAATGGAGGAGGGAAAGAATATGTTGACTTTTTCTAATAAGTTGAAAACTCAAATCTTCTTAGAAACTCGTTTTGTGGTCTAACGGTTAATCGCCCAAACGGTTAAGCGTGCTCGTGCGGGATTAGTACAGGTTTGGGTGACCTGCTGGGAAGTTTTTGGTCATGTTTTTCTCAGTCACGATTAATTCTCAAATAAATCATGAGTGTGTCAAACATTTTTCTGATGTGGGGTCACCTGACGGGGTGGAATTTCGTTGTGCATAGAATTTCTGATTGACGTTTTACCCTAAAACGTGTAATTCCTTAATAACTTTCACGAAAATGAGCTTATGAATGTCAAACTTTTAATTTGTCATGGAAATGATTTATCACTCGAGAATATCAAATAAAAATCAACTTTCGGGAAAGTTTCGGGAAAAATGAATAGTAAAAGTGAATAGTGAAATTTTCCGGGAATGGTAATTATCCTGAAAAATGTGAATTGTTACAAGTGTGAGTGATAGATCACCGAAAGAAAAAACAAGGAACAAAGAGCAACAAAAAAGGCAAATAAAAGACGAAAGGGAAAAGCCAAGCAAACCAAGATCGACACAATTTTATGTGACTTTTGACGAAAAAAGATGACATAATGATTAATATAATCATTTTGATATATTTAGTAGATTTCTTGGTTTATTTAGAGTGGCCCATTATAAATAAAAGCCTTGCTACAATCTTTTACAGTCATAACAATATTAAAAGGGGGGGAGGGGGTTCACTGATCTCTTTTTGCATCTAAATCGTTAGTTCTGTCATTTGGCAGGATCCTGTGAGTAGGCAGTTTTGTAGAAATACGTATTTAGTAAGAGGCTTTAGCATTTTTGTATAAATAATTCAGTAGAGTTATGTAGAAATAAAAGACGTGATTAATCAACTAACAATTTGAAACATGTAATATGCATTCTCTCTTTATTACTTGTTATTTACCATTTTTTCAAATTAACCAATTACATTACTAGATGTACAAGTACACATATTTAATAGGTATAAGAGCACAGGGAACAATAACATTTAATAACACCATTTTACCCGTTATGTCAGCGTCACATCATTTCAATACCAAATAATATAACACCAAAAAACACCAGGTAATCATAACACTCAATAACACCATCTAATAACACCATTTTATTCGTTCCATTGGCTAGAAACGCGAGTTAACACATTAACGTAAATGAAAACGCTGAGAAAACGCAAACAAGGTGGGAATGAGAAAAACGCAATAACGCCGTTTTTTTTTCTTCTTTTTTTTCATTAGGCATTAACGCCAAACCGGCGTTACCATTCGTCGTTCTCTAACAATCACTTTTCTTATCAATTTAATAGACATGTCTATTAAAGTATCAATAAGGATCGATAAAGTTACTAACGTCCTTGGGTATGCCCAATAGAATTGCAAAAAAGAATTTGGTAAATGGACCACTGCGGATTTGACTCACTCATCACGCATAGAGGTGTTAATTTGTGCCCAAAATGTTGATTAAAAAAAAAAAAAAAAAAAAAAAAAAAAACTAATTTTAGTTCTGCCATTTGGCAGGATCCTGTGAGTAGGCAGTTTTGTAGAAATATTTAGTAAGAGGCTTTAGCATTTTTTTTATAAATAATTCAGTAGTGTTATGTAGAAATAAAAGACATGATTAATCAACTAACAGTTTGAAACATGTAATATGCATTCTCTCTTTATTACTTGTCTTTAACCATTTTTTCAAATTAACCAATTACATTACTAGATGTACAAGTACACATACTTAATAGGTATAAGAGCACAGGGAACAATAACATTTAATAACACCATTTTACCCGTTACGTCAGCGCCACATCATTTCAATACCAAATAATATAACACCAAAAAACACCAGATAATCATAACACTCAATAACACCATCTAATAACACCATTTTATTCGTTCCATTAGCTAGAAACGCGAGTTAACACATTAACGTAAATGAAAACGTTGAGAAAACGCAAACAAGGTGGGAATGGGAAAAACGCAATAACGCCGTTTTTTTTTTTTTTTTTTTCATTAGGCATTAACGCCAAACCGGTGTTACCATTCGTCGTTCTCTAACAATCACTTTTCTTATCAATTTAATAGACATGTCTATAAAAGTATTAATAAGGATCGATAAAGTTACTAACGTCCTTGGGTATGCCCAATAGAATTGCAAAAAAGAATTTGGTAAATGGACCACTGCGGATTTGACTCACTCATCACGTATAGAGGTGTTAATTTGTGAAAAAAAAAAAAAAAAAAAAAAAAAAAAAAAAAAAAAAGAAAAAAAAAAAGCTAATTTTAGCTACTTTGTAAAAAAATTTGGCACATTTACCCCTACATTTTTTTTTTGAAATGGGCATATTTAGCCCATTAAAAAGTTAAATAGACACTAACGGACACATATTTTCTCTTAATTGGAGAATGTTATAATCGTTTTTAAAGAAAAAATTATACATATAATATATTTGATTTTTTAAATATACATGAAATATTACATTTAAGGAATTTATTTTGTCATTTTTTGTCTTCTATAAAACGATTTATATAACATGTGCCCTTTTGGCCCGTGCTCATTTAGCTCGTGCCCATTGTAGCCCGTGCCCACCCGGCCCGCCCACTTTGCCACCTATAATCACGCATGATAATCTGGTATTAACTAACAAACTCAGTTGTTGGTGTCAAGTGTCTCAAACGTCTAAGATTATATTATTTGAGTGGATGGCCGATATACAGTTGCATTATATAAACCATACTCAAAAGTATAAAAGAAAACGCGTTTGACCATTTAATGCCAAATAAGCATAGTCAATACCCAGTTATCAGTTTTTGAGTGCCATGTCATCACTATTTACATTTTCGGTGTCCATGTCAGCAATATTTTGCCAATTTTTTAATTTTTATAATTAATTTTGTATCTATGTCATCACATTTATTCATAAAATTCGTATGCCATTAAAACCGGATTTTATTAGTGTAAAAATTTATGGTGCAAGATTCGAACCTATGATATCTTGGTTAATTAACAAGTAACTTTACCACTAGACCAATTTAATTTTTGAGTTATATCCTGCAAATCCAATGCTATAAACCTATGAAAACAATTATTGACCATTTTAATGAGATAATTATTTTGTAACATATTATCCAATATTAAAAATAAAAAAATTCGACGTATATTTTTCCACAAAGAAAAACCCTAATCATTAGAACTCTCTCCATGAAAAAACTCCATCACGATTTTAGGCTATTAATGGTTGTTAATGGTTTTTGTGCAGGTTGTAATTAGAACACTCTTGGAATTCTCGGAACAAAAAGGAGACGAGCATGCATGATAATTCACATCAACTTACAATAAACATGTCTGGATCAACATCATTGCGGGTTTGAGGTTTGAGTTTTTGATACTTTTCTTTTAGATGTGTGTGTGTGTATATATATATATATATATATATATATATATATATATATATATATATATATATATATATACACTAGCCTCAAGGCCCGCCTCGATGGGGCGGCTAGCTTTAAGGATTTGTTTATAACATAAAAGAAATTATAAAATGCATAATAGAATAATGTTAAACTGTTAAATAAATATAGTGTTGAAATTAAACGTACAAATATTTAAAGTTTGTTTATTATGTACAAAAAGATAATAAATAAAACTTATAATCTATGAAGAACTTCATGGTATACAACATCGGTTGTATCGTTGGTGTAGTTGTCATCTTTGTCACAACACCAGTTTTAGACCTTTCTTGTTTTTTACCCTTGAAACGGCTATATAAAGTTGTTCATGTGAAAAAATAAATAAAAAAGTAAAGACCGTTCTAATTATAGTCCCACCTTAGACAAAGTTTGACCTTGACTTTCATTTATTTTCATGACAAAACAAACGGAAATGGGGAACTGCCTCCTACTAAGTTGAAAAGGCATCTTTTATCGGATAGGCTTATTATCATTCCATGTAAAGTGCAAACGGTGGCAAATTTACCACCTGATTTCATATTTTTGTTTTGCATATTCTGCAATAATCATTCAAAATTCAACAATCATTCAAAATTCAAACGCCACCACCGAAATGCATATTGAAAGTTGATACCATTTAGCTCAAATATTTAAAACCATTAGGGATGGTATAAATAATAGTAGAAAATTAAGGCAACTTCATTAAAAATTGAGAACATAAAGAAGTTCTAATACCTTTCATGGCAAACAAATAATCGAATAGGCTTTTGTTATTTTAGACATAGTAAACACAGGCCACATAATTTTTATTTTATTTATCTCACATGTCACACAAATACGTATCATTCATTTATGTTCGATTTTCACTTGAAATTATTCTTTAGCTACAAAAACATAGTGTTTCTTTGGTACATCTAAAAGAAATTTGTCACCTCCTGAAACCATGTCGTGAGGAACTATATTACAGTGCGAGAAGTGTATATTTCCATGCGATTGTTATGTTGGTCTCCTGCAAGCATAAGGGCAATGCCTAGTACCTACAGCCATACAAAAGACCAAAGTCACATTATATCATATATGATAAAGTAGGTGGGTTAAATAAACCATTAGAGTCATCTATACACACATATCAAATCAAAGTTAAGGTTAAAAAGACTAATTAATCATAAAAAAAAAAATAACCTAAAGGACTCATTTGACGGTCAATAAGCTCATCCTCATTTGACAGTCAATAAGTCCTCTTACTACATTACTGTTGGAATATATGAATAATGTAAAACAATAAACATATAAACATCAAAGAGTACGCAGCGGAATAGATCAAATACAAATAATAAATTAACCGAATATAAATGGATGCGTACCTCTTTGTGATTTCTAGCAAGAACAAGAAACCAATGGAACAAGAACTATAAACCCTAATTGGGTTTAATGGTGGATCGACTAGGGTTAGTCGAATAGGGCAAATCACCTTGTTAGCAAAAGTATGCCAACACTTCGTTCTTGAACACACGTATTAGTAGCGTTTCAATAAGAAAAGCTAGGTTCTTAATTCACAAGCAATCCAAACATAATGTTTAGAAGATCGCGTAGGAACCCTAGAAGGGTGTAGTTGATCAACTAAACAAGAATGGTTTGAGCTTAGAAATCTAGTAGGAACCCTATAAGGGTGTAGTTCGATTTCTAACTCAAGAGGAGAAAGAGAAGGAGATTTGGTTTGCAAGTGAACCAAGGGATGAATGAATGAATGAGAAGAGGTCTCATTATATAGCATTCAATAAACTTGGAGCAAAAGCTATCCCAAACCCTAAGGGAAAGTGGGGTGGCCGGCCATGGGCTACAAAAGCCCAACCCGAACCTTACTTTCACTCTTTTCCAAATCTAGTCCTTCATGTTTCGTCCAACGGTCGTTAGGTACCGTTAAATGCTCATTACGTGAATTTAATAATTATTCGTCACTAAAACAATAATTATTAATTAATTGAAACTCATACGTAAAGTGTGCAATCCCGAAGTCTCGAGTTCGAGTCCGGTCATGATATATTAATTTATTATCCGTTAAAACTAACAGCTCCCACTCGGATATAGATTAATGTAACAATGACAATGGTTAGTCTAGCATAACACGCCAATGTCCCCAGAACGATCTCGAGTATGGTTTCCTGGAAAAAACCACCTTTGATGATTCATCATCATACTTATCCTTTTGATTCTAATACTATGTTAATATGGATATGGATTGAAGTCATTCCATAATTAACTAGTGTTTCTCGTTATTTATGATCAAACAAGATTACCAATTCATCTGAACGCATTCCAGATAGACCTTGGGCATGGCCATGCAAACATCTTGTTAATCCTACGAGTGGCCAAACAGTATTAAACTTCAAAACAAATTTGAAGGAACCAAATCCCGTATTGACTACAAGCATAACCTATGAACTTCGCATCACCTCTGAAAATAATCCTTATAACTACCAGTTACGGATAGCGTTAGATTATCTCACAGAAAATGAGCTACATCCACAGTAGTTACCTGGTATCTCAAGTCTGAGGATAAATATTCATGATTTACTCTAATGACAACATCCATAAGTACAATCATGTAGTTGGGATTTTGTCCTATATCCAATTTTTCCAGTATTGAATATCATGTGAATTTGGCGTGTTTACGCACCAATATAATTTATATATTATACCAAATCTCACATTTGTCTTAGTTCAATGATACTCCCATATCATTAATTGACAACGGACAATTTAGAATAACATAACATAAGTTATTCATGGATTAAACATGCAAATATAGGATACAATATTTATGAATAGAAATAAACATAACACAATACTTCATTTCATTCGAATAATTATTGTTTACAATCCTTTATCCAAATACTAAATAGATCAATGCATGAAAATTCTCGTTAATGAATTTTGTCTCAAGTAATACCAATCATACTTGTTGACAATTATGCCTCAAGTAATCATACTTGTTGACAAGGCATTATTCAACTAACTTTGATCTATCGGAATTTTGAGAATACTTATTTCAATAATGAAATTCTTGTATATGTGCATTCAAATAATTTGATATAACCACATAATACATCATAAAATGTGTATGACATCCTCAACATACAATTTATGATAATTAAACTTCCAAACCTTTAAAGTTTAAAGTATTCTTATTCTTCAACGTATAATGCAACTATGCTTTCCGTTAAGCATAACTAGTACACATGGCTATTAACAAGGATAAAATCCTTCCATGACTAGTATTGAGTGTCATCTCAATTTTTTTTTATATTAGCATCATTGTATGCAAACAACAATATGCTCTTTTCCGTAAACATCAATGTGTAATGTTTTATTCCTTCCAAACTTTCAAGTTTGTTGGCTATGACAATTTTACAAATTGTTCATTTATAGAATCTAGAAATTGTTCCAGGCTGAGGATGTGATTCTATATCCAAATATATTCCTTTAGAATATTTATTACACAACTTATCTAATATCTTTCATTTAGATATCAATGTTGTCAAATCATCTTTTATCAAAGCATGATATAACAACAACATGATGTACATGAAAAATTCTCGTGTCCAACTAAATTTCATTCATGTACTACATATCCATTTAAACTTTCTAAATGATATATCATGTTCTATTAGATTCATTTACCGCACATGTTTACATCAATAAACATATATTCAAGGTTGTATGTTTTACTTATTAAATCTTTCAAGTAAAGTTTCATTCCAAGTTATGACTTGCCATTTAACTTATATAGAATGTTACTTCCTATATGTTATACAACATATATGATTTAAATAAGTAAACATAATACTCCCACTAGCTTTCAGAATTACTTAGGAGTTATCTTATTTTAAATTATAAATCAAATCATAGATTTAATATTTAAACATAAGATTTATCTCCTTGATGCATGCATCTATCCATACTTGGATTCTTGCATTTTGTATACTTTCAAAGATTAAATGAATTCATAAAACTCTTAATTACTTATCGTCCTCGCTTAAGTAATTATATAAGAAAGAGGTTTTATAATCCATTGTCAAATTTCATATTCATAAAAATGAGTATGACAATTACCATCTTTGTATTTTTAATGTGCTTAGGAAAGAGTATTCAATCATAGTTAATTACTTAAGTATGATTAATAATCTTGTCATAAGACATACATTAAAATATGTATACAGTTTTTGTCCATATGATTCTTTATGCAAAGATTTAAACCTCTAGGATTTTTTCTTCTCTTGCAGAAACTCATCTTCATTAAGATAAACCAAATTTTCAAAATTGACTTATCTTTATGGACAGCATCTTAACATTCATAGTATGAGCAATTTACCATAATTAGTAAATGCGTCATTATGATTAACAGGCTTACATTGATCATGTAATTCATAATTCTCAGCATATTAATTAAATATCTGAGACATCCCTACGGATCTATGAATGAGAGTTTCATCATGTTGAGATTTAACCTTTACATTTCAAATCTCATCATGATTTTCACTAGTGTGGTTTTAGAAGATTATATATTTTGTAATTTTGATCTTTCAAGATCTAAACAAAACTCCCACTTGCCTTTTGTATTTTATAAATACTTTAGCAAGATGAGCAACACTAAATCGTTCTCATTTGGGATATTACAAAATTATTTTACAGTTCCTGACTCTTGTTTGTTAAAACAAAATCAGAACTTCATTTTAAGACTTTAATGTGATTCATCACATTCAATAATGTCTTATTTAATCTTCTAGGTTGGAGTCTTATTGAGTATATTCAATCCATACTCAATTTTTTAACCTTGATAACTTTTGGAAGAAAAGAAGTCATATTTATCTTTCAATCAAACAATATAACAAGAGTTTGATTTTTCCTAACTGAACACACCACCAATTTGTGATGTTTCATTAGAATTAATATTGTGAGACAAACTAACAATATGTAAGATAAACTTATTCCCTTTGGCTTACCTATTTACCAACTAAGTCAACTTAATGGTACAATAGAATTTCCAAGCCAATTGCATGCTATATAACATAAGTACTTTTGAACAAGTTACTTCATGTTCATGTCTTAAGAAGACATAAACTGTTATATTCCCACTCTACGTTGTACATCATTGATCAACTCAATGATTTCTTGTTTAAAACATAACAAGTTTAACGTCTTACTTTATTATAAGTCTTGTAATAGTTAAAAGACTTCATGTTTATAAGAAGATATAAACATAAATAACTAAAGTATTTGTGAACACCATCACTTGGTTTCAATAGTAATTTCAAGTTAATTTACTACTTCATTTGCTTATGTCATTTTATGAATTATCCAATTTAAGAAACTGCAAACTCACATAATTCCATTACATCAGTTGATCTGCTAGTAATGAAATCATGTAGTTTACCTTTCTATTGCAATCTATGCAGGTTACACCCTGACGTAAATTGTAAATTCAAGTGTTTCCTTTAATTTGAATATCATAAGACATAAAAGTAGTCTTATAATCATGACACATGTTCTACATAAGATAATCTTACACATTAAATGTATAAGTCCTATTAGAACATTGATCTCTTACCTTGTAATTAAGAGAATCCTATCATCATATTTCTATGTATTGTTCCTTTGCACACAATGAACAATTCTCCCACTTGTGCATTGAACAATATCATGTAGTATATAAACAATACAACATAAGTTTGTTTATGTGATTTCAATATGATTTGTGTCATAAGTAGATGTAGGACTACTTTGTCTTATCAGGAAACGCATATGGCTATCCTAAGAACATGAGTGTCTACAATTTGAAAGTAATTATCTTGAAGATAATTTGGGCTACTACACAGAAATTAATTCTTGTAGCTCCCACTGAATTAGAGAACATCACAATAACTCTATATTCAGTAAACAACACAAAGCTCCCACTGGATTTGACAACATTGTACGTGTTTCATAACCAGTGAAAACAATTTGCTTGTTTTTACTTTCCTACACATTTAGAAAAACCCATACGTAATAATTACTCAGGTTCTAAAATGTGTATTCTACTTTGTTTATGATGGATTATCCATCAATGATATTAACTTGAAGAATTTGAGCATGCAGCTTCTTCCTTAATAGGCCTACCATCCCCATAATGGCATGTAGCACCTTTAAAGCACAACAACTAGATAAAATACTAGCTTTGCCTTTTACCAATTTTGCGGTAATTTGTCCAGCTTCTAATAACTCATATTTTCCATTTAACCAAATGCCTTGTTTGTTATAAAAGAATTCATTCACCAAATTAGAGTAATGAAATTTCTATGGAAAATAAGATGTGCTATATCCTTAAATATTAAGGATTGCTATGAGCTATATATTAGAATGTAGACAATTCTAATGTTCCTATCATACCCTTCTCAATCATGAAAAGGAATAGGATCGAGTCTTATTCTTATGTTCCTATCATACCTTTCTCAATCATGAAAAGGAATAGGATTGAGTCTTATTCTTCTCACATGAAAAATAGACTTTCTTACATTTCGGTAAATTTTTCTCAATCAAACATTATGTTTGAAAGCAGAATTACCAATTTAAGACCAAACCACGTTTACGGCTTTAATGTTGCATTAATACGTTAAAAAGAATTACAAAATTCAATTTTAGTATTTTCGATAATTAAATTTTCAAGAAAATTAAATACCCATGGTTCATAATCATATAACCATTTTAATTTTACATTGAAAAACTATGATCCAAATTGACATAAGTTCATCACATCAGTTGATCTGCTAGTGATGACGTTATTCAATAAGGTACGAGACGTGTCCCAATTGCCAATATTCAATTGCAATTCCTAGAATCGATGGGATTTACATTAATTGCCAACCGCAGTTGCAATGTAAGCATGTTTTATCCCCATCTTCTTATGCCTTGAGTGATCAGTTCCCACTATCAACTCAATTAAGTTAACCAATTTAAGAAACAACAAACTTACATAATGACACCACACCAGTTGATCTGCTAGTGATGAAATCATGTAATTTTCCCTTCCATTGCAATCTAGTCAGGTTACGCCCTGGCGTAGATCCAATTTCAGGTGTTTCCGTTTCATTGGATGGCATATAACTTAAATTTAAGGGTAGTAAATTTGATGTGTGTAATCAAATATATGTACAAAGATGTCATGCATTCATCTTGTAGCATATGTTTCATGTAAAAAAACTTTTACTCATTAGTTTCTTTACGAGCTTAAATCTTCAAACTTTTGATTGAGGCGTTGAGAAACTTACAACTTTGCCTTAAGTGCTTCGTAGTTATCATGGATGTTAGGTAAAGACTAAAATATGACTCACAGGCGAGCGGTAAGCCAGAATGGAGGCTCACTAAGGCCGCAATTTAATGCATAGCCATCCTTATACCCACTTTAATAGTTTGTCATAATTAGTTCCACCTTTCAACCACTTAATACAGTCGCGATCAATCAACAAAAGGTCCAAGATTTATTAAGTAAGCTCAAAACAAGATTTCACCATTATTAAGTCCGTTTAATATTTTATTGAAATTACCCTTTGTTACTATCATGTTAAAAACATATAAAACAAAAGTAATAAAATAAAATAAACAAACAACAACAATAATGGTCATGCAAATCAAAATCAATATAAAACACACTATTGATTTAATACACGATTAATAGGGTCTTCCCTAATATTATAATTAATCAAATTTTTAGTAATCTTTATACATAATATTTACTAAACAATTTATCAATTATAATAAAATCGCATAAATAAGCATGAAATCAATCAAATCATAATTCATAACAACACATGCATAGTGTGTCATGAATGCCCATATTGCACATATTATACAAATAATCATGTCAATCAAGGAACGCAACCAAACGACATATAACAATATCCATACACATAAATTACATGCAACCTAGGGTTTCTACAAGTTTTTATCACATAATTCATCAAACCCTAATTTCCTTTTTTTTAAATAAAAAAAAAATCGACATTTATAAAAAAAAATAAAATCTAGGGTTTATGAAAAATATAAAAACATAAGAACACCAAGCATGTGATTAATCATACGATTCAATTTTTATGTGTTTCGGTAATTCATTATAATGTATTAACGGCTCTTGATGCCACTGTTGGAATATATGAATAATGTAAAACAATAAACATATAAACATCAAAGAGTACGCAGCGGAATAGATCAAATACAAATAATAAATTAACCGAATATAAATGGATGCGTACCTCTTTGTGATTTCTAGCAAGAACAAGAAACCAATGGAACAAGAACTATAAACCCTAATTGGGTTTAATGGTGGATCGACTAGGGTTAGTCGAATAGGGCAAATCACCTTGTTAGCAAAAGTATGCCAACACTTCGTTCTTGAACACACATATTAGTAGCGTTTCAATAAGAAAAGTTAGGTTCTTAATTCACAAGCAATCCAAACATAATGTTTAGAAGATCGCGTAGGAACCCTAGAAGGGTGTAGTTGATCAACTAAACAAGAATGGTTTGAGCTTAGAAATCTAGTAGGAACCCTATAAGGGTGTAGTTCGATTTCTAACTCAAGAGGAGAAAGAGAAGGAGATTTGGTTTGCAAGTGAACTAAGGGATGAATGAATGAATGAGAGGAGGTCTCATTATATAGCATTCAATAAACTTGGAGCAAAAGCTATCCCAAACCCTAAGGGAAAGTGGGGTGGCCGGCCATGGGCTACAAAAGCCCAACCCGAACCTTACTTTCACTCTTTTCCAAATCTAGTCCTTCATGTTTCGTCCAACGGTCGTTAGGTACCGTTAAATGCTCATTACGTGAAATTAATAATTATTCGTCACTAAAACAATAATTATTAATTAATTGAAACTCATACGTAAAGTGTGCAATCCCGAAGTCTCGAGTTCGAGTCCGGTCATGATATATTAATTTATTATCCGTTAAAACTAACAATTACATGTATACAAATTAACTTTAAGATGTAGTTGATGCAGAACAAAAATGAGCATAGCAATCAACAAAATTCACATATTGGATAACCAATAATTAGTATTCAGTTGCATACTAAATGAATACATTATATTTTAAAAGATAATAGAATTATCAAAAGAAAATTATTGCACATCAGAAAGAAATTGTTAGAGGGTTGCGGGGACCACCTCATTATCAAAAACCTCCATCGTAAAGGTGGTTTTTGCATCTTGGATGAATCGTTAAAGATATATAGGAGGTAGATTAGGACCTGTGACATTATCACCATGAATATTTGAACACTTTTTGCCTGCAAAAAATAATCCTCACTTACTCTTTGAAGCCAATGTAACAATTCGCAATTTCAGGTTAACTTTTATTCCCGAAAATTTCACTATTCACTTTTTACTATTCACTTTTACTATTCACTTTTTACTATTCACTTTTCACTATTCATCTCAGAAATTTTTATTTCATATTCTCGTAAGTTAAACTATTTTAACGATAATCCGAGAGTTTGACGCTCGTCGGATCATTTCTGCAAAAATCACAAAGCCGTGTCCGAGATTTACTTTTAGGTTTAAACGTCCTTCTAGCATCCCGATATGTCCATAAAACATTATAAACAATAGAAATATGATTTTCTCTCATTTTAGGACAATTCCAAAAGTTTTGGAATTTTACGTTTTTCAGTTCAGCGTTTTACGCGAATTGCGCGTTTTAGACCCGTGTTTCCAGTTTTTAGCAGGGTTTTCGCACCCGATAGAACCTACCACTCATTTTATATTTTATTATGGACTATATTGACATGTTTAACCATATTTATAAGTTTCATATTTTTAGGATACCCGGTTTTACGTTTCGTGGCCTAAAAACTTACGGTTAGCAATTTACGGGTCCAAAACTAGCTACATACTTAGGATATTATCATCCAAAGACCAAGAGTCATCATCTAGTCACCTTATCCTCATTCAAACCGCCACTAGGAGGGGGGTTCACACTTGTGGTTAAATTTTGACCATTGATTCTTTACTTAATTACAACTTTGGCTCCAAGTTAACCTTGGTCACCAAGTTTGTGTAGTTTCCTAGTAAGCTTCCTAACCTCCTCTTCATGCTATAAATACAAGCTCATACCTTCATCTTTTCACCACAAAAACGCCACACTCTTTATTCATAGCACCATGATCCTTTGATCTTCAATATACAAGTTACATTACAAAGTTCAAGGTCTTAGTATTCTCTACCTAGTTCTTAAGTTTGTTTGGTGATTCCATGGTTGAATTAAGAGCTACACAAGGTTACTAGGGCTGAAGTTAAATGGTTTTCACAAGGGTTAGATCAAGGCTAGCAAGGGTTACAAGAGTTATGGTGAAGGGTTTACAAGCTTAGGTTTAGTGTCCTAGTTCTATACTTGACTTCCTTTCTTTAGAAAGCCAAAAGTTGTAAGCAAACCCTTATACACTTTCTTGCTCAATATCATTTCATGCTTATTATGTTTCTTTCATGCTATATATGGTCTTTGTATTGTGTTCATGATGTTTAAAAATGGATAAAACAAGTATTGGTATACATATGTTAACTTATGACAAGTAAACAAGCAAACTAGTGATTTTTATGGAAAACCACGACCACAATAGTATAACTTTGATATTTGACACTTACTTACTGTTAAAGAGGACTTAATAAGGAAAACATAGCAATTTGAATCACCCAAAACGAGTACACGAGTCAAAAGTTATGACCATAAGAAGTTAGCGACACCAAAACGCCGAAACTGCCCATAACCTCCTGTTTGCATTCTGCCAATTTGAAAGTCCCACTTCTGGTCCGATTCATCAAAAAGTTAAAACACGAAAGTTGTCCGGAACGACGTTTTCGTTCAGGGACAAAGAAGCTCGAGCCCTGAAAACACTTTCTGAGTGATAAATTTCTCCAAATTTTTAACAGCCCATTTTTAGACCAAAGTTACTATATAATCATTATAATTAGATGAGACCAAGAGGTCTAATGACCTAAAGCCAAGACCACAACCATGGCTAAAGCCAAGGTTGAGTCTCAAGACCATGGTAACAATGACCAAGGTCACGGCAAAGCCACGGCTAAAGACCATATAACTATTAAAGATCAAAGACTTATATATATGTTATCAAATACTACAATAGTAGGGAGCCTCATGTGAGGAGTTCATTGAGTAAGCCGTCGAGATGAGTTGTGGATTTACGAGTTAAAGTGTCCTGGCTCCTCGAACGTTTACTCCATGACTTCTGAATTATGTCGGCCCGAACGGTAGTAAGAGATTTACAACCTATACATGTTTCATAGACCACTTATAGTCAACGACTTACACTATATACTAAAGTACTACATCATGAACTATATGCAAGACATATATTGGCAATTCGTCGTACTCTTAGACGTTACTCCAAACCTAAGTCGCAACGTTCTATTATAGGCTGCTCTTAGAGACTTTCGCGATTCGACTACTACTTCATTACTCATTTCATAGACTTAAGGTGAGTCATAGCCCCTACTCTTTTCGTACTTGTTTTAACTCCTGGGGGGGATACATGCTCAACTACTTGCTTACTTGTACAAATACTCAAAACGTCTATACTTGACTGTGTTATACTTAATTGCTTACATACATGACTGCGTTATACTTAATTGCGTTATTCTATTTATTGACTAGTAGTTGTCTTTGGGAATTGACTCCCAGTTGTCTTTGGGAAGTGGCTCCCAGTTGTCTTTGGGAATTGGCTCCTAAGTGAGGTCTTCGGAGATGAAGTAGAGACTCACTACTAATTGCTTAATTGTCTTGATGAACTCATACATGTCTTTATTATACTATATTGTAGCAGTGGGTTGTGAACACACAGGTTACAAGTCTCTTATGGCGGGACTTGTAACTGAGTGGATTCACGATGCCTTTGCTGTGTGATCATTCTTTAAGGCTTTTTCAACTGTTTTAAGACAAACTCTATGAACTCACCAACCATTGTGTTGACACTTTAGCATGTTATCTCAGGTCTATAAGGCGATAGCTAGTGCGTGGAACTTAGAGTCAAGCTGCATATTCTTAAGACTTACGCTTTTATCATTTACCATTCAAACATTTTGTATACATTTATGTATCATACTTTGAAATCTCATGTTGGTAACTTTGAATTCATTAATCGAATGGTAACTTTTCAAAACGTCTCATTTAGAGTTCGTTTTCTATAACTTGTACTTTGTATTATGAAGTAGCACCCCTGTGACACAGTCTTCCACTGCGGTATTTTGGGGGTGTTACAGATTGGTACCAGAGCCTTGGTTATAGAGAACTAGGTTGCATTTAGTGCCTAGACTATAACTGCTATATACGTTGGGACATTCCTCTTTATTTGCCTTTCACACAATACATACACATACGCTTTTTGGTAGTTGTTGGTTTAGTTCCACGCTGTTAGATGATGTGACTTTAGTATTATAAGGAGCCCAGAGATTCGTCGAGTCATTAAAAACATGGAGCTCAGTAATAACTAATTAGTTAACTTGATCTTGTGACAGTTCTTGTTTGATGAGACACAAGATTTGAGTTAAATAATATTATTACTTAGCTTTAGGGATTTGATGACTGGATTATCTTACCATCTGCCTCAGAAGGCGGATTTTGTATCAGAAATTCTTAAGTAGGATGTTTTAGAATCTCCTTATTTAAATGGATTGGGACGCCTCTTCAGTTAAATAAAGAAATTATAAATCACCGAACCATAAGTTTATGAGACCTTACTTACATAAATTTGGACGCTTCTTTATGTAAGTAATGTGTTATAAATAAGTGGGCTTAATTGTAGCCGATACAACTCCTTAACCAGAATTTTAGACGAATCAGAGTAAACACCACTATATTAGAGATCCCGAATTCTCTTAGACACACCATAAGTAGTTAACATCAACTAAACTTCGGGACGAAGTTCTCCTTAAGGGGTACAGACTGTAACAATTCGCAATTTCAGGTTAACTTTTATTCCCGAAAATTTCACTATTCACTTTTTACTATTCACTTTTCACTATTCATCTCAGAAATTTTTATTTCATATTCTCGTAAGTTAAACTATTTTAACGATAATCCGAGAGTTTGACGCTCGTCGGATCATTTCTGCAAAAATCACAAAGCCGTGTCCGAGATTTACTTTTAGGTTTAAACGTCCTTCTAGCATCCCGATATGTCCATAAAACATTATAAACAATAGAAATATGATTTTCTCTCATTTTAGGACAATTCCAAAAGTTTTGGAATTTTACGTTTTTCAGTTCAGCGTTTTACGCGAATTGCGCGTTTTAGACCCGTGTTTCCAGTTTTTAGCAGGGTTTTCGCACCCGATAGAACCTACCACTCATTTTATATTTTATTATGGACTATATTGACATGTTTAACCATATTTATAAGTTTCATATTTTTAGGATACCCGGTTTTACGTTTCGTGGCCTAAAAACTTACGGTTAGCAATTTACGGGTCCAAAACTAGCTACATACTTAGGATATTATCATCCAAAGACCAAGAGTCATCATCTAGTCACCTTATCCTCATTCAAACCGCCACTAGGGGGGCGGGGTTCACACTTGTGGTTAAATTTTGACCATTGATTCTTTACTTAATTACAACTTTGGCTCCAAGTTAACCTTGGTCACCAAGTTTGTGTAGTTTCCTAGTAAGCTTCCTAACCTCCTCTTCATGCTATAAATACAAGCTCATACCTTCATCTTTTCACCACAAAAATGCCACACTCTTTATTCATAGCACCATGATCCTTTGATCTTCAATATACAAGTTACATTACAAAGTTCAAGGTCTTAGTATTCTCTACCTAGCCCTTAAGTTTGTTTGGTGATTCCATGGTTGAATTAAGAGCTACACAAGGTTACTAGGGCTGAAGTTAAATGGTTTTCACAAGGGTTAGATCAAGGCTAGCAAGGGTTACAAGAGTTATGGTGAAGGGTTTACAAGCTTAGGTTTAGTGTCCTAGTTCTATACTTGACTTCCTTTCTTTAGAAAGCCAAAAGTTGTAAGCAAACCCTTATACACTTTCTTGCTCAATATCATTTCATGCTTATTATGTTTCTTTCATGCTATATATGGTCTTTGTATTGTGTTCATGATGTTTAAAAATGGATAAAACAAGTATTGGTATACATATGTTAACTTATGACAAGTAAACAAGCAAACTAGTGATTTTTATGGAAAACCACGACCACAATAGTATAACTTTGATATTTGACACTTACTTACTGTTAAAGAGGACTTAATAAGGAAAACATAGCAATTTGAATCACCCAAAACGAGTACACGAGTCAAAAGTTATGACCATAAGAAGTTAGCGACACCAAAACGCCGAAACTGCCCATAACCTCCTGTTTGCATTCTGCCAATTTGAAAGTCCCACTTCTGGTCCGATTCATCAAAAAGTTAAAACACGAAAGTTGTCCGGAACGACGTTTTCGTTCAGGGACAAAGAAACTCGAGCCCTGAAAACACTTTCTGAGTGATAAATTTCTCCAAATTCTTAACAGCCCATTTTTAGACCAAAGTTACTATATAATCATTATAATTAGATGAGACCAAGAGGTCTAATGACCTAAAGCCAAGACCACAACCATGGCTAAAGCCAAGGTTGAGTCTCAAGACCATGGTAACAATGACCAAGGTCACGGCAAAGCCACGGCTAAAGACCATATAACTATTAAAGATCAAAGACTTATATATATGTTATCAAATACTACAATAGTAGGGAGCCTCATGTGAGGAGTTCATTGAGTAAGCCGTCGAGATGAGTTGTGGATTTACGAGTTAAAGTGTCCTGGCTCCTCGAACGTTTACTCAATGACTTCTGAATTATGTCGGCCCGAACGGTAGTAAGAGATTTACAACCTATACATGTTTCATAGACCACTTATAGTCAACGACTTACACTATATACTAAAGTACTACATCATGAACTATATGCAAGACATATATTGGCAATTCGTCGTACTCTTAGACGTTACTCCAAACCTAAGTCGCAACGTTCTATTATAGGCTGCTCTTAGAGACTTTCGCGATTCGACTACTACTTCATTACTCATTTCATAGACTTAAGGTGAGTCATAGCCCCTACTCTTTTCGTACTTGTTTTAACTCCTGGGGGGGGGATACATGCTCAACTACTTGCTTACTTGTACAAATACTCAAAACGTCTATACTTGACTGTGTTATACTTAATTGCTTACATACATGACTGCGTTATACTTAATTGCGTTATTCTATTTATTGACTAGTAGTTGTCTTTGGGAATTGACTCCCAGTTGTCTTTGGGAAGTGGCTCCCAGTTGTCTTTGGGAATTGGCTCCTAAGTGAGGTCTTCGGAGATGAAGTAGAGACTCACTACTAATTGCTTAATTGTCTTGATGAACTCATACATGTCTTTATTATACTATATTGTAGCAGTGGGTTGTGAACACACAGGTTACAAGTCTCTTATGGCGGGACTTGTAACTGAGTGGATTCACGATGCCTTTGCTGTGTGATCATTCTTTAAGGCTTTTTCAACTGTTTTAAGACAAACTCTATGAACTCACCAACCATTGTGTTGACACTTTAGCATGTTATCTCAGGTCTATAAGGCGATAGCTAGTGCGTGGAACTTAGAGTCAAGCTGCATATTCTGAAGACTTACGCTTTTATCATTTACCATTCAAACATTTTGTATACATTTATGTATCATACTTTGAAATCTCATGTTGGTAACTTTGAATTCATTAATCGAATGGTAACTTTTCAAAACGTCTCATTTAGAGTTCGTTTTCTATAACTTGTACTTTGTATTATGAAGTAGCACCCCTGTGACACAGTCTTCCGCTGCGGTATTTTGGGGGTGTTACAGCCAACACTTGTTACCTACAAATATTCCAAAAAGAAAATCAGATCACACCAAAATATATTCTAAATATCCATAAATTAGCACCTATTATGATACAACTCTAAAAAGACTACACACCAATTTTTTTAAAATAATAGCCATTAGAACACACCAAATCGTAAGGAAATTCATTCAATCAAGTTAAACATTCAACGATTCAGATACGCAGTTTCATCAAAAATGGAAAAATCACCAAAATGATCAGGAATGGCTCAATAATATCCCCAAAAGAACCACCTTTCATCTGCCAATACAGATCTTTACGAAATTATTTCATCTGCCAATACAGATCAGCCATCGGGATCTATAGCAAATGCAATTACACTCGTCCAACCTTTAACTGGACCTACCTCCCTTGTAATAGTTCCACCTTTAGTCTTGATGTGCTCAGCAAGTTTGTAGACCTACGAAAATGTACCAATTTAGCCACATAAAGAATCAAATATATATTTGAATTTTGACATCACATTAAGTAATATATAATTGTAATCAGCAATAACAATTGCAAAATGCCTAAATCCAGTTCCTATATCATAGAAATCAATTCCATAATCTGTACATTAACATACGGATTAACAAACATGAAGATAAACATAATTAACCCGAAAGACTCCTATAATATTGTGTGAAACTTACTATATGTAAGCTCCACAACATAAAGAGAATATAGTGTGCTTACTTGTCTGTAGCGCGTCTCAGCGTCAGGCAATCATCAACTTTCTGTTAATGAGAAGATTGTGGTTAGATGAGACCAATGAGAATTATCAACTTATTTCATGAAATTGATTTCATAAAATAAAATATAATAACTCTTGTTATCAAATAATTAAAAATAGTTGCTCCAATCTTTATCACACTACAGGTAATATTACACTATGGGTAAACTACATAAATTTAGTATTTTTATCACAATTATACATCGCATTCTCAGTTTTAAAAGGATACCAAACCTAATCAAAGATCTAAATCTTGATGCCAGAAACCATATGGTTCTACCATCTTGGATGAATCGTTAAAGCGATTTTATTAGCAAATGGCGACCTTCTTAATCTGTAATTATATTCCATACTATTGTGCAACTCAATTTTGGATGACAGAAATATTATAAATACCTGGCAGATCAAAGCTATGGGTTACTTTAACCATACCTTATACATTAACATCCATACCTTTAATTACTTTCTTGTATGTGCTCAAATCATATCGCAAGCTCATATTATCAGTATCCCATGACAGACCTACAATAACAAAAACCAATAAAATCACTATAAATTCAAAACCCAAACTCACCATATATATCCCATCAAACTCCTATCCAAATTAAAACTTCCCCCATCAAACGATTTAGAACTCAACATACATATGATCATATGGAAGTAATACACTACCTTGTGTTTACCGTCCAAGGCCGTATACCTTAACCTAAAATAATACAATGCCAAAGATCAATGGGATGTATACGATTGCTTATTAGGCGCTTATCTATATGAACTATTAATTGATTGTTTTCCACAAAACCTATTAACCACTTCCATTTTTTTAGCCAATTTAATTTTTGAACCACCAAAAAATAAAAAAAATCATAAACTAATTTTAACAATTAGGTCAAACAGATAACTGATTTCAAGACAATGCAATTCAAATTAGGGTTAGAAATATATCCCAAAATAGATAAAAATAAGAACATGAACATAAAAACGAAATCACAAACAAACTTACAATAATTTTCGGGCGGTTTGCTATTAAAGAAACCACAAAATCTTTGATCATCAAATATTTTTTGGATCATCCGAATAGATTTTTGGGTGGTTTGTTATTAATAATCGAATACATTCGACAACTACAGAGAATGTTTTCCATTCAATTTTTTTTTTGGTTTTCTAATTTTTAAACGAATTTGTGCGAGGTAATGATCATTGGTTAATTGTTGGTTAATTTGTTAGATAACGATTTTTGATTGATTGGCAGGTTAGGATCTCATTTGTATTTGGCGAATTTTTTGTTAGGGTTTTGTGAGAATCTCTGTGTGTGTTTATTGTTGTGTTTGGGATAACACAAATGAAGGCTGCCAAAGAAGTCAGCCAAAATCTTCCCTACTTTTGATCCAACGGTGGGTGTTTTTTCAGGGGGTTTCCAGGTGTTTTTTTTTATTGGATGGGGAGGAGATTTTTTCTACAATTCCTTCCTATATATAGGTGGTGTATGTATATATATATATATATATATATATATATATATATATATATATATATATATATATATAGTTGTTGATTTTTAGTTAGGGCTAATTATTTAAAAATGTATATTATTTGTAACCTTTTATAATTTTGTATAGCGTATTATTATTATTTTTTTCTTTTTGATGTATCATATTTTTGAATTTTGTCTTTTTGATGTATACTATTTCAGTTTTGTGTAGTATTTTGACAATTTTACCCCTACACAATTGTAGGGGTAAAATTATCAAATAATACAAACAACCGAAATATGATAAAAAACAACAAAATTCAAAATTCTGATAGACCAAAAAGAAAAATACTAGAGTAAATAAATAAATAAATATAGTACGCTACAAGAAACTAGAAAAGGTGTCAAATGAAATACATCTATAAAAATTTGCCCCTTTTAATTATAACTTCTATTTGCTAATATAAGCCATAAACTTGCTATAATCAGTTATTCGTATGGTTAATGGTTTTGGCCGATGGATCTACAATTTGTCGCATCCATGATCTAAAGTGAAGAAAAAATGGGAACGCCTGGTAAGGTAGCACCTGCTTCGGCAATGAACACATTGCCACTGATGTACGCAGATGAGTCATGTATCAGGTATCGAGCTAGTCCAGTCAAGGCCGGATCAACCGTGCCAAATGTTTTCAAAGGAGCGGTTCTTAGAGCCACATTTTTAAGCCAATCCTTTTTAATTAGACCTTCCGTGATCTCAGACTTAAAAAGTCCTGGATTGATTGAGTTCACCCTTATCTTGTACATACCCAACTCCATAGCCATTATCTATTCAAATTATGTAGATACCAAACGTTAGAACCAAGATAGAATAAATAACCATAAATGGTGTCATGGGATTTTGAAAACAAATACAAAGTTTACCTTTGTTAATGTGACAACACCCGTTTTCGAAGCAGAATAAGCAAGGCTTCCAGGTAGTTGTCCACGATTAAGGCCCGAAATAGATGAGATATTAATAATCGAACCTCCTTGTTTAGCATCACGCATATGTATACAAACATACTTTGATACCAACCATGTTCCGGTCAAGTTTGTCGTCATAGTACTATCCCATTCTTCTTCAGACAAATCCAATGGATTGTGCACACTGCCTGAAAAGCGGAAGTTAACTTCTATAAATTTATACCCAAGTGACACATATCACATGTTTCATCTTGTGTATACACCATAAGTACAAGTTGAGCACAATATGTCAAGAGCATCACGATTCATTTTAATTTCATTAGAAAAAGTTAAAAAGTAAAGTGATATTCATGTCACATGTTATGTCCGGTTTAAAAAAAACTGTATTTGTTCAATCGGGCTTAAAGTCAACAGTACCCAAAATGTCCATGTGAATAACATGTACCAAAACAGATCCAATAAACATAAAAAAGTTGAAACAGTACACAAGCTCAAGCCTTAACCAATTTTCTAATGAATTCCAAAATATCAAGTACAGTATCAATTTCCGTATCAAGTACATTATTTATTTATGAGTAAATTGCATTTTTGGTAACTGTGGTTTGGCCAAATTGCATGTTTGATCCTTATCTTTTTGAAAGTGCAACAGCCGTCCCTATTTTAAACTTTGGATTGCAAATACAGTCCCCGAGCGATGTGAAATGACCAAATTACCCCAATATAAAAGGAAGAAAACAAGGGTAATTTGGTCATTTCACATCGATTAAGGACTGTATTTTCAATCCAAAGTTCAAAATAAGGATGTTCGCTGCACATTCAAAAAAATAGAGACCAAACATGCAATCTGGCCAAACCAGAAGGACCAAAAATGCAGTTTACTCCTTATTTATTTATTTTGAGGTTTAAAACTGAGTACTAATTAAATATATATTACTACTAATTTAATTTAAGTTCCGTGAAAAATAAACGAACAACAAGCTGCGCAGATCAGATAGCTCTTTTTTAATTACAAAACTAATTCTTTTCAAAACAACATTTGTAGATGTAAACATACATTATTTGAATGCATCAATAATATAATACAACAAATCTTGTGTCACACTCTTAGTTTAAGAGTGGATTAAATATCAAGTCATTGTACACTTATGTGGCATAGAATCTTAGAAGTGGCATGAGAAACTATATGCTTAGACGTTCGAAAAAGACAAGGTATATAAGTGATTTTTTTTTTTTTTTTTTTAGTTTTTTTGTGACGTCCATATTCATCCAAATATTTCCAACATATTTAAATGTAGTTAAACGAAAGGAATAAACCCCGACACCTTTTAAGAATTTGATGTGGGTTGTTTTTTTACAGTATCAATGAGGGTAGATGGAGTATTCAATGTTTACCTCTTACACCGGCATTATTAATTAGACCATCGATACAACCAAATGCTTCCCACGCCTTTTCCACCGATGCTTTTATGACAGGACCCTTAGCAGAAACATCAAGCTCCACCGCAACTGCTTGAACATTGTCCGTTTGTCCAAGTTGGTTTATCTCTTCGCATAGTGACTTGAGTCTGTCGACTCGGCGGGCTGCTGCAACAATTCGGCAGCCCGCTTTAGCCAGGTCTAGACAGAACTCTCGTCCAAGCCCGGACGAGGCTCCTGTGACCATGACAACCTTACCAGTAAGGTCATGCCATGGTTCTAGTTTGGAGGATATTATTTCACTAGCCATATATGGTTTATCTTTTGTTATTTTTAGTTGAGATTCAAAGGATAATCAAGGTTTTTTGCATGCACCGTGAAAGGTGTAGTTGGTGTGTGTTTTTTGTGGAAGTTGTATCGAAATATAAAGGAAAAAGGGACAAAACAAGTACAATGTGTTTTGTAAATGTGGTGTTAGACTAGACCACTAGACCAGTATGAACTATGAAGTCAATTTGAAACCGCCCTTGAATTTACAACTAACAACCTTGAGCAAAGCTGTCATATGGTCAACCATAAAATAGTACTACTGTATTTAAATATTTAATAGTTGCAAATTGCAAGTTGGTCTATTTTCATGTGCACTTGGTTTTATTAGTCGATGTGTCATGTGTGGGTGTGACTACCTAAATTTATTTTAAAGATTATTTTTATAAAGTCGTAATGTTGACGTACGTACAAAATATTAGTAACGACACAATGTATACGGAATCAAAAGTCATACTTTATTGAATACCAACGAGGGTAAATTACATGGTCAGTCCTTGTGGATTGTGGAATATGCATATTCCATGTTTAGCCTCATTTTATTGCAAACCTCCTCAATGTTAGATTTTTTTTCACATTATTGGTCCAAAAACCAAACAATCGTTATCTAATCTCATCATCTATACACGTGAGTTGCACATGAGAATATTCTAGTAATTTTGATTTTTCTCTTTTAATTTTTCTTCTTCTACCTCTAATTTGTTTTACATTCTAATTTATTTTAACAAGTTCAATAATATCTACCTTTGTATATTGTATATTACACACCATACATAAAAACACCTGAGCTTATCTAACCCATTCCACAATTTATAAACTCTAAATTATCTAGACATTGACATTGATATTGCTTCACAAATATGAACATTCCCTCACACACAAAAAATAAAATAAAGAAAAAATCCAGTTTGTAAATATATATGTTTGAAAAAGAAACTCGCAATCCCAAACAATATTCAACTGAAGAACACAAAACAAATATTCATCGATGTGGGATTCGGTCATTTGGGTTTCTAGATCCACACATCCCAAATATGTTTTCAAGTAACATCTCACATCCACCATCTCCGACATTATCACTTTTTCCGTTGCAACATAATAGAACGTTAACAACAATTGAGGTTTGATTTGACAATCGAGTTGGGTTTTTCTTATATTCTATTGGTATAAACTATAACCATATTTGTTTTGATAATCGAATATTTAGAGTTTCACAAACGTGAGTTACTTACAGATCTTAATATGCTATTTTCAAATTTGAGTTTCTATTTGCTGGAACTGGGTTTTGATGGTTGTGAAATGCCGGGATGAATTATTGTATATATGATGTGGGTTTTGATTTTTTATGCTTGTTTTGATATAGGATTGTTCATGGTTGTTGTGTTAACTTGTTATAAAATAGGGTCATTAAAGGTGGAATTTTGTTTAAACCTTGAAGAATGAAGATGTTATGATGCTGGTAGTGCGAGATATTTAAAAGAGTAAATTACATAGATGGTCCATGTGGTTTGCCCAAAGTTTCACCCACAGTCCCTGAAAGTTAAAAGTTGCACGGATAGTCCCTATATTTGAAAAGAATAACACTCATGGTCCCTCCACTTAACTGGTGTTAGTGGCTTCCGTTATCTTTTACACGTTAGTCCCTTTTTGTTAAATATCATTGCATCGTTAGTCCAACAACGGCCATTTATAATTTGAAGTTTTTAGAATTTTTCTTACATTTTCATCCGTTTTTATACATTTTCACGCGTTTTAATCCGTTTTCATCCGTTTTTATACGATTTCGTCCGTTTTTCATACTTTTTCATCTGTTCTCATGCGTTTTTATACGTTTTCGCTCGTTTTTCTTACTTTATTGTTTGTTTTCCTACTTTTTCATCCGTTTTTATAGGTCTTCATCCGGTTTTATCCATTTTTGTCTATTTTTTTCCGTAAGCCACCACCACCACCAATAAAAAAAATTAATTTTTTTTTTCAAAATTTTTTTTTCTAAAAAATCAAAAAAAAAATATATAAAAAAAATCAAAAAAATTCCTAAAAAAGTCAGAAAAAAAAAATTATTTTTTATTTTTTTTTTCAATTTTTTCAAAATTTTTTTTCTAAAAACTAAAAAAAAAAAATATTTTTGTTCGAAAATTTGTCTAAAGAAAATTTCTAATTTTTTTGTTCGAAATTTTTTTAAAATCAAATTTCAAAAAAAAATTATTTTTTTGTTCGATTTTTTTTTTCAATTTTTTCAAAATTTTTTTTCTAATTTTTTTTTAGAAAAAAAAAGTTTGAAAAGAAAATTGATTTTTTTTATTTGAAAAAAAAATTGACATTTTTTATTGGTGGTTGTGGTGGCTTATGGACAAAAACGGATAAAAATAGACGAAAATTGATAAAAACGTATAAAAACGGATAAAAACGTATGAAAATGTAAGAAAAATAAAAGAAAACGTATAAAAACAAGCGAAAACGTATAAAAACGGATGACAACCTTGGAAAACAAACAATAACGTAAGAAAAACGAGCGAAAACGTATAAAAACGCATGAGAACGGATGAAAACGTAATAAAAACGGGCGAAATCGTATAAAAACGGACGAAAACGGATTAAAACGCATGAAAACATATAAAAACGGATGAAAACGTAAGAAAAATTCAAAAAACTTCAAATTATAAACGGCCGTTATTATAAAGGACTAACGATGCAATGATATTAAACAAAAAGGGACTAACGTGTAAAAGATAACGGAAGCCACTAACACCAGTTAAGTGGAGGGACCATGAGTGTTATTCTTTTCAAAGATAGGGACTATCCGTGCAACTTTTAACTTTCAGAGACTGTGGGTGAAACTTTGGGCAAACCACAAGGACCATCTATGTAATTTACTCTATTTAAAATTTAAATGGTGGTGGTGGTGGGAGGTGAAAAAGAAATGACTGGAGTATAGAGATGTGAGTGTCAATAATAAAGAAATTATGAAATTAAAAAGAGAGTATAAATGAACTTTTTACTCTCATGTGTCTTGCGCGTGTTTAATTTAACGAACTAATTTACCTAGAGTTAGTTTTTTGGACCAATAACGAGCAAAAACGAAACGCTAAAAAAGACTGCAATGATATTTCTATACTAAAGACTAAACATGAAATTTGCATATACCATAGGGACCAACTATGTAATTTACTCTAGCAACAATGGATCATCTTCTTTTGAAATATACATTCAAAATTTTATTATAAACATAAACATCATGCTAAGAGACAAGGTGTGGACTGTGGCTCGCTAGTCCACGTTGGCTTCCTCGTTGAGCTTCGCCACGACACCGACCCCCTTCGTCTTTGTTTGCCACTAAACACCCCGTCGTCTTCACGGCGAGGGTAATTCCTGACATGTTGAACATTGGATGGGCTCCATTTTGAATTTAAATGATAATATTACCGTTTCAACTTTTGTATTTTTTTTTTAACTAAACACAGTTTAATTTACACCCTATAAATACCAAATCATTACATATTATTTTTCTCACATACAATTCAATCAAAAAATAACATGAATCTCTATATCTCAACTCCAAAAAATAACATTACTCTCTATATCATTCGCAAGAGACAAGAACAAATCATGAAGAAATATCAAAGCAACGAGTAAAATGTTTAAGTTTCGTATTATTAATATGTGTTGTATTTTTTCCCGGTATCGTTTTTTCCGTATTGTTATTTTTAGTTGCGTCTAATTAATATGTTGTAACGTATTTTTATTTTTAATGAAATGAATTTAGTTTATTTTTAAATTTGAATAAAAAAATAATGTTGTAAGTGGTGACACAAATGAGTCAGTTGAGGTTAGTTGTGATAAAAGGGGTTAGTTGTGAAGATTTGTTAAAATGATGTGACACCCTGAAAGCCTCAAATGAGAAGTTTTGGCTAGTCACGACATTTTGTGCTCTAACAATGATGTTAAAATCGGAAGACTTTTTAATGTATAATTCGTGTCAAATACAAAGTGAAGTTTCATAAAACAGGTGCTCAACTATACATACTTTCTACAACAAGTGCCTCAAAAATGTATTTATGAACTTTCATGCTTTTCAATAAAAAGAAAACTTTTAAAAAGACCTTTTTATATGCTTTTTCACTATTTTTTTTACTTTAAGCAACATGTTTCAACATCTTTTTCAGCATAAGTCTTGATCACTTCATGTCGGTTAATAGTTGAATATGTAGCCTTCGTCCTCTTAATCCTATTGTAAATGCTTCACATGAACTTGAGCCCCACCTTTTAGTGTTAAGGACCATGTGTCAAAGCTTATTTTGTCCTTGATGGCATTGGTTTATATAGCAAAAGTCACAAGAAGAATATTTTCTGCATATATTTCTCATACTATGAAAAGAGTATAAGATGAAGAAGAAGGAAGAGTTGATCGACTAGTTTCTTTAATTTTATAAGGAGGTCATTTTAAATTGTTTCTTTGTGTAATTTTATGATTTATGTATGACGTTAAATTATGTTATGTTTTAATGAAGATCATCTCGTATTCTCTATCTAGTTTTATGAGAAATTTTGCAAATTATATATGGGATTATTTGTTAATACCAATAATGTCAAAAACGTCATTTGCATTATTCGGTCTATATATGTTTTGATAATCACAAAATGAAAAAACTCGATACGTAAAACTAAATTTGATAAGTTTTTAATCGAGAAAAATCGTTTCAACAACGTACCGACTACAACATCACTTCAGATATGAACAAACACAATACCAACATTAGTAAAGTGATAAAAGATTTTATTTTCTCAAACATTCACATTTTTATGTGACAAAACATTTCTACAAAAGTATTTTTGTAATTAAAGATAAATGTTTTATTAAAGAAAATAAATTTGAATTTCAAATCTCTCAACAACTAGTTTTCCCGCTCAAATCAGATAAGTTTTTTACCAGATAAACTTTCACCACATCAGGACAAATATAGGAGCGTATGTCAGGACGGTCCCATAAACATGACGACGGTCTCTTATATATACGGGACAGTTCAGCTTTAAGGGACCGTCCCCCTCTCCTCCTGGTGGCTATAAATATTGAACTGGTTTCTCAGTAAAACTAACTCTCTTGGGAAAAAAATATTATGTTCTTTCTTCCTCCTTTCTTTGATCACTATAACGTGTCGATATATGTTTATAAGTGATCCCATTATCGTCTATATCAAAGTGTAAGAGAAGAACACTCGTATTCGTCAACGAAGTGTTAGAGTAATCACACACACGTAACTTGAGTTACAATTCTCTTCTTCCCCCAAACTCTCTCTTTGTGTATATTGTAAATTTATATATCCGACTTGTGTGTGAGTCGTGATTAGGTATGTTAGGATAAATACGAACAAAGTGTAAGTCCATGAAGTGGTGTGTCTAAATTAGGACTTTGTGTAAGTTGGTGTGTCGATGTGTGAAGACGTGGACTTGGTGTGAGTCCCTGAAGTGAAGACTTGGACCGAGTGAAGGTTCGTGAAGGTGTGGATCAAGTGAAGATTCAAGTGGATGGGGTGATCGTCTGTGTGGAGATTTGGATGGGGTGATCGTCCGTCTTAAGACTTGGATTGTGTGTAAATCCAAGTGGACAGGAGTGCTTGTTCGTGTAGCCACGTGGGCTTTGTGTAGATTGGTTCTAGCTAGGATTATAACTCGACATTCTGCTTAGTGTCATTAAACTTGGTGTAAGCTTTGTGTAGGGTTTGCTCCGCCTAAAGGGAGTGTGTTGACATAGTGATTGTGAACTCTCGAGTGTGGTACTCAGGGAGTGGAGTAGGGCGAAGAGTGAGCTTCATGCCGAATCATTATAAATCTCTGCGTCTCGGTTTGGTTGTGTTCTTCACTTATCTCTTGTCTTTACTTTACTTACTTTACGCTTTATTATTATGTTCATAGATATCACATAACTATTAAATCTAAAGACTTTTCGAAACAGAACAAAAAGAAATTTAAAGTTTTAAAATGTAATTCTAAACGGTGAAACTATTCAACCTCTCCTCTCTAGTTTCTACAATTGGTATCAGAGCGGGTCACTCAAGAGCTTTAAAGTATACTGTACTTTAAAACATGAATCGATCTATGGAGTCTGAAAGATATCTAAACGGCCGTTCTTTGAAAGAACCACCATTTTTCGAAAACAATAATTTTATTAAATGAAAAAATAGATTTGAAAGTTATGTGAAGTCAATATATCAAGATCTTTGGCATGTTAACGGAAATAAATTTTTAAAATCAAATTGATTATTTCAAAAGAAAGTTTTGTAAAAATATTGAAGCCAAAATAATGATTTATAGAGCCTTGCCGAAAATTGAATATAAAAGAATATTTTTGTGTTAAACGGCAAATGACATTTTGAAAAATCTTTATCAAGAGAATAGTCAAGCCAAATATAACCAAATTGATTGTGAGAATATACATAAACAATTCGTCACTTTTGAAGACGAATCAGTAGATAGATATTTAGATAGATTAAATACAAATGCTACTAGTTCAAGTGTTTTCAATGAATGTTATGCCGTCAAGGACTACATGAGTAATTTACGAAGAGAACTCATTTAAGAATCTTGGAGTGATACGGATGAAGAAGACAACGTGTACTCTGAATATGATATATGTCAAAAGGTTGAAATTTCAAATGAGATACACTATGAAGTCAAACACTTTTGCTATGACCCTTTTATTCTAGAATTTTCAAAATTAGAAAATGATTTTAAACATTTATGCAACATATGTCTAAAAACATTTTTGAAAAATGAATCCTCAAATTTTTTTTGAAAGTAAATTAGAAAAAGAAATCATTTTAGAAAATAAAATGTCTAGACTTGAAAGTTGCATAGAAATTGATTTAGAATGCAAAATGTGTCAATATTATAAAAGTGAAATTAATAAGCTTAAAGAAAGAGCTAATATACTAGCTAAATTTGAAAAGAGTTCTATATCTTTTAAGGATTTATTAAATAATCAAAAGGCTTTAGGAGATAAAACTAGCTTAGGATTTGATTCATATTAGTTATCAACGAGCAAGTCAAAACAAATTAAATTTGTGAAACCTCTTAGACAAATCTAAATTAGTTGTTTAGAAAATTGAGTATATTAAAAATATTAGTCATCACTAAAAAAAAAAACGTCTCTAATTAAAATCTTCTATAGTGATGATATACAGAGTATTTTATTTTATTACACTATCATAGTTTTGGTTAAGAGTCCTGATTGACATATCTAATTGGCATGCCTAAAAGCATGCCTAAACTGAGGTGTCATCCTCTGATTGGTAACATTATGGGGCCCACTTCTTTACATTTTATCTTTCTTTATATCCACTCTTCATTTTGCCACTTGTCTTCATCCTCTTGTTAAGTATATTTTTAAGCACACCAATTAGGTCTCTAAATCATTTTCCATTGGTTAAATACTATTTTGTTCGATTGTAAAGCATGAAGTTATCGATATACTTTATTTAAATTAACATAGTTTGGTTCCTTTCATTTTTTTTTTAATAACGTTTTTTTTTTTTCTAATGTAAACACGAATGTATTAATTAAAGACCATGATAGTTTGGACGACAACGATTTATAGTTCTTAGAGCACTCCTATTCATAACTTGAGTTAAGTTTTAATACGGTGTCACGTTAGCGCCACGTCGCGACATCAGTTAAAACATTTTCACCTTAACCAACAAAAAAACATCCACAATCAAAACTCAGCTTTAACTCAACTATTTTCAAATTCAACCCCTAAACTAAAACTAATATTTCATTTAATAAACCATATAACATTAAATCTTAAACATTACAATACGAAATATAAAAAAAACTTAAAATAACAATAACAACAATTAAAAAAAAACGAAACATAGTAAATTTAAAGCATACGAATTACAACTACTTATTCATCGTATTCTAAATCTTCTTCCTGTTGATGCTGGCGTTGAAGACGTTTCTGCCAAACATGGTCCATAAGGTCTCATTGAAGCTGAGTATGCATTTCTGAGTCGCGCATTTCCCTTGCCTTGCGACGCTGGGTATCACATATGTCCACCCACCTTTCTTGCCTCAAATGTGGTGTCGGATCCACCCACATTTCGCCGTACTCACGGAGTCTAAACTTTTGATCTTTCAAAATCATGTTATGCAAAACTATGCAGGTATACATGATTCGTTGTATCTTGACAATTTCCAGTGCACGGGCCGGTTGTTGTAGTATACCCCAACGTCTTTGGAGCACACCAAAAGTACATCCGATATCCTTGCGTGCACTTTCTTGCTTCTTTTTTAAATAACTATGTTTCTCGTCAGTCGTTGCAGAGAAAGATTTGACGAAAGTTTCCCATTGTGGGTAAATTCCGTCATCTAAGTAATACCCTATTCATACCTTCTTCCATTTACCATATAAGGTGCCCTTGGGGATTCGTTAGCAAGAACGTCATCGAACAAATTAGAGTTATCTAAAACATCAATATCATTATTTGCCCCTGCCATACTAAAAAATGCATGCCAAATCCACAAATCTTGTGAAGCAACAACTTCAAGCATTATTGTTGGGTATCTTTTATCACCCCTACCAAATTGCCCCTGCCAAGACACCGGATAATTTTTCCACGCCCAATGCATGCAATCAATGCTACCAAGCATTCCAGGAAAACCATGTTCACGCTCATGCTTTTCGTAAATATTTTGAATGTTGGACCATGTTGGTTTTCTTAAAAACTCAGGCATAAACAAATCCATAACACACATGTAAAAATTATCAAGACATAGTCGTGAAGTACTCTCACCCATTTGCAAATACTCGTCAAACGCATCGGGTGAGCTGCCGTATGCCAATTGGCGTATGGCAGATGTACACTTCATAAGCACACTAATACTCATCCGACCCGTAGCGTCGGCTCCTACACTAAAGTAATTAAAATGATCCGGAAGAGCATCGGATTCGTAAGATTCAATACCTTTGACAACATCTAGAAATAGTTTCCTGCTCATACGAAACCTTCTACGAAACTTCCGGTTGTTATACTTACAACCGTCAATGAAATAGTTGTTAAGCAAACGTTCTTTGGCAAGCTCACGTTCACGGAATATGTGTGTACGAGCCACCTGAGGATGAGCTGCTTATTCTTCTAAGCGTTGCTGATACTCGTACGTGACAATCATAAACTCGATATCTTCTTCGTCATCAATGTTTGACCAACTCCGAGCTAATTCGTCACTTTGATTTGGATCCATTGTGAATGAAGAAGGTTTTTTTATTTTTTATTTTTATTTATTTATTATTATTATTATTATTATTATTATTATTATTATAAAGGAAGTATAAAGACTAGAGAATTAGATGTGGATGTGTGAAAAAAACTATGTGTTTAGTTAGTATTTATAGTGGTGGGTAAATGATTTTGTTATTTTAGTTAATATGAAATATAGCCGTTTGGAAAGTACAAGGGCTGTTTTTGTAATTTTTTTAAACCTAACGGTTAGAATTTTGCCCGTTAGAGAGCTGAAACTGATTTTTCTTTTTTTCTTTTTTTATTATTATTTTTTTTTAATACCAAATCGTGCCTTAACTCCACGTTAAAACCTTAACACCGCACGTTAACGCCAAAATAACGCACATCACGCAACGGTTAACGTAAGTTAAATTGGCTTTATCGCCGGTTTAGTGTGACGAATGGGAGTGCTCTTACAAGCATGGAGTTAAACGAAGACGACGTGACTTTATAATAAAGATAGTTGATTGGATTTGCCACCAAAAGGTTACGTGGATATCGAAACAATGATAATTATTGCACACATTAAACAAAAAATGCGTAGGTATGCAAAACGTAATGATAAGTAATTACAAAGTGAATAAGATACTACGTATTATTTTGGAGAGATGATTTGCACATTCCATTAAATAATTGGGACACTCCTAGTGTAATGGTAACTGTGAGGATATAAATGTCCATATATAATAGATTGGAGTGTCTCAATCATTTATTTAAGTGTACAAATCACCTCTCATTACTTTGTCATATAAATAAAAACATTAACAATCAAAATGCAATCGTACAATAAATATACATCAAATGAACATAAACTACATCAAAATTTGTGCCTACATTGAATCCAAATGTAAAAAGGACTCAGGTCCCGTTTGGTTGCCTACTTTGGCTTGGGTTTTGTATCGATGTGACATTAAATAGGAATTTGTTTGAGGTATGTAGGTTTAGGATTTGGGCATGATGCCTAAATATATAAGGTTTCTCAAAAGATAACTCACTTGAGGGTTTTATAAAATATGTGTGCCCATCTTTTTTTATCTCTTTATCTCTCTCCTTTTTAAATATTAAAAATTGTACATTAAATTATAAAAATGATTATTTATTTAGCTAAATATATATTTTAATATTTTCTCTCTCCTACATCCAATCCAAATCAAAATCTTAATCCTAAACCAACCTATAAACCAAATGGGCCCTTAAACTCAATTAATAAACCCACTTGATAGAAAGTACACAAAATCTGTAGATAATCATTAAATCCAAAAATGACTTAGAGTTGTTGTTGTTGTTTTTTTTTTTTTTTTTTTTTTTTTTTTTTTTTTTTTAAGTTGAAAATAAGAGAGAAGAGATGGTACCAAATTAAACATAAAATTCCACTTCCTTCCAAATCATTCCAATTTGGGAAGAAGAATAGGAGGGGTAATTTGGCATAATTTTCTTCTCTCTTCTCTTCTCTCCAAAAAAATCTCGGGAACATAATTATTTTGCAATTTCCTCTCCAGTTATTTTCTTTTCTTTCCAAAAAGAAACTCGGGAACAGAGCGTTAAGGAGCCAAACCTCTTAATCGGTCAGACGTTTTGGGCGTTCATACCGTTTGTTTTTTTTTTCGCGTTCAGACGCGATTAGAGGCATTTACATTTTAATGTTCTAGATTTGAGAGGGGTGTCTTAATGCCTCTTGTTGACACAAAGTAACCAAAAAAAATTTAGTACGAGCAAGCAAATGACACAGCACCTTACTTTAACAAGATTTTTTATTCAGATTCAGACATTTACACCTCATATTCAAATTAAGATGTGCGGTTCAGATTCAGATTCAGAGCCTCAATAACAACTTAGACTCGGTTAATATACTCAGCTGATAGAAACTAAATCAAATTTGTGACTAATCATTGAATCCATAGATGACTTGAAAACCATTGGATCAACATCTTTCAATAAACTATTTAAAAAAAAAAAAAAAAAATCCTTCAATATACACATTATGCAACTAATGATGATGGGAAAGACGGTAGAGTAAAACTTCCTAAAGCACGTGGCGCATGAGCGTGACGGCAGGATCCTTTTCAAACTTTATATATATATATATATATATATATATATATATATATATATATATATATATATATATATATATATATATATATATATTCATATGCCCATGCATATCGTTCCAAGAAATGCACATAGGGAACTAAACCTTAATATCCCAAACCGCATCAAGGAATGTAAATGTTCTTGTGGACCCCTGTAATAAACCTTAATTTTCTTCTCGGGAAAAGAGACGGTGGTTACGACTATATTAAACAATGGTCGTGTCCACTTCACCTCGTGAAAAGTTACTAGGGTAAAATGCCCGAGGCCTCATGGCATAATGATGAAGATCTTGAGGTATGGAGTTAGATACATGTTCAACCTGGCATAAAGTGATGAAAGCCTAGTTTGAGACCATAACAGATCCAAACACATAGATTTTTTATGACGATCTAAAAGAATGTTTATATAAATTTGTATAGAAATTGGAATAAATGTTATTATTTGGACAATGTATAAAGAGTATGTATGAAGAGAATATTGTATGGAAGAATAAAAGCTAAACACGATGAGGGTATAGGGAAATTTGCTAGCGCGAATGCTATCAACATATTTCTTTTCTCAAAATGAGGTGACGGGTTATCGTTCATTATCTTACGGGTTGGCCTATTCGGGTTTGCGGGCTGACGGGTTAGTATAAAATTTACCCAAACACGACCCGTTTATTAATCGTTTCAAGAAACTCAACCCTAACCCAGATCTGCATAACACGTGTAACTCTTTTAACCTATTTAAGTAAATAGGCAATCGGTGAATAAGGTTTGTGGTTTGTCGGTTCAACTAGTTTAAATCCAAAAATGATATAACGATCTAAAAAATGTTATACAAATAACTATCCGATAAAATACATAATCCAAATCCAACATAAAAACCAAGTTAAATATATTTTTTAGATGCTTATATAGTTAAGCGGGTTTATAGGTTGAACTATTTAATACTTATTCTTATCAAACACGACTCGTTCATTTAATGGGTTTGACGGGTTGATGTGTTTCGTACCAAAACGTGTTTATCATCAACTCAAACATGTTTAACATCATGTCGGGTTCGTGTCATTTATCATGTCGTGTCGAAAATTGTCAACCCTAATTAGTGGTAACTTTTTGAGGAAGATCGTGACAGGTTAACGTTTCCAATTAGGGGTGAGCAGGAACCGCACTGCGCACCGCAAACCCGAAAAAAACCACAAAACCCATACCGCAAAAATCGAAACCGCAACAAAAACCGCGGTGCGGTTCCTAAAAATAAAAAAACCGCATTTTGCGTTGCGGTTTCGGTTTCTACCAAAAAACCGCACCACACCGCAAATCATATTCATATATATATATATATATATATATATATATATATATATATATATATATATATATATATATATATATATATATATATATATATATATAAACCAACTAAATTTCTTAATTTTTGTATGATAAAATGTTTTGGTTTATACTTTCATATTTAGTTATTTCAAACACATTTAATAGGTTAATTATTGTCTGAGTTTTTAGGTTACATAATTTTATTTTTCTATCAATTTATCATCGAAGTTTTTAAAATTATTTGCCTCATTTGACTTTTAGTATTGTCTAGATTTATAATTTCATACTAATACACAACACTTTGTAGATATGTTTCAACTCATCATGTAACTTTATAATATGTTCATTCTATAATAAATATATACGAAAAATATGATTTAAGAAAAAAAACTTTAAAAACCGCAAAAACCACAAAACCAATCCGCAAAACCGCAAACCCGCAAAACCGCAAAACCACGCGGTTGCGGATTCTCACTTTTCAAAAACCACATTGCGGATGCGGTTTGGTTTTTACCAAAACCCGCACCAACCCGCACCATGCTCACCCTTATTTCCAATGCATGATATGGAAAGAGAAAGGGTAGTCTTGGTATTTTTGATTTTAAAGCATGAAAACCAAAGGTGGTAATAGTGATCGCAAATATGATCATCAACTCAGTGTCATATCGTCTTCTCTCTCCTTAAACAACATCACAATCAACATAGTATAATAACACAATCAACATCACACCATACAAATATACCCCACTTATTCACAAATATATTATATAGAAAACAAAATTACACACACAACCCTCTTTTCTTTCTTCCGCAACTCGGTACAAAGGAAAACCGACTTCTCCTCTTTTGCGACAAACGACGCATCTAATGGGAGTGTTTGTTCTAGCAATGACGCGTTAAAGATACGTCTTACCCATTATTACCACCAGTTTACGAAAGTGCATTTTTAAAACTTCTATGTGAAATAGAAACAACTTTCATCAAATTTTCCAATACAAATAGCATTTTCCACAAACGTTTTGCAGACAAATCTTGTCATGAATATACTTTGACCATTATTATGTAACAAAAAATAATAATAATTAAAAAAGGTGCGAGGAGAAAACGTGAATTACTAGTTTTATCTAATTACTTTGTAAAAAAGATCTAATATCCATAAAACACATCTTAAATGAATTGTTCTAGACGGACAAGTAAAAATTAGGCTCGGTTTGTCAACCACGTTAGTTTATTTTTGATTTTTGGTCGTGTTTTTCATGCAGTATTAATTGGAAATAAAAGAAAATATTGCACGTTTTTGCAAGTGAACTAAAATCTAACACGTCTTCATTACGTGAATCACAAATGTTGCATTAATTTTCTTCTCCAACACATTTTGACAATTCTTTTTTCTAATAAAAGATTCTGATCCAAATGTTTACAATTCTAACAATTACTTTAATTATGTGAATTCCTGGAAGTGGTTAGGAAATAAACAACTCTCTTGACTAACTCGTGTTTTCAGCAGTGGAGAGGAGGCATAAAAAACGTGCCAAAAGATCGACCAACTCTAGATTATTATAGCTTTGCCATTCTAATTAGCAATAGGATCATCAAAACCACATATGCGAAATGTTCCAAGTTTCTTTTAATGGTCAAAGTAAGTACAAGACGAAATTTGTCTGTACGTCTAAATTTTTATTTTTATTATTTTTTTTATTTTTTTTTTATTATTTTTTTTTTTTAACAAAGCACAATCGAACTATATCATTTTCGGATTTGCCCCATCCGAATGAGTTACTTTTTTTAACATTTTATGCAACGAAGACAACAAATTCAAAAATGTTCAAAGGTGGCTACCAATGGGTATTTCACGCGCCGTTAACTAAGAAATCCAGGCACAAGACAATTTTGTTCATTACTCCGCAGCGGTGGCTTTGATTGCATCCGGGGGTCTAAAGTGAAGAGAAAATTGGGACACCGGGTAAGGTAACTCCCGCGTCGGCTATAAATACATTGCCACTAACATACTCGGACGAGTCATGGATTAGATATCTGACAAGACTCGTCAAGGCTGGATCAGCGGTACCATATGTTCTCAAAGGAACGCTTCTTTGAGCAACATTGTTTAGCCACTCTTTTTCCATTAGACCTTCTGTGATCTCAGACCTAAACAACCCCGGGTTTATTGAATTTACCCTGATGTTGTACATACCCAATTCCAAAGCCATGATCTGTTCAAATCATTAGATATTATTAGATTATATTCAATGAACGAGAAACATATATACTAAAACGGCTTTATGGAAACTAAAAGATGGATTAAAGATTAACCTTGGTTAACGTATTAACACCCGTCTTTGAAGCAGAATATGCAAGACCGCCACGTAGATCTCCACGACTTAGACCAGTAATAGATCCGATGTTGATGACTGATCCTCCTAGATTTGTATCACGCATGCGTATGCAAACATACTTTGACACTAACCACGTTCCGGTCAAGTTTGTTGTCATGGTATTATCCCACTCCTCTTCAGACAATTCCAATGGACTCCGCACATTGCCTTAGACAATATACCACAAACTTATTTATATCAAACGCTTTTCATAGTTCGTGGATCCTAGCTATAATATTGTAAATGGACATAAATTATTTGCAAATTGACGCATACAAAATCATCATTAACATAAGTGTACATATGGATGTTTGGATGTGCATTTAGGGCCGGGTGCTTGTAGATGTATAATCACTGGCGAGAGGGTCAAATGTACCCTTGTCAATTTTTTTAAAATTGCAAGTAAGTTTTATTGTTACTGGACAATTATTTTAGGACAGAGGAAAAATTAAATATGAGGCGGCAGGCCAATAAATTGGTTTATCCAATGTAGCTCTATCAATTTGTTGCAATGATATACCACTCGGGTGCAATTTTGATGCATTACATATACTCAATATTTTGAATATAGTTTTGTTTCCATCAAAATCCGTCAATATTAGGAAACTTTTGGTGAAAAATGATAGAAATTTTCCTAGCATTTCTTTTCTATTAAAAAAAACCTCAACGTCACAATAAATTTTCATTTTACTATCACCTCTTTTCCTTTTATTCTAAAATAGAACTCACGTAGCGTGAAAGCTTGTTACAATTGATCTCAGCCAAAGCTTAAAGTCAAGCATTGTACAAATTTGAATGTTAGTTGGTCAGATTATGGGTACAATTTTCTGAAGGGTATGACTATTCTTTGATGAATTGACTTATAGCAAGAAAATAGCCTAAAAATCAACATCCTAAAAATCTTACTTCAAATCACAGTAAAACATAATTTAATGGGAAATTTGTTTCAATGTCCCATAAGGCCATAACCACTGCTTATTTACCGAATGAAATGTCGCATAAACTTTTTACGAATTGAACTTTTTATTCTCACCTGTTATATTCACTTGAGGAAAAAATTTCGACCCTAGATTGTGACACAAGTTAAAGAACGCGACCCAAATCTTTAAAACACAACACAAGTTTAGATACGTTTGTAAATCGCGACATAAAATTTTAAAACGCGACTTGTGTAAAACATGACCCTAATTTATTATTTAAAAAGAAAAAAGTAAAACACGACTTTTTTTTTTTTTTTTTTTTTTTTTTTTTTTTTTTTTTTTTTTTTTTAATTTGAAAGGCAATAAATTTTTTATAAAGTTAAAACTAGCAAGATGCTACGAATTACAACAATGTCAATCAACAGTGATCACAACAACCCTCGCAAACTACAACAACCATAAACACGTCCCTCACTAAACTACATCATATAGACCTTAAAGGCTTAAACAACTACGGTGACTCTAAACTCTATCCAAAACGATCCTTGAGTCGATAATGGAGATCTAACGATCAGAGGACAACCCGCCTTCAAACTCTAATAAAACACCTAACCTCTTAAGGGCATCACCCGATTTGAAAGCATGTATATAGGTTAAAAACCGACCACGACCTTGACACAACACCTTCACACCGAAATAAACCTACCGAAAACCATGCAAACAAATCGAGTGGTGGCACAAAACGCGACCCTATTTACCAAGCCAATACAAAACGCGACCAATTTATTTAATAACGCGACTTGTGTAAAAGATTCCTTTCTACCTATTTCTTTGGAATTGAAGGAACAAGTAATTGACCTGCAAATGGTGAATGGGTGTTGGGACCATTGAAATGTACTATCCTCAAATAGGAAAGAAGCTGGCATTAGTTGTCCCACTTAAAAATCTAAGGTTATGGTCCTTGTACTTTCTCAGTGTAAAACGCTACCCTAGCCAAAACTTTCTGAAAAGCAATTAAAGCAATGGTTTTTTTTTTTTTTTTTTTTTTTTGAAATGTGAATTTCAACTTAGAAACGACCACCTTCGCGGCCAGCGAAGGCCCATCGCCACCCCGCCAGACTATGTTGTCTTAACCGGGTCCACGCTGATCTCAGGTGGTAACGGGTTTCCCCCGGAAACCGTACTGCCTCCACACAAGTTTACCTTGCTGGAGAAACAGCCGGATGAAAACCGGGCCATGCTCAAGATTTGAACCCCCGCAACGAGTGGCTTGAAGGTTCAAATATATCATTGCAATATATCTCCAGAACAATATGATCTACAAGTGGACCACAAGTGAGGACTTCCCGGGTAGTCACCCACCCGGTACTACTCCCACTTGTGGCTCGCTTAACAAGTTAACCCCCACTAGAACACAAGTCCTTTGATAATTAAAGCAATGATAATGATATTTTGTTCATTTTTGTAAAACTTGAAAGAAAAAAAAAAAAAAAAAAAAAGATTGGTAAAAGCACTATATAGAAAGATTATTTAGGTAATTGATTTTAAATTAATTGTTACCTCTAACACCCGCATTATTAATCAAGCAATCAATACGTCCAAAAGCCTCCCACGCTTTTCTAACCGATGCTTCAATAACAGGACCCTTAGCACTTACATCGAGCTCCACAGCCACAGCTCGAACATCGTTAGTTTGTCCAAGTCGGTTGATCTCCTCGCATAAAGACTCGAGTCGGTCGACTCGACGGGCTGCCGCAACAATTCGGCAGCCCGCTTTAGCTAGGTCTATACAAAAGTCTCGTCCGAGGCCGGACGAGGCTCCTGTGACCATGACAACCTTATCGCAAAGGCCATGCCATGGTTCCAGTTTGGTTTTATTAGCCATGGTATTGTTGGGCTTTAAATTTCAAAATGAGAGTTGTAGGCAGAGAGTTGTGTGATACTCAAAAGGGTGTGGTTGGGTTTTCTTATGATTGTGAAATGTGTATAGATGTTATAGAGAAGACAAGTGAAATGTTTGTGATAGTTATAAGGATAGACATGGACAAGAATCTGATTTTGGAAATAGATTTGAACAAAATGTAATAAGACACATAAGTAGGCGTCATTCATTCGGAATTTCTTTTCCATTAAAGGCAACACAAGTTTCCAATCGTAAATACCGTCCCATAATTATAGTCCATTGTTGACTTTTGAAGTCTTTAGTTTTCAACTTTGACCATAAATATTTTAACTTATGTTATATATTACTTAATGCAAAATATATTAATGGATTGAGTTTTAAATGTATTTTCCATTGGTATAATTTTTATCAAGTATTATATAACACAAATAAAAATATATAAGGTCAAAGTTGCACAACGAAGACTTAAAAAGTCAACAGTGGACTATAATTATAGGACGGAGGTAGTACTATCTAATTCATAAATTGTATCGCTTTTTATAAGTAAGTAGTATTTTAGTAAAAAAACATTGCTATTTTTTAGATTTTAAAAGGTTAGGTTTTCTCTATATTAAATTATCCACTATAATAAACTTTTTACAAAAGTAATGACATATTAATAACGAGGCAGGCAGAATTCATGCTACGCACGGGCTGAAAATCTAATTGTTAATCGTGTATTCTTTCTGTATATTGGTGAGTGTATAGTTAAGTATTGTTTAGTATGTTGTATGAAATGTTTTAACTTTCTTGTATAAAAATTTAAAAATGTTTGATGTTGTTTTGATTTTGTGGTGTTTTATTTTATAAATGGGCTTTTGGTTATTAAGTTGTTATAACTTTGTTTCTTTTAGCCTATTACTGATTTGCATGATAAAAAATGGCTTTGTTTCTTTTGAGGTTTTACTTGGCCCTACAATACTTGTCCATTAGATGTTTTTACATGGTAATATGAAGCACACCGGGTCTATCTAATTGGTCATAGTTTAATGTGCGTTAAATATTTTTTTTATTAAGTTTGTAAGTTAAAGTTTGTGTAATAATGTATATATAATAATGCCACATAAACTTTATAAAAATCGTCACAAACCTTTTAAGCTTCATCTCATTTTATTGTACAACCAATTTCATTGAAAATTAACATTAAAGTCTAACTAATATTAATAAATTTTATCAATAAACTCAATTTTAAATAGCTAACCAAATGAATATTAATTAATACACTATTAATAATTCCTAAAACCTTTGGACTCCACTATTATGTCTTAATTTTTTTTATTTTATTTTTTATTTTTTTATTTTTTTTTTAAATTTACAAATGGGTTCGAGCAAAAATTATGTACTTTTTCTTTTATATTCATTATTCAAGTTGCATGCTTACATAAACTAATCACGCTAAAACGTATCATTTAACCATTTAAATGTTGTTTTACATACATGCTCGTGCACATTTTCTTGAATCAATTCGCAAATGTGAGCTACATCAAACATAAATTACTTCTATATGAAAATGCATTAACATAATACATATATATATATATATATATATATATATATATATATATATATATATATATATATATATATATATATATATATATATATATATATATATATATTGCATTAGGTTAAATCATCAATTATTCTTGCAACTTTTTCAACTTCATTTCAATCCATAACCGACTTTTAATTCTATACTAATTACAAAATATCATGTGATCAATTCCGGCAAGCCTTGCGCGTCCATCTCGATGTTGTATATACTCCACATTAAATGCACCGGTTTTGTTTTTCGATAAAAGTTTGAACTTTTGCTTATGTTTAAAACTCAAAATTATGTATTTCTTCCTTTTTATTCATTACTAAATGTGATATTTTTAATATGTCGTATTTTGCTATTATGACAAACTCATTTATTGGGCGTAAATATTGGTTTCTCACTAATGATTCTACATATAGAAAAAGAAAACGTTTTGCGATGCACGGACCTTCTTCTTTTCAATAATAATTCAATTGCACACGATAAATTCATTATAATATTTCTCAAAGAGCATTCGGAAGTAACTACTTACATAAGCTAATCACGCTAAAAAGTATTATTTAACCAATTAAATGTTGCTTTACATACATGCTCGTCCACATTTTCTTAAATCAATTCGCACATGTGAGCTACATCAATAGAAAACGCACATAAATTACTTGTATATGAAAATGCATTAACATAATACATATATCTATATACTCTGTATATGCTTATCTCTAACAATCACGTAATTATGTAAGAAATAAAGAAAATAGTTGGTATCCCAGTCTTTAGTTCTATTTATCTGAGCATGCATTATCTTGTGTGATTTTCATTGTACCTGCGTATGAAAACTAAATTAAGAAAAAAAGAAGACCGAGTTAATTACAAAGATCTAAAAGATGTGTGAATCATCTCCAAAAATGTTGCAAAAGAGAATTTACGTACCGCTACCAACAATTAAAGATCTAAAAGATGTGTGAATCGTCTTCAAATGTACATACTAAATGTGATTTTGGCCGGTTTATATATGCATGAATTAGGTTAAATCATTAATTATTCTTGCAAACTTTTGCAACCCTTGCACTTCATCTAACCGACTTTTAATTCTATACTAAATACCATGTGATCAATTCGGGCAACCCTTGCACTTCATCTCCTTTCATGATTGTATAGTTATTATGAGGCTGCATTGAATTCCGAGCATTAGCTAGCTTGTACCCTATGCAATCTTGACGCCTCCACATTAACTTTAGGGACTAAATCTTATAGTATTATAGATACTAAATACGTGATCAATTCCGGCAACCCTTGCACTTCCATCTTGATGTTGTATATACTTCATATTAAATTATGGGACTCCATCTTTATTATCTTGATTACTCCGCATTATTATAGATTCTTATTAATTTTTTTTAGTTTTTTTAGACTTGTGCGTTGCACCGATTTGTTATTATAATTTATAAATGGGTTAGATCAATAATTATGTATTGCTTATCTATACAATCACCTAAGTATGTAAGAAACAAAGAAAATAGTTAGTATCCCAATCATTGGTTCCATTTACCTGAGCATACATGATCTTGTATGATTTTCATAGTACCTGCGTATGATAATTAAATTAAGAAAAAAAGAAGACCATGTTAATTACAAAGATCTAAAAGATGTGTGAATCGTCTCCAAAATATTTCTCATTAACGCACTTCAACAAACATGTATGTACTAAATATTGCAAAAGAGAATTTACAAACGCTACCAACAATCAATGATCTAAAAGATGTGTGAATCATCTTCAAATGTACATACTAAATGTGATTTTGGCCGTTTTATGTATGCATGAATTAGGTTAAATCATTAATTATTCTTGCAACATTTTCAACTCCATCTCAATCCATAACCGACTTTTAATTCTATACTAAATGCGTGATCAATTCCGGCAACCCTTGCCCTTCCATATCGATGTTGTATATACTTCATATTAAATTATGGGACTCTATCTTGAGTATCTTGATTACTCCGCATTATTATTATTATTATTATTATTATTATTATTATTATTATTATTATTATTATTATTATTATTATTATTATTATTATTATTATTATTATTATTATTATTATTATTATTATTATTATTATTATTATTATTATTTTTTAGATTTTTTAGACTCGTGTGTTGCACCGATTTGTTATTATAATTTACAAATGGGTTAGATCAATAATTATGTATTGTTTCCTTTATATTCATTATTTAAGGCGGTATTTAGTTGTGTTTATTTTTGTTTAAGGGTTTTAAGCCTACTTAATAGTAAAGAATGCAATTAAACCAATAGTATGGTCGATAACAAATAAAAGAGAAGTAAAGAATGAAATTGTAATTATTCAAAAATAAAAACCATCAATATTATAGGTATGAAGCAATCTTGGAATAAAATCAAACCACTAAAGTTCATATCACAATATAAAAAATATTCTTTAGTTTAACTACAAAAAATCATGTGATCATCATATATTATTATGCAACATATCTTCATTGTGATTTTATAAATCAATACAATGAACACTCAAAGTCATTAAGAATTTATGAGTATCATTCTCATTTGTAAACTCATTATATATTTAGCAGTATCTCTAAAAAAATCTATCCAAACCAACCGATGAGTCCTCATTCGGGATCTGTTTTTTCTACGTTCGAATCTTTCTTTCTATGATCTTCTTTGTAGCCCGTCTTGAACGACCTCTTTGACCATTCGTTGTAGTCCTTTTTGAACGACCTTCTTGACCAACTCATCGTGTCCTACGTCTCTTTATCATCTTTAGTGTATTATTCCTTGCGATAGGGGAAAATAAGAGATTACTTGAGAAAAATAATAGCAAATATACATGCATTTATGTATATCTCAAATTTTGGCTCATCAACCCGTGGAATCATTTTTAAAATCCAGTAAAATATACGAACGTATAGGAAGGTGCATACCAAAGCATGAGTAACGTGGGAATGCATGCTAAAAACTGAACCTGCTTTTGTTTTGTGTATGAGATTAATTATATTTACATTGCAGTTGTTTTGAACTTTGGGATTTCAAAATTCTTTGTATTATTCTTATATAAAATATATATAAAATTTGCAGATGAGACTGAGAAAAGAAAGAGTATAGATACATCACCTCTTCTCTTCTCTTGTAACATTAGTAAGAGAATCATGTTGTATGTATTACCTGCACACGAAAAAAAAAAAAAAATCAAGAAACAATTCTAACAATAAATTACAAAATAAAGTAGGAGGAATGAAGATTCGAACTTTTGTGTTTGTGCATGTGATTTTGGCTGGTTTATATAGGCATGGATTAGGATAAATCATCAATTATTTTTGCAACCTTTTCAACTTCTTCTCAATCTATAACCAAATTTTAATTCTATAATAATACCATGTGATCAATTCCAGCAACCCTTGCATTTTCATCTCCTCCATTAAGCAAACATGAATGTAACGACATGACTCTTTGCATGCTTGCAATTACTCAAGTCGAATAATTAAGGCTTCAATTACACATGAAACTCTATTTTCTGCATTTAATTTCGAGCATTAGCTTGTTGTACTCTATGCAATCTTGACGCCTCCACATTCAATTAGAGGGGGCAATCTTATAGTATTATAGATTTTTAGACCTTTTGACATTGTAAACCTGCATTCATTATAGCATAAACTTTTACAACTTCATAAAATATCTTGTATAACAAATACATTAAAAGTATTGAATTCATAAAGAAATTCAAGAATTAGGACATCTTCATGTCAAATAGACATGAAATGAGTATCCATTATAGTTGAAATGAAACATAAAACTTTTCATCTTTTTTAGATCTTTCCATAAATCTACAATAGTGGATAAGAGCATGTGGTGTCTTGACAATTTTCCCACGTTAAGGTTTAACTTTTTTGCATTAAGGGTGCGTTAACCACACCGTGGTCCTGCGTTAAGGGTGCATTAACTTCCCACGTTAACCCTTTAACGATGCTTTAAGTGTGGTTTTAATAAATAAAAAAATTACATAAAGACCCCTTGGTTTGGATGGTGTCGACTGTGTGTCCTTATCAATGGCTGCTGGTGTGTGTGTGTGGGGTATATGGGGAAGATGGTATGTATATAAAGCAAACTTTGCAGTTTAGTCACTGTTGTAGAGTTGTTTTTACACTTTAGACCATGTGGTTTTAGTAGCATTTTTTTTGGGTATTTTTATTTTAATTCGTAACATTTGTTATTTCGCATTGTAATTTTTAAGTTTATTAATGAAATATTAGATTGTTGAATGAATGAAATAGTTAAGGGGTTAATATGTAACTTTTTTTTTTTTTTTTTTTTTTTTTTTTTTTTTTTTTTTTTATTGGGATATAAAAGATCAAGGTACTTCTGTATGTCAAAGTACTGCTGCATGAAGAATAAAGTCTAAGTACTGCTGAAGATAGAAGTCAAAGTACTGCTGTTTACTGAAGAATGTTCAAGGTACTTCGAAGGAAACAAAGACTTATATGCAATATTAGTTAAAGGATTAATGTGTAATATTGAACGAATATTCTAGAATTAGTTAGGGATAATGACTTATCGTTCAAGTTATATTTTGTAAACCGACTTAAGGTTATCTATATATAGAGCCTTAAGAGGTATTAGTCGATAGATGTTTTTAGAGTTGTTCAAAGTCGATAATAGTTAGGGATTGTTAGTGAATCTGTGTAACAAAGCAGGTTCAAAGTTTGGTTAATATAAAAGTTCTTCTTAAGCTTTGTTTTAAGTAGATTCTGCATACTTTACAAGGTTAAACAGTGTTTCAATATTAATAGTGTTAAGTTTACTTAATATTATTAAACCTTTACAAGCTACAAAGTAGTTTGATCAGAGTACATCGATCCAACAAGTGGTATCAGAGCTTGTGTTGGAAACTCTGATTAAGAAGAAAAACCTTTAAACTGATTTTACTACAAACCCTTCAAGATGTCGACAGAGGCTGCACCTGCTCCATCAATCACTGCTGTTAGAATTCCAATTGTTAAGAAGGGAGAATATGACTTATGGGCCATGAAGATGAGGCAGTACATTGCCATTACGGACCATGCACTATGGGATGTGATTGTCAATGGTAACATATAACTTGAAGAACCAGTGGAGATTCCTGGACAACCAACACCACCTAAACCAACCATACCAGCTGCTACTAAAAGAAATCAAGACAAAGCTCTCAACATACTGCTCTCTGCTATTCCTGATGGTCACTTATTAAAGTTTCATGATGCCAAGGATGCCAAACAACTATGGGCTGCAATTTAGAAGAAGTTTGGAGGTAATGATGCTTCCAAAAAGATGCACAGGAATTTGCTGAAGCAACAATTTGAAACTTTCACTGTTGGTGAAAGAGAAGGTCTTGATTCTGCTTATGAAAGATTCCAAAATCTTCTGAGTATGCTAGAACTATATGATGCTGAGGCATCAGTTGAAGATGCTAATTTGAAGTTCTTGAGAAGTTTGCCATCAGCATGGCATGTAGTTGCTACTATGATCAGAGGACAACCAGGGCTGGATACAATGGACTTTGATGATTTCTACAACAATCTGAAGGTGTATGAGCATGAGATGAATGGTACTACAGGTTCAAGCACACATCAAAAACCACAAAACATTGCTTTTGTCTCTTCTGAAAACAGAAGCAGTACTTCCAACAAAGGTACTGCTTATCCTGTCCAAAGTACTGTGACTGAAACACAGGTTCCATGTACAACAATGGTCACTAGCAATTCATCACAATCAATTACCCCCCACCTCAGATGATGTTCTATGTTCATTCTTTGCTCAACAAGCATCTCTTCATGTAACCTATCAAGAGGATGTATTGCAAATAGATGATGATGCTTTGGAAGAAATTGATATCAGATGGCAAGTTGCCATGCTCACTGCAAGGATCAAGAAGTATGTGAATAAGACATGAAAAGGCATCAATTTCAGAGCTAAACAGGGAATAACATTTGATAAGTCCAAGATTGAGTGCTTCAACTGTCTAAGGACTGGTCACTTTGCAAGGGAATGCAAATTTGCAAAGTATCAAGCAAACAAGATGATTGAACTACCAAAGCCTGAAAGAAAAGAGATTCCTATTACTGAACCAAAACCAAAAGCTTTTGTTGCCCAAGAGATTCTGTCAGAGATTGATTGGTCCAATGAGTTTGATGATGAACCTGTAACCTATTCAATGGTTGCATTGGAAGACTTGAGCACATCATTTGATGAAGAGCCTGGATATGCTGCTTTGGAGTCAAGAGATGGTTTAGGAAGCTTTGATTGGAGCATGGAGCTTGAAGAAGCACCTGTTCAGCTTGCTATGGTAGCTACTTCACCAAGTTCATCCACTAGCTCTGAGGTATGCTCTAAGTGCAATGATATGTATCAAAAGTTACTTAGTGAATATGTAGCTGAAAGAGATAAATTTCAAAGGGCTAGGGCTGAGATAACTGGCTATCAATTGACTTTAGAGTCAATGAAGGCCAAAATAATTACACATGAAAATAATGAAGTAGTATGGGCTGAAACATATAAGCAACAGGAATACCTAGTTAAGTTGAGTGAATGGAAACAAGGATGTAAGGTGTCTGAACTAGAGAAAGTTACTGCTGAGAGAGATAAGTTGTTAGAAAAACTTGTTGTTTGGAATGAATCAGGTCTGTCACATGTTCAATTTGTTGAAAAGCAAAGAACATCAAACATTAAAACTGGTCTAGATTATGATAATAATAGCAATGAAGGCATTCCATTTAAGGGTAAGGAACTAAATCTTACAGTAGATACCTCCACTAGTGATGAAGAGTTCATAAGTTTAGATGAAAACACTTCTAGTGATGAGGAATACCTAGTCCAACACCTCCTAAATTTAAGAAAGACAAGGGATATAATGCAGTTCCTAATCCCCCAAGTAGCTTTCAACCACCTAGAAAAGATGTTTCTTGTTATGTGGTAGATAATCTAGAGTTTAGGAAAAAGCTTAAAAGTCAATCTAATCCTGAAACTTTAGAAAAATCTATTGAAGCACCTAAGGTTGATGAGAAAAAGTTTTCAAAACAAGTAGTACCTTCAAACACTTTTCAAAGTACTGCTGATCACTCAGCAGTACCTCCAAGAAAATACTTTCAAAATACTGCTAATTTTAGAAAACCTTAAGGAAAGGGATTTGGGGATTTTGGTCCAAAAGTCTGTTATGTATGTTATAGTCCTCATCATTTGATTAAAGACTGTGACTATCATTCAGAATACTTAAGTAAATATCCAAAGACCAGAACTGCACAACCAAGTCATAGGGAGAATAAGCCAAGAGACAACAAACCAGTTTGGAATTATACAAATAGGGTTAACCATAGTAATTTCTCAAAAGACTATAGGTACCCTCATCAGAAAAGATCATACTCCAAACCCTCAGTACCTTCACAAAGTACTGATAGAAAGTTCCCTAACGAAGATGCTGCTAGCAGACACTCAAGTGTAAGACCTAGGAGATTCAATTACTACAAACCTAGAAGGCCTTACAACACAAGAAAAGATGCTAGAACACAGAGCCCAACTCCAAAAGTTACAACTAAATGGGTTAAGAAAGAAAGTACTGCTGGGGAAGAACCAGTACTTTCAGAGGTTAATGGTGAAAAAGGAAAAATTGATCATGATAAACCAACAGTTTTGGTAACAAAAACCTTAATTCTTGATCATGTTTTCAAAGACAGTGGTGATTACATACTCAAAGAATTTGAGTATGTCACTCCACAAGGGGAACACAAGTCAGTAATGGTTTGGGTTCCAAAAATTAACTAACCTTTTTCATGTGTATGCAGGGCAACCCAGCAGAGGAGCTTAAAGATCATCTTATTGTAGATAGTGGTTGCTCTGGAAGTATGACAGGAGAAAAAGAGCTCTTGTCAGATTTTAAAGCTTATTTTGGAGGAAAAGTTGCATTTGGGAATGATCCTGATGGAGGAAGAATAACTAGCAAAGGAACTATCATGGCTGGAAACTGATGAGGAGAAAAAGAGAAAAACATACGGACTACCATCCCTTTTCATTCTATGTTCATTTTATGTTTTTGTTATTTTTCATTTATTAGCTTAAGTCGAGTCTAGTCTTGGCTTAGCAACGCCATATTGTACATGTAATTAACCAAGATTGTTAACTCGCCACCAGTAAAGACTGCCTATATCAAACAAAACCGTGTATTTCATATCCCTACACCTAACGTTACAACCCTTTAAAAGACCTCTTTGATAGTTTATCCTAGGTGCTTACGCCATGTGGTGGAGGTTTGATCATTTCCCAAGCCTATGGTAATCTATTTTGCTATGACAGGTAGTGAGAGATATCTTCCGTTTCCATATTGTAATTTATACTTTATTACACCCGAGAGATGTGAGTATCTAAACACTATTTGTGAGGTGCTAGTATATGACCTCCGTGCTTGTCTTTGGTCTTTAGTGGAACGATTATTTGTTGTAATTACTTTTATATTAGTGTTAAATGACCCCTAACTTGTCTTTTGATTAGAATAAAAGCGCATTTGCTTGAGGACAAGCAAATCTCAAGTGTAAGGGTATATGATGAGGCGAAAAATGAACCACTTTTAGGGGGTCATTTAAGCCCGGAATTGAATTTATTTGATCAAATATTGCCCTAAATCGTTCCTTTTGTGATTTTAGGTACTTTGGGAGTAAATTCTGGAAAAGAAGGCATTTTGGACGTTTTTGGAGCATAAAAGTGAAGAAAACGGCAAAGACTTAATTTTCCTTGCTGGGAACAGTGGATGACGGCGTCAAGAAGAAAATCTTGACGGCGTCAAGAGTAAAAGTGGTGACGGCCCAGAAGAAACGTGAAGGCGTCACCCAAGGCCGTCACGTGTTAACTTGTCAAAACTTGCGCGTGGAGTAGCTGATATTGTTTTGGTCATAACTTTTGCATACGAACTCGGATTTAGGTGATTCAAAAGCCCACGCGAAGAGGACGAAGAGATCTACAATTTGGTGAAAAAATGGTTGTGACAGCATCAAGAGAACCAGCTGATGCCGTCAAGATGGGCCGACAGAAAACATGCCTATAAATATAACATCATAACTTCACTTTTTGTAAGCCCTAAACCCTAAGGTCAATTCCTGGGTTTAGGTAGGTGTTTTTCCAGCAACTTAGAGGGTTTCAATCACTCCATAAACATCATGTATTGGTTTGATGATTCTATCTTAATTATGTTTTCCATTATCATTGTTGTTTGCTCTTCTTTGATGATGATTTGCTAATTCACCTTGTGTCTACTTATGATTATGTGAAACTTGTATATAATTGATTAGATCTCATTGATTTCTTGTTGATGTTTGTGTCTATCTCCATCAATGAGGGCTTGTTGATGTGTGTGTCTATCTCCATCAATTAAGGCGTGACAACTTCAATAGATCTAGTTGGTTTAGTTTATAATTCTTGTTTCCTATTGATTCTTGTTTTGATTGAATGTCTCATCAATGTTAGGCTTAAGAAAACTGGCAGACTTCCATAGGGTAACATGCTTGAACGTCTTAAGAAACATAAACCGATGTGTACTAGGTTTTTATGGTTGTATTTAATGCATGAGCGAATTCTAGTGATCCCATGTTAGGAGCTTCTTAGCCGGTTTGACATAGGAGTGAAGTATGAGCTTATAGAATTGGGGAAGTAAGTACGCCACCCCATGAATGGTATTAAGGAATACAACCCGTCAATTAAAACAAGGTGTATAATTCAATAGGTAGAATTGGATAACTAGCAAGGAGTAACATATCACGGGTAGACATGCTTCACTTATCTTGTAGAACCTTAGTTTATTTTCTTGTTTATTAGTTTAATTAGTAGCATTTGGGTTAGTTGATTAGCAACTAATTCCGCCCACTCTCCCGATACCCGAGATTTTTACTTGCTTTTCATAAAATATAAAAACATAAAAAGAATCATCCTTCACCTTTAGACCTAGTTAGATTAATTTCAATCCTAATGACACTATTCCTAGTTGAACGATCAATCCCCCGGTTCTTGTCACTATACTATACTACAACGATCAGGTACACTGCCTGGTGGGGGTTGTAAGCTTCTCGAGATCCCTCGAGAGGTAAAGCCTGGTGCAATTCCCACGCATCAGAAACATTGATTTTGAGGATGTTAGATATGTAAAGGAGCTCAAATTCAATCTTTTGTCAGTCTCTCAGATTTGTGATAAGAAGTACCCTGTGTTATTCTTTGACACAGAATTTCTTATACTTTCTCCTGATTTTAAGTTAGAGGATAGAAACTTGGTGATGCTGAGAGCACCAAGAACTAATGATGTGTACAGCATAGACTTGAAGAATATCAAATCTGTTAAAAGGGCAACATGTTTGATTGCAAGAGCAACAATGGAAGAAGCACATCAATGGCACAGAAGATTGGGGCATGTAAATTTCAAGAACATCAATAAGCTGGTCAAAGGAAATTTAGTTAGAGGTTTACCTTCTAAAACATTCAAGAATGATCATTCATGTCTTGCTTGTAAGAAGGGTAAACAACACAAGGCTTCCTGTAAGAAGATTGATGAGAAAACCATTAGAGAGCCTTTGGAATTGCTGCACATGGATCTGTTTGGACCTGTTTCAGTTGCTAGTCTGAACAAGAAGAAGTACTGCTTGGTTGTAACAGGTGACTGTAGCAGATTTAGTTGGGTCTTTTTCTTATGCTTCAAAGATGAAACTTTTGATGCTATTCATGATCTTATAATAGCACTTGAAAATCAGTTAAGACTCAAGGTAAGAGGCATTAGATGTGATAATGGGACTGAGTTCAAGAATCAGCTAATGGATGACTTTTGTACCAAGAAAGGAATTAAAAGAGAGTTGAATATTGCTAGAACTCCTCAACAAAATGGAGTTGCAGAAAGAAAGAATAGAACTCTTATAGAAGCAGCAAGGACAATGCTTGCAGACTCTCAATTACCTGTTCCATTCTGGGCTGAGGCTGTAAGTGCTGCTTGTTATGTGTTAAACAGAGTATCAGTGACAAAACCTCAAATGAAGACACCTTATGAGTTACTCATGGGAAAGAAGCCTAGCATCAAGTTTATGAAACCTTTTGGATGTCCTCTAACCATTTTAAATACTGCTGATAATTTGGGCAAATTTGATGGGAAGTCAGATGAAGGATATTTATTGGGATATTGTACCAATAGCAAAGGATTCAGAGTATACAACAGGGCTACCAAAAAGGTTCAAGAATGTCTTCATGTTGATTTTCTAGAAGAGCAAGAAAATTCTAAGGGTAAAGGTCCTGATTAGATGTTTGATCTTGATTTAATGTCTTCATCTATGAATTATGTACCTGTAAGGGAAGAAAATCAAGCTGTTCCTACTGAAGAAGAAGCACAGTACATTGTTCATGATGTTAATTTAAGATCTGAAGATGAGCCAAATGATAATGTCAATGATGAGAAGAAGAGTACTTTTGAGCCTCAAGGTACTGCTGAACCTAACAGTACTGTTAATCCTCAAAGTACTGTTCCACCACAGATACCAGTATCTGATGAAGATCAAGCCATTCAAGATGAACTGAGTAGGATGCTTTTTCAAGAAACAATGGCTAAGTCTTATGAAGATGAACAAAGGAGAGCTTATGAAGCAGAAAAGAAGAAGGCTAAAGGCACTAACAGTACTTTACCCCAAAGTGCTGCTAATCCATTTGAAAGTACTTTTCAGCCTTTAGATACTTCAAATTGGATAAATACTAATGCTGTGAATGATTCTAATATGCCTGACTTAGAAGATACTGATAATTTGAATGATCCAAACAAGATTACCTTAGAAGACACTGATGATGAATTGGATCAAGAAGGCATTTTCTCAGATTCTTATGAAGATCCTGATTTAACTAATTTGGAAGATAATCTTGCAGTCTCACCAACTCCTACTCTCAGAATTCACAAAACTCATCCTGTTACCAACATAATTGGACCCTCAGCTTCAGGAGTGCTCACAAGGACTAAGGCTAAGAATATGTCTCAACAACATACTTCTTTACTTAGTTTTATCTACAAACAAAACAGGGTGAATCACAAGGATCAGAAGTTGTGCTTATTTACTTGTTTTCTATCTCAAGAAGAGCCAAAGAATATTAAACAAGCATTAAGCAAGGAGAGTTGGGTAGAAGCTATGCAAGAAGAACTCTTACAGTTTAAACTTCAAGAAGTATGGGTATTATGTGATTTACCTGATGGTAAGAGATTGATTGGAACAAAATGGGTCTTCAGGGTAAAAAGAGATGAAAGAGGGAATGTTATCAAGAATAAGGCAAGATTAGTGGCTCAAGGATATAGACAGGAAGAAGGAGTAGACTATGATGAAGTCTTTGCTCCTGTGGCAAGGCTTGAAGCCATAAGGCTATTTTTTGCTTTTGCATCCTATATGGGATTTCCTGTATACCAAATGGATGTTAAAAGTGTTTTTCTATATGGCAAAATTACAGAAGAAGTTTATGTCAAACAGCCTCCTGGTTTTGAAGATCCTGCACACCCAAACAAAGTCTACAAGGTTATTAAGGCTCTGTATGGCCTTCATCAAGCTTCAAGAGCATGGTATGAAAGACTTTCCAATTTTCTATTACAACATGGTTATAGGAGAGGAGCTATAGACAAGACTTTGTTTATCAAGAGAGATAAGAAGGATATCATGCTTGTCCAAGTGTATGTAGATGATATTATCTTTGGTGCTACTAAGCAATCTATGGTGAAGAAATTTGAAGATCTTATGCAGAAAGAGTTTCAGATGAGTTTAATGGGAGAATTAACATTCTTCTTGGGACTTCAAGTGCAATAGTCAAGCAGTGGAATTTATATTTGTCAAAATAAGTATGTTGCAGATCTACTTAAGAGATTCAATTTCACAACTGTCAGACCTACATCTACACCAGTGGATACTAACAAACCTTTGGGAAAAGATGAAGAAGGAGAAGATGTTGATGTCACATTATACAAGTCTATGATTGGATGTCTCATGTATTTAACTGAATCTAGACCTGATATTACTTTTGCTGTGTATTTATGTGCAAGACATCAAGTTCATCCAAAGGTATCACACTTGAATACTGTCAAGAGGATTTTCAGGTATCTTAGGCAACAACCTAAACTAGGATTATGGTATCCTAGGGATTCACCTTTCCATCTACAAACCTTTTCAGACAGTGATTATGCTGGAGACAACTATGACAAAAGATCCAAAACTGGAGGATGCCAGTACCTTGGAAGCAGATTAGTTTCATGGCAATGTAAAAAGCAAACAATTGCAGCAACTTCCACAGAAGCAGAGTATGTAGCTGCTGCAAGTTGTTGTGCACAAGTACTTTGGTTGCAAAATCAGCTTTTGGATTATGGATTCAACTTCAAGAATACTCCTATCAACATTGATAATGAGAGTACTATCTGTATTGTGAAGAATCCAGTTTATCATTCCAAGACCAAGCACATTCAGATTAGGCATCATTTTATTAGAGATTGCTATGAACACAGGCTTATCAATGTGGTTAAAGTTCATACTGATGATAATGTAAGGGCTTTGATGTTTCAAGATTTACTTTTTTAGTTGTGAGTATTGGCATGATTAATATGTAAGCTATTTTTGAGGGGAGGCATTAGTAGTTAGTAGTTAGTCATTATTTGAGGGGAGGCTACATGTATCATTAAAAAAAAAGTTTCTTATTCATCATTCAGAAAGGAGTTACATCAACCATTCCACAAGATCCATCATAACTAAGTTGTTACCAAGACACAGACACAGACAAGACAAGCTACACAAAAAACTACCACAACCTAATACCAAGCTCCACACAACCTACTCCATAGGTCTTTTTCCCTTGCCCTCATAGCTCTGCTTTCCCTTCTGAGCAGTCTTTCTTTTGTCATCAAAAGAAGCTTGCTTTCTTGGGCAAGCCAGGCCAAGAACTTGCTTGGGTGGTTTCTCTTTCCTTGGAGCAGGCCACTTCATGTTCTGTATTGCTGATTCCAGGGCTTGAGTTAATGCATGTGGAAGCTCATTAGCCAGAGATGAACCAGGGACAGACTTTTTCTTCTTGGGCTTTCTGTTGGTAGTACTGGCTGCATCAGTTGTGGAAGAGTTTGCAACACTCACTGATGAGGATGACCCATGGGGTCTCATAAACTCTACATGGGGAGGAAAGTTGATGAGTGCTCAAACACTCATCGTTTTTGACGTAATTAAACTGCCAAAACATACAAAAACAATCGATAAGATATCAAAATACTTAAATTATCCCAGGGATTGTGTTTTATGTGTTTTAAAAGCAAAATGTGCAAAAACAAAGGAAAATCGATCAAAGTTAGCAATATTGGCAGTTTCAGTCCCCCAAGTTTCAAAACTTGTCAAATTTAGTCCCTATGCATTTATTTTGAAAGGAAAAGTCAACCCAAGGTTTTGAAAGTCAATTTTACAAAATATTACACTTGGGTTACAAGTTTTCCAAAATTACATGTTTAGTCCTTGAAAATCCAAAAAATGGCAAAATAAGTCCTTGGGAAATTTTGAAATTTGGAAAATGGAAAAAATGGTTTGTGAACTTTGGAATTACATCATAATTGGTCCTTGGAAGCAAGTTTAGGAAATTACAAAACCAGTCCTTGAAGTTTGGGAAATTACAAAATTGGCCCTTGATAACTTACAACCAACCGGACCCTTATTTATTACCAAAAGCCAAAACCAAGCCCCAATCCAATTCCATTGCCCAGCCCACCACCCAGGCCCAAACCCTTAGCCCAGTCCCTTTTTAAATATAAAATCCCTCCGGTCAAACTCCACCGCTGACCATCTCCTTCCCCCCAACACCCAAGCGTGAAACCAGGGAAACCTTTTCCCCTCCTCTCACCTTTTTCACCAGCCCCCCCCCCCCCCCCACAATTAATACTCTTCACCAACTAAACCCACCACAATAAATTCCCACACCAACACCCACCAGTACCACTCAATCTTGCCCCGTTTATCTTTTGGCGCCATTTTTTAATTCAAAGGCCAGGATGAAGCAAGGATGAAATTAACGGCTGGGATTTGGTCTATGGTCAACGTAAAAGCAAGTGGAACTCTCAATGTGGACCAGGAAGCCATGTGGAAGAAATGGTGAATTATTTTTAATCGTAGTATAAGTACTTGGCTCATGTAAGCCTTTTATGGCATGTAATATATTAATTTTTGTGTAAAAAGTACTTAGTTTATCTTTTGTAACCAGTTTTAATCAATGAAAGTTCTTATCTTTTAAATCATCAATTGCAATTTTCAGTTTTATCAAAGTTTTCTTTTAGTTCTATTTCCAAGTTAATTATTGAAAATAAGCTCTATATAAGCACTCATAATCCCACCTAGTTTCTAAAATTGTGAAAAGAAAACAGAAAAGAATCAAAAATTAGTAACAAATAAAACACAGGGTACCTTTGCTCATTGTGGGAAGCTAATGGAAGCACCAAGTAATGGAATTGGTGGAAGGACTTGTACCTAGCTTATCATTGATAAGCTAGGAGCTAGTAGCTGAGAAAGAAGCCCTAGTAAAAGCTAGGGAAGGTTCAAAGCTTTTTTCTTTTCAAATCTTAGATCCTTAGAGTATTTTGTGCATAATCTGTGTTTAGGCTTATTGGTGTTATCTAGTTGCTTAATTCTGTCTAAAGTGCTTATTTAACATTTATTAGATAAGTTGCATTGAGTAGATTGCACTGTGGTATCTGTTTTATCAAGTTTCATGTATAACTGTCAACAAGAGGGGTGTTTGGCATAAGCCTTTCAAGTAGGCTCAAGGAACTTAGGTTGTTATTTTCTGGTTTATACATGCTACATTAGAGTTATCTAGGATAAATCAACCATAAAATCAGTACCAAAGTGAGTAAAAGTCAAAATCACAAGGAAGAGGTCACCACAGTTAACTGTGGTGAGTTTTCAAGTCCAAAACCTATCACACCTTATCATAAGTGGGTGTTTTTACTTAATTTGGTCTTCATATAGGTTATCATAACATATTTGATCACTAAATTAGCATCTAAGTTCATTAAAGTCAAAGTGCAAGGATATTTGAAAAAGTCAAAATTTGCAAACTCAGATTTTCATCAAAATGGCAAGATTTAATCTGATTTTTGTGTTGTGATTTGGGATCTGAAATTTGTTGTGTGTAAACCCTACCATCTGAACTTGTGAATTTCATAGTTTTTATATTTTTGTGATTTTTTTCTCTGGACCAAATTGCCCTTGTAACTGACCTGCAGGGCAAGGAAGTTGCCCTGTCTCAGCTAACCCCAGCTCACCACCCAACTTTGGTGGTGTTTTGTGGTTAACCCAGTGGGTCCCACACCCCACAATCAGGTCCTTACAACCCCCTCCTACCAGAGTTGACCTGTCGACCATTGGTTTGACCTCTTGACCACTGGACCCCACCTGGATTGGCTTCCAAACTCTGTCCCAATCTGTCTCAGAATCTCAATAAGCAAACAGCTTATTTGTGTTTTGTGGCTTATTCTAGCCACTTATTTGTGCTAATCTTGCTTATTCTAGTTCATGTAACTCAGAGAAGCCTACTTTAACCATTGTGGACCCCACTTTCTCTATTTGAGCTTAAAATCCTTCCACAGTCAACAAAAGTCAACTGTGTGGATCAATAAGCTCTCAAGTGCTTATTATTGGGTTACATTAAAAGTGTTTTCACAAAAAGTTTTAGTTTTTAGTAGTTAATCAGTTTGGAAAAAGAAAAAACACCAAAAACAAACTTTAATTATAGTGATAGCTTCTATTTAATAGGATTTATCATTTTAATTTTCTTTTTTGCTTATTTATAAGCAATATATCATTTTTATATTTTTATAAATTCTATTTTAGGTTAAAGTAATTTTAGAAAATTTTCCAGATTTTTATTTTGTCTTTTAGTGGTTTTTATAATTAATTTTAGTTTAATTAATTATTAATTAATATTAAGTAATTAAATAGCATAATTATATTTTATAAAGTATAATCTAGTTTTTATAATTTTTCATAACTTTTATTTAAGTTAAAACATTTTTATAAATTTTTCTAGGATTTATATTGTTCATTTTCTATTTTTCCTAATATAATTACTATAATTAGAAATTAATAAGTAATTAGATTAATAATTAGTAAATTAGTTTAAAAATACATAAAATAAACTTTTTATAATTTTTTTAGGATTCCTGTAATGGTTAATTAGATTTGTAAAATTTTTCTTAATTTTCTAAGTCTTTTTAGTATTTTTAATAATTCTAATTAGTTTAATTAGTTAATAATTAGATAATTAGTAATTAAATTAATAGTTAATAATTAAATAGTGTAAAAATAGTTTTTATTTTTCTTAAAATTTTCTTTAATTGTTAGGATTGTAAAAATAATAATTTTACACTTGTAACACTTTCCGTCCATCAGTTGTACTTTTTGTTTTGTTCGTCTGTGTACGTTTTTAATCAAAACGTACGTTTTTAAGTTTTAGCTCAAATCTTCATAACCTCAATTCACGTACTCAATCACGTAGCTTTCCTAAGCTATTTTGTTCAATAATTTCCAAATAATTCTCATAACAACCCTTTTCTGTGAATAAACACCCGATCACAAAGCACGCTAAGTCACAATTCACACCTTGTCGGGATTTAACGACCTGGTGATACCTTATATTACCCGGAGCATTGACCTAGGCTATTTGACTTTGTTGAATATTCTTTGGTCAATATAAGTTGGTGGTTTAGCATCAATCAAAAGTAATCCAACCATCCTGGATCTTCAAACTCAGAGTCAGAGTAGTAGCTTATTTCAGAGTCAGAGTCAGAGGAGATGTTCACAACAGGAATATGACTCATTGTTTTCACTAGCTTTTGTGTTCTGATAATGAAGGAAGAGATGAATGCAATTTGTTGTTGGTAAAGTTGCTTTTATAGGCAAAGTAAAGGTATGTGGTCATTAAATGAAGTGTATTGAAGTTCACTTACCATGGTAGCTTTGGGAATTAATTTGTAGATATAGTCATTACTCAGGGTTGACCTTCAAAGATATTTTGGTCAAACAGTCAACTCTCAAGATATTTTGCTTGGGAAGTACTTTAGTTAACATACTGTTTGAGTTTATAACTGAAAGTACTGCTCCATATTTTATGGAAAGTACTGCTTCGTGATATAAAGGGTACGCTGACGTGTCAGATACTGTTCCAACGGTCAGATTTGCGGGTAACAAACTTTCGAAAGATATGAGGATGATCACTTTTAAAAATAACAGTAAAATAATTAATTAACCGTGATTTTTTTTTATCTTATCCTTATATAACTCATATCTTTTCTTATTTATTCACCCTTATTCACCATTCCTGTTCATCAAACTCATTCTTATTATTCACCGATTACAACTATTCTCTCTAAACCTAATCACAATGGCACATCGACCAACCAACACCAAACACAACATGATAGCCAATCTTGAGAAAACACAACATAACCTTGATTTTCATGGGATTATTGATTTTCTCACTGGAACCACCATCTGTTACTCAATCTTAGTCAACCCAGAGATAATTGGACCTTGGATACAAGAGTTTTGGGATACAGCAAGGTCAGAGGTTGAAGATGGGGAAGATGTGATACATGCTACAGTTGCCGGGAGAGTTGTTCGGGTCACAGAAGCAACAATCAGAGAGGCTCTGTTGTTTGAAGATGAAGGAGGCTCTGTTTTGTTTGGTAAACAAGAGATTTGGAGTACACTTAGAGACATTGGGTGTGAAGGACCATTGAATAAGCTTACTTTTCAGAAAGCCATGGTTAGTCCTCATTGGAAGTTTCTTATACATGTTTTACTTCATTGTTTAAGTCCAAAGAGTACTGCTTGGGATCAATTTAGCCATTCCATAGCTTCTGCATTTGTTGGCCTTATTACCAATCAACCCTTCAATTTCTCATACATGATCCTTGAAGGTATGCTCACACATATTAAGGCTGGCAAACCTTTTCTAATGTATCCTAGATTTGTTCAACTTCTCTTAGAGAATCCATTAGATGGGATACCAAAACCTCAGGATTATGTACCCACAATTAGGATGCCACCTAAAGTGTTCACTTTTATGTCTTGTAAGGGAGTAAATTTTTCGGATAGGAATACACCTCTCAATGCTTATATGTTAGAGGTAGCTCAAGCTGTTAGGGATGAAGAAGACAATAGTGGTTCTACACATTCTAATAATGCTGATCAATCTGAATCTGCTGAGCATTCTGCATCAGTACATACTCCTACACCACCTATTGTTTCCCCTCAGCATGATGTTTCTAGTGAAAAGACTCCCTCAGTGTCAGCTTCCTTGGATAAATCTATTTCTGCTAAAGGTACTTCTCCACAAAGTATTTCTTCTAAAAGTACTGCTTCAGAGCATACACAAGTACCTACTCCCAATGATTATACTTCCACAGGTGGGATTCAAACACCTGGAGGAGATGAGGGAATTGAAGGTGCTATGAGTACTTATGCTTTGACTAAAGAATTGGAGAAGATGAAGACAACTGTTAATGCTCAAGCTGTAGAAATCAAGAATTTAAGGAAGAAGTTCAGAAGATTGAAGAAATTTGTTTGGCCTCTTGTTCATAATTTTAGGCTGTATGTGAAGGAAAAGAAACAGTCTCAGAAATCCAAGTCTAAATCTTCAAAGAAGACTTCTAAATCCAAGAGGAGGCGAAGGCAGTCATCTTCTATCAAATTGGGGAGGAATCAGGATGATAATTTGGATAGAGATGATGCTGAGATTAAATATTCAGAAGATGCTCATCTTTGGCAATATCCAGAAAGTCCAAAATCTCCAAAGACTTTTGTGCTAGAGAAACAAGTTGAAGAAGATGCAAATATTGTTGAGCAAGAAATTGTTGAGCAGGATGTTGATGCACAGAATATTCAAAGTACTCAAACTCAAAGTGCTGCTGTTCAAAGTACTGCTGCAGAAAACATAGGTCTGCAAGGTACTGCTGAGCAAGGTACTTCTACTATGAATATTGATGAAAGTCGAGTTACTACAACTGGACCTTCTACAATTAATTATGAAGATGAAGCTGGTCCTTCTACTTTTGTACATCAAGAAGAAGCTAAGGTGCATACTGCAAGTGATGATGAAACAATTGCTCAGATTATGATCAATTTGCAAAGACCTGCAGGAGGTATAAATATTTCTGAGCCTGCACAACAAGTTCATGAAAGTACTTCTGAATCTGAAGAGTTAGATCCCAAAGATAAAGGAAAAGGGATCATGAAGCAGAAATATATTAAGAAGAAACATAAGAAATTTACTCTTGCTGAGATCAGAGAACTAAAGATTGCAGAGGATGCAGAGGTTGCTAGAAAGTAACAAGCTGAGTATGATGCTGAGTATTTGGCAGAAGTTAGTAGACCAATTACAAAGAAGCCAATGACTATTGCTCAGGAAAGAAACTGGATGATAAGTTTCTTGAAAAGGAGAGGATACAAGAATTTACACAAAATGAGGTATCCAGAAGTGAAAGCTCTGTGGTATAAAGTACAAGAGGATATCAGGAAAGAAGTAGAAAACTTTGTTCCCATGAAAGTTGAAAGAAAAAAGAAGTTAGAAGATATTAGAAAAGAACAGGCTGAGGAAAGAAGATTGAAAAGAAAGAAAGTAGTTCAAGATGATCAACTGTCAAAAAGACTGAAGATGATTCATGAAGATACAGTTGATGAACTTAGAAACTATTTCAGAGTAGTAGATTTTGAAAATAAGAAGACTGAAGATTCTGGAAAGAAATCCAAGATAATCTCATTCTCTGTGGTTGAATCAAAAGAAGGAAATTATCTTATGTTCAAGAGAGAAGATGAAAGCTTCACAGTATTCAACATGTTATGGGATGTTTTGCATTTTATCACAAGAGCAGATCTCTTTGACTTATATATGCAAGTGCAGACATACTATGTAGAGATTGAAGCATCAGGAGTGGGATTAATTTTGCTTGGAGATTTAATTACCATCTGGGAAACTGAAGAAACAAGTGTTGATCCTCTGTGGAATGATCAAGAGAATTGGGAAATCACAAGATGGAGATTCTTTGAGTCATCAGGAGTTCATACACTAGAGATGGAAGATGGTACCATGATTCATATGCTTGCTGAGAGGAGATATCCATTGATTACAGAAATTATTCTCAGAATGCTAGATCATGGAATGGAACTTGAAGATGAATCTGAGGTAGCTTTGGATGTTATCAAGCTATTTATCAGATGGACCAAGTCTGAAGAGTAATATTGCAAAATACTGGTATGATTTGTTTTGTATGATAAGTATTTTTCAAAGTACTTCAAAGACAAACAGTACTTTAACAAAGTAATGCTTGCTGATATAAACCAGTATAAGTCCTTTAAAATAAAATAAAATGTTTTGATGTTTAAAAGAGAAGTAAAAGGATTTGAAAAGAAACACATGGTGTTAGTATTTATACTGCACAACAAATGGTAATCAACTCACCATGTTTAACAGACAAGAAAGAGTTTGACTCATCATGAGGGTACGGCTCTGAGGTGATAATCAAATCCGTTTCTAGTTGACAATTTTCTAAAAATTGTATGGTTTCAACTCACCATATCTGTATAAGTGAAGAGTTGGCTAGCCCACAAGGAAAAATGGCTTGTGGTAAAGGCTGTGGAAAATCCATTTTTGGTAATTAGTTCACCATGGTTGATATCAAAGAACTAACTAGTCCAAAAGCAAACGGCTATTGGTAAAGACTACTCAAATCCGTTAATAGCTGATGATTTGCTAAAAATCATATGGTTATCAATGTACCATGGTTGTTCTAACCTAAACATTGGCTACTCCAGAGTTAATGGCTTTGGTAAAGAGACATCAAAATCCATTAATTTTCAATGATTCACCTCTCACAGGAGTTTACACACCTGGAAGTGATGAGAATAGTATGAAACTTTCAAAGATTTGATGACTATTGTACCAAAATGTTGCTGAGTAGTTGAGAAGATTCATTGCAAGAGAAGATGCTGATGAAGAATACTTTGACACATGACAGATAGAAGATAAAGAGATAAAGAAACAATCTTTCTGATTAAAGATTTTGAAGATCAAATATAACAAAGAAACTTGAAATCAAGCAAGTGGAGTTCAAGTTAGGGGAGGATTGTAGGGATATAAAAGACCAAGGTACTTCTGTATGTCAAAGTACTGCTGCATGAAGAATAAAGTCTAAGTACTGCTGAAGATAGAAGTCAAAGTACTGCTATTTACTGAAGAATGTTCAAGGTACTTCGAAGGAAACAAGGACTTATATGCAATATTAGTTAAAGGATTAATGTGTAATATTGAACGAATATTCTAGAATTAGTTAGGGATAATGACTTATCGTTCAAGTTATATGTTGTAAACTGACTTAAGGTTATCTATATAAAGAGCCTTAAGAGGTATTAGTCGATTGATGTTTTTAGAGTTGTTCAAAGTCGATAATAGTTAGGGATTGTTAGTGAATCCGTGTAACAAAGCAGGTTCAAAGTTTGGTTAATATAAAAGTTCTTCTTAAGCTTTGTTTTAAGTAGATTCCGCCTACTTTAGAAGGTTAAACAGTGTTTCAATATTAATAGTGTTAAGTTTACTTAATATTATTAAACCTTTACAAGCTACAAGTAGTTTGATCAGAGTACATCGATCCAACATTTTTAGGTTGAGTTATGATAAAGGGTGTTTTTTTTTTTTTTAGTTAAAGTGAAAAAGGTTAAAGCTGATGTGACACTGACGTGCGCTGAGTTAAAATTTCACCCATGGTTAACATACCTAATGCTCTTACTGGCAAAGATATAACTTAAGAGCATTTTAGGAAATATGATGTATGAAATGAATAATAATAATAATAATAAAAATCTCGGTATATAATAAAAGAAAATGTCCTTTTTATAAAACCAACTATTTATAAAAAATAGTACATGTTGAAAAAAATCATATTCTATTGCAAAAGAAAGAAAACAAACTTCAAACAAAAGGTTATCTGTACAACTTTAAATGTTTATAAAATAACTTATATTTTGATTGTCAATAAATTTACACTAAAGCCCAAAACTTTATAAAAAAATCTAGTTTTAAATTTAATTTTTTAGATTTAAGTATATAATACTCGGTTTTTGTAATTTATACTCCTAAATTTCTAAAAATAACAAATACCTTCTACAATGTTTAGTTTATAAAAAAATAATATCTACTATTATTGTTGTTAATTTTTTGATATCATTATCATCGTTGTAAGATTAAATTAATCGTATTGCCATAAGCTATATGAACAAATTCTAATACGAAATTATAATGCAATGTCTCATGATATCTTCGAAAATTATTAATTTTACAAGCTGAGTATAATAACCCGGGTATTGAATGCATGAGACTTGTAACTAATTATTTCAACAAAAAGTTTAATATTATCACGTTATACAATAAAGCAACTTGATTAGCAAATAAAATCACAACTAAGCCCTCTATAAATTAAAAACAAAAAAGTCACGACTAGCCTTAAATTTGATCAAAGTTGCATGGAATTTATATGTAAGAATACAAAGCAAAAATTGACACAGCTAAAAAATGCGTTTAAAAGTTTTTATAAAGGGTTTTTTGACTATCTAGTGATATAAAACTAGAATTTCAGTGGAGGGCTTAGTAATAAGGGTAAAAGCCATTTATACTAACACTTTTATATATATTAAATTAACTTCGTTAAATTAATTCTCTCAATCCTTTTAATATTTATTAATTGCGTAATAAATATTTTCTTTCATTTGTAATGCATCAGTGTGACCATTTAGTGTCTTAATTATCGGATGTGATTTCTCGTATATATAATTAAATTTATATTATGTATATATTATCTATGCGCATTATTCCTTCATTTGTTTCATAGAGAACTCTTTTATGTTACTATCCGGTTCTTTCCCTTCTTTCTTAACAAATATTTGAACACACCTTTTCTCATTTTCTTTTCATTTATTTTCTGAACAATAATAACAACATTACTCAATCTCGCAGAACTAAGGTACGAAGGAGATAAAAACATACACAGTCACCACTAAAAGATTGCTTCCATGTTTCCAATTCTTTTCTCTTCATTCAAAAATAAAACGGGAACACAATCTGGAAAAGAAAAACGAGAAAAAAGAAAGAAATTTGTAAATTTTCGAAAGACGAAATGTTATCAAAAAATACATATTTTACATTCTCTTCTTAGAAAACGTAAATTTCCAAATATATACTTAAAAACTTTATACCCATTAGGCGATTATTATTCCAAACAATGAATTCTAGTGTACACAAAGGTTTTCAAGATCGAGATCCAACTCATAGTCACTTTCAATTTTGTAAGATCAAGATCGTTAAATCAGATTGGGATCATAATATCCTACTATAATGTCATTTTCTTAATAGTCTTTTTAATATTGTTCAAATTTACAAATTATTATATATCATAAAGACAAAATGATATGAATGTTTTAAAGAAATGTTGTCCTAAATTATAAATATGAAATGTTCAAAAGATTAACATGTTGTTTTTAAATTCCTTTAATATAATCCATAAATTTGTAGTTTTTTAGTTTATGGTTCGAGAAAGTAAGATTGAATTGGATTAGATATTAAGATCCTACGGTCAAGATCGAGATCTTATAAGATCTAATCTTGCTAAGATCGTAAGTAAGACCCAGATCATTTTTGCTTTGTAGTATGGTAAAATCGTTAGAACCATGGTATAAACCATATGTACTATGAAAAGACTAAGGGTGTGTTTGTTATGAGGGTGTTGCACTATTGGACCAGAATCAAACACAAAAACAATAGTTTGGTTGAGTCTTTTTGGAATATGATGAATGATTGGGCCCACAAAACCCGTAGCACTTCTAACATGGCGGGTGTCATCTAAAAGTCTTGACAAATCATGATTTTTTAATTTTTTTCAGACACAAGCTATTTTTACTTTTCTCTTTTACTATCTATTTCTCTTTTTAAAATTTATATACACAACATTTTTAATCTAACATAAATTTAATAAAATTAATGTGCTTATATATAATAAGGTTTTTCTAACATGTGCTCTTAAAGACATGATAAATTATTGTAACATACAATATCCGAATCTATTAAAAGATTGAAGTTAATGCTTCAACTAACAATTAGAATTAAACAAATAAGAAAGTTAATTTGAAATTGAAAGTGAAATGATCTGTTATTGATCAATGAGTTTATTACAATGAGATTTGAGAGAGAATACAACTAAAACTGAATGAGAAAATGAAGTGGTAACAAGTATTTAAAGGATAGGTAAATGGAGGTAAAAACAATTAAGGGGTTTGACTGGTGTTGACTTTAGTTGGTGACGTGTCTGGACCAATGAGAGAGTGACACATGGCGATGCTGGTTATGACTTGTAACAATCCTTCCTCCTTAAAGACATCCTTGTCCTCAAGGATCAAATATGAACTCTGAAAACCTCTTCTTAATGTCTGTGAGCATCTCCCATGTTGCATCATCTTAATTACCGTTGCTCCATTAAATGAGTCGAAACACCACAGCTTTAGTTCCTTTCTTAACCATCTTCCTTTCAAGTAGCTTAAGAGGAGTAGCAGCTAGCAAACCATCTGCATCATATTGTGGGAAGTCTCCCATAGTAGCAACATCTGAATAACAATCCTTGAGCTGAGATACATAGAAGACTGGATAGATCTTAGCATAAGATGGAAACTGCAACTTGTATGCAACTTGTCAAACTCTTGAAATTACCTAAAATGGCCCAAAAAACTTAGAAGACACCTCCCTTGTCTGATAGAAAGCTACCTATAAGGCTGGAGTTTCAAATAGTCCCTAGCTCTAACTGTGAACTCCTTTTCAGAGCTCTTCTTATCTGTGTTACACCCCGTGCTCGCTTTGATAAAAAATTAAAACTTTTTACTTGGAAACACTTGACTTTTATAGACATTTTGTCACTTTTTTGACCATTTGTAAAAATCCATAAATGTTCAAACCTTGAGACCATTTTTAGATAAAACTAGACTCAATAACCTTCTAAACGCCGGGTAGCGCAACCCGTGATGACTTACGGTGTAAAAGATATGATTTTCTAAAAATTTACAAAATCTGAAAATCGCCTCCAAACCGAGGGTTGAGATTCAAACTGCCAGGTTTGGCCCAAACCGCCTGGTCTGATTCCAAAGCACCAAGGTTCAGCTCATTCTGTTCCCCCAGACACTCCAAACCGCCTGGTTGGATTCCAAACCGCCGGTTGCTGGGTTGCAGGCCCTCTTTGCTACATTTTGACCCATTTCACTTGTATATGACTCATACTACTTCTGTATTACACCAAACTTTCCAGAAATCATTATACTAGCATAATAAAAGGTTTACATATTCTCTTGACCCATTTACAACCCAAATGGGTAAGATTACACATTAATCCAAACGACTCTTTATTCATTACCATAAATACTAAAATCCATTTACAACATGAACCATTAGACATACTCGACTTTAACATACCACAACATAACTTTGGCACAAGAGTATGCGTATACAACTCGATAAAAGACTCACGGGGGTACGATACCATCATAGAGCTCAGTATTCTATAATAAGCTCCTAAATGCTTACTACCTTCTAACCTTCCGCATAATCAAACCGTACTCCATATTCCACGCCATCCATAATCACAAGAACCTACAAAAAGGTTAGACAACTAAACCATAAGCTTTCGTTTAGTAAGTAACCCGACATAAAACACATATCATACACATATTAGCACATAAGCATCATGATCACTTACATTGCTTCCATACCAAAACATTCAAATCGTACCACACAAACCTTCATTACATAAGCTACAACAAGTCTCATTAGCAATAGCCAAAAACATGCTTATCTAGTTATAACTAGACACCACTTTCCTAACTTTCATCCATTATTCAATCCAAGTGCTAAACTTATCACAATCATAACACATATATAACACATGTTTTAGTACAAGTTACTTACCTTGATCATCCAAGCTAAGCTACAAATCAATAACACCATCATCATCTAACATCATAATCATCATCATCATCATCATCATCATCATCATCATCATCACCCTTCATCATAACATCCTAAATGATAACATCATACATAAAGACTTAATACCTATAACAATGGTTTACACAACCATTAGCTTACTTCCAATCACCTCTAATCATTATATAATCATATCTTGATTTTATGATGATCAACCCCATAGATTATCAACCATAAGACCAATAAACATATCTCATGGCTAGCATGATCACTTTAATTATCTTAAAACACATTTTTACCCAATATCCCCAAATTAGGGTTCATAAACCCTAACCTCAATCTCATCAATTAACAATAATTAAGGGTTACTTACTTGCAAGGATCATTGCTATGGACACCCTACATGAATTGGAACCTTTATCCTTCATCTATTTACTTCCAAGACCCTTGCCTTTTCCCTCTCTTCTTCACTTCACGACACACACACTCACACCACAACTTTGGATAATTATGAGTTGTATAACTCCTAGAGATTTCTAGATAAGACTTCTTCATAACAAAGTTATCTCCCAACTTAACACTTTAAGCCCCTCAAGTCCTTTTCTTACTACTTTGGCTACAAACAACTTTATAACATATTTATAACTTGACAACTTAGGTCCTTAAAGTCCATTTCCTTCTTGTTGTGCCACACAATACTTTCATAACCTTATAACACATTCTTTGACCACAAGATTGACTATCGGGTTTGACTTCCACATAATTTTGTTGACTAACCAATCACATTAAACCTTAGTCAATATCATCTAAGGTGGGGCCTATTTGTATTCGGGAAACGGGTCTAACAATTCTACCCCCTTATTTGGATTTCGTCCTCAAAATATTTCGTCCATTACTAACTTTAACTTGGTCATATCTTGTCTCATTCTTAAGACTAAGCACACTTTCATTCAAACATTGCATTGCAAAGATCTAAGTGATCTTACAACACAAAGTGACACATTCCAAAAATTCTTAATCCGCTCTACTTCTCGTTTAGTTTTCTTTAACCATATGGTTCTTAACTTCTTACAATGGTTATTATGTCATTCAATACTCACTTACTATGACGAAAATATCATTTAACCAACTTTACTACCATTATGTCATATTCTTATTTGCATTATTCTAACCTTTTAATCATGGACAACATGTCACTTGAGTAAATTTCCACTATTTTGACTTTATATAAGTCAATTAGTAACTAATACAACTTATCATTTTCACATTTACCATAGTTATTTTATTACCATTCTAACATTATGCTTTAACACCTTACTATCTTTAGTTCATTTTAAGGATTTTCACTAAGTATTATGAGCCACTTAGGAAATCTTAGATCGCATTTGACTTTCATAAGTCAACATTGACTAATACATTTACATTCTACTATGGTCATTCAAATATTTCATTAACATTTTTATTACGGGGCCTTATTTCCTTTTATAAATTCCTCGTCAAAGACTACAAGTCTCATAGAAAATTCCAATACGTTGACTTTATAAAGTCAAGCTTTATCTTACATCATTACATTTATACATAAGGGTGCCAATGAAGGTTAGAATCTATTACTATCATTACTCACCTTTTATACCACTCTTCAAGGCACATTATAACATCATTATAAATTCTTAATCTTTCCAAGTTATACTTAAGACACTTAAATAATTGGTTTCACTTAGTGTCTCAATTTAAAAGTCACATTCTAATTCTATTCCATTCATCTTAGTCCTTAAGAATTTTAACTAATACTAGGCCCCCATTTTTCTATTCTTTTCTTACTTACTCATGCCATGTCGGGAATACATAAGCCCATTCATTCATACTTCCTCATTTACATAGAGAGGCATCCCAAACGATGTAAATAAAGAAATAGAAACTCATGGTTCAGTGGTTCACAACTTCTTTATTCAAATGAAAAAGCGTCCCAATCCATTTAAATAAAGAAATCATAAACCATCCTATTTACACACTTCTGACATAACACGCGTACTTATTACTCATTTTCACTTTACTTTCTTTCTCTTCGTTCTTATTAGACTTTACATTACCTTTTTAAATTTTACACTTGGATCCATACATTTATAACATTCCCTTGAAGGGACCTTTACCGTACCCTTGTGGTACCATTAACACATGTCATTACCCAAACTCGGCCATCCCAGAGGATACCACGACATGTGCATCGTTAACATGGTCATCTCAAAGGATGCCTGATTGGGGCTAAACCGTCAGATATTATTGACCAAGGTCAATAAGTCAAAAACAGCTTAGGCCAATTCTCTGTGGATAGTATAGTGTTTCCCCGGGTCGTTATGTCCCAGCGAGATTGCAATGGTGTTCGAAAACGTTTTTGAGAATGAGTGGCACTGAGGACAGTAACCAAGATGATTGGGAAATGATTATGCTACTTGATTATTTGGTATTTGAACAATTTGAAACAATATTAACAATAACATATATACAGATGTAATCACACAAATGCAAATTAGAAATCAGATTACTGACAGATAAAAGTGAGATTTAACAATTTACAACTTCAGGGGGTGCAAGTGAAACTTTTACAAACTTTAAATAAAAAGAAAATTTAAAATGAAAAGGAAATTATTTACTTGATTATTTAATATTTAAATACTGATTAATTAATTAAAACTATTTAAAAAGTAATTTAAATCTAATTTAAATCAAACTAAAAATGATTAAGGCTACAAATTAAACTAAAAACTTGCAAAATTATTTTCTAAACTTCTAAATTAACTTAAAGAAAATATAAAAATTAAAAAAAAAATGTTTTTGTCTTTTTGTGGGTTTCCTTTTAATTAAATAATATTTATATTAATTAAACTATTTAAACTATTTTAAATCACTAATAATACTAAAAATGACTAGATAATTATAGAAAAATTTATAAAACTAATTAACCATCACAGGAATCCTAAAAAATTATAAAAAGTTTCTAAAAATTATATTTAGACTATTTTACTAATTATTTACTTGATTATTAATTTAAATCTAATTTAACTAAATAAATTAAGAAAATTAGAAATTGAACAGTAGAATTTAAGAAACTATTTTCAAAAAGTCTTAAATGATTTATGAAACCTAGGAAAAATCTAAAAACCTACTGTTGTTAATTAAAAATTAAGAGAACTATTTAATTACTAATATTATCTAATTAATTAATTAAACTATTATTAATTCTAATAATTATTAAATCAAAAGAGAAAAATCTAAGAAAATTACTGAAAATACTTTAAGGTGATAGGAAATTAAAAAAAAAAATATGAAAATGATGAAATGCTTATTAATAAGCTAAAAAGAAAAATTAAAAAGATAAAATTTATTAAATAGAAGCTATCACTATTTTTTAATTTGGTTTTTTGTTGGATTTTCTTATTGACAGTTTAATATAAGCTAAAAACAAGAAACTTTTGTGAAAACACTTTTGATATAGCTTAAAAATAAGCTATGTGCACCCCCTTTTCCTAAACAGTGAACTTAAAAGCTTATTAGGACTTAAGCACTTATGAAAAAGCTGAGAAATGACAAACTAAGCATTAACAGATGATTACACACTTGAAATAAGCAAAGTGGGACAAATAAGCACTCTGGAAAAGCTAGATACCACAAATAAGCACTTATGCCTACACAAGGCCTAAACAGGCCAAACCAAAGGTTTTTGAACCTCTGTGGGGTCCATAGAAGCCAAGGTGGGTCCAAAGTAAGACTAGAAACTTGAAAATGGACTGGAGGGCTTCTCAATAAGCCAATAAGCTGGGCCTATTGCTTATTTTTTAGCACTAGGGAGGATATGGAAGTTGGGGTCACACACTGAGTTACTCAGTGTAGGGTTATGAGTACTAGTAACAAGGGAGGTCAAATAAGCTAACCTACATTAAGCTAAAGCTAAAACTAAACCTAGGACTGAGAAGAAGGTCCAATAAGCTACCAAATAAGCAAAGAGCAGGGTGTGGGGTCCACTGGTTAAGTCACAGAAGGCCAAGGAAAATTGGCCAAAGGCCTGGTGCAGGGGAGGTTGCTCTCCCTGCATCTCACTTTGAGCAAGTGTGGGGTCCACAAAAAAATCACAAAATTAAGCTAAACATAGATTATTGTAGTTTAGGTGATAAACTTTAAGCCCTACCAATTTTAAGTCCTGAATCACTTCACAAAATTCTAGAAAAATCCCACTAAAAATGAGTTTTCTGAAAACTTAAGAACTTTTGACTTTTATATTTTCACCTTTGTTGACTTTGATGAGCTTTGATTTGATCCTAAGTATTGAAAACCAAATTTTAGCCAAAATAAGTATCCCTAAGGCTAAATTAACTGATTATCAATTGAAGTGAATGAGTTTTGAAACCTAAAAATCTCACAGTAAAACTGTGAAGTGAATCAAAAGAGATTTTGACTTTTTGTGAAACAAGACCAGGATTTTATGGTTCTTCTGTCTTAATATGGACTAGATAAACATGTGTCAAGCAAAAGTGACCAACCAATCCTATCTTAACTCAGTGAAACAGAAAGATCCAAACACCCCTTTAAACACTAATTTTTGTGGATTTCAAAGGATTCCAAAGATTTAAACCACAAATATGACCCCAATTATTGAAATACACTTTCACAAACTGATTTGATCACAGAACTACTATTTATAACACCAATACAGTGAGATTCACTCAAATGCTATAAGATAGTTAAAATAAAAGAAATTTTTAGAAAAAGATAAGCAAATGAGAAAGAAATTGAATACAAGCAATAACACAACTAATGATCAAACAGGAAGCATAATAAGCAAATATAAACACCAACTAGACAATGCAATAGTACTAACTAAGAATCAAAGAAAAATGGAGGAAAAATTCTCACTTGAGACCCTAGCTTAGGAAGGGGACCCAAATGGGCAGCTACAAGCTCCTAGCTTGTTATAAACAAGCCAGGTAAAGTCCATCTACCAAATCCATTTCTTGGTACTTCCAAAAAGCTTCCTGTCTCATGCAAGGGTACCTTGCGGTATTTTGTTTCTGATTTTTCTTTTTTTCTTTTTTTATGTTTTTATGTTTAGTTGTAGATATAAACAACCAAATTGAGCTTATGAAACAGTTATACTAGTTTAGGACATGATTAAAGCTTAAAAAAGAAAATTTAAATAAAAATGCAAAAACAGGATTTAGACTAAAATACTTGATGTTTTGATTAAGAAAGGCTCAATTACACTTAAGAAAACAGATTACAAACTATTTGAAGTACTTCTAATGATTAGAAACTAATTTCATACAAATTCGATTTAAAACTAAGACTATATGACTACACCCTTCTTCCTTTGCTTCCTTCTCTCTTATATAGCCCTCCATTAGGGTTTGTGTGATCTTCTAAGCATTCCCCACAACCCTTGGATCCTTCAAACTCAATCCTAGCCATCTACGTCATTTTGGCGGGAAAATTGAGAGAGAGTGAATTAGTTTAATACTGCAACAGGGGGTGGCATTTATTATGGTTGTCCTGTTAGGTATACATGGTGGGTTAGATGGTGGATTAGACAGGGATGGTGGGGTGGTGGTGATATGATGGTTCTGCAAGTGGGAGGGGAAAGGGGGAAGGTATGGTGTGTTTGACTGGGGTTTGACCAGGGGTGGTCAAACGTTGACCCTGGTGATATTAAAAGGGGGTGTTTGCTTGGGCTTTGGTTAATGGGGCCAGGGGAGGGAGTGGGCTGGTTGTGTATGTTTTGGATTGGATTGGTATTTGGGTGGTATAATATCAAAGGGTTCGGTTTGGTTTAGGATAAAAACAAGGACCAATTTTGTAATTAAGCCGAAAGTGAGGGATTGATCATGGTGTTTTTCCAAAGTATTTCATGGGGTGTAATTTTCCATATGAGAATATTATATGGACATGTGTTGATTTTTTTTTCACTTATGAAACCCCAGGGACCAATTTTGCCAATTCACCAAACTTCAGGGACCTGTTTTGTAATTTCACCAAACTTGCCAACCAAGGACCATTCCTGCCATATATAAGAAGTACAAGGACAAAATTTGTTTTTCTCAAAGTTTTAATATCCCAGGGACCATTTTTGTCAATTTTTAAAGTTGAGGGACTAAACTTGCAATTTTGTGAAACTTTGTACCAAAGGACTAAATATGTAACTTTGTGATTTAAAAGGACCTTTGGTGACTTTTTCAAGTTTTTAGAATAGCCATGGACTAGTTTTGACAACTTTTAAAAGATGAGGGACTGAAACTGCCAATTATGCAAAATTTGTTTATTTTTTATCTGTTTTTGATTATTTTGCATCTGAAACATATAAAACACATTCCTGGGATATTTTCAGTATTATGATGCATTTTTGAGTGTTTTTAGATGTTTTGGCAGCTCAGAATAGGTAAAAATGATGAGTATTTACACACTCATCAATCCCCCACACTAAAACATTGCTAGTCCCTAGCAATCTTTTGAGAAAAACTTAATGGATTTGAAACTCTTTACCAAAAGCCATTACTTCTGGATTAGCCAAATGTTTCAGTTCAAGTAAGAACTATGGTCCACCTGATAACCATGTGATTTTGAGCAAACCACCAGCTGTCAACGGATTTGATTTGTCTTTACCAGAAGCCGTTTGCTTCTGGACTAGCCAACTCTTGATGGACATAGTCGACATCTTGGTGAGCTGATTGCCAATTATGGTTTTTCCACTGCCTTTACCACAAGCCATAATCTTGCGGGCTAGCCAACTCTTTCACTTATTTGTATATGGTGAGTTGAATTCCACACAATTTTGGGCAAATTGTCAGCCATAAACGGATTTGATATATCTTTACCAAGAGCCGTTTGCTCCTGGATTAGCCAATCTTTTTGTCATTTAGACATGGCGGACTGATAACCACAAAAATTTTGAAATAAAGTGAAAAATTTTTGAAAAATTTGGGCCAAAATGGGGGTACTTAGAAAGTATTTTGTGATAAAATTCGCTAGAATTCCCCCCCCCCCCCCACACTTAGAATTGAATATGGTCCTAAATATTCAAAGTCCCGGCTATTATGCCGACTCTTTGAACGGAAAAAGGTAATATTCTAAGCTAACCGCGGAAATATCATTTTAATTTTTCACTTTATTTATATGTACATACAAACACATTTTTTTTTGAACTTATATACATATTTATTTTGCAAAAGGTGGGGGACGGCCACTCCCCCACACTTAGGTGTTTAGAAAGTAGAAAGAAGTCAGAGATATGGGTGAAAACCCATATTTTGCTAATTTTTGTTCACCGAGTCACTAGCTTGACTCGATCCCCGAATTCATTGGTCCATGGGGAAAGTTTGGAGATCTGGGACAACCATGGATGGTATGTCCTCTCCAAAATAGTGTTTCAAATGATGACCATTCACTTTGAAGTTGGGACCTTCGGGTTGAGATAGCTCAACAGTCCTGTATGGATATACTTTTGCAACAGTGAATGGTCCAGTCCATCGGGTTTTTAATTTCCCCGAGAAGATCTTTAACCTTGAATTGAAAAGAAGGACTCTGTCACCGACGTTGAAAACGCGGTTCTTAATTTTGGAGTCGTGGATCTTCTTTGTCTTTTCTTTGTAGATAAAGGAGTTCTCGTAGGCTTGATCACGAAGTTCCGTTAATTCATTGAGTTGAATTTTACGGTGATCACCCGCTTTATGAAGGTCGTAGTTTGCATGTTTCAAGGCCCAGTAGGCTTTGTGCTCGAGCTCGATCGGTAAATGGCATGCCTTCCCGTATACAAGCTTGTAAGGAGTACACCCGATGGGTGTTTTGTAAGCTGTACGGAAGGCCAAGAGTGCATCATCTAGTTTATCCGACCAGGAGGAACGGTTTTCACCTACGGTCCTCTCAAGAATCCGTTTAATACCACGATTTGAAACTTCCACTTGCCCACTTGTTTGTGGGTGATACGCGGTAGAAAGACGGTGAGTAACACCGTACTTAAGCATGACTTTTGCGAATTGATCGTTGCAAAAGTGTGTACCGCGATCACTAATGATGGCACGGGGAGTTCCAAAACGAGCAAAGAGGGATTTCAAGAATTTCACAACAACTCGGGCATCGTTAGTGGGTAAGGCTTTTGCCTCAACCCATTTTGAGAAATAGTCAACAGCCACGGGGATGTATTTGTTTCCACGAGAAGATGGGAATAGCCCCATAAAATCAATGCCCCAGACGTCAAAGATTTCACAAACTTGAATGGCATTTCGTTCTTTTGTGAAATATTCCGGTGACGCTGACAAGCGTCACAAGCTTTGACTAATTCGTGGGCATCCTTATAGATCGTGGGCCAATAGAAACCGGAGTCAAACACCTTTTTTGCGGTGTAGTTAGGACTATGGTGGTCCCCGGTGGGTCCAGCATGGCAAGCCTTGAGAATATCAGTGGCTTCCTGTCTGTAAACACATCGCCTGATGACTTGATCGGCACAGATTTTGAACAAATAGGGGTCGTCCCAGAAGTAATGTTTAACGTCTTTAAAGAATTTGTTTTTCTGTTGGGACGACATCCCCTTCACGATGAAGTTACCCGCATGGTAATTTGCAAAGTCGGCAAAACATGGGGTAGAAGAGTCACCACGAAAAGAAACCGCATTGAGTGTCTCGAGAGGAAAAGATTCATTTATTTCCTGTTTCTCAGACACATCCTGGTGAGGGTTTTCTAATCGTGAGAGATGATCAGCAGCAAGGTTCTCGGCTCCTTTTTTATCACGGATAATGATATCAAATTCTTGCAGGAGGAGAACCCAACGGAGTAGCCTTGGCTTTGCATCTTGTTTTGCAAATAGATACATCAAAGCCGAGTGATCCGTGTACACTACGCATTTGGTCAGTATCAAGTATGGCCGGAATTTTTCAAAGGCATACACCACAGCTAATAGTTCTTTTTCAGTGGTGGTGTAATGACTCTGAGCCTCGGTCATAGTTTTGCTTGCGTAGTGTATAGGCTGAAAGTATTTTGCTTTTTGTTGCCCCAAGACCGCACCTATGGCAAAATCACTAGCATCGCACATAAGCTCAAAAGGTAGGTCCCAATCGGGGGCAACAAGAATCGGTGCCTCAGTAAGCTTTTTCTTTAAGGTTTCAAAAGCTTCGTTGCACTCAGGAGAGAAGATAAAAGGAGCATCCTTCTCGAGGTGATGGGTCATAGGCCGGGCGATTTTAGAGAAATCTTGGATAAACCTACGATAGAAGCCGACAAGACCCAAAAAGCTCCTAACACCTTTAATGGTAGTGGGATGAGGTAATTTAGCGATGACATCAATTTTGGCTCTGTCAACCTCAATCCCGTTTTTTGAAATTTTATGGCCGAGGACAATGCCCTCTTTAACCATAAAATGGCTCTTCTCCCAGTTGAGACTCAATTTTGTTTCTTTACAACGTTTTAGCATTTGTTCCAAGTGGGAGAGACAAGACTGGAATGAATCCCCGATGACTGAAAAGTCTTCCATAAATACCTCCATAGTTTTCCCGATCATGTCGGAAAATATTGACATCATGCACCTTTGGAACGTGCCTGGTGCATTACATAAGCCGAAAGGCATACGTCTGTAAGCAAAAGTTCCGTAGGGGCATGTGAAGGTAGTTTTCTCTTGATCCTGTGGATCAATTGGGATTTGGAAGTAACCCGAGAAACCATCGAGGAAACAGTAGTATTCATTCCCCGCTAGTCTTTCGAGCATTTGGTCCATAAAAGGCAGAGGGAAATGGTCTTTACGGGTGGCTTCATTCAACTTACGATAGTCAATACATACTCGCCAACCCGTGACCAAACGAGTTAGAATCAACTCGTTTTCCTTGTTGGTGACAACGGTTATGCCACCCTTTTTAGGAACGCAATGAATTGGGCTAACCCAAGGACTGTCTGATATAGGGTAAATTAATCCCGCATCAAGAAGTTTTAGAACTTCTTGTTTGATAACTTCGTGGATTTTGGGATTTACCCTTCTCTGTTGTTGCACTGCTGGCTTAAAGTCATCCTCCATTAAGATTTTGTATGTACAAAAGTCCGGGCTAATACCCTTAATGTCTGAGAGTTTCCAAGAAATTGCTTGCTTGTGTGACTTAAGAACCTTTAGGAGTGCAGCCTTTTCCTCATCTTTCAAGTCTTTTGCAATAATGATGGGTAATTTATCATTACCCTCCAAAAATGCATATTCTAGATGAGGAGGCAAGTCCTTGAGCTCGACCTCGGGAAAGTCTTCAGATTTTTCAATAGACTTAATTTCTGCTTTATGAAGTTCTTTTGGAGACGGAGAGGGTGAAGGATCGTCATTTAACAATCTTTCAAGAAGAAGAATATCCCCCTCCGGGTCAAGATAGTTTTCATCAATCTCATGAGAGATTGAGCTATCCTGAGCAAGAAAAGCCTCGACCTCTTCCAGAAGGAAGTCACTTCCCTCAAACGGAGTGAGAGAAGGGGAAGAGTCGGATATGATAGGCTCAGAAGAAAGAGTGGTACTGCCACTTGATGAGAAACCGATGACCTCTTGAGAATACTCCTCTGACGCAACATCGATGATGTCAATTCGGTTTACTATTTCAGCGTCATAGTTGGAGGAGTATCTTGAAGTCTGATCAAGATTGAATGTGATGGCTTCACCACCATCACGCAAAGTGATTTCTTCTTCGAAAACATCGATTAGGGCACGACCCGTTCTTAAGAATCCCCTCCCGAGAATGAGAGGAACTCTTGGGTCAACATCGAAATCAACAATCACGAAATCTGCCGGAAAATGGAACTTTCCTACTTTCACGAAGATATCTTCGTCAATGCCGAGAGGACGAGATATAGTACGGTCTGCAAGCTCGAGAGTCATGCAGGTAGGAGTAAGAGTAGGGAGAGAGAGTTTCTTCCAGACTGAGTGAGGCATAAGGTTAATGCTTGCACCAAGATCGGCCAAGGCAAAGCATTCAACCATTCTCGGGAAAATGCAAGGAATGAGACATTTCCCGGGATCTCCAAGCTTTTCGGGAAGCTTTTTCAAGAGCACTTGAGCAATGCTCATTCAGTGGAGTTTTAGCCATCTTACAGAGTTTTTCCTTATTGCTTATTAGATTTTTGATTGTTGAAGCAAATTTAGGCATTAGAAGAAGAGCATCCGCGAAGCTAATATCGAAATGTAACTCTTGGAAAATTTGATAAAATTTTTCCATCTGATGGTTAGCTTTTTCGCGGATCTTTTGATCATTCAATCATGAAGGATATGGAATTGAAGGCTTGGGATTGTTCTTTGGAATTTCATCAGGAATTTTCGGAGGATCAAGTACAACTTTTGACTTACGAGTCGGGACCGGGACAACTTGAGGGTGGACGTTGTTGGTACCTCTGTTATTAGTAGGAAGTACCGTCCGTGGTAACCTCAGGTTCACGTTCCGCTACCTTGGTAGGAGGAGAAGAAGAGGTAGAGGGAGTCGTGGGTCCATTGTATGATACTCCACTTCGGGTAGTGATCGCCTTAACATCGCCCCTCGGGTTAGCGATCGTGTTGCTCGGTAGTGTTCCCGGGCCCGAGGGTCGATCATTTAAAGACTTCTGAAGCTCAGAGATCTTTCTGATCAATAACTGATTTGTTTCCTCTTGTGCTTTCATGAATTGTTTTAGCACTTCATCGGAGGAAGACGAGGGTTGAACAACGTTTTGATTTTGGTTAGGAAAATTTTGAACACGGTTGTTTTGAAAATTTCCTTGGTTTTGGGTGTTGTTACCCTGAAAATTATTTCTCTGATTGAAATTACCCTGATTGTAATTCCCTTGACCCTGGTTTCTTTGAAAATTTCCTTGAAAACCTTGATTTTGATTGCCATTTTGAAAATTGTTTTGATTAAAATGACCTTGATTTTGGTTCGGGTTTTGGAAATTCAGGTTTTGACCTTGATTAAAATCTCCTCGATTATGATTTTTATTTGAGTTACGGTTTTGATTTTGGTTAAAACCGGGTGGTCCGAGAAAATTGTTGGAACGATAGCTTAAGAGATTACGGTCCCCTTGTGGTTGGTAAGAATTACCCCCCATGTTGTAGGAACCTTGAGCAGCATAAACGTTCTCTTGAGGATAACCAACAGTAGTTGGACACTTGAAATACAGATGTGGGCCTCCACAAGTTTCACAACTTCGGGCCACGGCTTTCACTTGTTGATTTTGAACTTGTTGATTTTGCATAGTTTGGTTCATTCTCAACACAGCCGTAGAGATATCATCCATCTTTTTAGTGAGAGCCACTATTTCAGGAGATGATGATGAAGGAATGACTGATTTACATGACTCATCCCTCTCCGCAGAGGAATCCCAAAAGTTATGGTGGGCAGTCATGTTCTCAATTAGATCATAGCATTCTTTGGGACGCCTTTTCATAAAGGTCCCACCAGCAGCAGCATTGAGAATATCCCGGTGCCTCAATGTTAGACCATTATAGAAGGTATCTATGATGGTAACTTGTAACATATTGTGGTTAGGGCACCGATCAATTGCGAGCTTGTAACGTTCCCAAGCCTCAAATAGAGACTCATCGGGACGCTGCCGGAAGTTGCTGATATCATTTCGTAACTTGGTAACCATGGAAGGTGGAAAATATTTTGCTAGAAAGTTGGTTACCATTTCATCAAAGGTACGAATAGAATTCTTGGGGAGTCGGTCAAACCATGCAGTGGCATGATGGGTGAGTGAGTAGGGGAAGAGATATAAACGGAGGGCATCATCGGTGACACCATGCTGTTTCATGCTCTGGGTGACGGTAAGGTATTTATCAAGATGCTTGTTAGCATCGTCACCCGGTAATCCATGGAATTGACACGAATTTTAGACTTGTTGGATCATGTGGTGCTTGAGGCCAAAGTCCGTAGCCTCAATAGTGAGTGGTGCAATAGTTCCGCCCCTCCTTTGCATGGTTGGTTGGCACAACTCCTCCATCGTTCGGAGATCGGGAGCTGGCTCATCCTTGGGAGGGTCAGGGGGTGGTGGTGGCCCGTCGTCCATTTCTGTTTTAGGTTCTTTAATAACAGTACGTAGCTCGGGTACGTTTTTCTGATTTTTACGCTTTGTTTGTGAATGAGTGCATATTTTTCAAAACAAATTCGAGGCAAAACAACAGGGAACTTAAACCAATAATCACAAGTGAATGGCTTCATTAAAAAAGATGCACCACTTATAGGGATACAATGGCAAGTTTTAATCTTTAGTTTGGGAACTTATTATGTCCACACCCCCAGTTGGTAGGTGTTCTGCCTTGGTTTGCGGTGGTAAAATTTTATGTATTTATTAATAGAAAAATTGTTTTTGAGCTTTCCGGGGGTGTGTGCAACAAACTTTGGGAAATATTTTTGGAACTGATTCGTTAACCGAAAGCGTTCCTTTAAGATTACTCGCAGGCTGGCGGGAGAGAATGAATGGATCTCTCTTCAGTTCGCAATTTAATGTCAGAACTTACCTTAAACCAACTGTACAGGTTGTAATCTTAAAGATAACGAAGTAATTTAACTTCACAGTTTGTTTTGTTGTTTTTGATTTTTTTTTGGTGTTGCTAACACTTCAGAAAAAGTGTTAATGAACTTTTTGATATGATTGATATTTTTACAAAAACTTTTTACAAAAGTGGTGACATTTGTACAGGGAGGGTTTTGAAAACCACTAAATTTAAAACGATTTTAAAACACGCAACAACCTCCCCGGCAACGGCGCCAAATTTTGATTGGGGCTAAACTGTCAGATATTATTGACCAAGGTCAATAAGTCAAAAACAGCTTAGGCCAATTCTCCGTGGATAGTATAGTGTTTCCCCGGGTTGTTATGTCCCAGCGAGATTGCAATGGTGTTCGAAAACGTTTTTGAGAATGAGTGGCACTAAGGACAGTAACCAAGATGATTGGGAAATGATTATGCTACTTAATTATTTGGTATTTGAACAATTTGAAACAATATTAACAATAACAGATATACAGATGTAATCACACAAATGCAAATTAGAAATCAGATTAGAGACAGAGAAAAGTGAGATTTAACAATTTACAACTACAGGGGTGGTGCAAGTGAAACTTTTACAAACTTTAAATAAAAAGAAAATTTAAAATGAAAAGGAAATTATTTACTTGATTATTTTAATATTTAAACACTGATTAATTAATTAAAACTATTTAAAAAGTAATTTAAATCTAATTTAAATCAAACTAAAAATGATTAAGGCTACAAATTAAACTAAAAACTTGCAAAATTATTTTCTAAACTTCTAAATTAACTTAAAGAAAATATAAAAATTAAAAAGAAATGTTTTTGTCTTTTTGTGGGTTTTCTTTTAATTAAATACTAATTATATTAATTAAACTATTTAAACTATTTTAAATCACTAATAATACTAAAAATGACTAGATAATTATAGAAAAATTTATAAAACTAATTAACCATCACAGGAATCCTAAAAAATTATAAAAAGTTTCTAAAAATTATATTTAGACTATTTTACTAATTATTTACTTGATTATTAATTTAAATCTAATTTAACTAAATAAATTAAGAAAATTAGAAAGTGAACAGTAGAATTTAAGAAACTATTTTCTAAAAGTCTTAAATGATTTATGAAACCTAGGAAAAATATAAAAACCTACTGTTGTTAATTAAAACTTAAGAGAACTATTTAATTACTAATATTATCTAATTAATTAATTAAATTATTATTAATTCTAATAATTATTAAATCAAAAGAGAAAAATCTAAGAAAATCACTGACAATACTTTAAGGTGACAGGAAATTAAGAAAAATATGAAAATGATGAAATGCTTATTAATAAGCTAAAAAGAAAAATTAAAAAGATAAAATCTATTAAATAGAAGCTACCACTATTTTTAAATTTGGTTTTTTGTTGGATTTTCTTATTGACAGTTGAATATAAGCTAAAAACAAGAGACTTTTGTGAAAACACTTTTGATATAGCTTAAAAATAAGCTATGTGCACCCCCTTTTCTTAAATAGTGAACTTAAAAGCTTATTAGGACTTAAGCACTTATGAAAAAGCTGAGAAATGACGAACTAAGAATTAACAGATGATTACACACTTGAAATAAGCAAAGTGGGACAAATAAGCACTCTGGAAAAGCTAGATACCACAAATAAGCACTTATGCCTACACAAGGCCTAAACAGGCCAAACCAAAGGTTTTTGAGCCTCTATGGGGTCCACAGAAGCCAAGGTGGGTCCAAAGTAAGACTAGAAACTTGAAAATGGACTGGAGGGATTCTCAATAAGCCAATAAGCTGGGCCTATTGCTTATTTTTTAGCACTAGGGAGGATATGGAAGTTGGGGTCACACATTGAGTTACTCAGTGTAGGGTTCTGAGTACTAGTAACAAGGGAGGTCAAATAAGCTAACCTACAATAAGCTAACGCCAAAACTAAAGCTAGGACTGAGAAGAAGGTCCAATAAGCTACCAAATAAGCAAAGAGCAGGGTGTGGGGTCCACTGGTTAAGTCATAGAGGGCCAAGGAAAATTGGCCAAAGGCCTGGTGCAGGGGAGGTTGCTCTCCCTGCAGCTCACTTTGAGCAAGTGTGGGGTCCACAAAAAAAAATCACAAAATTAAGCTAAACATTGATTATTGTAGTTTAGGTGATAAACTTTAAGCCCTAACAATTTTAAGTCCTGAATCACTTCACAAAATTCTAGAAAAATCCCACTAAAAATGAGTTTTCTGAAAACTTAAGAACTTGTGACTTTTATATTTTCACCTTTGTTGACTTTGATGAGCTTTGATTTGATCCTAAGTACTGAAAACCATATTTTAAGCCAAAATAAGTATCCCTAAGGCTAAATCAACTGATTATAAATTGAAGTGAATGAGTTTTGAAACCTAAAAATCTCATAGTAAAACTGTGAAGTGAATCAAAAGAGATTTTGACTTTTTGAGAAACAAGACCAGGATTTTGTGGTTCTTCTGTCTTAATATGGACTAGGTAAACATGTTTCAAGCAAAAGTGACCAACCAATCCTATCTTTGTTAGAAAATTTAGTGCACTTGAGGGATTAATTCACACATGGTAATGGGTTTGGAGGTACGGAGTGTACACCCATTTGGTCACTGAATCCCCTGACTCAATAGTGGTTATACTAGTATGAATCAGTTTCTGCTAGTGGAATCTGTTTCTGCTGATTAGATTCTGCTGATGAAGGATTCTGCTGATGGATTCTGCTAGTAGAATCTGCTGCTAGAATGATTCTGCTGACGGCATCAGTTTATTGTGCTGCTCGTTTTTAACCACTGATTCCTACTATGATGGAAAGTATTATGTTATAATTAATGGGCCGTTAATTATACATAATTCCATGGGCTAGGTTTGAGTATTCTCTATTATAAATAGAGGTCATAATACATCTGCATGGATATACGAAATCACAAAACCCTAAACACTTGAATACGCATCTGGTTCTTGGTTTGTGCCTAAATCAAGAACATCACTTGGTCTTATCCCATAGAGATATTCGTGTAACCCAGGCATAGGGTCGAATAATTTCTATTGGAAAGTGATACCACGATTTCAAGTGAATATCTGGTACCTTATTGATTATCTTAACCCTAATCTGGGAACTTGTTAACAGATAATAACCAACAATCAATAGAAACTATTAGTGATAATCAATGGCTGCTGCTATGAGACAAATGGCTGCTAACTTTTCCAAGTTGGAAAAGTTTGAAGGTGTTGATTTCAGAAGATGGCAAAAGAAGATGCACTTCTTGTTGTCAAGTATGAATGTGGTTTATGTTCTCACAACAGAGATTCCAGAAGATTTTGGAGATGATGCTACTATGGATCAGATGAGGGCAAGAAGCAAATGGGAGAATGATGATTATGTTTGCAGAGGTTTAATTCTCAATGGTATGTCTGATTCTCTATTTGATATTTATCAGAATGTTGAAACTTCTCAAGAACTATGGGATTCCTTGGAAGCCAAGTATATGGCTGAGGATGCATCAAGTAAGAAGTTCCTTGTAAGTAATTTTAACAATTACAAAATGGTTGATTCTAGACCTGTCATGGAACAATACAATGAACTTCTTAGTATACTTGGTCGATTCACACAACACAAGATGAACATGGATGAGGCTATTTCAATCTCTTGTATCATCAATAAACTACCTCCTTCTTGGAAAGATTTTAAGCATATGCTGAAACATAAGAAGGAGGAGTTAACTCTTGTTGAGTTGGGCAGTCACTTGCACATTGAGGATTCACTCAAAGCTCAAGACATTGACAAGCCAAAGAGTAGCACTGCTACTGGTTCATCAGTTGTCAATATGGTGGAGCATAACAACTCCACCAAGTACAATGACAACAAGGGCAAGCGTAAGCATCAAGATAACACCAAATCTGATCTTAACAAGAAACCTAAGGTGACTTGTTGGAAGTGTGGGAAACCTGGACACTTCAGGAAGGATTGTAAAGGTGTAAAGATTGGAAATAAAACCAATGGATCAGGCACAAGTGGAGGGAATGGTAACACCAATTCTCTGAAAGGATGATGATGTAGCTTGGTGGGTTGACTCTGGAGCAACAATTCATGTGTGTAAAGATAGAAGCTGGTTCAAGACTTATAAGTCAATGAATGATGATTCTATTCTTCATATGGGAAACGAGTCAACTGCCCTGGTGCATGGAAAAGGATGTGTTGATTTGAAGTTTAGTTCTGGAAAGATTGTTTCTTTATTTAATGTTTTACATGTTCCTGATATTAGGAAAAACTTGGTTTCTAGTAGTGTTTTGAATAATTGTGGTTATAAACAGGTGATTGAATCTAATAAGTTTATTTTATCTAAACATGGTGTATTTATTGGTTTTGGTTATTTGTGTAATCAAATGTTCAGACTTAATATTGTTCATGATAATGTTGATTCTGCTTTTATATCTACATCTAAACTTTATGATTCAAACCTATGGCATGCAAGACTTGGCCATGTACATTTTAAAAGAATGCAAGATATGTCCAAGGATGGATTAATACCAGCTTTTGATATGAACACTGAAAAGTGTAAAACTTGTATGTTGAACAAGATAACTAAGAAACTTTTTCAAGGAGTAAAACGTGAAACTAAAGTTTTGGAGCTGATTCATAGTGACCTATGTGATCTTCATGCTACTCCCTCTTTGGGGAACAAGAAATACTTTGTGACTTTTATTGATGATGCTTCTAGGTTTTGTTATGTTTATTTATTACATTCTAAAGATGAAGCATTAGACAAATTTAAAGTATTTAAAACTGAAGTTGAATTGCAACAAGGGTCTCTAATCAAAAGATTTAGGACTTATAGGGGAGGTGAGTACATGGATACTATGTATTTTCAATCTGTTGGTATAATCCATGAAACGACTGCCCCTTATACTCCTCAGCAAAATGGTATTTCTGAAAGGAAAAACAGGGTGCTGAAGGGGATGGTTAATTCCATGTTGTCCTATTCAGGGCTGAGTCAAGGATTCTGGGGTGAAGCTATGTTAACAACTTGCTATTTACTAAATAGGGTTCCCAATAAAAGGAACAAGGTTACCCCTTATGAACTCTGGACTAAAAAGAAACCCAACCTGAATTATCTCAGTGTTTGGGGTTGTAGGGCTGTTGTAAGACTCCCTGATCCAAAGCAGAAAACTTTGGGTGAAAGAGGCATTGAATGCATCTTTGTTGGATATGCTGAGCATTCCAAGGCATATAGGTTCTATGTTATTGAATCTAATGAATCTGTTTCAATTAACTCAATAATTGAATCAAGGGATGCACTCTTTGATGAGAACAGATTCTCATCTATCCCTAGACCAAGTCAAAGGATTCATAATGGAACCAATGACAATGGTGTTTCAGAAGTATCTGATGAGGTTCCTGCTGAGGTTGTGGAACAACAACCTGAACCTGAGCTCAGAAGGAGCAATAGGGCCAGGACTCCAAAGTCATTTGGACCTGAGTTTCAATTATACTTAATTGAAGGAACAAGGAGTGAGGTCTCTGACCAATACTCTTATTGCTTCATTATGGAGGATGATCCCAAAACATTTGAAGAAGCAATGAAGTCCCAGGATGTTGCTTTTTGGAAAGAAGCAATTAATGATGAGATGGACTCCATCATGGGCAACAACACTTATGTGATGACTGATCTACCACCTGGTTGCAAACCTTTAGGTAGCAAATGGATTTTCAAAAAGAAAATGAAGGTAGATGGAACTGTTGAAAAGTTTAAGGCTAGACTAGTCATTCAGGGCTTTAAACAAAAGTCAAGAATATACTACTTTGATACTTATGCTCCAGTGGCACATATCAGTACCATAAGATTGCTAATTGCTTTGGCATCAATTCACAATCTGATTATTCATCAGATGGATGTGAAGACAGCTTTCTTGAATGGTGATTTAGATGAGGAGGTTTACATGAACCAACCTCAAGGCTTCATCATGCCTGGCAATGAAAACAAGGTGTGTAAACTGATTAAGTCTCTTTATGAACTAAAACAGGCACCTAAGCAATGGCATCAAAAGTTTGATGAAGTGGTTTTGTCAAGTGGTTATTTACTTAATCAGGCTGACAAATGTGTATATAGCAAATTTGATGAATCTGGTAAAGGAGTCATCATTTGTTTATATGTTGATGACATGTTGATTTTTGGCACTGACCAAAATCAAGTTGACCTTACAAAGGAATTTTTGTCATCAAAGTTCTCCATGATGGATATGGGGGAGGCTGATGTTATCCTTGGTATTAGGATTAAACATGAAAGTAACAAAATTTCTATCTCTCAGTCTCATTACATTGAGAAGGTGTTAAGGAAATTTAATTACTTTGATTGTACTCCAGTGAGTACTCCTATGGATACAAGTGAGAAGCTAATGCCTAATACTGGAAAAGCTGTATCTCAACTTGAGTATTCTAGGGTGATTGGCTGCTTGATGTATGCCATGACTTGTACAAGACCTGACATTGCTTTTGCTGTGGGTAAACTGAGCAGGTATACTAGTAATCCTAGTGCTCATCATTGGCAAGCAATTCAGAGGGTCTTTAAGTATTTGAAGAGAACTATGGATTATAGTCTCTCATATACTGGTTATCCTTCTATATTAGAAGGATACACTGATGCAAGTTGGATCAGTAACACTGAAGACAATTCGTCTACTAGTGGCTGGGTGTTCCTACTTGGTGGAGGTGCAATTTCTTGGGCATCCAAGAAACAAACTTGCATTACCAGTTCAACCATGGAATCTGAATTTGTGGCTTTAGTAGCTGCTGGCAAAGAAGCTGAATGGTTGAAAAACTTGCTTCTTGAGATTCCATTGTGGCCTAAACCTATAGCACCTATTTCTATCCGTTGTGATAGTGCTGCTACATTGGCAAAGGCTTATAGCCAGATGTACAATGGGAAGTCTAGACACTTAGGTGTCAGGCATAGCATGATTCATGAGCTTATCATGAATGGGGTAATATCTATAGAGTTTGTTAAATCTCAACAAAACTTAGCTGATCACTTGACGAAGGGTTTGGCTAGAGACATGGTTTTGAAGTCTGCTAAAGGGATGGGTTTAAGTCCTACTTAGTCACTGAATGCAAGGATACCCAACTCCCTTCTAAGGAAACTTGGAAGCTGAGTTCAATGTGGAAAGCTGGTCATTTAGTGGACTGAAGCACATGTATCACAAACATCCCAAGGTTGTGCTTGTTACCTGCTGAAAGGAGGATGAAGTTTTCACTTTTTAATGGTTAATTTTCTTTGAAAAAGTGCTAAGCAGGAGCATGAATTAAAGATGAACCACCTATGTGAATGTTGAAGTTTTGCCGCTTCAGGAAGCTTTGGACTTTTAGCTTTTACAACATTTATGAATTGGATATGGACACATGGCTTGTATAGTGTCAGGAGTATTTTAGTGTTTGAAAACTTGTGTGTATTTATCATCAGGTATTCAAATGGGTTGAAGGGTTCAATTCTTAGAACACCCTGATTCTCGAATATTTGAAAGTATATGTACTAATGTGGAAATCCAATCCTCAGGATATTTTCATTTATGCACTTGTTTTGTTTTGTGTTTAATTTTTCATGCAAAGGAAGTGAACTAAATTTGGGGAGGATTGTTAGAAAATTTAGTGCACTTGAGGGATTAATTCACACCTGGTAATGGGTTTGGAGGTACGGAGTGTACACCCATTTGGTCACTGAATCCCCTGACTCAATAGTGGTTATACTAGTATGAATCAGTTTCTGCTAGTGGAATCTGTTTCTGCTGATTAGATTCTGCTGATGGATTCTGCTAGTAGAATCTGCTGCTAGAATGATTCTGCTGACGACATCAGTTTATTGTGCTGCTCGTTTTTAACCACTGATTCCTACTATTATGGAAAGTATTATGTTATAATTAATGGGCCGTTAATTATACATAATTCCATGGGCTAGGTTTGAGTATTCTCTATTATAAATAGAGGTCATAATACATCTGCATGGATATACGAAATCACAAAACCCTAAACACTTGAATACGCATCTGGTTCTTGGTTTGTGCCTAAAACAAGAACATCACTTGGTCTTATCCCATAGAGATATTCGTGTAACCCAGGCATAGGGTCGAATAGTTTCTATTGGAAAGTGATACAGCGATTTCAAGTGAATATCCGGTACCTTATTGATTATCTTAACCCTAATCTGAGAACTTGTTAACACATAATAACCAACAATCTTAACTCAGTGAAATAGAAAGATCCAAACACCCCTTTAAACACTAATTTTTGTGGATTTCAAAGGATTCCAAAGATTTAAACCACAAATATGACCCCAATTATTGAAATACACTTTCACAAACTGATTTGAGCACAGAACTACTATTTATAACACCAATACACTGAGATTCACTCAAATGCTATAAGATAGTTAAAATAAAAGAAATTTTTAGAAAAAGAAAAGCAAATGAGAAAGCATTTGAATACAAGCAATAACACAACTAATGATCAACCAGGAAGCATAATAAGCAAATATAAACACCAACTAAACAATGCAACAGTACTAACTAAAAATCAAAGAAAAATGGAGGAATGATTCTCACTTGAGACCCTAGCTTAACAAGGGGACCCAAATGGGCAGCTACAAGTTCCTGGCTTGTTATAAACAAGCCAGGTAAAGTCCATCTACCAAATCCATTTCTTGGTACTTCCAAAAAGCTTCCTGTCTCATGCAAGGGTACCCTGTGGTATTTTGTTTCTGATTTTTATTTTTTTATTTTTTTATGTTTAGTTGTAGATATAAACAACCTAATTGAGCTTATGAAACAGTTATACTAGTTTAGGACATGATTAAAGCTTAAAAAAGAAAATTTAAATAAGAATGCAAAAACAGAATTTAGACTAAAATACTTGAACTTTTGATTAAGAAAGGGTCAATTACACTTAAGAAAACAGATTACAAACTATTTGAAGTACTTCTGATGATTAGAAACTAATTTCATACAAATTCGATTTAAAACTAAGACTATGTGACTACACCCTTCTTCCTTTGCTTCCTTCTCTCTTATATAACCCTCCATTAGGGTTTGTGTGATCTTCTGAGCATTCCCCACAACCCTTGGATCCTTCAAACTCAATCCTAGCCATCCACGTCATTTTGGCGGGAAAATTGGGAGAGAGTGAATTAGTTTAATACTGCAACAGAGGGTGGCATTTATTATGGTTGTCCTGTTAGGTATACATGGTGGGTTGGGCGGTGGATTAGGCAGGGATGGTGGGGTGGTGGCGATATGATGGTTCTGCAAGTGGGAGGGGAAAGGGGGAAGGGATGGTGTGTTTGACTGGGGTTTGACCGGGGGTGGTCAAACGTTGACCCTGGTGATATTAAAAGGGGGTGTTTGCTTGGGCTTTGGTTAATGGGGCCAGGGGAGGGAGTGGGCTGGTTGTGTATGTTTTGGATTGGATTGGTATTTGGGTGGTATAATATCAAAGGGTTCGGTTTGGTTTAGGATAAAAACAAGGACCAATTTTGTAATTAAGCCGAAATTGAGTGATTGATCATGGCGTTTTTCCAAAGTATTTCATGGGGTGTAATTTTCCATATGAGAATATTATAAGGACCTGTGTTGATTTTTTTTCACTTATGAAACCCCAGGGACCAATTTTGCCAATTCACCAAACTTCAGGGACCTGTTTTGTAATTTCACCAAACTTGCCAACCAAGGACCATTCCTGCCATATATGAGAAGTACAAGGACAAAATTTGTTTTTCTCAAAGTTTTAATATCCCAGGGACCATTTTTGTCAATTTTTAAAGTTGAGGGACTAAACTTGCAATTTTGTGAAACTTTGTACCAAAGGACTAAATATGTAACTTTGTGATTTAAAAGGACCTTTGGTGACTTTTTCAAGTTTTAGAATAGCCATGGACTAGTTTTGACAACTTTTAAAAGATGAGGGACTGAAACTGCCAATTATGCAAAATTTGTTTATTTTTTATCTGTTTTTGATTATTTTGCATCTGAAACATATAAAACACATTCCTGGGATATTTTCAGTATTATGATGCATTTTTGAGTGTTTTTAGATGTTTTGGCAGCTCAGAATAGGTAAAAATAATGAGTATTTACACACTCATCAATGCCATTATTAACATCATTGGATTGGTCATCCCGAAGGATACCACCATTAACATCATTAACTCAATCATCACGAAGGATGCCATTATTAGTCATCATTAACTCAATCATCCCGAAGGATGCCATTATTAGTCATCATTAACTCATCGGTTATATGATAACTACCTTTAACCTTTCACATCTCAACATTGGATCCAAGTCATTAATATTTCAACGCATACATTATCTCATTCATGCTATTTAGCTAAGCAAGCGTCATAAGATATATGAAACTTGCTTATCGTACTTACACATTAACTATGTGTTTACACTTCTCATTACAACTTACATTCTTTAATGTGTGTTAACTATTTCTACATCTTTACTTTTACCTCTTTTAGGTTACTCAATTCTTTTCTACATCTAACCTTACATAGGTTAGTTCGATAACACTTTCATTAAGTTACATTTATCCATTATATTCACTTTACTCATTAACATGATCTCTTCTGTTTAACTTAGCAACATATCGTCACGTTCTTACTTACATTCTTAACTCATTTCTTACTAACACATTAAACTTATCAGGTTTTATATATGTAAAATGATCTCATCTCATCTTAACCATGCACTTTAACTTTTACTCATACTACTTAAGCATGTAAGAAATCATGCTTCAAGCATCTATTCATTACCATACTAATTTCAAGCCTTCTAGACATCTATGCTTATCAAACACTTATCATGCTTCTTAACTTATTTCACATGTCAATGTGTTCTTTCACCTTTCTTTCATTATTAGGTCATCACATAATATGCATTTCAATGAATCTATCTCAACTCATACACTTCTATGCATCATGCTCTCAAGCACACCACATAAAACTTAGACATATAATAAACTACTACCATAGACTTAACATTACATAAACAATAAAACTTAACACTTTATCCAAGAAGTGTTAAAACATTCATAATCATAATCAAATCATATAGTCTATGGCTCGTACGCCACATTGCATAATCAATCTATGTCTAAGCATCAACATTCTAACTAGCCGCAAGCATTAGTCTGCCTTATAATTAAGGCATCATACAACTTTTAACTCACTTACTAGCCCATCTCTAATAGCACTTAGCATTTCTACTCGCATTTCATTACCATTATTCTAACACACGTTCACAAAATCATAATACGATCACTCGTACTAACCAAGGTGTACGACAATCTAATCACTTAAACACCTCAAGTCCTCCACGGTCTTATAACACATAGATATTAACATTATATAACACATACATCATTCTCAACTTAGGTTCATATAACCTATCATGTAATTCGCTTCGAAACTTAAACATTTACTTTCTTGCATTACATTCTCTTACATTTTACGCATCAAATAGTGGTTTAAGACTAGGAAACCTATAGTGGAAACCTAATTCATTTAAATCGAAGCTCTGATACCAAGTTGTTACACCCCATCCCCGCTTTGACCAAAAATTAAAACTTTTTACGCGGAAACGCTTGAATTTTATAGACATTCTGTCACTCTTTTGACCATTTATAAAAATCCTTAAACTTTTAGACCTAGAGACTATTTTTAGATGAAACTAGACTCAATTAAATTCAAAATGTCGGGTGGCGCGACCCGTGACAACTTATGGTTTAAAAGATATGATTTTCTGAAAATTTACAAAATCTGAAAATCGCCTCCAAACCGCGGGTTGAGATTCAAACCACCAGGTTTGGCCCAAACCGCCTAGGTGATTGGGTCTGAACTAGTCAACTCTTATTAGTCAACCACTTGTGAATGGTCAACCGTAAAAGTCAAACTAATCAAGCCAATTCTCCGTGGATGGTATAGTGTGTCCCCGGGTCGTTATTCCCCAGCGAGATTGAAATGGTGCTTTGGAAATCCTTTATAAGTGAGTGGGACTGAGGACAGTAGCCCAGATGATGTGGAATTGATATTGCTACTGTTATTTTGGTGTTGTTACACAGATATAATATTCACAAAAATCAGATAACAGATATATGCACGTATTCACAATTCAGATCACGTAACAGACAGAGAAAGTGGGATTTTGGTATTTATCAAACTACAGGGGGTGCTTTTGACACTTTTTAAAACCTAAAATTAAAAGTGAAAATGAAATTATGAAAATGATTAAAATACTATTTAAATATTATTTAATTAAGTAAACTATTTAAAATCTAAATTAAAACCTAATTTAAATTAACTAAAAATGACAAATGATTTAAATTAAACTAAAAATTAACAAAAATATTTTATAAACCTAAATTAGAACTTGAAGAAAGTATAAAAAATAAAAATAAATGTTTTTGTCTTTTTGTGAGTTTTTTATAAATTGAAAACTATTTAACTTAATTAAACTAATTAAACTACTTTTAATTAATATTAATACTAAATTAACTTAGAAAATTAAGATAAAATTTATAAAATTACTTAACCATCACAGGAATCCTACAAAATTATAAAAACTCTAAAAATTATGTTTTAAGATTAAACAACTAATTATTTACCTTTTAATTAACTTAAGTCTATTTTAAACAAATAAAATAAGAAAAATAGAAAATGAACAGTAGAATCTCAAAATATATTTTCTAAAAACTTATTATACTATATTAGAGCTAGGAAAAATATAAAAACTAAATTTAACCTTGTAAAAACTAAATAAGCTATTTAATACTTAATATTAATTAATAATAAAGAAAATTAAAATTAAATCTAATTAACACTAAATGACAAAATAAAAATCTGAAAAAATTATCAAAATTACTTTACTATATAAGGTAATTAATAAAAATATAAAAACACTAGTTACTTAATTAAAATCTAAAAATGAAAATTAAAATTAAGGTGAATTAAATAGAAACTATTACTTATTTTAACTTTGGTTTTTTTTTTTTGGATTTTTCTTTTACAGACTTGCTTTACTAATGAAAATAAAGAACTTTTGTGAAAACACTTTTCAAGATAGCTTATAAATAAGCTATAAGCACCCCCTTGGCTTACACAGTTGACTTATCTTGACTGTGTGGTCAATTTAGGTCAAATGGCTTTGGGTGGGGTCCACAATGGTAAAAGTGAGTTCCAACAAACTTAACAATCACCAATAAGCCAGAAACAACAACTCTTGATCTCAAATAAGCTAACAAGAACCAATTAAGCACTTTGCAAATCTGAGTTTTACTCAGATTATGGGACAAACTTTGGGGCCTAAACTAAGTGGGGTCCACTGGGTCTTAGGTCAAACAAGTGGTCAATTTCTAATCCCTGGTAGGAGGGGGGTTGAGCAAACCAGCTTATGGGTTGTGGGACCCACTGTGGTGGTCACAAAACACCACCAAAGGTGGTGGGTTGGCTGGGTGACTGCTGATACCGAGCAGATGTTTGCCCTGCAACCCTCTTTGGAGGGTTGTGGGGCCCACAGGGAAATTAGCAAAAATAAGATGAGATTGGAATTTTAAAGTTCAGCTGATATACTATATTTCCTAAAAAACACAAGGCATGGATCTTAATACATAAATCTATAAAAATCTTACAAATTTAGGAAAAACTGAGAAACCAATGCTTTGACTTTATTGATGAACCACTAATTTTGACTTAAATGAAATTTGATTGATCCCTACTGAATTAATATGATATAGTAAGCTAATATAAGGCTAGTTTAAGTTAAAATAACAACTCCTAAACTGAAATGGGTGATCTAGGTTCCTAAATTCTCCACAGTGAACTATTTTTGAGAGGATTATGATGATTTTGACTAATCTACTAAAAGTGACATGAGTTATTGGTTGAAATGCCTTAGTATATCCTAAAGTGACATGGTGCAATACCTAGTAACCACTGAAACTCACTGAGTCACAGTGGACTCTCTAAATCCAAACACTCCCTTATCAGATGATCAAAGAGAGTTTTGAAGCAACTACTTAAATTAAACCTAAAAGCCACTAAACTAACTTACACTGACTTAAATTAAGCCTGAATAAACTAACATAAACAACAAATAGCAATTTTGATTAAGTAAAGCAAATTATGCATAAGAAAGATATAAATAGCTCACAATGGTTCTTTACTCAAACAAGGTGGGATACACTTTTACAGAATCTAGTTTGTGAAAAACAAACTAATACACCCATGGTCCTTCCAAATCTGACCCATCACCCATTAGTACCAAATTAACCATTATCTTTGACTTTCCTTGACTTTTTGAGAATCTAATGAACTGAACAACTAGAATACTACTGAGCTTATAAAACCTCTTTAATGAGCTTATAAAAGCTTTTGGAATGTTAAACAACCATTGCTAATATATTTAATACACTTTTGAGATTTATTAAATTGAGAGTAAATTGCATAAACTGAGAATGGTGATGAAACTTGAAATTGAGATTATAAAAAGTTAAGTTACAATGGAAATGTGAATTACAAACTTCAAAAACTGGAAATTACAACTGAAATTGCTAAATTAAGTTACCTACGATTACCTAAAACTAAACTACTCTAACTGCTTTCCATTTCTGCTTCTTCTACTCTTTATAGCCTCCCAGAGGGTTTGTGGGTCCCACAGGGTCAAATCCCACCAAAAATATCCTTAATTGGATGAGGTTTGACCCTACTCTTAGTTTGGCGGGAAAAGCTTTTTTAAGCAACTTGGACTGAGGAAGCAGACTAGGGGGGGTGGAGATGATAGGATTGGTGTTGGAAGGTGTGATATGGAGGGATAAGGTGGTGGTGGCAGAGGTGCAAGTGGAGGGGGAAAATACAACTGGTATGGTGGTTTCTGGTTTTGGAGGTAAAGGGAAGAAGGGTGGGTTTGACTGGATGTTTGACCGGGGATTATTTAAAACGGTTTGTAAGGGTTTTGGGCTTAAAGTTGGGCTTGGGGTGAGATGGGTGAGTGGGCTGTGTTTGTTGAATGGATTGGATTGGTTTTGGTGGTTTATATTAAAAATCCGTTTGGTAAATGGCTTAGGATATCACAAGGACTATTTTTGTAATATTCTGATTTTTGAAGGGTATTTCATGGCAAGGTTTCAAAGTTATTAAAGGGTTTACTTTTGCCAAATGTGAATAGTCCAAGGGCCCTTGTTGCATATTTATGAAATATAATCACCGGGGACCTTTTCTGCTAAACTTTCAAACTCCAGGGACCAATCATGTAACTTTTCCAAAATTTCCATCCAAGGACCATTTCTGCCAAATATTATTAGTATAAGGACAAAATTTGTTTTCTCAAAGTTTTCATATCTCAGGGACTATTTTTGACAATTTTCCAAAGTTCAGGGACTAAACTTGACATTTTGTGAAACTTTTCACCAAAGGACTAATTATGTAACTTTTTGATTTATAAGGACCTTTGGTGACTTTTTCAAGTTTTTAGAATGACCAGGGACTAGATTTGACAATTTTTGAAAGTTGAGGGACTGAAACTGCCAATTATGCAAACTTTGTGCGTTTTTTATCTGTTTTTGATATTTTTGCATTTGAAACATGTAAAACACATTCCTGGGATATTTTCACTATTTTGATGCAATATTGAGTGTTTTTAGATGTTTTGGCAGCTCAGAGAAGGTAAAAATGATGAGTATTTGCACACTCATCACTAGGTTCAGCTCATTTTGTCCCCCCCAGACACTTCCAAACCGCCTGTTTCTGGGCTACATTTTGACCCGTTTCACTTGTATACGACTCATACTACTTCCATATTACACCAAACTTTCCAGAAATCGTTATACTAACATAATAAAACGTTTACATATTCACTTGACCCATTTACAACCCAAATGGGTAAGATTACACATTAATCCAAACGCATCTTTATTCATTACCATAAACACTAAAATCCATTTACAACATGAACCATTAGACATACTCGACTTTAACATACCACAACATAACTTTGACACATGAGTACGCGTATACAACTCGATAAAAGACTCATGGGGGTACGATACCATCATAGAGCTCAGTGTTCTATACTAAGCTCCTAAATGCTTACTACCTTCTAACCTTCCGCATAATCAAACCTTACTCCATATTCCACGCCATCCATAATCACAAGAACCTACAAAAAGGTTATACAACTAAACAATAAGCTTTCGCTTAGTAAGTAACCCGACATAAAACACATATCATACACATATTAGCACATAAGCATTATGATCACTTAAATTGCTTCCATACCATAACATTCAAACCGTACCTCACAAACCTTCCTCACATAAGCTACAACAAGTCTCTTTAGAAATAGCCAAAAACATGCTTAGCTAGTTATAAATTGACACCACTTTCCTAACTTTCACCCATTACTCAATCCAAGTGCTAAACTTATCACAATCATAACATATATATAACACATGTTTTAGTACAAGTTACTTACATTGATCATCCAAGCTAAGCTACAAATCAATAACACCATCATCATCATCAATATAACATCATCGCCATCATCATCCTTCATCATAACATCCTAAATCATAACATTATACATAAAGACTTAATACCTATAACAATGGTTTACACAACCATTAGCTTACTTCCAATCACCTCTAATCATCATATAATCATATCTTGATTATATGATGATCAACACCATAGATCATCAACCATAAGACCAATAAACATATCTCATGGCTAACATGATCACTTTAATTATCTTAAAACGCATCTTTACCCAATATCCCCAAATTAGGGTTCATAAACCATAACCTCAATCTCATTAATTAACACTAATTAAGAGTTACTTACTTGCAAGGATCATTGCTATGGACACCCTACATGAATTGAAACCTTTATCCTTCATCTATTTACTTCCAAGACCATCTTTCCTTTTCCCTCTCTTCTTCACTTCACGACACACAAACTCACACCACAACTTTGGATAATTATGAGTTGTATAACTCCTGGAGATTTCTATATAAGACTTCTTCATAACAAACTTATCTCCTAACTTAACACTTTTAGCCCCTCAAGTCCATCTTGCCTTCATCTATTTACTTCCAAGACCATCTTGCCTTTTCCCTCTTTTCTTCACTTCACGACACACATACTCACACCACAACTTTGGATAATTATGAGTTGTATAACTCCTGGGGATTTCTAGATAAGACTTCTTCATAACAAAGTTATCTCCCAACTTAACACTTTAAGCCCCTCACGTCCTTTTCTTACTACTTTGGCCACAAACAACTTTATAACATATTTATAACTTGACAACATAGATCCTTAAAGTCCATTTCCTTCTTGTTGTGCCACACAATACTTTCATAACCTTATAACACATTCTTTGACTACAAGATTGACTATCGGGTTTGGCTTCCACATAATTTTGTTGGCTAACCAATCACATTGAACCTTAGTCATTATAGAAACCTAGGGGGTCATATGTGAAGTTTTAGTATGTTGTATGGACGAGTTAAGCAATAAATACATAAGAGATTGTAAAGCCTCCAACGACGACTGAAACTCAAGCATGCCCAGTTTTTCTAGAAGATGAGAATCACAAGTGATGACGAGAATAGTATATTTTACTTTTCAATTTGTTTAAAAAAAATAATTGATGGTGAAATACTTTATGTTATGATTAATATTATATTCGCTCCATGCTTGAATATTATTAAGTGTCAATTTATACCTTAAAATCCTGAATAAAGTTTAACAACAAAAATGTTCATTTAGATATCTATACTACATTATAAAGGATTTGAGACTTTCTATAAAAGAAAATCTTAAAATTTTAAGACAAAAAACATTACTATAAAAAAAATAGAAAATTAATGTAAAATTTGAAAATTTAAGTTTCATTTAAACCATATAATAACTTTCTCCAATAATGTTATATTTTAATAAAATTGTTTATAAGAAAAACACATTAAACTTATATAACCAAAATTTTAAAAATAAAAATGTTAACTAGTTACACTATTAATAATTTAGACGTTTTACTTTGGAAAAACATATATCTACTACGTTATAAAGTATTTGAAACATGCTAAATAATTTAAAATGAAAAATATTTGTTCGTCACAAACATAGTCATCGAGTACCCGCCGCAGTATTATGCGGGTACTCGATGACTATATTTAGTAAACAAATGAAGTATGATGTATATTATTATTATTATTAACTAAAAAATACTAGTACAAGACTAATAACAATTCAATAAGGAGAATTTATCAAGTTTGTCAATAAAAGCATGCATGGTTGAGTATTTTGTTTGACCGTTACCAAGTCAAGTAGTATAATGGAATATCTTGATACCTTTTTTTAGCCTAATAAAAAGTCCAAAACAATAGACTGTTTCTTAAATATACCCAGAAGGCCAGAATAAGTCAAATCCAGTGTAGTTGCAAGATTTTAAGTTTACAGAAGTCATGTCTATTACAGTAACAAATTAAGCATGACAAAAGTTAGTAATGTCATTGTCACGTATATACTTGCTGAGAAAGTTTTTATGGTCGGGTACCGAAGACATCAACAAAATTCATTGGGTTTCGTGGGAAGTGGTCACTACGGAGAAAAATAAAGGTGGTTTGGGTGTTTCGAGGTTGAGAGACGTCAACTTGGCCTTGTTAGCGAAATGGGGATGGAGATTTAAGATAGAGAATGGAGCAATGTAGAGGAATTTTGTGACTAGTATTCATGGTGGTAGAGGATTGTGGGTTGGGCTTCCGGTTAGAAGATCGCTCCCTGGTTGTTGGAAGATGCTTGTTACAGCTTTGGAGGCCAATAACATTCAAGGTATGTCGATTCTTCAGATGTTCCGGGGGGTAGTGGGAAACGGATATGAACTGAGTTTTTGGTTTGACTTGTGGTTTGGAGATGTCATTTTAAAGAATAGATGGCCATGTTTATACAAACTCGAAAAAGACAAGAGGTGCAAAATCAAAGATAGAATTAAACAAGGTTCTAATGGTTTGGCTTTCGAAGGGAGATGGTATAGATATCCTAGAACAGTGGAGGAATTGTCCGAAATTCAAGATTTGGAAAGAATGCTACTAGCTTGTTCGCTTCGAGATTGTGTTGATTCTTGGTCTTGGGGTATGGAAGGGAAGGAAGCATATTCAGTGGCTAGATGCAAACAAGCTTTGGTTGTGAACAATTCTGCACCGAGAAATTCCAATCTTAAATGGGAGAGATGGGTTCCTTTAAAGGTGAATCTTAATGCGTGGAGAGCCGATCTTGACAGACTTCCTACGTGTGAGGCTTTGGTGAGGCGACGGGTTTTCATTCAGGACACTTTATGTCGGATGTGCAGATCTGCAAATGAAGATTTAAAACATATTTTGGTCGACTGTATCTTCGCATTTGGAGTCTGGAGCGGCATTTGTAAGTGGTGCAGGTTAGATCCGTTTGTCGCTTATGATTTTAATGATCTTTTACTTCTTTACAAGAATGTACATGGCGGTAATTGGAAGAAAAAGATCGTTAGAGGTATTGTTTTGATTGGTATTTGGGCGATATGGAATGCGAGGAATGAAAAAATTTTCCAAGGCAAAGATATGATAGTTAAGAAGACGGTGGCGGAAGTGAAATCAAAGGCTTTTTTGTGGTTGAAGTATAGATCGAAATTTGATTGTATAGTATGGAAGGATTGGGCTAAGTACCCGTTGTACTTGTGTATGTAATTGGGGCGGTGCTCGCTTTTTGAGTGCTTGCCGTTTTTTAATGAAAGTCAATGTTCAAAAAAAAAAAAAAAAAAAAAAACGTATATACTTGCTCAAAATTCTGTTAAAAGTGATAATTGATTCGTACATTTTTAGGAAGAAATCCACTTTGTTGGTGTTAATGTGTATCACAGATCTAGGATTTGAATTATTTCACTAAATTTTCTAAAGTTGCATGCAGGGAACCATATTCTTCGAAAATACCGATGAACCAGCTAATATGTCTCTCAGGCCAAGCCAGTGATCATGATGTTGAGATAGCAACGAGTTTAAACATTCTTGTAGTTGTTGATTTGCATACTTTATTATACGGAGTATTTACTACATAATCCTGGCATAAGCCAAAAACTAGGTTCAATTTATTGATTGATGCTAAATATGGCACTCAAAAGTGCAAGAGGGCGTCTATTCGAGTAAATCCAGATCTAAAGTGAAGAGAAAGTGGGGACACCGGGTAACGAAGTATCTGCATCAACAATGAACACATTTCCACAGATATACTCGGAGGATTCTGGTAAGACCCGGTTTAAGGAAGTTTACCAAAGGCGTCGCAGGAATAACTGCAATAACTAAAGCTGGAAGAGGTTAAATAATTATATCAGTATTTTCTTATTTTACTCGTTTCCTTTATTATACAATAAGGCTTGTTTTCCAAGTCATTCGTTTATTATATATAGGGATTTTAGGGTCATAAGTTAGGGTATGAATTTGGTGAGTCTGTTGATATAAATAAATGACTAAAAATGTTATTCATATCTTTCGATATCTCTATGTTTTGATAATTACAAAACGAAAACTCATCAAACCAAAGATTATGACATAAACAAGTATTTAGTAGTAAATACTCATCTTCACCATCTAATCACTTAAGGTATGAATAAACAAAGTGTCTAATGCATTATAAGATCAAAGGAACACTTTTCTTAATCACTAAATATTTATAAAATGTCACAAAATATTTTATATCTTTTGTAAAACATTTTTGGCATTAAAAGAATATGTTTAATTCATTACATATTTATGAATTCAAATTTTCAACCAAAAATGGCAAATCTAATCCAGAAAAATTTCCCTCACAAAAGGACAAGAAAATCCAACGTTCAGGAGGGCGGCCCCCTTAATTTTACTAGGCGGCCCCCTTAATCATTAAGGGGACCGCCCTCTAATTAAGGGGACCGGCACGCTCCAGAACAGTATTTTCTGGCCCTATAAATATTGGATCATTTCACATATTTTTCTCACCTTTTTGCACTATAAACTTTCTGATCTAAACATCCTTCTCCATCCTCTAAAAATCTTTTGATCTTATATACTTTGATCTTTGTTTCAAAGTGATTCAAGCCTCAACACTCAAGTGCAAAGAGAAGAATACTTCTATTAGAAGTATTACAACTTAGTATCATCTTGCTATCTAAGTTGCTTGTTTATATCTTCTTGTTAATCTCTCATATTTTGGTGAATAAGGTGTATGTATTAATTAGCTAGATTTAGTTGTAGAATCTAGAATTGTTATAAGTGTGAAGTGGAACTTGAAGTGAAGAAGTAGTGTTGGATAGTAGTGGTGATAGGAGATAGTAGCAATAGTGACTAGTAGTGAAGATATTTGAAGCTTCCAAGTGGAGAAGACTATAAGACATTAGTAGATTGAAGTTGTGAAGAAATTTGTGGCTTGAAGGTGTGAAGACATTAGTGACTTGAAGTTGGGAAGACGCTAGTGCCTTGAAGTTGTTAAGTTGCAAGACATTGAAGTTGTGAAGTATTTGTGAAGGCGTGAAGATACTTGTGGTGTGAAGAAGTGTAAAGGTGTGAAGAAGGCGTGGCGTGATATTTGGTGTGAGATTGGTTCTAGCTACGATTAGAACTCGACATCTTGCTTTGTGTCGTAAATTGGTGTAAGCTTTTGGTGTGTACGGTTTTCTCCGCCATAAGGGAGGTTATTGACTTAGTGAAGAAAACTCTCGAGTTCGGTGCTCGGGGAGTGGAGTAGGGCAAGGAAGGTGTCCTTGTAGCCGAACCACTATAAATCCTTTGTCTCTCGGTTTGATCTTTCCATCTCTCACTCTTTGCTTGCTTACTTACTTGCTTCTCATACATTGTTATAATTGTGTATTGTGCATATATTGATTTCACATAAAGATCAAACTAGGTTCCATTTAAAACATTAATTATACATTGGTAAAATATAAGTATATACAATTATTAAAACACATATACATATATAAATACAAACTTATAATTAAGTGAGAATATATGAAATTATAATTTCTATTCAACACTTTAAATAAGTAGTGTTTATGTGACATATGTGAATTAACTTGTATCTATACTTTAGCTTCAAAGGTTTTTACAATTACCATCAATTCTTTGAAAGCGAACTTTTATTAAACGAAAAAGACGCAAAACTATTCAACCCCCCCCCCCTTCTAGTTTTCCACAATTGGTATCAAGAGCCACGTCTAGCAAGATTTTTAAAATAGATTGTATTTTAAAACTTGTAACGATCCATGGAATTTGAAAAATATTTAGAAGGGGAATTTACACA